>CM058167.1:12754810-13371685 GCA_030254885.1 Vitis rotundifolia
ATAAATTCACTTTAATTATGTTGGACGATATTAACAGGTTACTTTTAACTTGATAGAAAAAGCCAAATATTTTGACTTTTTTTATTCAGTCAAAAAATAAATACCACCTTAATAAAATTGTCAAAAATATAAAATGCTTTGAGATTAGTTTCTATTTAGCTTTACCAAAAGATCCAACCATGATTTTTAAAGGGCAATATAATATGGTAAAAGTTTTATTAAAAATAAAATAACTTTTTATATAGGTTATAATATAATTTTTACTAGAATTAACATTTTTCTAATTTAATGTTTGTTTGTAAAATTTAATATTTGTTATTTAATTATTTAAAATTCTTTATTGTTGACCTAAAATTTATTATTGATTTTTTACTTTGAGTGTCAAGATTGTTTAGTAAAATTAATATAAATTTTATTCTAAACCGTTATATTGATATATTTATCCTTGTTAATTTTAATTAATATTTATATTTTTACTAATATTAAATATTTATATTTAATATATTTATTATAAAAGATGAGTTATAAATGTAGGTCAGAGTTGTAAATTATATTTTTATTAAACACGGGTAAATGAAGTAAAAGAGACTTAAGATTAAGATAATGATGTTTGTTTTTTGTTGAATAAAAAAAGTTATTTATTGATATCAATCAATATAATTAAAGTGGACCTTATAAATAGAAAAAGTCATATATTTTAAATTTTTTTATTCATAAAAAAAAAAAAACACTTCCGTTATTTTGTTTTAATATTTAAAATTATTTTTTTACTTTAAATTATGATATTAAATTATTTATAAAACATGATAATTTAAATTAAGTTATTAAATAAAATTAATTTTAATTCACATATATATATATATATATTTATAACAAAAAGATTTTGGTTTCTCATAAACCAATCTACATAATTTTGTAATAATAAAAAAAGAAAAAAGAAAAACAAAACAACAATGACCCATGTCAAAACGAAGAAAAAGAAAGAGGAAAAACTGGCTACCCTAACAAATTAAAAAGGGTAAATACTATTTTTAAAGATAAAGATACAATAATAATGATAGTAAAATTTAATAAATAAAAAAATGCAAGGCCAAAACGAGAAGGCATCGAGTGGGCCCATTAACAACCCCAAGGATGGCCCACACTGGATCCCTACCAAAAAAATATGAATAAGGTTTGACTTCTGTAAGTCCGATTGTGGGACGCGGAAAGAGATATAATCAGAGAAAATAAAATTTGAAAAAGAAAAAAAAAAAAAAAAAAGGAAAGAAAACCATCCTACAAATAGAGGACACTTTGGTAATTTCAACAGTCCGGTGTCGACTCCATCGCCGGATGCGGGTGTCCAAAATTCTCCGGCGAAGCCTCCTTAAATGAGGAAGGCAAAAATAAACTTGAGTGTGTCTGGAACGGGGAGTAGGAGGGAATTAAAAGGCCTCTCCGCGTTTTCACACCAAATGCTTTAAATCCTCCTGTTATATTACAGAGAGTGGTGGTTCTGAGAGTTAGAGAGGAGTGATGACTTCTCCTCCTCCTCCTCCTCCTCCTCCTCCTTCTTCCCCTTCTCTTTAAACCCCCTTCTCTCTCTCTCTCTCGAAAACCACGACATCTAACCGCCTTTAATGTTGTTGTGGACGCTGCTCGCTTGTATTTGCATTTGTGTTTCAACTCAGTCCCATTTCTCTCGTTGCTTCTACTATAACGAACTGGGTTAACTCAGTCTCATTTCTCCTGTTGCTTCTACTCTCACCCCCAACAACAACTCAACTCAACTGGGTCATTGCCATAAATCAATGATGATGGGCATCACTCTTGATTCTGAGGTAGAGAGATGAGAAATGGGAGTTGAGAATCACCCTCATAATGATGGTAATAATAATGATCCCTCATCGCATGTGCAGAGTTACGCCCCCAAAATCCTAGCGAATCCCCTATCCGAATCCGAATCCGAATCCGCCTTTTTCTTATTTTTGTATTGGACGAGGGTGATGGCCGTCTCTCCCTGTTGTGGTGATTTTTTCTTCTTTTCTGAGGCTTGACCGGAGATGGAGTACGGCTCCGGCGGCGGCGGTGGTTCCGGTGGCTCAGGTGGGGACCCCGATGGCTCGGACTCCAGGAGGAAGAAGCGGTACCATCGCCACACTGCCCATCAGATTCAGAGACTTGAAGGGTAAGATTGATGAGAGTTGAAATTTCTTTATTTGTTTGTTTGTTGGTTTGGCAAATAGTTTGAAATATAATATTGGTAATGAAGGATGTTCAAGGAGTGTCCTCACCCAGATGAGAAGCAAAGGCTGCAGTTGAGCAGAGAGTTGAGTTTGGCTCCCAGGCAGATCAAATTTTGGTTTCAAAACAGGAGGACCCAGATGAAGGTAAGGCTTGTGCTTATTCTCGTGTGAGTTTCTCATTCTTGCTTCTGGTTGTACTCTTCTTATTTAGTTGCTGATTTCCTTGTATGAACTCACACACCTTTTTAGGCCCAACACGAGAGAGCTGATAACTGTGCTCTTCGTGTGGAGAACGATAAGATCCGTTGTGAAAACATAGCCATTAGAGAGGCTCTCAAGAATGTGATTTGCCCGTCTTGTGGTGGCCCTCCAATTGGGGAGGATTCATATTTTGATGAACAGAAGTTGAGGGTTGAGAATGCCCAATTGAAAGAAGAGGTTGTTTGTGATGTTTCTCGTTTGTGTTTTGGATTATTTGGAGATTATTAGGCGATTTTGGAATGTTAATTTGTTTGTTTGGATGCTATGCAGCTTGATAGAGTTTCTAGCATTGCTGCCAAGTACATAGGGAGGCCGATTTCACAGCTCCCACCAGTACAGCCTGTCCATATTTCTTCATTGGATTTGTCAATGGGAAGCTTTGGGGGCCAGGGGATGGGCAGTGGCCCTTCCCTTGATCTTGATCTTCTTCCTGGAAGTTCATCTGCTATGCCCATTATGCCTTTCCAGGGGACTGGAATTTCGGATATGGATAAGTCCCTCATGGCAGATGTTGCTGCCAATGCATTGGATGAATTGCTTAGGCTTTTGCAGACCAACGAACCCTTGTGGATGAAGTCCACCACTGATGGGAGGGATGTTCTTAATCTTGAAAGCTATGAGAGGATTTTTCCTCGGGCTAATAGCCACTTGAAAAACCCTAATGTGAGGATTGAGGCATCAAGAGATTCAGGTGTTGTGATCATGAACAGTTTGGCATTGGTTGACATATTTATGGACTCGGTGAGTGAGTTTTTTCGATTGGATTTTCAGTCTCATTCTTTGTCTCATTTTTGTGCCTAAGATATGACCAGTTTAGTTTGCAGAACAAATGGATGGAGCTATTTCCGACAATTGTTTCAATGGCAAGAACACTTGAAGTATTATCATCCGGAATGATGGGTGGTCACAGCGGTTCCCTTCAACTGGTATCTACCAGCAAACATTTCCCTGTCGATTTCAGTATTTCTTACATTAGAATTCCATTTGAAAATTTTCTCAGCCAAATAGTGTCACTGCAGATGTATGGAGAGCTGCAGGTGCTTTCACCCCTTGTACCTACTCGGGAATTCTATTTCCTCAGATATTGTCAACAAATTGAACAAGGCTCATGGGCAATAGTTGATGTTTCTTATGATTTCCCCCGAGACAACCAGTTTGCTCCTCAAAATCCATCTCATAGGCTTCCTTCTGGTTGCTTGATTCAAGATATGCCCAATGGATACTCCAAGGTTGTCAAGTCAAAAACTTGATGTTAATCCTTTGTGATTCTTTCAGGATTTTCAGTACTCAAAACCTATTCTAAAATGTTGGTGCAGGTTACTTGGGTGGAACATGTGGAAATTGAAGACAAAACCCCAACTCATCGGCTTTATAGAGATCTTATTCACAGAGGGTTAGCATTTGGAGCTGAACGGTGGCTGGCCACTCTACAGAGGATGTGTGAGAGATTTGCTTGTTTGATGGTTAAAGGAACTTCAACTCGGGATCTTGGAGGAGGTACTTCAGAAAAAAAAGGACAAAAAAAACCTCTCGAAGAAAACGTTCTCCTAATGCTTGATCCTCAAATGCAAATACTAACAAGCTCTTTGGTTTTACAGTGATTCCATCTCCTGATGGCAAGAGAAGCATGATGAAACTTGCCCAGAGGATGGTCAACAATTTCTGTGCAAGCATCAGCACCTCCAATGGACACCGATGGACAACACTCTCTGGGCTGAATGAGGTTGGAGTCCGGGTCACAATTCACAAGAACACTGATCCTGGCCAACCCAACGGTGTGGTTCTCAGTGCGGCTACTACCATCTGGCTCCCAGTTTCTCCACAAAATGTCTTCAATTTCTTCAGGGACGAAAGGACTCGGCCTCAGGTATATGCATGATTGAATTATATACTAATTGGAAACTACTGTTATGATATCTTTAGTAACATGTGTTAATTTTCTTCACAGTGGGATGTTCTCTCCAATGGCAATGCCGTGCAAGAGGTTGCCCATATTGCAAATGGGCCACATCCTGGTAACTGCATATCTGTCCTGAGGGTAAGTCAGAGACCCTTTGAACATAGGATCAAATCAAATATTTCCATTTTTCCATTTTGGTTAATTTGGTTTTTGGTTAATTTGGTTGCAAATCGGGGTTTTTGACTGCTGGGATCCCATGGGCAGGCCTTCAACACCAGTCAGAACAACATGCTGATACTCCAAGAGAGCTGCATAGACTCATCAGGTTCCCTAGTCATCTACTGCCCAGTTGATCTACCTGCCATCAACATAGCAATGAGCGGGGAGGACCCTTCCTACATACCCCTCCTGCCATCGGGTTTCACCATCTCACCAGATGGGCGACAAGACCAAGGGGACGGGGCATCAAGCAGCTCCAGTACAACAGCGAGCATGGGGAGGTCAGGAGGGTCACTTATTACAGTGGTGTTTCAGATACTAGTGAGCAGCTTGCCATCTGCTAAGCTGAACTTGGAGTCGGTGACGACTGTTAATAACCTCATCGGTAACACTGTCCAGCAAATAAAGGCTGCCTTGAATTGCCCTAGTTCCTGATGATCCCCACTGCTCAACAACTGTCCTTCTCTACCGTGTCTTTAAATACACACATCAGAAAAATTCAGAGAGTCTCTCCTCAGCTGGTGGCATTGAATGAGGGGGAAAGTATTGGGGGTTAGTTGAACTTCTTCAATGCCCTTCATCAAGGAGTTTGAACCTGCCTACTGCTGATGCTGCTTTTTTTCCCCCCTCTTTTTGGCTGCCAATTTTCTTTTCTTTTTACAAGTCGGCTTTATTACTTACATTTGTTACTTTAATTTTTTTTTTCTTTTTCTGGAGGATATTTTACCGACGGAGTCAAGAACGCACCATACGTGTCTTTCTTGCTGTGGATCATCATCCATCCATAAAATCCTTCTTTTCTCCCTCACTCTCAGCATTTTCTTCCCATCCTCCAACCACACAGCAAGAACATCGTATGGTTCGGGTATTGACTTGTGTTGATGAACATCATTTTTACCTATGAAATTATTATTATCATCACCATCTCTACGTCCAGAATGCCAATGTGTGAATGCGAATGCTTTTCTCCATGTCTATGAAGTGTGTTGTTGTTGTTGTTGTTGTGTATGGTTGTGAAAGAAAAGGGCCACTCTGAGTTTGAAAGCCATGAAAGTGACCTCCCTGCCCAGCATCAATGGTGGGCCTTTCTACTATATTACCCCACACTTTTACCTGCATTTCTCTTTGATATATTTTTAATTTTTTGTTTGAGGGGGGTTAATTAAATTTTGATGTTTGAGAAAAAATCGTTGTTTTGGCCGACATGAATGCATTCTGTAACTGTAAGTAGTCTTAGTGAAGGACATGGATCCTGTCACATGGGATGGTATTAGATCAGTGCCTCTCCTGAAATCACTATCAGTCTCCTCAGTGGGGGCTCCCTAGTCCCAACCCCAACTCATAAATCTAGAAGTTTTGTTTTTCTTGCCCTCCATACGTTTGAATTATTAATTGAGAAAAAAAAATTCAAAAAAATTCAAGTATACGGATTTCCTTTGACTAAAATCATGGATGGATAGACATTCAAAATTTGAATTTAATTACTAGTGATTTCTTTTCCTTTTTTTCCAAATGATATTGAAGATTCAATTTAATTCTTAATCTCCTCCTCCTCCTCCTCCCATTAATCCCATTAATGAAATTTAAATAATTTTATTATTCTTCTATCTCCATGTTAATGGTTGAATTTGAAGAGGAAAAAGAGGAAAGAAAAGTGGGATAGGAAATAGAGGGGGCAGGAGATAAAGCGGATATTGAATGCATTGAATGCATGTACCTTCTTGACTAAATGATTCCACCTGTTTTTATTCAAACACCCCAACATGTAGGTTGTAATGGGAATGTCCAAAACTCCATCTGCCCCTCCTTTACCAAATTGTACAATTCTCATATGGTTTGTTCAAACCCTTCAACCTCTCTTTTACCACATGTTTCCAACCTTGCATTCAAAAATTTATTTTATTTAAACTCTTCCTTTTTAAGTAAGATGCCTCTTTGGTAAAATTAGCTTTACACATGACTTATGAAAACCCAAAATATTTTTATCAAATTAAATAAGAACTTGTTTGTTGGGTTAGCTGATTTTGTTAAAACTTCTTTTAATATGAGAGTAAAGGAAAAACACAAGTTCTATTTTGAATTATTTTATATTTAATAAATTATTTTTATAATATTGATTTTACTTTTGAGAAATGATGCTTTTAGCTTTTGCTTCCATTTTTGGACAAAGCCAAATAATGCCTTTTTTTAATCTTAAAAAAACAAGCTTTTGGTTTCTTAAAAGATAATCCAGACAAGACAAAAAGAACTTCTCATAGAAGCCAAAATAAAGCTTTTATGAAAGCATCAATATTATGTTTTTTTTTTATAAGCTGTAATTTTTTATTTTTTAAAAAAAAGAAATTATGCAGTCATATACAAAAAATTTTTATTGGTTTTATAAAAGAACTTTTGAGTTGTGCCAATCCAAACTTTAGGGCTAAGAGCATTTTGGCTATGGATATGCTTTTAAGATATCTTTGCAGGAGTTGAAGCAGTGGGCATGTAGAAACACAGTTGAGCAATAACAAAGGACAATGTCTTTTAGAGCTTGAGGATTTTGCCAAATAAAATAGTAATAATTATTAGTCCCATAAAATACAAAAAATCATGGAATAATAAAGAAAAATAAAGAAAGTCACCTTCTTAAAATAATAATTGGAACAACTTTTACATAAAAGTCTTTTATGGCTTATTTTATATTCTTTTCCATACCTGCTTTTCTTCATCCACACTGTAGGATGTACTGAAAATGTCCAAGACTCATCTTCCACCCTTGACCTAATGCTATTTTTTCAAAATGCTTTAGGGGTACATTTACATGAATGAATGAAACATTCTAGTAAAGAATGGGAGATGAATTTTTTTTTGTTTATAAATCTTTCTTTCATTATTTTGTTTGAATTGTTTTTAGAATGGGAATAAGAACCAAAAGTTTGTTCTTACAAAGATTAAATCTCACTCATTCTATGATTTTGATTCATCTATTCCTATTCCTATTCTTGCATTGTGAATGCACTCTTACTATTGCTAAGTCTAATCATACATAAAACTAAGACAATCATTTAGGATAACATAGAATATTATTAAATATGAAGACCACTTTTATTATATATATATATATATTGGCTTTAGGTAGAAATGAAAGTCAAAGTTGAAGCCATAATTTTAGAGAAATATAACCTTGGTACAATAAAGTTTATATGAGATGCATTTGCAAACTTGTTGTTGAAGACGATTTTTCTGGATCAATTGAGTTGGGCGATTGAACATTACATTGGTTGTTGGAGGCTATCAAACTCGACAAATCAATTTGAGAAGAGTAGTCAATCAGTGACTGACTAGTTGAGTTTCCCATTCAACTGGAGACCGCAACGAGAGCCTTTTGACTAATTTTAAATTAATTTATCAAAAGAGGACTCCTTAACATTATTAATCAAGATATCCAAGTCTTGATTAAAATGCCAATTTTGAAAATAGATTCCAAATGATCAACTCCATATGCTTGCTTAAGTTTTGGGAATACCTATAAAGAAAGAGGACCAATCATTTAATCAACCCTTATCTTCCCACGAACAAACTATTCAATACCTTTGTGATGGTAGGTAGTACAACTATCTAGTCCTATTCTTTATCTTAGTTAATCATAGAGAAATAAAATGATAAGGTCACATTAGGATGTATTTTTTGTTTTCTATTTTTAAAAAATAAGAAATTATAATAACTCCGATATGAAATGTAAGAATTTTTTGACACTCACACTAAAAAGATTATTATTTTTTTAAAATTAAGATTTTAAAACAATTTTGCTCTCTCAAATTTTAAAATTCTTAAAAAGTAATTTTTAAGGAGAGAAGGTAAGTCCATACTATTTATGTAAGATTTATAATATTTTATATAGAACTTGCTAGTAATTTTTTGCTTTATATATAAAAAAAAAAAACATATCCGAATCCTAAATTATTTCATTAAGAATAATATTACGTTTAGTTCCTATAATATTAAAAAAGAAACTTTCAACAATTGGTATTCTCTTTACTCCTCACATGGACATGATCAAGACTTGATTTCGAGGGTTAGGCCTCAGAGGCTTTATAACAAGGACCTTTCCTTGTCCTCCTAAGTTGACACCTCGTGTCAAAGCTTGATGAATCTTGAGTCCATAGCTTAGTAAAGATAGGATTAACTAGTTGATCCTACTTCATAATTTATCTTAGTTACATCTTTAATCTCTCTAATCTATTACATGTTCCACAACTAACTAGAAATTTGATTAGTGTCAGGGATGACAATGAGGCGGCTTTTTTCAAATACTCGCCCCGCCTCACACCTATTGGAAAGGGTTTGAAATATATATATAAATAGGTTTGAAACGACCCCACCCCACCCCGCCCTACTTCGATTATATATAAATTTAATTTAATTTGATTCTTATTTTCTATTTTTAATATATAGATGATAATAATAATTATTATAAAATACTCATCAATAAAATAAGTTATAAAAAATTATAATATTTTAATTATTTATAACATACATTTATTTTAATTTAATTTAAAATATTTTTTAAAAAAATTAAAAATCTTTCTTAAAAAGTTTTAATTTTTTTTTTTTTAAAAAAAAAAAGTTAAATGGGGTAGGGCGGATATGAGGATTTCTCATACCTGCCACACCTTGCCCCATTTAAGTTTTTTAATGGGAAGGGTGTTGGTGACAAGCCATCTAGAGTCAAATCCGTCCAGCTTCACTAAAGTCAGACGGACTTCTTCCCTGCATAGAAGAATATCCGGATGGGTGGTCCGAACATGCACCTCCGAAGCTTAAGTCAGATGAGGATAGCTCTAATTATTTTTGTGGGAGAGAATGAGCGTGTGTGTGTGTACCTTGTTCGTGCTTTTTGAGAGGTTTATATAAAGTTGATGGCATTGTCCTTATCTTGTAATGATGATTGTCCAGCGAAAATTGAGCGTTGATAGGACAATCAACGACGTTATTGCAGCGTGGACTAGGCAATCACATCAAGTAAGGGTGGTTGACTGGTGCCATTTGCTGACCGTTGTGCCAAAATCTCAGACTGTGGAGCAAACTATCCATTTAGCTTGCCAATGTCTAGGATTGTGTTTAACAATTAATTGACATTGACTTTTGGGTGTAAATGGTGTTTAGTTCGCTACTCAAATGTCAAGCGTTTAGATTGTCACTCAGACATCAGGCGTCTAGTCTGCCGCTCAGACATCAAGAGTCTAGGCCGGTGCTTCAGACATCAGGCGTGGTAGATCATGCATGCCAGAAATCCTGAGGACTTAACTAGATGGATTTGCCCGTCTAATAGGTCCAGCCAGCTCAGTCTGTCCATTTCGTCTAACATTGTGGACGAATGAAAGCTTATCACTTTTGATGCCAAATGGAGCTCATCTTGGTCCAAACAGAGTGATCCTAGACGGGTTATATGTTTGCCCTAGATGGCCAAAGGGTCTTTTGAGTTTAGGAAGGACACATGGAGGGAACTCTCCCCCAATGCCCCCTAATTCGTTTGCCTTTATTCGGTAGGGTGACCGTCGAGTTGAGGTAGGACGGATTATCCGTTTTCAAGTTTTTTAGGTGCTAAGGGGCAACTTTTGAGACAGTAGAAGTGGTAGATTGTCTCCTCCTTTTCCACTTATTTTGCCTTAGTCTCTTGTTTTATAATGATTTCTCTATTGCCCCCCAGGTGGTAGCCGGAGTCTAAAACCTTATGTGGTAGGGCGCTCACCTTTTCCACCAGCTAGAAGCAGTCGAGACCATGAGGGCATATGTTGCCCATAACGTGGATGGGAATGAGGATTTCATTGCCAACTTGGAGACAACGAAGAGTGAGGCTGCTACTGCCCAATAGCTGGCTGAAGAAGGTGTCGGTCTGCTGAGAAAAGCTGAGGAGGAGGAGGCGTCTTAGGTTGAAGCTCACCGACTGGCTGAGGAAAAGGCAGCTATGGCGGCCAAGGAAGAGAAGGCTGAAGAAGGTGTTGTCCAACTGAGATAGGAATTGCAAGATCTGTAAGCAGAGTTTTATTTTACTCTGGCCGGTTGAAGCCTAGTCTTCCATACTTGTAATAAGCAATTTTACTGATAATATTGCTTTAGGTTGGTCACATTCCATGGGCGGAGCAGGGGTACTCTGTCTAGAGTCTAGAGGTGGTATGCTCCCGAGTCTTCTACCTTAGTTACAACATATAGCCCTTCCCAATTAGATTGCAGCTTTCTGACTCCTACTTCAGCTGTATTCTCGAAGATTGTTTTGAGGATTAAAGATCATGGCCAAAAAAACCGTGGTCGTGCCCTTTTGTTGTACTGAGTAATTGCCCTATGATGGTATAAAGCTATCCAAATAGTCGCGTCTCCTCGCAATTTTTCTGCCCAATCCAGTTGTTTTATGAGTTCTTCATCATTGTCTCTTTGGTCTTGCATGACTGTTTTGGCAATAGTCATAACAATCTCGGTTGGAATAATGGCCTCCATCCCATAAGCAAGAGCGAAAGGAGTGGCCCCCATTGACTGTCTAGATGTTGTCTGATAAGCTCATAAGACTTCAGGTAGCTCGTCCACCCACTTTCCTTTTGCCCCTTCCAACCTTTTCTTCAGTGCACTCAATAGGTTTTTGTTTGTCGCCTCTGTTTGTCTGTTGCTTTGTGGATAGCGAGGTGTTGAGTATAGGTTCTTGATGTTTAACTCCAAGTAGAATGTTCGGAAGATAGTACTATCAAACTGTGGCACATTATCTGTAACAATTGCTTGTAGAACTCCGAATCAGCATACGATGTTTTTTCAGACGAACTTGGAGACATCTTTATCTTTTATGTTGGCATAGGCTTCTGCCTCCACCCACTTGCTAAAATAGTCGATTACAATGAGCAAAAACTTCTTTTATGCTGTTGTAATGGACAAGGGGCCGACTATGTCTATCCCCCACTATGCAAACGGCCAAGGACTTGTGACTGGGTTGAGCACTTCTGAAGGTACACAGGGAATGGGAGCGTATCTTTGACACCGATCACACCTCTTAACATAGTTTTCAACATCCTGTTTCAAGGTGGGCCAGTTAATATATACTAATATCAAATGGAATTCAATTTAAGTCTAGCTAAAAATAAAAATAAAAAGTTTGCAATTTAAAATGATTGAGAGATAAACATATTTGAAATAAAATATGAATTGCATTTTTTTCGTTAAAAATAATATTGTTTTAGTAAAATTAGAAAATATAGTTAATTAACATCTTAATAAAGACATAATTGTATTTTTTTTTTAATAAATAAAATACTTTAAAATAGTAATCTTTTGTAATATTTTTATTTTTAAAAATTAAATAAAAAAAGTTTAAAGTCTGTTTGGTCATGTTTTTATAAATTTATTTTTATTCTTTAACTTAAAAATAATTTTTAAAAACAAATTTCAGAAAACATGACCAAACAAGCCTATGTTTTTCTTTTGTTTTTAAAAATTGATGAAAACAACTTCTACTTATTATTTAAAAATTATTCTTTATTTTACTTTGTTTTTAAAAATTATTTCTAGATAATGATGGTCAAACAATGTTAGAGATCTTTAAAAATAATTTTCTATTTTTAAAAGCAAAACCCTGTTTTTAAATCACAAGATCACACTAACTCCTACTTTTAAAAAATATTTAAATAAGTCAAGTTCTATATTTAATTTATCACCCAATTATATATAAAGTATTCTGAATCATTTAGAAATTTTTGGTATTAATGGAATAAAGTCTTGAATTTTAAAAACTTAATAGGCTTATTAAAGAATCTAATTTTGATCCATTATTTTATAATATTAATTAACTTTGTTTTTTAATTTTATGTTATATTACTCTAGAAGGGTAAAATTTTAACATTTTACAATTCACTATATGCTCAAATTAAGTTAGTTATTGATCATTAAAAAAATTAAATATCCATAATTAATCTAAATTGTGACCAATTAGAAGTCATCATTTAACATAATACTAATAAAATAACATCATGTCTAGCATGGTTCCAAAACAAACAAACAAACAAAAAAATAAAAAAATAAAAAGAAAAAGAAAGAAACAAGTTGTCTTGCATTTAAAAAAGAAAAAAGAAAATATATATTAAAATATGATTGGTAGAATAAATTTAAAAAATAGCAAGTTTGATAATTAAAAAATAATTATTGAGTCTTGTTAAAAAATAAATAAATAAAGACTACCAAATATAGCCTTCAAAATATTCTTAAATACTATTTTTAATCACTGAATAATATTTTAAAGGGTTAAAATTATCATATATATGGTCTTTCAAATCTCTTTAAATATTAACTTTAATTAAGAAATAATATTTCCAAGAACACAAAAACCATCCAAAAGTGGTATTTCCAACCCCTAAATTCCAAGTTTTCAAGACAAGTCAAAATACAATTCATAAGATAAGAATTGGAGGGATGATCGGTCTTCCAAATCTCTTTAAATATTAACTATAATTAAAGAATAATATTTCTAAGAACACAAGAAACCATCCAAAAGTGGTGTTTCCAAACCCTAAAAATAAGGTTCATTTCAAAGTTGTCAAGACATTCCAAAATACAATTCATAAGACAAGAAAAAGAGGGTTGCTCTTCAAGAGGGATCTATAACTTTATCAATTTTTTGGAGGAAATTTCAAGGAATCTTCAATTTCTCCAAAGCGGTTTCACTTTGTCAAGATCTTCAAAGTCTCAAATTTTAAACTCTAAGCAACAAATTAAATATTTCTTTGATCTAAGATTAAGTTTCTCAGGTCCTCAATCAATGTTGTTTAAGTCAAACTGAAGCTCAAGTTAAGTTAAAGGTCCAAGTCATAGCAAAGTTAAAGTCAAGTCAAGGTCCAAGTTATGTTAAGGCCTAAATCAAGTCAATTTAAATCACACAACACATTAAGGCCCAAGTCACACCAAAGCTCAAGTTACGCTAAGGTCTAAACCACACCAAAGTCCAAGTCATACTGAGATCTAAATCACGTCAAGGCCCTAATCAAGACAAGACCCAAATTAAGATTCCAAACTAAATCAAGTCAAGGCCCAAAACTAAGCTCGAACTATTCAAGATCAAGTTACTTCAAACCATCAATTAACAACTAGGAATGGAAGAATCATAAGACAAAATAGAAATTTTACCCACACCATTTTTCATTATATATATATATATAATTTGACCATATATAATTTTTCTTTAATAGAAATTTATATGTATAATTACTTTTAAAAATGAGGATTTTTCTAATACATCAAGTCTTACTTAATTTGGAGTCTACTTACCATGTGGCAAATTCATAAAAGCTTTTGTGTCAATTGATCTAATTTTTGAGTTCCAAATTATATTTTAAAATTAATAGACTCTTAAATGAATCATACACAACAAGATTTGCTCGATTTAGAATTTATTCACTTAATGAATAAATTTTGAAAAATTATAATTATATGCAAAGGAGAAACTAATAGTCATTTTGGACCCATTTTTATCCGTGAATTTATAATAATAATCGGTTTAATAAGAAAATTCAAAAAAGCATTGTTGACCTCAAACAAATCACATTTCAACATTTTAGCGATTAAGTGGTGGAAAAAGAATGAAAGGATGCAATTGCATTGTACTTCATTTGATATTTATGTTTTTTGGATAAACATTTTAATTTGCCATGTTTTCCTTATGCTCTTTCCGTTGGAATTAAGGCTATGTTTAAAAACTATTCTCAAGAACTATTGTTTTGTTTTCAAGAAAAAAAGAAAACATAAAAATACATATGTTTATTAATTATTCCAAAAACAATTTTTTGATAATTATTTTAAAAATGTGGTGTTTTTTAATAACTTGTATTAATTGTTTTTAATATAATAATAATAAATTTTCAATAATCTTATGATGTAAAACCCTCATGAAAATGAAATAAAGTTAGAATTTAATTAGATGTAGAGAATAGTCATACTTTTGAGTGAAGCTTGAGCTATAAGAAACACGCCAAAATCACATCAACAATTAGTTGTTGCCTTTTTAATTATTTTCAAATTAATTTTTTATAATAAAGAGTTCTTCCTAACATTATTAATTTTAACTATAAAGATATCAAAATTATGCTTTACATACACCACCACATGCTTAAGTTTGGAGAATACCTAGAAATAAATAAATAAATTGAAGATAAGATGTCGGCGGTTTCCACCATATACTTAAGTAGAGAGAATACCAAGGACAAAAAAAAAAAAAAAAAAAAAAGTCAACCATTCAATCAAGCCTCATCCTAATAAGGAGAAAGCATTCAATGAGTCCTATGCGCTAATCAAGATGATACAATTATCCGTTCTTATTTCTCGTTTCATCCTGAATTGATCAATTATAAAAACAAATAAAATAATAAATTGTTGTTTTATAAACAAACCTTAAAATTCATTTCTGTGAGTCTTCTATGAGGTAATAAGTGGTGTTTGTTTGTTTGTTTATTTTTTTTATTTAATTTTAAGTATAGCTTAAAATTAAATAGTGTTGAACATTAAATTGCTTTTTTTTAATATTTTATTTTTATTAAATATTAATAAATAAATAAATAAAACTAATATCTTACTTTTTATTATTTATAAAAAATTAAATATTTTGATTTTTTTCTATAAAATAAAATATTTTAAGAAATAAATAATAAGTCAACAAAAAGTCAAAAAACAAATAATATAAAATTTGAAAGCAAATTATTTTTAATAAAAAATTAAAAATATAAATACCACCTAAATGAGTTTTAAGTAAAACCTAATACTTATTATTTGCTGATTTAAGTTTAATTATTTTTTTATTAACTCAAAATTTATTACTTATTTTTTACTTTAAGTATTAGGATCATTTGATAAAATTTATTCTCAATCATAAAATTGATACATTTATATTCATTTATTTTTAATAATTTTGACTTATATTTATTTTCATTAATTTTACGTAATAATAATTACTTATAAAATATCTATATTTAAAGTATATAATATAACCATAAAATATTTATTATGAAAAATGAATCATAATTCTAAAATATCTTCTCATTAATATGGACAAATAAGGCCAAAAGGATTTAATATTAAATATAAATTAACTATTTTGATTTAATATTTCAAATTTTATCAAATATATTTAATTTTTTTAATGATTCAAATTAAATTATTAAATTATTAAGTCATTAAATTAATTTACCAAATACTCATAAAGTCTATGTTACATGTTTGTTCCTAACACAAAAATGTGAGACTAAACATACTGTTGTTTGAGTCTAGGAAAGGAAAAAAATATAAATGAAAGAAAATGGAAAAGAAAGAAAGTTAATATTACTATATTACATTTAGATATTTCTTCAAACTAATTTACCTTTTTTCCTTATTTATATAGAATTAAATAATTTAAATTAAAAATACATAAATTTTGAACTAATTTACTTACATATATATTTTTTTAATATTTTTAATAAAAAACTAAACATGAAAGATTCATTTTCTTTAATATTTATTTTTCCGTTCTCTAGTATACTCCTAGAGCCAAAGATAGCATAACAAGAAGAATAATGAAAAATTGTTAAAAGATTTTTCTTCCTATTTTCCTTGAGATAAAAATCATTCATCAATAACTTAATTTATTTTTCATAACAGAAAAAAGTTAATAAAGTTAATAAAAACTTGATTCAGATCTTGGGTTGGTTTAGTTCAATAATTAAATCAGTTCTAATTTAACCAAAATCAACCAACTTGAATCAACGGTTAAGAACCAACCCAAAACCCAACCAAATGGAATGTATTAGAGCATGAATCTTCTTCTAAAGAAAAGCCAGGAGATTAACTCTGGTACAAAAGATGAAGGTAATGCATTATAAGAGCTCAGAAAAATAGAAAAAAAAAGCAGCAGAGGAGCCCAAGTTTCTGGTACAACACATACAATGTGGTATGCATTAGTAATCAAAACTAGATGAATTCTATCTTTACCTTCCAACTCATTTGGCCTGATGTTCAATTCAGAGAAACAACCACCCACCAAGAAATTAAAAGGAGACATACAAGCAGTAACAAGACCTGAATGAAACCAGGAAACCATTGTGAGATTGTGTTTGTGTGTATGTATATGAGGGGGAGAGAAGGCATGACGCCAAATGCATTAAGGTCTTACCATTGGAGAATAGAGGTTAGCACTGGAGGGTTGTGGTTCCATCTTCTTCAAGCTCATCCTCTGCAATGATACTCAGCACAAATGTCAGCCTCCTTAGTACCGTCTTTGGTTCTGGTTTTGGCGGAGCTCTGATCTGGGTTTTGCAACTTCCACAAATATCACCCTGCCATCCAAAAACTGAAACAACATATACATTCAGTACAAATGCATATGGTCCATGCTTGTTCAGTATCACTTCATCTTAACAGTCTACACACTTTATCTGGATGAGACATACGGGGAACCTGACACAGGAGTCAACATATCTTTCTCAAAACTTTATCTAAACTTCATGTTTTATAAGTAAATTTTTTACTTCTACCCAACCAATTTCAATATTTGATCAATATCTCTAGTGATATCTCCAGATTTTCAGAAACTTAGCATGATCGTCAATGTCTATATTTCATTACTTGTTGGGATGGGAATGTGTGAGGTACCAATAACAACATAAGCAATCTTGTTATGCGAAGGCAATGAGTCAACTTCAGGAGCAATCCCTGGTACATTGTCAAATCTATAAGAATGGTGCCACCCTTACCAAGCTTGCTTGACTTCATATTCTATTCGAACTTTTTGTAGATGCAGTACCATATATAAACAGGAAAAAAATTATCAGCTTCTCATCATTATATTTAAAATGCTGTGAATGACTTTCCCAACTTTAGATAACCCAATCCTTGAAAAAGCTCTACTAAACCTCTTGAACCATTCTTTGTGAACTCTTAAGGTCTGTTTAGAAATTACTCTTGAAAACAGTTTTCTGTTCTTTAGAATAGAAATCACTTTTCTAACATAAAAAACAGGTTTGGGAAATTTTTTTTACTGAAAACAATTTTTTTAAGAATTTGTTCTGAAAATAAGTTATTTTTTAGAACTTTTTTTTTTTTTAATAGGAAACAACAAAGAAATATATTGATAGAATTAAGCAGTACAAAAAAAGTATGAGAAATCCTCCCACCAAAGAAATCTAAACAACAAGAATACAAAAATAAGAAGTTAAAAGGTAAAAACAACAAACAATCTCTCTTAGCTAGACCACCCCATTAGAGCTACACATTGCTAGTCAATCTAGTTGTAACACATTAAGGGGAATGCCCTTAAAAACCAAGAAACAAAAAGCTCAAAGAGAAGCAAGGAAGTGAATGGAATCCCATAGATTCTCTGAATTCCTAACTTTATCCTCAAATATTCTAGCATTTCTTTCCCGCCACACAACCCAAATTAAAGCAATGCACGCAGTTTGCCACAAAACTATGCCTCTCTTGGATTTTCCAAATCCTTTATAATTGATGGACATCATGTCAAAAATGCTTCTCAGGGAGACCCAATCCATCTTAGCTATCTGAAATAATTTGTGTCACAACCCCATCGTCAAAGAACAGTGTAAGAAAAAATGATTTGTTGATTCTCCATGCTTCATATACAACTTACAAATGTCAGGACTAAGAGCTTTGTAAGGTCTTCTCAATTGTAGTAAGTCATTAGTATTTACCTTCTTGTGTGCCACTAACCAGACAAAGGACTTAACCTTAAAAGAGACTTGAGAATTCCAAACAAAATTAGTAGGGAAAACTAGAGATAAATCATAAAGGTGGGACAAGGCTCGAAAAAAAGACTTTACTGTAAATAATCCTGAAGAAGATAAAGACCAGGATCTCGCATCTGAAACTGATGGGGATAAATGCAAACTATCAAATGAACGCATGAGGCTTTCTAAACCTTCTATCTCAAAATCGGAAAGGTTACGACGGAAATTAAAGTTCCAAGAAAAGGGACGAGCAGAACCAAGAATTGAAGATATGAGAATATTTTTAACTGTGACTACTTTAAATAGTCTTGGATATTGGAAACCCAAAGGTTAGTCCCCCCACCACAAGTCTTCCCAAAAGTGAATTTTTTCCCCATCTCCTACCACAAACTGAGTATGCTTGGAAAAATCCTAAAAGACTTGTGCAATAGCCTTCCAAGGGCAATGATGTGACCATCTGACTATAGTGTTGGCATCCCACCCATTAGAATGTGTCCCATAAATGCTTAGAATGATCTGATACCACAAAGCTGAACTCTCCCTAGGATAACTCCATAACCATTTCCCTAAAAAAGCGAGATTCTTAGAGAAATCTTCCTAAATCTCAATCCCCCTTTTGCCTTTGGTTTACACACTACATCCCAACTAATAAGATAATCTCTTTTACATTCCCTTACCCCTGACCAAAGGAAATCCCTTTGCAATCTCTCAATTTTTGCAACCATTGAAGTAAGAATCTTGAACAAAGATAGAAAGTAGCTAGGAATGTGGGAAAGGCATGAGAAGATAAAAGTTATCCTACCTCCTAAAGATAAATAAGCCTTTTTCCACCCATCTAATCTCCGCGAGATTCTCTCAATCATTGGATCCTAAAAGCCACAAGCCTTGGGATTCCCTCCCAAAGGAAGACCTAGGTAGAGTATAAGCCAATCAGAAGCCTTGCAATCAAGCATAAGGCCAACCTAAAGAGATGATCCTGATCAAGGTTGATGCTAAAAAGGTTACTCTTATCAAGATTGACCTTAAGCCTAGAAATTTGCCCAAACACTAACAATAAGATCTTAAGAGCTTGTAGTTCTTCCACACATGAGTTAGAAAAGAAGATGGTATCATCTGCAAATTGCAAATGGGACACCCTTGTTCTATTCCTACCTACACTGAAGCCTTCCAACATCCTTCTTTCCTCTGCTCTCAACAACATCCTACTCAACACATCAGCGATGATAGTAAACAGAAAAGGGGATAAAGGATCACCTTGTCTTAATCCTCTAGTTGCCTTGACCCACCCTTTAGCATTTCCATTCACTAAAATTGCATCAGACTGAAGACAAACAACCTCTCATCCAGGTCCTCCATCTAGGACTAAACCCCTTCCTATCCAACACATGATCCAAAAAATCCCAATTCACATGGTCATAAGTCTTTTCAAAGTCAATTTTAAAGACAACTTCTTCCTCCCCTGATCGTTTTTTCTCATCCACTATTTCATTGGCTATTAGAACTGCGTCCAAAATTTGTCTCCCTTGAACAAAAGCACCTTGAGTTAAATGGATAGTTTCATGTAGTCCACCTCTTAAACGCCCTGATAAGACTTTGGTTATTATCTTGTAGAGACAAGTGATCAAGCTAATAGGTCTAAAGTCTGAAATTTTTTTTGTCTGGCTTTTTTTGGGCACAAGAACAATGAAGGTGGCATTTGTGCTTTGATTAATAATCCGACTTTTGTGAAACTCTACGAACACCCTCACTAAGTCCTCCTTTATCATATCCCAACAATCTTGAAACACTGCAATGGTAAATCCATCAGGCCCCAACGCCTTATCCCTATCTAACTGAAAAATGGCTTTAGAAATATCTTCTTCAATAAAAGGGGAATCCAACCTAGAAGCACTATTTTCTAAGATAAGGGACCAATCTAAGACTTCTACTCTCCAAGACTCTCCAGGAGGACTCGAGTAGAGCTTTTCATAAAAAAGTAAGATCTCCTCTGTGATGCTATCAATATTATTCAACTCTAAACCTCTTTCATTCTCCAGGAGATGAATTTTTTTTTGTTTATAAATCTTTCTTTCATTATTTTGTTTGAATTGTTTTTAGATTAAATCTCACTCATTCTATGATTTTGATTCATCTTTTTATTTTTATTTCTATTCCTATTCCTATTCTTGCATTGTGAATGCACTCTTACCATTGCTAAGTCTAATCATACATAAAACTAAGACAATCATTTAGGATAACATAGAATATTATTAAATATGAAGACCACTTTTATTATATATATATATTGGCTTTAGGTAGAAATTAAAGTCAAAGTTGAAGCCATAATTTTAGAGAAATATAACCTTGGTACAATAAAGTTTATATGAGATGCATTTGCAAACTTGTTGTTGAAGACGATTTTTCTGGATCAATTGACTTGGGCGATTGAAAATTACATTGGTTGTTGGAGGCTATCAAACTCGACAAATCAATTTGAGAAGAGTAGTCAATCAGTGACTGACTAGTTGAGTTTCCCATTCAACTGGAGACCGCAACGAGAGCCTTTTGACTAATTTTAAATTAATTTATCAAAAGAGGACTCCTCCTTAACATTATTAAGATATCCAAGTCTTGATTAAAATGCCAATTTTGAAAATAGATTCCAAATGATCAACTCCATATGCTTGCTTAAGTTTTGGGAATACCTATAAAGAAAGAAGACCAATCATTTAATCAACCCTTATCTTCCCACGAAAAAACTATTCAATACCTTTGTGATGGTAGGTAGTACAACTATCTAGTCGTATTCTTTATCTTAGTTAATCATAGAGAAATAAAATGATAAGGTCACACTAGGATGTATTTTTTGTTTTCTATTTTTAAAAAATAAGAAATTTTAATAACTCCAATATAAAATGTAAGAATTTTTTTGACACTTACATTAAAAAGATTATAATTTTTTAAAAATTAAGATTTTAAAACAATTTTGCTCACTCAATTTTAAAAGTCTTAAAAAGTAATTTTTAAGGAGAGAAGGTAAGTCCATACTATTTATGTAAGATTTATAATATTTTATATAGAACTTGCTAGTAATTTTTTGCTTTATATAAAAAAAAAAAAAACATATCCGAATCCTAAATTATTTCATTAAGAATAATATTACGTTTAGTTTCTATAATATTAAAAAAGAAACTTTCAACAATTGGTATTCTCTTTACTCCTCACATGGACATGATCAAGACTTGATTTCGAGGGTTAGGCCTTAGAGGCTTTATAACAAGGACCTTTCCTTGTCCTCCTAAGTTGACACCTCATGTCAAAGCTTGATGAATCTTGAGCCTATAGCTTGGTAAAGATAGGATTAACTCATTGATCCTACTTCGTAATTTATCTGAGTTACATCTTTAATCTCTCTAATCTATTACATGTTCCACAACTAACTAGAAATTTGATTAGTGTTAGGGATGACAATGAGGTGGATTTTTTCAAATACTCGCCCCGCCTCACACCTATTGGAATGGGTTTGAAATATATATATAAATAGGTTTGAAACGACCCCCCACCCCGCCCTACTTCGATTATATATAAAATTAATTTAATTTGATTCTTATTTTCTATTTTTAATATATAGATGATAATAATAATTATTATAAAATACTCATCAATAAAATAAGTTATAAAAAATTATAATATTTTAATTATTTATAACATACATTTATTTTAATTTAATTTAAAATATTTTTTAAAAAAATTAAAAATCTTTCTTAAAAAGTTTTAATTTCTTTTTTTAAAAAAAAAAAAAAGTTAAATGGGGTAGGGCGGATATGAGAATTTCTCATACCTGCCACACCTTGCCCCATTTAAGTTTTTTAATGGGAAGGGTGTTGGTGACAAGCCATCTAGAGTCAAATCCGTCCAGCTTTACTAAAGTCAGACGGACTTCTTCCCTGCATAGAAGAATATCCGGATGGGTGGTCCGGGCATGCACCTCCGAAGCTTAAGTCAGATGAGGATAGCTCTAATTATTTTTGTGGGAGAGAATGAGCGTGTGTGTGTGTACCTTGTTCGTGCTTTTTGAGAGGTTTATATAAAGTTGATGGCATTGTCCTTATCTTCTAATGATGATTGTCCAGCGAAAATCGAGCGTTGATAAGACAATCAACGTCGTTATTGCAGCGCGGACTAGGCAATCACATCAAGTAAGGGTGGTTGACTGGTGCCATTTGCTAACCGTTGTGCCAAAATCTCGAACTGTGTAGCAAACTATCCATTTAGCTTGCCAATGTCTGGGATTGTGTTTAACAATTAATTGACATTGACTTTTGGGTGTAAATGGTGTCTAGTTCGCTACTCAAATGTCAAGCGTTTAGATTGTCACTCAAACATCAGGCGTCTAGTCCGCCGCTCAAACGTCAAGAGTCTAGGCCGGTGCTTCAGACATCAGGCGTGGTAGACCATGCATGCCAGAAATCCTGAGGACTTAACTGGATGGATTTGCCCGTCTAATAGGTCCAGCCAGCTCGGTCTGTCCATTTTGTCTGACATTGTGGACGAATGAAAGCTTATCACTTTTGATGCCAAATGGAGCTCATCTTGGTCCAAACAGAGTAATCCTAGACGGGTTATATGTTTGCCCTAGACGGCCAAAGGGTCTTTTGAGTCTAGGAAGGACACATGGAGGGAACTCTCCCACAATGCCCCGTAATTCGTTTGCCTTTATTCGGTAGGGTGGCCGTCGAGTTGAGGTAGGACGGATTATCCGTTTACAAGTTTTTTAGGTGCTAAGGGGCAGCTTTTGAGACAGCAGAAGTGGTAGATTGTCTCCTCATTTTCCACTTATTTTGCCTTAGTCTCTTGTTTTATAATGATTTCTCTATTGTCCCCCAGGTGGTAGCCGGAGTCTAAAACCTTATGTGGCAGGGCGCTCACCTTTTCCACCAGCTAGAAGCAGTCGAGACCATGAGGGCATATGTTGCCCATAACGTGGATGGGAATGAGGATTTCATTGCCAACTTGGAGACAACGAAGAGTGAGGCTGCTGCTGCCCAAGAGCTGGCTGAAGAAGGTGTCGGTTTGCTGAGAAAAGCCGAGGAGGAGGAGGCATCTTAGGTTGAAGCTCATCGACTAGCTGAGGAAAAGGTAGCTATGGCGGCCAAGGAAGAGAAGGCTGAAGAAGGTGTTGTCCAACTGAGATAGGAATTGCAAGATCTCTAGGCAGAGTTTTATTTTACTCTGGCCGGTTGAAGCCTAGTCTTCCATACTTGTAATAAGCAATTTTACTGATAATATTGCTTTAGGTTGGTCACATTCCATGGGCGGAGCAGGGTACTCTGTCTAGAGTCTAGAGGTGGTATGCCCCCGAGTTTTCTACCTTAGTTACAACATATAGCCCTTCCCAATTAGATTGCAGCTTTCTGACTCCTACTTCAGCTGTATTCTCGAAGATTGTTTTGAGGATTAAAGATCATGGCCAGAAAAACCGTGGTCGTGCCCTTTTGTTGTACTGAGTAATTGCCCTATGATGGTATAAAGTTATCCAAATAGCCGCGTCTCCTCGCAATTTTTCTGCCCAATCCAGTTGTTTTATGAGTTCTTCACCATTGTCTCTTTGGTCTTGCACAACTGTTTTGGCAATAGTCATAACAATCTCGGTTGGAATAATCGCCTCCATCCCATAAGTAAGAGCGAAAGGAGTGGCCCCCATTGACCGTCTAGATGTTGTCTGATAAGCTCATAAGACTTCAAGTAGCTCATCCACCCACTTTCCTTTTGCCCCTTCCAACCTTTTCTTCAGTGCACTCAATAGGGTTTTGTTTGTCGCCTCTATTTGTCTGTTGCTTTGTGGATAGCGAGGTGTTGAGTATAGGTTCTTGATGTTTAACTCCAAGTAGAATGTTCGGAAGATAGTACTATCAAACTGTGGCACATTATCTGTAACAATTGCTTGTAGAACTCCGAATCAGCATACGATGTTTTTTCAGACGAACTTGGAGACATCTTTATCTTTTATGTTGGCATAGGCTTCTGCCTCCACCCACTTGCTGAAATAGTCGATTGCAATGAGCAAAAACTTCTTTTATGCTGTTGTAATGGACAAGGGGCCGACTATGTCTATCCCCCACTATGCAAACGGCCAAGGACTTGTGACTGGGTTGAGCACTTCTGAAGGTACACAAGGAATGGGAGCGTATCTTTGACACCGATCACACCTCTTAACATAGTTTTCAACATCCTGTTTCAAGGTGGGCCAGTTAATATATACTAATATCAAATGGAATTCAATTTAAGTCTAGCTAAAAATAAAAATAAAAAGTTTGCAATTTAAAATGATTGAGAGATAAACATATTTGAAATAAAATATGAATTGCATTTTTTTCGTTAAAAATAATATTGTTTTAGTAAAATTAGAAAATATAGTTAATTAACATCTTAATAAAGACATAATTGTATTTTTTTTTTAATAAATAAAATACTTTAAAATAGTAATCTTTTGTAATATTTTTATTTTTAAAAATTAAATAAAAAAAGTTTAAAGTCTGTTTGGTCATGTTTTTATAAATTTATTTTTATTCTTTAACTTAAAAATAATTTTTAAAAACAAATTTCAGAAAACATGACCAAACAAGCCTATGTTTTTCTTTTGTTTTTAAAAATTGATGAAAACAACTTCTACTTATTATTTAAAAATTATTCTTTATTTTACTTTGTTTTTAAAAATTATTTCTAGATAATGACTGTCAAACAATGTTAGAGATCTTTAAAAATAATTTTCTATTTTTAAAAGCAAAAACCTGTTTTTAAATCACAAGATCAGACTAACTCCTACTTTTTAAAAATATTTAAATAAGTCAAGTTCTATATTTAATTTATCACCCAATTATATATAAAGTATTCTGAATCATTTAGAAATTTTTGGTATTAATGGAATAAAGTCTTGAATTTTAAAAACTTAATAGGCTTATTAAAGAATCTAATTTTGATCCATTATTTTATAATATTAATTAACTTTGTTTTTTAATTTTATGTTATATTACTCTAGAAGGGTAAAATTTTAACATTTTACAATTCACTATATGCTCAAATTAAGTTAGTTATTGATCATTAAAAAAATTAAATATCCATAATTAATCTTGTGACCAATTAGAAGTCATCATTTAACATAATACTAATAAAATAACATCATGTCTAGCATGGTTCCAAAACAAACAAACAAAAAAATAAAAAAATAAAAAGAAAAAGAAAGAAACAAGTTGTCTTGCATTTAAAAAAGAAAAAAGAAAATATATATTAAAATATGATTGGTAGAATAAATTTAAAAAATAGCAAGTTTGATAATTAAAAAATAATTATTGAGTCTTGTTAAAAAATAAATAAATAAAGACTACCAAATATAGCCTTCAAAATATTCTTAAATACTATTTTTAATCACTGAATAATATTTTAAAGGGTTAAAATTATCATATATATGGTCTTTCAAATCTCTTTAAATATTAACTTTAATTAAGAAATAATATTTCCAAGAACACAAAAACCATCCAAAAGTGGTATTTCCAACCCCTAAATTCCAAGTTTTCAAGACAAGTCAAAATACAATTCATAAGATAAGAATTGGAGGGATGATCGGTCTTCCAAATCTCTTTAAATATTAACTATAATTAAAGAATAATATTTCTAAGAACACAAGAAACCATCCAAAAGTGGTGTTTCCAAACCCTAAAAATAAGGTTCATTTCAAAGTTGTCAAGACATTCCAAAATACAATTCATAAGACAAGAAAAAGAGGGTTGCTCTTCAAGAGGGATCTATAACTTTATCAATTTTTTGGAGGAAATTTCAAGGAATCTTCAATTTCTCCAAAGCGGTTTCACTTTGTCAAGATCTTCAAAGTCTCAAATTTTAAACTCTAAGCAACAAATTAAATATTTCTTTGATCTAAGATTAAGTTTCTCAGGTCCTCAATCAATGTTGTTTAAGTCAAACTGAAGCTCAAGTTAAGTTAAAGGTCCAAGTCATAGCAAAGTTAAAGTCAAGTCAAGGTCCAAGTTATGTTAAGGCCTAAATCAAGTCAATTTAAATCACACAACACATTAAGGCCCAAGTCACACCAAAGCTCAAGTTACGCTAAGGTCTAAACCACACCAAAGTCCAAGTCATACTGAGATCTAAATCACGTCAAGGCCCTAATCAAGACAAGACCCAAATTAAGATTCCAAACTAAATCAAGTCAAGGCCCAAAACTAAGCTCGAACTACTCAAGATCAAGTTACTTCAAACCATCAATTAACAACTAGGAATGGAAGAATCATAAGACAAAATAGAAATTTTACCCACACCATTTTTCATTATATATATATATAATTTGACCATATATAATTTTTCTTTAATAGAAATTTATATGTATAATTACTTTTAAAAATGAGGATTTTTCTAATACATCAAGTCTTACTTAATTTGGAGTCTACTTACCATGTGGCAAATTCATAAAAGCTTTTGTGTCAATTGATCTAATTTTTGAGTTCCAAATTATATTTTAAAATTAATAGACTCTTAAATGAATCATACACAACAAGATTTGCTCGATTTAGAATTTATTCACTTAATGAATAAATTTTGAAAAATTATAATTATATGCAAAGGAGAAACTAATAGTCATTTTGGACCCATTTTTATCCGTGAATTTATAATAATAATCGGTTTAATAAGAAAATTCAAAAAAGCATTGTTGACCTCAAACAAATCACATTTCAACATTTTAGCGATTAAGTGGTGGAAAAAGAATGAAAGGATGCAATTGCATTGTACTTCATTTGATATTTATGTTTTTTGGATAAACATTTTAATTTGCCATGTTTTCCTTATGCTCTTTCCGTTGGAATTAAGGCTATGTTTAAAAACTATTCTCAAGAACTATTGTTTTGTTTTCAAGAAAAAAAGAAAACATAAAAATACATATGTTTATTAATTATTCCAAAAACAATTTTTTGATAGTTATTTTAAAAATGTGGTGTTTTTTAATAACTTGTATTAATTGTTTTTAATATAATAATAATAATTTTTCAATATTCTTATGATGTAAAACCCTCATGAAAATGAAATAAAGTTAGAATTTAATTAGATGTAGAGAATAGTCATACTTTTGAGTGAAGCTTGAGCTATAAGAAACACGCCAAAATCACATCAACAATTAGTTGTTGCCTTTTTAATTATTTTCAAATTAATTTTTTATAATAAAGAGTTCTTCCTAACATTATTAATTTTAACTATAAAGATATCAAAATTATGCTTTACATACACCACCACATGCTTAAGTTTGGAGAATACCTAGAAATAAATAAATAAATTGAAGATAAGGTGTCGGTGGATTCCACCATATACTTAAGTAGAGAGAATACCAAGGACAAAAAAAAAAAAAAAAAAAAAGTCAACCATTCAATCAAGCCTCATCCTAATAAGGAGAAAGCATTCAATGAGTCCTATGCGCTAATCAAGATGATACAATTATCCGTTCTTATTCCTCGTTTCATCCTGAATTGATCAATTATAAAAACAAATAAAATAATAAATTGTTGTTTTATAAACAAACCTTAAAATTCATTTCTGTGAGTCTTCTATGAGGTAATAAGTGGTGTTTGTTTGTTTGTTTATTTTTTTTATTTAATTTTAAGTATAGCTTAAAATTAAATAGTGTTAAATAGTATTGAACATTAAATTGCTTTTTTTTAATATTTTATTTTTATTAAATATTAATAAATAAATAAATAAAACTAATATCTTACTTTTTATTATTTATAAAAAATTAAATATTTTGATTTTTTTTCTATATAATAAAATATTTTAAGAAATAAATAATAAGTCAAGAAAAAGTCAAAAAACAAATAATATAAAATTTGAAAGCAAATTGCTTTTAATAAAAAATTAAAAATATAAATACCACCTAAATGAGTTTTAAGTAAAACCTAATACTTATTATTTGCTGATTTAAGTTTAATTATTTTTTTATTAACTCAAAATTTATTACTTATTTTTTACTTTAAGTATTAGATCATTTAATAAAATTTATTCTAAATCGTAAAATTGATACATTTATCTTCATTTATTTTAATTAATATTTATTTTTATTAATTTTGACTTATATTTATTTTCATTAATTTTACGTAATAATAATTACTTATAAAATATCTATATTTAAAGTATATAATATAACCATAAAATATTTATTATGAAAAATGAATCATAATTCTAAAATATCTTCTCACTAATATGGACAGATAAGGCCAAAAGGATTTAATATTAAATATAAATTAACTATTTTGATTTAATATTTCAAATTTTATCAAATATATTTAATTTTTTTAGTAATTCAAATTAAATTATTAAATTATTAAATTATTAAGTCATTAAATTAATTTATCAAATACTCAGAAAGTATATCTTACATGTTTGTTCCTGACACAAAAATGTGAGACTAAACATACTGTTGTTTGAGTCTAGGAAAGGAAAAAAATATAAATGAAAGAAAATGGAAAAGAAAGAAAGTTAATATTACTATATCACATTTAGATATTTCTTCAAACTAATTTACCTTTTTTCCTTATTTATATAGAATTAAATAATTTAAATTAAAAATACATAAATTTTGAACTACTTTACTTACATATATATTTTTTTAATATTTTTAATAAAAAACTAAACATGAAAGATTCATTTTCTTTAATATTTATTTTTCCGTTCTCTAGTATACTCCTAGAGCCAAAGATAGCATAACAAGAAGAATAATGAAAAATTGTTAAGAGATTTTTCTTCCTATTTTCCTTGAGATAAAAATCATTCATCAATAACTTAATTTATTTTTTATAACAGAAAAAAGTTAATAAAGTTAATAAAAACTTGATTCAGATCTTGGGTTGGTTCAGTTCAATAATTAAATCAGTTCTAATTTAACCAAAATCAACCAACTTGAATCAACGGTTAAGAACCAACCCAAAACCCAACCAAATGGAATGGATTAGAGCATGAATCTTCTTCCAAAGAAAAGCCAGGAGATTAACTCTGGTACAAAAGATGAAGGTAATGATAAGAGCTCAGAAAAATAGAAAAAAAAAAAGCAGCAGAGGAGCCCAAGTTTCTGGTACAACACATACAATGTGGTATGCATTAGTAATCAAAACTAGATGAATTCTATCTTTACCTTCCAACTCATTTGGCCTGATGTTCAATTCAGAGAAACAACCACCCACCAAGAAATTAAAAGGAGACATACAGGCAGTAACAAGACCTGAATGAAACCAGGAAACCATTGTGAGATTGTGTGTTTGTGTGTATGTATGAGGGGGAGAGAAGGCATGAAGCCAAATGCATTAAGGTCTTACCATTGGAGAATAGAGGTTAGCACTGGAGGGTTGTGGTTCCATCTTCTTCAAGCTCATCCTCTGCAATGATACTCAGCACAAATGTCAGCCTCCTTAGTACCGTCTTTGGTTCTGGTTTTGGCGGAGCTCTGATCTGGGTTTCGCAACTTCCACAAATATCACCCTGCCATCCAAAAACTGAAACAACATATACATTCAGTACAAATGCATATGGTCCATGCTTGTTCAGTATCACTTCATCTTAACAGTCTACACACTTTATCTGGATGAGACATACGGGGAACCTGACACAGGAGTCAACATATCTTTCTCAAAACTTTATCTAAACTTCATGTTTTATAAGTAAATTTTTTACTTCTACCAGACCAATTTCAATATTTGATCAATATCTCTAGTGATATCTCTAGATTTTCAGAAACTTAGCATGATCGTCAATGTCTATATTTCATTACTTGTTGGGATGGGAATGTGTGAGGTACCAATAACAACATAAGCAATCTTGTTATGCGAAGGCAATGAGTCAACTTCAGGAGCAATCCCTGGTACATTGTCAAATCTATAAGAATGGTGCCACCCTTACCAAGCTTGCTTGACTTCATATTCTATTTGAACTTTTTGTAGATGCAGTACCATATATAAACAGGAAAAAAATTATCAGCTTCTCATCATTATATTTAAAATGCTGTGAATGACTTTCCCAACTTTAGATAACCCAATCCTTGAAAAAGCTCTACTAAACCTCTTGAACCATTCTTTGTGAACTCTTATGGTCTGTTTGGAAACTACTCTTGAAAACAGTTTTCTGTTCTTTAGAATTGAAATCACTTTTCTAACATAAAAAACAGGTTTGGGAAATTTTTTTACTGAAAACAATTTTTTTAAGAATTTGTTCTGAAAATAAGTTATTTTTTAGAACTTTTTTTTTTTTGATAGGAAACAACAAAGAAATATATTGATAGAATTAAGCAGTACAAAAAAAGGATGAGGAATCCTCCCACCAAAGAAATCTAAACAACAAGAATACAAAAATAAGAAGTTAAAAGGTAAAAACAACAAACAATCTCTCTTAGCTAGACCACCCCATTAGAGCTACACATTGCTAGTCAATCTAGTTGTAACACATTAAAGGGAATGCCCTTAAAAACCAAGAAACAAAAAGCCCAAAGAGAAACAAGGAAGTTAATGGAATCCCATAGATTTTCTGAATTCCTAGCTTTATCCTCAAATATCCTAACATTTCTTTCCCGCCACACAACCAAAATTAAAGCAATGGACGTAGTTTGCCACAAAACTATGCCTCTCTTGGATTTTCCAAATCCTTTATAATTGATGGACATCATGTCAGAAATGCTTCTCAGGGAGACCCAATCCATCTTGGCTATCTGAAATAATTTGTGTCACAACCCCATCGTCAAAGAACAGTGTAAGAAAAAATGATTTGCTGATTCTCCATGCTTCATACACAACTTACAAATGTCAGGACTAAAAGCTTTGTAAGGTCTTCTCAATTGTAGCAAGTCATTAGTATTTACCTTCTTGTGTGCCACTAACCAGACAAAGGACTTAACCTTAAAAGAGACTTAAGAATTCCAAACAAAATTAGTACGGAAAACTAGAGATAAATCATAAAGGTAGGACAAGGCTCGAAAAAAAGACTTTACTGTAAATAATCCTGAAGAAGATAAAGACTAGGATCTCACATCTGAAACTGCTGGGGATAAATGCAAACTATCAAATGAACGCATGAGGCTTTCTAAATCTTCTATCTCAAAATCGGAAAGGTTACGACGGAAATTAAAGTTCCAAGAGAAGGGACGAGCAGAACCGAGAATTGAAGATATGGGAATATTTTTAACTGTGACTACTCTAAATAGTCTTGGATATTGGAAACCCAAAGGTTAGTCCCCCCACCACAAGACTTCCCAAAAGTGAATTTTTTCCCCATCTCCTACCACAAACCGAGTATACTTGGAAAAATCCTAAAAGACTTGTGCAATAGCCTTCCAAGGGCAATGATGTGACCATCTGACTATAGTGTTGGCATCCCACCCATTAGAATGTGTCCCATAAATGCTTAGAATGATCTAATGCCATAGAGCTGAACTCTCCGTAGGATAACTCCACAACCATTTCCCTAAAAGAGCGAAATTCCTTAGAGAAATCTTCCCAAATCCCAATCCCCCTTTTGCCTTTGGTTTACACACTACATCCCAACTAATAAGATGATCTCTTTTACATTCCCTTACCCCTGACCAAAGGAAATCCCTTTACAATCTCTCAATTTTTGCAACCATTGAAGCAAGAATCTTGAACAAAGATAAAAAGTAGTTAGGAATGTGGGAAAGGCATGAGTAGATAAAAGTTATCCTACCTCCTAAAGATAAATAAGCCTTTTTCCACCCATCTAATCTCTGCGAGATTCTCTCAATCATTGGATCCCAAAAGCCACAAGCCTTGGGATTCCCTCCCAAAGGAAGACCTAGGTAGAGTATAAGCCAATCAGAAGCCTTGCAATCAAGCATCAAGGCCAACCTAGAGGGATGATCCTAATCAAGGTTGATGCTAAAAAGGTTACTCTTATCAAGATTGACCTTAAGCCCAGAAATTTGCCCAAACACTAACAATAAGATCTTAAGAGTTTGTAATTCTTCCACACATGAGTTAGAAAAGAAGATGGTATCATCTGCGAATTGCAGATGGGACACCCTTGTTCTATTCCTACCTACATCGAAGCCCTCCAACATACTTCTTTCCTCTGCTCTCAACAACATCCTACTCAACACATCAGTGATGATAGTAAACAGAAAAGGGGATAAAGGATCACCTTGTCTTAATCCTCTAGTTGCCTTGACCCACCCTTTAGCATTTCCATTCACTAAAATTGCATCAGATTGAAGACAAACAACCTCTCATCCAAGTCCTCCATCTAGGACTAAACCCCTTCCTATCCAACACATAATCCAAAAAATCTCAATTCACATGGTCATAAGCCTTTTCAAAGTCAATTTTAAATACAACTTCTTCCTCCCCTGATCGTTTTTTCTCATCCACTATCTCATTGGCTATTAGAACTGTGTCCAAAATTTGTCTCCCTTGAGCAAAAGCACCTTGAGTTAAATGGATAGTTTCATGTAGTACACCTCTTAAACGCCCTGATAAGACTTCGGTTATTATCTTGTAGAGACAAGTGATCAAGCTAATAGGTCTAAAGTCTGAAATTTTTTTTGTCTGGCTTTTTTTAGGCACAAGAACAATGAAGGTGGCATTTGTGCTTTGATTAATAATCCGGCTTTTGTGAAACTCTACGAACACCCTTACTAAGTCCTCCTATATCATATCCCAACAATCTTGAAACACTGCAATGGTAAATCCATCAGGCCCCGACACCTTATCCCTATCTAACTGAAAAATGGCTTTAGAAATATCTTTTTCAGTAAAAAGGGAATCCAACCTAGAAGCACTATTTTCTTAGATAAGGGACCAATCTAAGACTTCTACTCTCCAAGACTCTCCAAGAGGACTCGAGTAGAGCTTTTCATAAAAAAGTAAGATCTCCTTTGTGATGCTATCAATATTATTCAACTCTAAACCTCTTTCATTCTCCAAAAACTTGATGAATTTCCTATTTCGTCAGCCATTAGCCACTTCGTGAAAAAACTTCGAATTGCAGTCCCCTTCTTTTACCCATTTCACCCTAACTTTTTGTCTCCAATGAACTTCTTCCCTCAATATTAATTCCTCCAACTCCCCTTTTCTTATAGCTCTTTGAGCTGAAAGTTCAGTAGAAAGAACCCCTTCTTGCTCAACTGCGTCAATGTTAGCTATATCACTAACGAGGTTTTTTTTCCTTTCCTTTATTAGCACTCCAAAAGAAACCTTATTCCACTCTTTCAATTTGGCCTTAACAAATTGTAACTTCCTCATAAACTTATGACCTTCCCAACCAACTCCCTGAAAACCTCTACACCAACTACTGAAGCAATCTTTGAAACAAGGATGTTGCAACCACATATTCTCAAACCTAAAAGGAGTTGAACCCCACTTGAAAGGGTTGGTGTCCAAAACAATCGGCCAATGATCCGATGTTCATCTAGGAAGAACTTCTTGAAGACTTTGAGGGAAGAATTGCTCCCACTCATTTGAGTAAAGAAATCGGTCCAATCTCTTACACACAAGTGACTCTTGCATGTTTGACCAAGTGAATGGGGCGTTCAGTAAAGGAGGGTCAACTGGTTCACAATCTCTTATAAATCCATCAAAGTCCCTCATGCTAGAAGTTAAACTAGAGCCTCCCAATTTTTCTGAAATTCTCCTTATAACATTAAAACCACCGCCCACACACCATAAAGGAAAGGAGAGGCCATAAATGTCTAAGAGCTCCACCCAAAAATCCTTCCTAAGTAAGGAACAGTTTGGGTCATAAACTAAGGATAGCCACAAGGGGTCCACATCCATCCAACAAAAACTTGACTGATACAGAAAAGGAGCCTAATACCACCTCCTCACTGCATAATTTCTTTGAGTCCCAAATAATCAAAGTCCCTCCTAAAGCCCCACACGCCGGAAGATAAGCCCACTCCTTATTCCTAACCGACCAGACACCACCAACAAACCTTCTGTCACACACCTCCCTTTTTGTTTCCTGAAACGTTACAACATCCGGATTCTCAAGACGCAAAAAATCTTTAACCACCTTCGTTTTTTCCTAGATTCCCAACCCTTAGTATTCCAACTGATGATTTTCATGAAAAAAACCTCTCTAACCCTAAATCTCCAAACCAGTTCCTACAGGTCTCAAATACCTATGGAGTATCTGTTCTTCCGCCTAGAATACACCTTAATATCCAGAGAACTTAAGACTGCACGAACTCTAGCCATTTTGCTCAGAGAAAGACCTTCTATTTGGAACCCACCCAAAGAGGAAAACTCAGCTTCACCCAGGCAATCTGTAACAAGGTTGGGGGCCTCAATAGGAATGCTAGGCAGGGTCTTGAGGGAGTTAATACCCTCAGACATTTGGTTCAGACAAGCTAACTGGGACTCCACAACATCTAGGTTAGGATTGCTAACAAAATCTTGACATAAAGCACCATCATCATTTTTTTAAAAAAAACATTTTAGATATAACTCGAGATTTCGTAGGAAACTGAGACTGAATTACTAAACTGGGAAGAGCGGGATCAGAAGAACTCAGAGGTGGATGTGCCAAGCCATAGGATTGGGGAAAAATTGACAAAGATGACTAATAAAGTGGAGAAGAAGATACCTCATTGTTTTCCACTACCATCATTCCACAATTCCCCACAGAGGTTAGCCCTTTTTCTCTAGTTACTGGATTAGAAGGAAAAACCATGAGTGAAGAGCCACGATGAACGTAACCCCCGAAACCCTCAGAGTCTACTCTGTCTACAACATTAGAGAATTTGCTCAATTTCGCCTTCCCCTTTGATTGTATAGAATCCTTAAGAAAGACCTTTGTTGATTATCCGCGTCACCTCTTGTCGATGAAGCCCCTTCCCCAGAACAACTTTTTCGGAACCCTGATGGAAGACTAAGAGTGAGAGAACTCGAACTGAACCTTCGTACCATCTATGTTCCCGCTTCGTAAGCATCGTCCTTTGGAGGAGCAACAAAATCTGAAGATGGAATCGCTTGCATTAGAGGCTCGCTTCGACTTCAAACCCCTTGTCGGCTTCCAAAAATTGGAGGAATAAGACTGGTCCACAGCTTCTTTGAACCAAACTTTGTCGCGGAACGCCTCAACTGAGAAGAAGAGACCACTGAGACTGACTTCCCCTTTCCCGTTACAGAGGAGTCTTCTCTGCGTATAAAGCCCTTCTCAAAAATGGGCTGGTCTCCACCCATTTCTTGGCCCAAAGTTGACACTGGGCCTTTTAACTTAACACTCCTCTCCCAACCCAAATTTGCTTCCTCCAGTGGCCTGGGATTTTGAGGAGAATGGGCCCTTCTCGCTTGCATTGCATTAGAGGACCAGTGCCAATCCTCAACATTTGATTGGGCCTTGTCCCTTCCAGCCCAAACTTCACCAACCTACTTTGGCCCAAAAGACCCTATTCTCTCTTTATTTGAATTCAAATTGAACTGAGAGGAGGGTTGGAACCAGTTGTTCCCCACATCCGCTCTTCTCTTGCCAAGTGTCCCCACGGTGACATCTTCAGCCTTTAGACTTTTTTCAGCCTGTTTCACTCTGCCCACTGCCCCATTAGGAGACCATCCTTTTAGCCGTTGATTTAGCCTTCTCAACCAGCCTTTTGCAACTTGTCCACGACTGAGACTTATTATCCTCCCGAGTTGACTCACCCATTTCTCTACCTCGCCTATCGTCTCCAGCTCCAACCACTGCAATTGAAATTGTAAAAAGTCATCCCCCATCTAACACCTCGATCAAAGCAGGAAGAACTGAACGTTCCTTCACTAAAATTCTCACCCTTGCCTTACCAAGATCATACAATTTCACCGTTTGCCAATCAATCTTTGTCATTATCCCCCACTACTCCACAATTTTCTTTAGATGTTCCTCAGACCATAAATGAAAGGGCAAACCCCATAATTCAATCCATCCTCCTCTGAACTTCCCCACAACTTCTAAGTTTTCCCTTGGCGACCACCTTCTCAAATAGGCTGTATACCCTCCCTTAATCTTGAGAAACCTTAATTCCTGGAGAGAAAAGGCTTCCTCAATAGTTTCTACAAAAAATAAAACTTTTCCGCCAGAGAAAGGGATGATAGTCACCACACCTTTATGCCCTAAGATTTTCGCCAAAGCACGGCCAACCTCAGCCCAGTTAACATAATCAGCGGGGCATTCGCAAACCACAGCTCTCGCCCATCTCCCAACTGGAACAAGGCCTCCTCTCCTCAGTCCTTTCTCTTTTACTACATTCACAAAGGACCCACATGTTTGTGATTTATGCTTTCGACCTTGCACCGCCTTTCCTTTTCAACAATATTCGAGGACGAGACCACCAACATTGAAAAAAACGCATTTTTTAGTTGCTCCCATCCCCTGCCCCTCTCGCCCTCAGGGATTACCAGGAAAGTTGACTTTCTGTTGGAAGTAATCTCCGAAAGCCTTATAAACCTACCATGATTGTTGAAGCATACCTCCATTAAATGAATTCTGGACTTTCCTCTGTATTTTCTATTGAAACCCATGTAACTCTTTAGCTCAATAACCTTCGCCAAATGTTCAATCAACCAGCCAGCCTCTTCCTTCTCAAAGCCTAAGGCAAAAACAAAGCCTCTACTATGTTCTGTAAGCGAGCACCAAATACCACTGGACTCGCCTTCATACCTAACCAGGAAGGTCTTCCTCTCCACGGAGACCTTCAACCTCCTCACCATTCTCTCGATTTTCTCTCTTTCTTTTTTAACACCTATTTTTTAGAACAATTGTGAGGGGTTTTCAAGTGTTTCTTGTATAGCATCCTAAGAAACAATTGAAAATATGAAAAACACTTTAGAAACTTTTCCATCATACATTAGTCCATTGTACCCTTACGGATAATAAGCTGAAAAAACTGTTTTTTCTTATTTAAAGTCCCAAAATGAACGTTGTTCTTGAAGACAATTGAGAACTACTTTCAAAATTGTTTTCAAAAGCAATTTTTTGAAGACTCTGCCAAACAGGCCCTTAATCTCCACTGTTTCTTCAAGCAACACACTTTACTTTCACTTCTTGTTGAGTCATCAATAATTTTCCTAAAAGCTCTACTTTCACTTCATGGTAAGCTTAAACTGTCCTATATGAATTAGGAGCAAACAAATCACAGAACTGAAACCAGGGAACTCTAATTAACTAAAGCTCTAATACCATGTTGAGTTACCAATTTTCTTAATAGTTTAAGATATTGGAATTTGGGTTCACAATATATATTATCCACTTAACACTTCCTTAAGCTTTGAATCTTGTAGGTGTCATGTGTGATATACACTTCTTTTTCGAGATCGCCATGCGAAAAAGGAAACCTTACATCTAATTAAGAGAGAGGCCAATAAAAAATTAGCAGTCAAAAACAAAAAATCTCAAACCTAAAATTTGCAGATCTCTAGATGTGTGTATTATGAGAGAAAATTGAGGAGACCAAGGATCATCTCTTCCTATATTGCTAACACGAGGGTGTCCAAACACACACCAGAGACTCTTTGATCGAATGGACATGAGTTGGATGACTTCAGTCCAAATTTCTGTAGAAATTGATTACCCATTCTTGGAAGGATAGCAATAGATGGCTTTTGCTTTGTTTGTGGTTATTTGGGTTATCTAGATGGAGCATCTGTTGGTTGTTCATTTATTTTGGTTGCAGGTTGTTCTGCTTTTGCCCAGTTCTTGCTTCTTAGTAAAAGTTAGCTTGTCTTTCTTTTTTTCTCTTTCTGCAATTCCCTTTTTGCTAACTATGTTTGTTAACATGTTTTCTTTAAAAAAGGGATTTGATGCAATGTAGATACCACTTTATTGATCTTATATCAAAAGGCCTAGAGCTATGGACATTTAAAGACTTTAGGGCACTCGGCTTACCAGGGAACCTTTCTAAGATAATAAACAATTCCATAGCCTTTGGGATGAAACAAGTGTTCCTGTGCATTGTTTTCTATGCTCAGAGTATATTTATCTATTTTGCTTGAAATTGGATTCTGTATTTGTCCTAGGGTGGCATATATTGAATCAGTGGAACATATTGAAATTGGATTTTTTTACTCATACATGCATGCAACAAAAAGTAGCAACTATCTCAATCACATGGTGGGAGTCTTAAGAATCCTTTTGGGAGGAACTATCAAGATTTAAAAATTGAGACAATGCATACATAAGGGTTGCTCCATGCTACTTGCTTCAGAGAGAAACATTAGGAGATGGGATAATCCTTTTTTGATTTATTTCATCTATCCCATGACATGTTCTTAAAAATTGTGGTCATTCTCAGTTAAGTGAATTTGTCATATTTTCTGGAACGTCCTCCCACCTAGATTTTAATGGAAAACCCAATCCCCTCAAAGGTGGCCTTTTCTATATGGATGCATGTCAGGCAAGACTCTGGGAGCAGAGAACTTGATTTCTAGAAAGTGAAATTTTTCAAACCAATGTAGGCTTGCAGTCATCTTCGTCCCCATTTTTCCTTCTCTTCTATCGTCTAGGCAAGTTAATCTCCTGAGTTTGTGGTGTGAAGGATAATGCTAAGGTCATTATCAGAATTAATGAATAGTTGGGTTTTTATAACTAGGGAAATAAAAGGTAATATTAAATTGGAAGTTGTCATGTTTCCTATTTCCTGTTTTATGGTTCGTCGGGAAGGAGGGAAACAAAAGGAATTTTCAGAGTGTGGAGCTGTCCTTGGTTGACATTGTGGCTCAAATCAAGATTTGGTTGCTTTTTGGTGTTCTGGCATGTCTCACTTTAGAGAGGCCCAGCCCATTGTTGTCCATAGAACAGTCTCTTTTGCTAGTATAAAGCTAAACAGCAGTAGCTGTTAAGTGTTATTGTTCTTTGCCTTTATGGAGAAATAGAGTCTAGGCATTTGTTCTATCTCATATTGCTTTACCTTCATTTATGGCATATACTCATGGATGGGGAATTATTTTTATTTCAAGAACAGAATAAATAAACAAATAAATAAAGGTATATATGGTGCCCATTTAAGAAAAGCTCTTCCCTAAGATTTCATCCTTCTCCACTTTCTCTACATTACAAGACTAATTAAACCTTATCCATCTATTGTCTATCAAACTTAGGTAACACTGAAATAAGGAACCTTACCTAATTTCCACTAGTTTCATATATACACCTTTGCAAATTCCAAGAATTTGGTGGTACCAGCTTCCTCATTGTACAAGCACAGGACTTAGTAAAGTAGAACTGGGGGTCATGCTGCTTGCTCAACTAGCTGATTTTACACCACCCTAAACACCCTTATTAGCAACAGTAGTTTGTAGTTTTCTTTGATCAAATTGGTACATTCATAAATAATATATATATCCATTCAGATGTATACCCAGTTCACCAAGTTCTACCATTGCAGGGTTCAATTCTACTTGGAGAAAAAATGGAAATAAAAAAATAAAAATAAAAATAAAATAAAAGGAGAGAGAGAGTTTGATCCTGGCTCAGAAAAAAGATTACTCAAGTTCTAAACCTTACCCTCCATGCCTAATTTACAAATTTAGGGAAGAGTGACCACTTCATGCAAAAATGCCAGGGAACAGTATCCATCTCACCCACCCAAGATCCCACTAGGGAGGGACCATCATTTGGACATGATCATGTTATGCATAAGTTTTTTCATGATAGAAGTGCCAATTACATACCTTTCCATGCATTCCCTCAATGGCTTTCTCAGATTCCTCTTCAGTGGAATAACGAAGGAAAGCAAAGCCTCTTGGTCTATTTGCTATTTTATCCATCACAAGATTAACTATAAACAAATAAAAAATCTTTTCAGAAACCAGGAAAATAAAAGTTTCTGAGAATATAGTAGCAATTACCGATATATAGCTACACAAGATAAAGATATCAAACCATATTAAGCAAATCAAGGGAACAAAGCAAGCAATAAGTTTAGATTCAGTGCTCTCACCCTCTACAAGTTGCCCAAAGGTTTCAAAAGCATTTCTCAAGCTCTCTTCAGTGGTGCGGAATGACAGCCCTGCATGCAATAGAATATTCACCATTGCTTCATTACACACTTAGAGAAACAAATGAAAAAAGGCAGAAGCCAACTGCAGGAAAGTGTGCTGCACATATATTGACAGATCTCTCACCAAAAGGCTTCAGAATTACACAAGCAATCAAGTGGGTAACTTAAATCTGATGAAAGATGTGGAAAGAAACCACTGAATATCTCACACCGATAAATTTGCACAATTGTTTTTTCTAATTTAATATTCACTCGCTCATATATAGCCAATTTGCATTTGAAAACCTTTAACAGATTCTAAGTATATATATGAAGGTAACTTTCTCTTCTCTCTCACACATGAGACACAAATTTACACTAGCATCAACATTGCAACAATGGCCTAAATGACAGCCATAGCATCATTGAAATTAACCTACAAGAACCATGTTGTCTGCAGGAGCATATCCTTTGACCAAGAATGATAACCTTGATCAAATGGCAGAACCAAAGGCAGCCAACTTACAGCTTGTGGCAAAATGGAAATAATATATCTAGCATATAATGCTTGGAGAAATTAAACCTGGTCAATGAAAAGCTCATGAATCTAGCATATTTGGAATTGTCTTCTTCTTTCCAAGGAAAAGGAACTAAGCCTTGTGCTTGACACAGAAACTGCTCATAGCCTCAAACCTCACCACAAAAATGCCCAGAGACGATTACTATCCACCCTTCTCCATTTACCAATCATATGCATTTCGTAAAAGCCTCTTCATCCTCATTTTATCAAGCTTCCTCGTATAGTGAAACTAAGCCAAGAACATATTGAAGTTTGAGACTATGCAACACCATGCATTTGCATGGATTTGCTTACTCAAATCTTGAAGATAGATTCCACTAGTGGAATGATGATATTTGCATGTTAATCTCAATAAGGATAACCCATTAAGACACCTTCTAGTCAGGAGTATCTTGAAAAGGATTTTAAAGATATAGATTAAGTCCATTTTTTTTATATAAAGAGTCAATATATTTTATATAGAATTTACTGTTACTTTCTATTTTTTAAAATAGAAATCATCAAGTGTATCTAGGTGAACCGTAAGTTATTTGTATCCTCCCTTTTGGCCCTTTCATATCAGAAAAGAATTAATTCTGCAAGTTGAAGAGTTGCTCTTTCTTTCATCATTTTTATTACTCAATAAATCAAAAGAAAAAGAATAAAAGAACACGTTTGGTGGGAAGATGAAAACTGCCTTCTGCTTCCAAAAACAGAAAAATAAAACCCACACAGAAAATATGCTTGGTCAATGGTAAAGCAATTACAAAAACTACTTTTGAAAATGTTTTCTACAACTGATCCATTAAAATACGTTTTTTTTTCAGGCAATTTTTAGTTTGGGAAACCTGTTTGGTTGTCACTGCCAAACAAGCCCAAAATATTTCAACAAACATGAAATTTATTTTATTAGAACCCAAAAAAAAAACCCTGAGATTAATACTTCTAAACAAAATCCACATTACAATATGAAAATCCAAGAAAATAAACAAAAATTCAGGGAAATTAAAAAACAAAATAAAAAAATCAAACAAAAAGTGTGAAAGCTGAGCACCAAAATATTCCAACAAATATAAAATTGAAGGGATTAAAACCCAAAAAAAAGGACTGAAACAAGACTTCCAAACAAAACCCACATCAAAATATAATTAACCCAGAAAACAAAACAGAAATTCATGCATATTATTAGGAAATTTAAAAACAAAACAAGAAGAGTGAGAGCTGAGCACCAAAATAATCCAAGAGACATGCAAACGATTTGATTAAAGACCAGAAAGAAATTCAAATCAACACTGCTAAACAAAACTCGCATCACAATATGATAAACCAGAAGATTAAACACACACACACACAAATTGATGCATATAATTTAGAAAATTCAAAAAAAAAAAAAAAGGACAAATAGAGTGAGAACTGACCACTGACATAGAGCCTGGTTTTTGGAATGGAAGATTGGTTTGGAGAAGAAGGCAGGCAGGCCACCGCAAAAAGGTCATTTCCATTTCTGGGTCGGTTGAATGGCCACCAAGAAGACGAAGAAGGTGCAGAGCAGGTACGAAGATGAGGCGGATGATGCAGACTTATTGGATGAAGGGTTTTTCTTTTGTATGATTGAGTTGAAAATGGCGATGAGGAAATTGGGAGGCCAATTATGAGTGCTGCTGCTTCCATTCTCCTCTTTCCTGTAATCCCCAAATATATTCACTAATTTAGAAGCACTACTCCTTCCCACTTTCCATCCCTCTCCTTTTATCTTTTCTTTTTTTCTGTTCATTTTCTTTTAGTTTTCCTTTTAATTTAGATAATATTTATCATTTTTCCCAAAATAAAAGGAAAACTTAAATTATATTCACAGTGTTTCCTTATTAAATATGAAAAATAATTCAAAAAATGGTAATAATTTGAATCTTTATTAGAATTAATTTATTCAATAAAAAAATTAATTTAAATAATATTATGAAAAATGAAAACAAAGGGTTAAAATTTAATTTTCATTATTTTCCTAATTTTGATTACTTAGAAATCTTTTTTTATTTTGTTCATTCAAATTATTTTTTTATAAAATTTATAAAATTATCCCGTAACTGATTTCTTCACTGCTCAGCTCTTGCAACCTTGTAGTTTACCTCATACAAGTTGTAAAATAAATATATTAGACAGTTTATTTAATAATAATTTGAATTTTAATTTTGAATAATTTGGTTAATAGAAATTAATTTATATATTGTTTGTCATTTTCCTTCTTTAAAGGATTAATTTTATTTACCTCTCTTAAGGTTTTAGATAAATATATCTAGTTCTTATAAGTTTGAAAATTAGAAATAAGAATAATAGGGGAAATATTTAATGAAATTTCAGAGCAATGAGAATTAAGTATATTTAACCAATACCTCAAGGGAGGTAAATAAAATTAACAATTTTCCTAAATTATAATAAATAAATAAATAAATAAAAAGGAAAAAATAAAACATATTTACACCATGAATGTTTTTAATACATGTGAATGTATTTATTATTTCGTAAAACTAATGCATCCCATTATGGCTTGAGCACCTTCAAATTTCTCCACGATTTGCCTCTTCCATTCAAACAATATCAACCCATTCAATTCCAACATTAAACTTTTCTTCTAATCAAAACTCAAATTGATCTTTCACCATGAAATTCTCAACCTCACGAATCTCTATCTTGAAGCAAACAAAAAGATAGTCTTGGTTTCGTTGTCCAATCCCTTCCAACTATATTTATTGTCAAAAGTGTAAACCACATTTGATTAATCCATCAGACAAGGAAAAGAAAGAAAGAAGGAAAACAAAATAAATAAATGAACAGAAAAGGAAGAATAGACAAAATCGAGTCTTGTAAAGCCACAATCTCCTTAAAATAGATTTGCCTTCTCCATTGGTGCTTTGAGAATTGCAAGGCATCTGTCTCCTAGGATAAAACAGTTTTCGAGTGGCAGCAACAACACCTTGTAGCCACTCCCAACTAACTGAACTATGTCTAACTCTATCAAAACGAAAGAAAGGAAGGAAGGTTTGACGATTTCAATGTCAGAATTCAAAAACTTAACCCCGAAAGAGAGTTTGAGTCTCTCTTTATATAGACTTCTAAAGGGGAGAAACAGACTGTTAGCCTTCAAGAAGCCAATTGGCTTCTTGAGACTTTTAGGACTCTGTAAAAAGGGGTTAAATGCATTCACTCATTTAATGTTTTCACGGTTAAAATTCATTCACCCAATCAAAGTATTTGCTCAATTTTCCAATAATTCCCCACATGAATGAAATTAACGACTAAAGACATGACAGACTTTGTGATAGAGTTCAAATGTTGAAACTTGCATAGGAGAGGTAGGTGTTACCCTTTGAACTTTCTCTTATGGAAATATCTTTACTCTACTAACTAAACAGTAGACACGATGTCCTTGAATTATTATGTCATATGTGTAGACGATGACATATCTTACACAGGAATCTTCCTAACATATTTAGTTCTTACTATTATGTTCATTTTCGCCATGAACATGCACCTAGTTCTGTAAGAGTTTAATAAGAGTTGTGCCCTATTCAATTCCCTTAGAAGCAGCCCCACTTCACTCTTACATAGGTGATCTCTTAATTAAGAGTAACCCGCATTACCTTGCTCGGATTTTCGACGTATAAAGATCATTAGAAGCATAGCTTATCCTTTCTTCTTATGGGTATCACTGTTTCATCATAAGAATGGATAAGGGAAGATCCCACAGTGATTTAACACAGTTTTTATAGTTTAGTTGTCCCTTTTGAACCTAGATCTTGGGATCTTTAGTCATCTAGGTTGGGTATCCACTATATCGACTTATTCTTTTACGGGCTTGAGTCCCATTCCCCTCAATGACTTTTCAACTAACTCTCTATTTAACCCTTCAGTTAGTGGATCTGCAATGTGATCCTTAGATTTTACATAGTCCACAAAGATAACCCCAGTTGAGAGTAGTTGTCTAATGGTACTATGTTTACGACGAATATGTCTAGACTTACCATTATACTTATTGCTCTATGCTCTACCAATTGCATATTGACTATCACAATGTATACAAATTGGAGACACAAGCTTTGGCCACCTTGGAATATCCTCTAGGAAGTGTCGTAACCATTTAGCCTCTTCTCCACGTTTATCTAGTGCTATAAATTTATATTCCATTGTGGATCAAGCAATAACCATTTGTTTTGAGGATTTCCACGAGACTATTGCACCTCCTAGTGTAAACACATAACCACTAGTAGATTTTTAGTCTTTAACATTAGATATCTAATTCGCATCACTATATCCTTCAAGTACAACTGAATATCTCGTATAGTGCAGCCCATATTCACGAGTAAACCATAAGTACTTTAGTATTCTTATAATTCATTGCTAATGCTTGGTTCCAGGATTACTCGTGTATCTACTTAGTTTACCAACTGTATAGGCTATGTCTGGTCTTGTACAACTCATTAAGTACATTAGATTACTTATTACTCTAGAATGGTCTATTTGAGAAACACTCTCACTTTTATTCTTGGACAAATGTAGAGTTACATCTACTGGTGTTCTGGTTACTCTAGAATTATCTTTATCAAACTTTCCAAGAATATAGTCTACATAATGTGATTGACTTAAGATAAGTCCATATGATGTTCTTATGATTTTTATTCCTAATATTACATTAGGAAGTCCCATGTCTTTCATGTGAAAAATTGAATTTAACATGGCCTTTGTAAATGTGATTATCTTATCATCACTACCAATAATAAGCATGTCGTCTACATACAGACATACAATGACATAACCATGTTCAGTATCTTTGACATAAACACATTTGTCACATTCATTGATTTTGAAGCCATGTGACATCATAACATTGTCAAATTTCTCATGCCATTGTTTCGATGCTTGTTTTAAGCTATGCAAAGATTTCACCAATTTACACACTTTCTTTTCTTGTCCTGGAGCTGAAAAGCCCTTTGGTTGCTCCATATAGATTTCTTCATCTAAATCTCCGTTTAGAAAAGCTTTTTGTACATCCATTTGATGTACTTCAAGATTTCTCAAGGCAGCAATTGCAAGTACCATCTTAATGGAATTTATTCTCATCACAAGAGAATACGTGTCGAAATAATCTAAGCCTTCAGTTTGTTTATAGCCTTTGATTACAAGTCTTGCTTGTACTTGTCAATTGACCCATCTACTTTCATATTTCTTTTGAAAATCCACTTAGAACTTAAAGATTTACAACTTGGTGGAAGATCCACTAGTTCCTAAGTATGGTTTTACAATATGGAATCGATATCACTTTTAATGGCCTCTTTCCACAGAAGACTTTTTGTAGAGTTCACTTCCTCTTTAAAAGTTTGAGGTTCGCCTTCAAACATATAAGTAAGAAAATCTGGACCAAAATATTTCTCTATCCTAGTCCCTTTGCTACATCTAGGTTCTACCTTAACTTCTTTATTTTGATCTTGACTATTTTCATTAATAGTCTCAAGCATTCGTTTTGATGAACTTGACTCTTCTTTGGATTTACATGGAAATACATCTTCAAAGAAAGATGAATTCCTTGATTCCATTATCATGTTCTTGTGAATATCTAGAATATTCGATTCATAAACAAGAAACCGATAAGCACTACTATTACGTGCATAACCAATGAAAATGTAATCAATGGTCTTAAGTCCTATTTTCACCTTTTTAGGTGGAAGAACTGCCACTTTAGCAATACATCCCCACATTCATAAGTATTTGTAGGATGGATTTCTTCCTTTCCATAACTCATATGGAGTCTTTTCTGCTTTTTTTTTAGGTACCTTATTTAAAAGGTAATTAGCAATCAAAATGGCTTCTCCCCACATGTTCTATGGCAATCCAAAATTTATTAACATTGCATTCATCATTTCTTTCAAGGTACGATTCTTTCACTCAACCATTCCATTGGACTAAGGTGAATAAGGTGTTGTGGTTTCATGTATAATCCCATGTTGAGCACAAATGTTAACAAATGGCAAATCATACTCACTAACTCAGTCACTTCTTAGCACCTTAATTTTTCTTGTTGAGTTGTTGATTCTCAACTTCATTTTTATAGAGAGAAAATTTCTCTATAGCTTCATCCTTGCTTCTTAGCAAATACACGTAATAGTATTTAGTGTTATCATCAACAAAAGTATTAACACCTCTTGTTTGTACAAATTTCAAATCGCATATATCACTGTGAATTAAATCAAGGGCTTCAATGTTTCTTTCAACACTTTGAAAGATGACCTTGTTAGATTTGCCTCAATACAAGTTTCATACTTATGTTTGAAATTAATTTGGAATGTTGGTATATGATTTAAGTTAATTAATCTACGTAATGTATCATAATTAACATGTCCTAATCTACCATGCCAGAGATTGGAACACTCTAGCATGTAAGTAAAAGTACTAGCTTTATTCATATTTGACTTAATAATAGTCATTATATTGAGTTTCCACATTCCATCACTCATATACCCCTTTCCAAAAAACATTCCACTCTTGGACAAAATAATTTTGTTTGACTTAAACACCAACTGAAATCCATGATTACTCAGTAATGAACTGGACACCAAGTTCTTGCAGATTTCGAGTACATATAAAACATTAGTTAGAGTCAACTCCTTCCTAAAAGTAATCTTCAAGATTACTTTGCCTTGACTTTTGATCTCAGAGGAGACAAAGTTCACCATGAACACCTTTTCCCCATTCTCAATTGGTTAAAAAATTTACAATATTTTCTTATCAGAGCATACATGGTGAGTAGCACCAATATCAATCCACCATTCCTTTAGGTTAGATCCCACCAATTTCACCTTAAAGACTACAACTGTGAGGTCAATGTTAGAACTGTCTTTAGTGATGTTGTCGATCACATTAGCTTCCTTGGGTTTGTTCTTTTTGGGTAGTTTACAGTTAGCATATTTGTGACCTTGCTTTCCATAATTGAAGCACTTTCCTTGAAACTTCACCTTCTTGGAGATCCCTCTTTTAGGTTCCAACCTAGATCCTTTCCATTTATTGGTGTTCTTCTTTGCCTTGGAACTTTAACCATGTTCCAAAAAATTAGCCTTGGCCTTATTCAAATTGTTTGCCTCTTTCTTTTCATATCCTCTATTATCTTCTTCAATGCAAAGTCTAATAATCAGATCCTTGATGCTCATTTACTTTCTTTTGTGCTTGAGGTAATTCTTAAAATCTTTCCAAGTCGAGGATAGTTTCTCAATTATAGTTACCACTTGGAAAGTTTCGCTCAAAAACATTCCCTCAACATGTATCTCATGTAAGATTACTTGAAGTTCCTAGACTTGACTTACCTCGGTCTTGGAATCAACCATCTTATAGACAATGTTATGATGTCACATGGCTTCATGTAGACCCTCAATTTTGTCCCTTTAGCACATATCTTTAAATGCTCTTTCAGTACTCCATAGTAGTTCCTTGGTGGCCCATTGCCACTCATACTACTTACCTTTTCTTGAGCCACCTCGGAGACTTTAGTTGAGGGATTTATCTAACCCTTCATTGTGTTCTTAGCAGCCCTAATTTAGACTTAGGATTTTTTCCTTCATTTTTAGGATAGTTTTTAGATGCACTTTTAGGACAATACACTTAGGCATGTTTAGGTCACTTAGACAATGTCCAGATCACTTTTAGATACACTTGGCCCATTAAGTACCACCTTAGGCCCACTTAGATTCACCTTGACCCGCTTAGATCCACCTAGACACCTTTTAACTTGCACGCATTCACCTTAGGTCACTTAGACACCTTTTCATAATAGGTCACTTGGACACTTCTTTTGGCATAGTCCGCTTAGGCATGTTCTTGATTTTGGTTACTTCCTTTTCCGAGATAGGATGAGTATTGACTTGATTATATATTGCATGAAATGAATTTTTTTTTTTATTTTTTTTTTTGAGAGTTTGAGTTTGACATTTAAATTATTATAATCCGTTGCATTAATTTAATTTCTTGATTTTTTTTCTAATTGCATACGTCTAATATTTATTTTTATACCCTTATCAATTTATTTGTTTATTTACTCATTTATTAATTCTTTAATTCCATGAATTGACGTCTTAGATTTTTGTGGCTATGTGATTTGATTTTCTATTTGATTTTATTTTATTTCCAAATACATGTTTTCTTACTTCAACTTTATTTTTTAATTTTGCATGAGACTCGGAGCAATCAAGGAGAGGAGATCACGACTTCAAGAAAGAATCCAGGCTGCATATGGAAAGTGGGCAGATCATGGCTTTAAGAAGGAATACGGGCTGCACATGGAAAGGGGCAAATCATGACCATTGAAAAGAGGGGCTGCCACTTTGAAGATGCACAACACGCACATAGTGGGCTGTAAAGGAGATTCTTTTTTGTTTTTTGGAAAGAAAAGTCAACATGCTAAGGATTTGATCACTTACCAAAAAAAAAGACACGGCTGCATCCTTAGAGAAATTGTGAGCCACTATGTAGACACTTTCCATATATCCATGCGCATTAAAAAAAAGGAAATAAGAACTTCCCATAGGAGTGGACTGCCATATAAATAGGACAAAAAGGAACAGAAGAAAGGAGGTTTTTTTTAGAGAAGGCCCGCACAGGATATTTTTTAGAGGGAGAGGAGAATTTTTTGGAGATCAACACACATGAGGAATTTTTTTTCTAGAGGGGGCAGAGAGAACATGCAAGAATTTTTGGCAGAGATCCACATACAAGAGCAATATTTTTTTAGAGAGGACACACATCAAGAGAGGATTTTTTTCTTCCACTTCACAGGTTAGTTTTCAACATATCACTTTTGTTTAGCCTAGATTCTTTTTAATTTTTAATTCAATAGTTTGATTAGTTCTTTGAGATAAAATTTATTTATTTTTAGTTCCAGATTAATTTAGTTTTAGTTTATAATTTAATTTGAATGCATTAGTGATTTCGATTTCTTAGTTTAATTGATGTGAGATATAAAGTTTATCTTTTTTAATTCCGGATTAATTTATTTTTAGTTTATAATTTAATTTAAATGTGTTTGTGATTTTGATTCCTTAGTTTAATTGATGTGAGATATAAAGTTTATTTTTTTTTTAATTCCAGATTAATTTATTTTTAGTTTATAATTTAATTTGAATGTGTTAGTGATTTTGATTCCTTAGTTTAATTGATGTGAGATATAAAGTTTTTTTTTTTAATTCCAAATTAATTTATTTTTAGTTTATAATTTAATTTAAATGTGTTAGTGATTTTAATTCCTTAGTTTAAGTAATTTGTGAGATAAAATTTATTTATTTTAATTCCGAATTAATTTATTTTTAATTTATAATTTAATTTGAATGTGTTAGTGATTTTGATTCCTTAGTTTAATTAATGTGAGATATAAAGTTTATATTTTTATTTCCAAATTAGTTTAATTCTAGTTTATTTTTAATTTGAATGAGTTAGTAATTTTAATTCCTTAATTTAAATATCTTGTGAGGTAAAGTAGAGATTTTTATTTCCAAATCAGTTTAATTCTAGTTTATTTTTAATTTGAATGAGTTAGTAATTTTAATTCCTTAATTTAAATATCTTGTGAGGTAAAGTAGAGATTTTTATTTCCAAATCAGTTTAATTCTAGTTTATTTTTAATTTGCATGAGTTAGTAATCTTAATTCCTTAATTTAAATATCTTGTGAGGTACAGTAGAGATTTTTATTTCCAAATTAGTTTAATTCTAGTTTATTTTTAATTTGATTAAGTTAGTGACTTTTATTCCTGAGTTTAAATATCTTGTGGGGTAAAGTAAAGATTTTTATTTCCAAATTAGTTTAATTCTAGTTTATTTTTAATTTGATTGAGTTAGTGACTTTTATTCCTGAGTTTAAATATCTTGTGAGGTAAAATTTAGATTTTTATTTCCAAATTAGTTTAATTCTAGTTTACTTTTAATTTGAATGAGTTAGTGACTTTTATTCCCGAGTTTAAATATCTTGTGAAGTAAAGTTTAGATTTTTAATTCCAAATTAGTTTAATTCTAGTTTATTTTTAATTTGAATGTGTTATCAATCTTAATTCCTTAGTTTAAATATCTTGTGAGGTAAAGTTTAGATTTTTAATTCTAATTAGTTTAATTTTAGTTTATTTTTAATTTGAATGAGTTAGTAAGCTTAATTCTTTAGTTTAATTGATCTTGTGAGGTAAAGTTTGTATTTTTAATTCCAATTAGCTTAATTCTGGTTTATTTTTAGTTTGAATGAGTTAGTGATCTTAATTCTTTGATTTGATTGATCCTGATAGATAAAGTTCGAATTTTTTAAAACCCCAAATTAGCTTATTTTTAATTTAGCTATTAATTTAAATAAATTTGTAATTTCAATTTGATAGTTTAACCAATCCTATGTTAGTTCTTGATTTGATTGTTACGCTCTATTTACGTGTTTCTTGAATACTAGACTTTAATTTTTTTGGTGAATGTCTCATTAGCTTATTTGATCTAAATTTGAATAATTTATTGCTTTGATGGTCCCTCATAAAATTTACTTTTCAAAGGCCATTGGAAAATCATGAAGATTGGCCTCTACCCTCACCTTTATTAGTTTTGTTGATTATTGAGAAAATTTTACTTTGTGATTTTGTTTTATTTTGGGTTGCTTATGTTTGATCTTTGTGAATTGTTTGTTTGTGAATAATGTCTTTCCTTTTAAAATAAAATACTTTTCTCAAAAGATCCCTTAAAAATCCATTTCAAAAACTCATTTAGAAATCTTAGAATCAAAATCACACTCCCTCTAAAAAATCCATTTCAAAAATTCATTTAGAATTCTTAGAATCAAAATCTCATTTTCTTAAAATAATGTGCAACCATATTTTGATCGGTTCTCATCTTTCTCAATTTTCAAATAAAATTTTGGTTTTGAACAAAACACGAATCCAAGCCTATGGTCCCAAATAAATGGGATAATTCCAGGTTAGATTTGTGTATATTAATTGGGGAATTGGTGGAACCCCTACACAAAATCATTCTTTTCAAAACCACTTGCTGCCAGTTTTCATTCAACCACTGTCCTTCTAGATTTAAATTCCGTTTTAGCAACTTTGGAATATTTGTAAAAAATTTCCGAAACTTGTATGACTTTCCTCACTTCTTGAACTTGAATTTAAAGTTTCATTTGAGTTAGAAAGTCATTCTGGAATAGAAGATATAAACGAGTTTTTAGAGGGGCTCCGTTTTCACCCAGTTCTGGACACCCGAGGTCTTTTTGAAAAAATAAAATACCAGATGACTTTTTAAATTTGATTCAATATTTTTTTCAATTATAGGCTTCTTGAAATTGATCTTAGACACATAAAATGTTAAAAAATATTCCTTTTTGAGGGAGATATGAATTTTCAAGTTCTCGTCTACTGTGCATGCTCGATTCTGGACATCTGATTAGCTTGAATGTTTTAAAAATACTTTTGAGAACCATCCGACCCTGAATTTATTTTTTATGTGACATAAACACTTTGAAATATGTATGTGATTTTTTTAATGATTTTATGTGATCATTTACTATTTTTAAAAAAAATTCGTTTTTGCCTGTCACTTTTTCTTATCTAATCTAGACTTTATAGAACCTTTAGGTGTCTTTGCTGTAATCTGTCCTTTGAATGAGTGTTCGGCTTTTGGTATGTTGATCTAAATGTGTAGGAATTGTCTCCTGAAAATTTTTCATAATTAAATTCCACTTTAAGCCATTTTTTTAGCAATTGTTTTATGATGCTTTCTTTTCTAACTACATGCTGATGGTTTTATACTTTACTTAAAATTGTTATTATTTTAGAGTCATTTGGTTTATCTTAGCTCAATTTTAGGCTTTGACACTGTATATTAGATATAATGGATATGTTATATAATTTATGCTTGTCCTAACCACTCTGGCACTTTTGGGGGAAATCTTATAAAATATACTTGCTATCCAGGTACGCTCTCTATCCTCTAATTCCAAAATTTTATGAAAATGCGTGTTATCATATGCTATATCCATGTCTTTGTGTACTATGCTCTTGTTTGATGCCATACTTGATTGCCTTAATGCTTGTTCGATCATCTTTGATAAAAATAAAAGTTATGTGTCATATTTTCAAACTAACCTTTGATGCCTTTTGATAGCGCTTAAGAAGCGGTTCAGGTACACACCTTAACTCCCCTTTATTGTGATTTGATCTCATTTGGCATGCTATTTTTGAAAATCACCTTAGTCTACTTAGATATCCATGATCAACCATTTAATTGCCACGTTTCCCTTAACTTAGCCAGTAGAGACCTCTTTAGGACTTAGAAGGATGCTACCTTTTAGAGGTACCTTCCCGATAAGTAACATGATCCCCGAACTTAGACTCAGGTTTTTCAAAGACATGTTTTTTCCAAAAATTATGGAGTCACATTTTAGGGTTTTTCTTTCTTGTTTTATTTTCCCTTTAAAATAAAAAATAAAATAAGTGGCGACTCCAACTTTTTCCAAAATTAATTTTTCACAAATAAAGAGCGAGTCTCGCCGATTGAGTGGGGACGCACGTGAAAAATACGGGTCCACACTTCAAAATCAATAAATGTGACAAGTGTGTTTATGTCAAAGATACTGAACATGATTATGTCATTGTATGTTTGTATGTAGATGACATGCTTATCGTTGGCAGTGATGATAAGATGATCACATCTACAAAGACTATGTTAAATTCAAGATTTCACATGAAAGACATGGGACTTCCTGATGTAATATTGGAAATAAAAATCATAAGAACATCAAATGAACTTATCTTAAGTCAATCACATTATGTAGACAATATTCTTGGAAAGTTTGATAAAGATAATTTTGGAATAGCCAGAACACCAGTAAATGTAACTCTACATTTGTCCAAAAATAAAGGTGAAAGTGTTTCTCAAATAGACTACTCTAGAGTAATAGGAAGTCTAATGCACTTAATGAGTAGTACAAGACCAAACATAGCCTATATAGTTAGTAAACTGAGAAGATACATGAGTAATCCTAGAACTAAGCATTGGCAAGGAATTATAAGAATACAAAAGTACTTATGGTTTACTCGTGATTATGGGTTGCACTATACGATGTATCCAACTGTATTTGAAGGATACAGTGATGCGAATTGGATATCTAATGTTAAAGATTCAAATTCCATTAGTGGTTATGTGTTTACATTAGAAGGTGTAGCTATCTCATGGAAATCCTCAAAACAAATAGTTATTGCTCGATCCACAATGGAATTTGAATTTATAGCACTAAATAAAAGTGGATAAGAGGTTGAATGGTTACACTACTTCTTACAGGATATTTCAAGGTGGCCAAAGCCTGTGCCTCCAATTTGCTTACATTGTGATAGTCAATCTGCAATTGGTAGAGCACAAAGCAATATGTTGTTAGGATAAAGCCCTTAAAAGCATGACATGATGTAATAAATTTGGAATTCATTATTTATTCAATGATGTTCCAGTTTCACTTTTATTTATCCTTATTCTATGTATTATACTTTATGAACATTCTTGCTCACATCTTTTGTATTGTATGTGACTTTGGTACGTTAGGAGTTGCATAGAAGATCTAAGTCATGGGTTCCTTTCAAATAGATGATTTGTTCATAGCCGGTTCATGGGTTTAGGCAACCTATTAGAGGTTGTAGTGCACCACCTCCTAATTGGAGAGATGACTAGTCTTGGCTATCATGATGAGTTTCCCATGGTGAGTGCACTAGTATGTATGGTTACACATTGGACAAAACCTATGGTGAGTTATGACTTAAGGCTATCAAGTAGCCATAACCTCACCAAACTGCTTCATTGTGTTGTTTCTCAACCTTGAGAGAATATTGAGTTTGTACTAAAGTTAGCAATAAATTTTACCTACGGGTGAGATTATAAGCTGATCATATATTCCTTATGGATTGGGTCATTATTGATGGAAGCCGGTAGCAATAGGTATTCTCAATAGAGGCACTATGATATCTCTTAGGATTGAGACAGTGTGTCCCCTTGGGTGATCCTAAGGAGGTGTGTTCATGGAAACTATGGTCATAGTAGTTCCTTAAGTGGAACTTAACATAAGGTCTTTTAGAGCTAAGATATGTCAATTGAATACACAATAGACGAATTTGTAACTTAAGGATGGTAAGGGTAGTTTTGAAAGGATGATAGCTTTCACCGTGGTAGACTATGGACACCAGTTCATAGGGAGATTAAACACAATGGATAGCAAGTCATGGACCCGAGCACTTGGTGTGTCGTTGTTATTTACATATAATATTGGAGTTTAGTCAATTTTCTATAGTGGGATGTTGAATCAATTTTAGAATTGGATTCTAAGTGAGCCAGTATTCCTGTGGGTCTCAATGGTTCCGCTCTAAGCTCATATACCTTGTTGGCATGAGTTATAAGGGTTGAATTGGCTCTACGTTCACTTTTGTGCATAAGGGCGTTTCGGTTGCATAGGGGTAAGTGAACAAGGTCTCTGGATTAGGCTAATTGATTAATTAGTAAACCTTACTGGGTTATTAATAAATTAGAACCCATTTTAGGTTAGATTAAGTGACCCAAGCCCATGTGGGCTCAAGTTACTTAAGCTCACTTGGGAATCCTATAAATACCCCCTAGGAGTTAGGGTTTCTGTAATTTTTGTCTTCCACCATCTAGATAGATTGGGAGCCATAGTCTCCACTCTCTTTTCCTCCCCATCGGAAGTGTGCCAAGATCAAGGTTCAAGTCATTGGGTGAAAGATCATGGGTTAACGAGATAACCAACTGTACTTGAAGGATACAGTGATGCAAATTGGATATCTAATGTTAAAGATTCAAAATCCATTAGTAGTTATGTGTTTAGTTGTCTCGTGGAAATCCTCAAAACAAACAGTTATTGCTCGATCCACAATGGAATCTGAAATTATAGCACTAGATAAAAGTGGAGAAGAGGTTGAATGGTTACACTACTTCTTACAGGATATTTCAAGGTGGCCAAAGCCTGTGTCTCCAATTTGCATACATTGTGATAGTCAATCTACAATTGGTAGAGCATAAAGCAATATGTTGTTAGGATAAAGCCCTTAAAAGCATGATATGATGTAATAAATTTGGAATTCATTATTTATTCAATGATGTTCCAATTTCACTTTTATCTATCCTTATTCCATGTATTATACTTTATGAGCATTCTTGCTCACATCTTTTGTATTGTACGTGCCTTTAGTGCATTAGGAATTGCACAGAAGATCTAAGTCATGGGTTCCTTCTAAATAAATGATTTGTTCACAGCCGGTTCATGGGTCTAGGCAACTTATTAGAGGTTGCAGTGCACCACCTCCTAATTGGAGGGATGACTAGTCTTGGCTATCGGGATAGGTTTCCCATGGTGAGTGCACTAATGTGTATGGTTACACATTGGACAAAACCTATGGTGAGTTATGACTTAAGGCTATCAAGTAGCCATAACCTCACCAAACTGCTTCATTGTGTTGTTTCTCAACCTTGAGAGAATATTGAGTTTGTACTAAAGTTAGCAATAACTTTTACCTACGGGTGAGATTGTAAGCTGATCATATATTCCTTATGGATTGGGTTATTGTTGATGGAAGCTGGTAGTAATAGGTATTCTCAATAGAGACACTATGATATCTCTTGGGATTGAGACAGTGTGTCCCCTTGGGTGATTCTAAGGAGGTGTGTTTATGAAAACTATGGTCATAGTAGTTCCTTAAGTGGAACTTAACATAGGCTCTTTTAGAGTTAAGATATGTCAATTAAATACACAATAAATGAATTTGTAACTCAAGGATGGTAGAGGTAGTTTTGAAAGGATGATAGCTTTCACCTTGGTAGACTACGGACACCAATTCATAGGGAGATTAAACACAATGGATAGCAAGTCATGGACCTGAGCACTTAGTGTCTCGTTGTTGTTTACATATGATATTAGAGTTCAGTTAAGTCTCTGTAGTGGGATGTTGAATTAACTTTAGAATTGGATTCTAAGTGAGCCAGTATTCCTAGGGGTCCCAATGGTTCCCGCTCTAAGCTCATATACCTTATCGGCATGGGCTATGAGGGTCGAATTGGCTCTACGTTCACTTTTGTGCATAAGGGTGTTTCGATTGCATAGGGGTAAGTGAACAAGGTCTCTAGATTAGGTTAATTGATTAATTAGTAAACCTTATTGGGTTATTAATCAATTAGAACCCATTTTAGGCTAGATTAAGTGACCCAAGCCCATGTGGGCTCAAGTTACTTAAGCCCACTTAGGAACCCTATAAATACCCCCTAGGGGTTAGGGTTTCCGTAGTTTTTGTCTTCCACCATCTAGATAGATTGAAAGCCATAACCTCCACTCTCTTTTCCTCCCCACCAGAAGTGTGCCAAGATCGAGGTTCAAGTCATTGGGTAGACGATCGTGGGTTAACGAGACTTCCAACAACTTGAAGATCATTTTCAACACTTGAAATTTAAGGTTTAGGAACATCCAAACCTAAAGGTTAAATCTTTAACCCTAAAAGATCAATTTTTTAAAAATTCTTATTGCTTCCATTGGTTAGATCTAAGGTGCCAACATATGTATAATGGTAAGTCTAGACATATTCGTCATAGACACAATACCATTAAACAACTACTCTCAACTAGGGTTATCTCTATGGACTATGTAAATTCTAAGGATAACATTGTGGATACGCAAACCAAAGGGTTAAATAGAGAGTTAGTTGAAAACTCATAGAGGGGAATGGAACTCAAGCCCATAAAAGAATAAGTTGACACAGTGGATGCTCAATGTAGTTGACTAGAAATCCCAAGATCTAGGTTCAAAAGGGACAACTAAACTATCAAAACTGTGTTAAATCACTATGGGGGTGTTCTCCTATCTAGTCCTATGATGAAATAGTGATACTCATAAGAGGAAAGGGTAAGCTATGCTTTTAATGATCCTTATGTGTTGGAAATGCGGGTTACTCTTAATTAAGAGATCACCTATGTAAGAGTGAAGTGGGGTCGCTTTTAAGGGTATTGAATAGGACACAACTCTTATTAAACTCTTACAGAACTAGGTGTATGTTCATGACCAAAATGAACATAATAGTAAGAACTAAATGTGTTAGGAAGATTCTTATGTAAGATATGTCATCGTCTACACATATGACAGAACAATTCAAGGACATCATGTCTACTGTTTAGTTAGTAGAATAAACATATTTCCATAAGGGAAGGTTCAAAGGGTAACACCTACCTCTCCTATGTAGGTTTCAACCGTTGAACTCTATCACAAAGTTTGTCATGTCTTTAGTTGTTAATTTCATTCATGTGGGGAATTGTTGGAAAATTGAGCAAATACTTTAATTGGGTGAATGAATTTAACTCGTGAATACATTAAATGGGTGAATGCATTTAACCCTTTTTACATAATCCTAAAAGCCTCAAGAAGCCCAAATGTTTTGGCTTCTTGAAGGTTAATAGTCTCTTTCTTCTCTTTAGATGTCTATATAAAGAGACACTCAAACTCTCTTTTGGGGTTAAGTTTTTGAATTGTGGCATCAAAATAATCAAACCTTCCTTTCCTTCTTCCATTGTGATAGAGCCAGATGGTTCAAATCGTCGAGAATGGCTGCAAGGTGCTATTACTGCCACTCGAAAACTATTTTATCCTAGGAGATAGACGCCTTACAATTCTCAATGCACTAGTGGAGAAGACAAATTTGTTTTAATAAGATTGTGGCTTCACAAGACTCGATTTTGTCTTTTCTTCCTTCTCTGTTCATTTATTTATTTATTTATTTTATTTTCGTCGAAATCATCAAACCTTCCTTTTCTTCTTTTGTTGTGATAAAGCTAGACACAGTTCAATTCATTGGGAGTGGTTGTAAGGTGTTGTTGTTGCCACTCGAAAACCGTTTTATCCTGGGAGACAAACGTCTTGCAATTCTCAAAGTACCAGTGGAGAAGGTGAATCTATTTAAAGGAGATTGTGGCTTCACAGGACTTGGTTTTGTCTCTTCTTCCTTCTCTATTTGTTTATTTATTTATTTTATTTTCTTTCTTTCTTTTTTTCCTTGTCTGACGAATTAACCAGATGTGGTTTACAGACTTAAAACAGATTTGCCTTCTTCACTGTTGCTTTGAGAATTTCAAGGCATCTGTCTCCTAGGATAAAACGGTTTTCAAGTGGCAGTAACAACACCTTGTAGCCACTCCCAACAAGATTTAAATATTTAAATATTTAAATCTTACATATTTTAAAAATATTAAAAATCTTACATATTTGTTAAATCATGGATTTTTTTTTTAAACTATAATTATAATTTATCAAATATTTGATCTTAGAAAACACATGATTAAGATTTTTGTTCTGAAAAAAATAAATTCTAATTTTCATCTTACCAGAAATTAAAATTTGGTTGAAAAATAAATTTTAATTTTTGTCAGGCTAAAAATTAAAATTTTGTAAAAAATAGTGTGAAGTCTAGTCAACCCTAAACAATAAATATTTTCAATTTAAAAAATAATAACTTCTAATTTAAATTAATAATGTTTTTTTTTTAAAATAAAAATGTTACAAAAATAATTGGAAAAATGGTGTGCATAAGGGTAAAGTAGTACAATTATGCACAAGACAATAATATTGATTGTGATTCCATTTCCTTCTTATAAGGAGTCACTTTAATAAAATTTTTGATTGTTGATTTATTCTTTATTTTTCATAGATTAAGTCTCCCACACCCATTATATATATTATATCACTTTTTTTTTTTTAAATATAAAGTATTTTCAAGGATTATAATTAATTTCCATCTTATATATATATATATTTTCCTTTCATAAAATCCAGGCAGTTGTATGTTTTTTCATCACCATGTTACAAGATGCGTAACTACGGGTCGAGTCCTCGGACTCCTTGTCCCAGAGTTACATCGCACTTTGTTGATGTTGGTTTCCCAGCCATGTCCCACCTCCCAAATGCAGCGGCGGTGCTCTACCACTACCCGTGTCCAGACGGCGCATTCGCAGCCCTGGCCGCCCACCTCTACCTGAGAGCCACCTCCACCCCCACCCTCTTCTTCCCCAACAGAGTCTACTCCCCCGTCTCCACCCACCATCTCCCTCTCCCCCAAATCTCCCACCTCTACCTTCTTGACTTTGTGGGTCCTCCCGATTTCCTGCCCCAAGTCTCCCCCAACGTCCCCCAAGTCACTGTCCTTGACCACCACAAGACTGCTCTGCAACTGCTCCAGAGTTGGAATCCCTCCAATGCCCTCAAAGTCATTGATGTTGGGAGGAGTGGGGCCACCATTGCTTTTGATTATTTCAAGCAGAGGGCGCTGGAGGAGGGGCTCCTGGAGGTTGCCGGGGAGTTTGAGAGGGTCAGGAGGGTGTTTGAATATGTTGAAGATGCGGATTTGTGGAGGTGGGGTCTTGAGAATAGTAAGGCTTTTAGCAGTGGCTTGAACGACATGAATCTTGAGTTTGATGTTGGGTTGAATCCCTCCTTGTTTGACCAGGTAGATTTCAAACGGTTTGGTTTACAGTTTGAGCATGAATTGGTTGTTTTGTGGTTATTTGGCTTGATGTACAATATTGCCTCATTACCTAAATCCTTGCTTGTCTTAGTAATGATTAAGTTAACATGAATTTAAGTATGATGTTCAAGGATTTGAATATATAGTACAATGTTGGGTTGAATCCATCCTTGTTTGAGCAGGCAATTTCAAATGTTTTGGTTTCTTTTGTGGTTATTTTTTTAGTTACAATTGTTAAGTGTTGGCAGGCTTGATGTGGATGACTGTCCATTACTTAAAAAGTCTATATACTTTTGAATTAATTGGTTGTTTAATATGATATTCTTCCATTGATTCCTCCATTTGTTGCCAAATGTGACTCCGTTTGTTAAACTTAATTGTTTGTGACCATTACCTAAAGCTTAAACTTTTGGATTAGGTGGTAGTTTAATAGTAACCCAATTGTGAGCATTATGACATTGATGATTTGGATATGGTAAAAACTCAATATGAACAAGAATTTAGGGCATGTAGAAGATGGGGAATCAGTGGGCCTTGAGAACTCTAAGACTTTTAGTAGCAGGTTGAAGGGTTTGAAATTCTGAATATTGAGTATGATGTCAGATTAAATTCCTTCCTGTTTGAACAGGTATTGTTTTTTTTGTTTTTTTTTTTTTTTGGGTATTTTGGTTTTGTTTTTGACATATTTGTAGGAGTTGTTGCATTATTTGGTTTGATATAGGGTGTTGGCTCATTACTTGAAAGGTTAGGGTTTTGGGTTAATTGTTAGTTTAACACGACGTTCCTCTATTTGTTGCCAAATGTGAAGTGGGATATTGAGTGTTAACTTCTATGAGATATGTTTCTCTGCCATTATGTAAAAGTTTAAGCTTTGGGGATTAGTTGGTAACTAAACAAAAATATCATGAGAAATATGGCACAAAATTTTTATTATGACATAAATTCAATGCATCTCAAGATTGTGCTGTCAGTTAAGATATATTTTCAAATGTTTCTGGTTAGATTTTGAGGAAGGAATTGGTTGTTTTTTATTTTATTAGTTAGTTGTAATTGTTTAAGTGTTATCTGGTTTGATATATAGAGTTGGCCTGTTACCTAAAAGTTTAGCTTTTGGTTTAAATAGGTAGTTCAATATGGTATGTCTCCATTTGTCATGGCATTTCAAATGGGGTGCTAATTGTTAGTTAGCTTGACATAGATTGGTGGCTGATACTACTAAAAGTTTAGATTTTGTGGTACTTGGTAGTTTAACAAGAATAGCATCACAAGAATTATGGAATCAAATGTTCGAATTTGTCCAAAAATCCATACAAGTAAGAATTTTGCCGTTGGTTTAGATATAGTTTCCAATCGACTTGCTTGGTATTTGGAAATCCATAAAGCCATAAGAGTGGATTCATTTCCGGTGTGATTAATTCATTGGATCTACTTTATATTCTAAGCAAGTTTTGTGTCACTTTTTGAAGCACTCTAAACTTTGTCCAAAATTTTGCATATTTTTTTTTTGTGATGGTTAGAATGTTTGTATTTTTGACTAACTTATCTTCATGAAATTAAATCTGTAATCATCTGAATAACCTTTTTTTTTTTTGGATAAAAAATCCTTCCAAGCTTCAATGCTTCTCTTATTTTGTTCCCATTTTAAATAGAGATGAAAACTAAGTGAATTTGATCTCTCTCTCTCTCTCTCTATATATATATATATTTCAGATATTGGATTATTTCCTAGCCCTTAGTAGTACCTAATCACATACTGGTAGATTGCATTGATGTTGTACTAAACAGATATTAATTTCAATTATAGCCATAGTTTTTAACTCGTCAAACGTATCGTGTATCATTTTCCTATTTCTCCATATTGCGTATTGTATCGTGTATCATAAGTTTTTTTGTATAGAGAAAAATAAATAGAAAAATATGTATATGTGAATATCTAGTAAAAGTATGAAGTATAGAGTAATATATATCCAATTTTATGGAAGATTATGGGATCTAAAGAGTTAATCTATATCATATAATATGAAAACATTGAATGTTAATGTTTTGACAAGTTCAAATTAACAAAATATAACTTTAATATATAGATTCATCACATAATCCACAAAAATAAACTTTTTCAATTTTTAGCTATGATTGTTAGTTCCAAATTCTAACTAGGTATATGCATTTATTGTGTTGCTAATTGATATATGTGTGCGTCTGTGTGTATGTGCACGTGCCTTTATGTGTCATCTTCAAAGTTTTAGCTTTTCCTGTTCGTCAGCATTCCTTTTCCACCAAAAAAGAAATAAAAAAAAAACTAATTCATTAAGTAAAAATTTTTATTCACTAATCACCATCATTGTCATGGTCAACATTCAAACCATTCAAATGAAAATTTTCCAATATTCATTGTAAAAATAAACTTACTTGACTTCTAATATAGCATATGACAATAAGAATGCAACTTTTCATATAAAATTATTTTACCTATTTCTCCTTTTTATGATAAGTTTTTAATCTTTTACTATATTTTAAATAGTTAATATAATAAATTATTTTACCAAAAAAAAAAAAAGAATTAATTTGATTTTTATACAAAATTATGGAAAATAGTTGAAGATGTATGTATCGTTGTATCATAATTTCATGTATCATATCGTGTATCGTATTTGTATTGTAAGATATGGTTTAAAATGAGATACGGATTGTGATACGTATCGATTTTCATAAAAAATTTATTGTATTGTTGTATCATATTGTGTATTGTAAGTTTTTAATAACTATGATTATAGCACAATGCTTCCTTTGTTTTGTGTGGCTTTTGGTTGTTTTCTTATACTTTTGATTAAAGAGGTATTTATAAAATTCTTTCAGCTGCTTTCTTTGGATCTTGAGCTTGTGATCAATGAAGGCATGGTGAGCTTATCAAAAAAGCAAGTGTTAATAGATGAGGCTCTTGAGCAGTCATATGAAATTGCACTTGGGGGTGGGACATTTGGACATTGCCTGGTAAATTTCATATACTTTTTCTACACTTCCATACAGAAAAATGGCCCCATTTATCTGTATGTTTAATATGTGTTGATTGTTGATTGATGGTCCTAGTTTATTTATAAGCACTTTTTCTATGTTTTCACTTTTTTTAAGCGACATTTTACTATAAAATTTACCCCTTCATATGGAGAATTGTTCAAAATTCTTGCTGCCGGCACTTGGAATTCAAGCTGGCCTGCTATTATTAGTTTTGAACCTTAAAATTCCTTAGTTTTGTGGTTGTAAGATTGAAATGAAAACTAGATTGATAACTATTTCTTGTATACTAATAAATAGAGATAGAGGGATCTTTTTGTAACGCCTTACTTGCTAAAAATCATGTTCTATTCCCTGCCAAGAAATCTGAGACACTTGTGTCCGTTTAAAAAGGTTTTATTTTTTTTAACCTCTTTTTTGGGAGGCATTGTGGGGATGGATCCTAATCATTGTTGTCCTTATAGGAGAGATGGTCAATGACCAACTGATGTAATCTTTGCAAAGTTAGTGAGGAATCAACAAATTGCATCCGTATTCCTCGTGGTAGAGCTAGAAAGTTGTGAGACATGTAATTAACACTTTTTAGACTATGGTAGGTGTTTCCAAATTCTGTGAAAGAACTCCTTTTGGTTTGGAAGGTGAAGGGTTTAGATAAAAGATGGAGGAAGGTTTGGAGCATGGCTTCCCTTTGCTTATTTTGTTGTGTGTGGCATGAAAGAAATAGAAGAATCCTTGATGGTGAGGACCTTCACATCCATGGCCAAAAGCTGAAAGAGATGCCCATTAAGTCTCTTTTGGAGTGGTCTAAAGGCATGTTGGGTAGGGAGTATGGTCCTATGGTGGATTTTATTGATCATCTCAACTGTGGATAATGGTTTTCTTTCTTTCTTTCTTTTTTTTTTGGTCTTGCTTCTTTTTTGTTTGGGTGGTTCCTCTTTTATACCCTTTGTGTACATAGGATGCTCCTCCCTTTTTTTGATGGCATTGTTATATATATTGTTTGCATATATATCTATATATCTATTTGTCTATCTATATATACATATAGAGTAAAATACCTGTTTGAAAGTGGATGGGTTCAAAGACCTGGTTAGAAATTGGTGGGAGTGTTACAATGTTAGGGGTTCATTCAACCATATCCTAGTAGGCAAGCTTAAAGTCCTAAAACAGGATCTAAAAGCTTGGAATAGAGAAGTATTTGGGAATGTCACCACCAATGAAGTTGTTGCTCTAAATTAGATTGGTTTCTAGGATTCTAAGGAAAGGGAAGATGTTCTTTCACATGAGGAAAATGAAGCTAGGAGGGAGGTAGTGGAGTAGTTTAAAAACTGGGCAGAAGTCTCGTGGAGGCAAAAATCAAGAGAGCTATGACTAAAAGAGGGTGATAAGAACGCTCAAGTTTTTTCACAAAATGGTCAAGGTCAAATAGTGGGAGTGTTACAATGTCAGGGGTTTATTCAGCCATATCCTAGTAGCCAAGCTTAAAGTCATAAAATGAGACCTAAAAGCTTGGAATGGAGAGGTATTTAGGAATCTTACCTCCAATAAAGTTGTTGCTCTAAATCAAATTGGTTTCTAGGATGCTAAGGAAAGAGAATATGTTCTTTCAATTGAGAAAAATGAGGCTAGGAGTAAGGCAATGGACGAGTTTAAAAAGTGGGCAACAATGGAAGAAGTCTCGTGGAGGTCAAAATCTAGAGAGCTATGACTAAAAGAAGGTGATAAGAGCAACGAGCTTTTTTTTCACAAAATTGCCATTGTTCAAAGAATAAAGAATTAATTGAGGGTTGACTTTTTCACATGGGAAGTTACATAGGGTAGGATATTGATATTGGATCAGCTTAGGAGGAGGGGATGAAGGATATCAAACAAAGGCTATATGTGTAAAGGAGAAGAAAAATGGTTTTGGGTAGGGCATTGGCTTTCTTTTGTCTATAGCCCAATTGATTCAACTTTATGAAAGGAGTTTTGGGAAGAACTTTGATCTTGGTGGTGTGTGGGGGGAGATTTCATTATCATCATAAGGGTTTCACTAAGTTAGGAAAGTGTAGGTTTACTCTTTGGCAGTGTGAATTAATCGATCACCCTCTTGGAAATGCCTTTTTCACTTGGTTGAATGTGCAAGGATCCCTTCTTTTTAAAAGGTTGGATAGGATCTCCCCCCCCTCAAATGAGTAGGAAGTCTTTTTTTCATTAGGAATATCAACCTTCTACTATTGGCAATTCCCCGTTTGTGCCCTTTATTTGCAAGGGTCACTCAACTTGATGGCACGATTTATGAGATTAGATTGAGAATTCTAGACTATTTCTAGTTTGAAATACAATATAGGAAAAAACCTATCAAAACAATGGAACATGTGATGGATGGTATGTAAAAAAAAAAAAAAAACAATTGCATAAGATGTTGTTCTTGTTTTTTGTAAAACAATTCATAATTGGCTTTACAGTTTGAATATGATAGGATAGGATTGGATTTAATTATACCAAATAGCATTTTCTTTAGACATTTGCTAAACTATTGTTTGTCTTGAATGGTAATAACCTTTTAATGATAAATTATTTCTAATGAAAATTTTGAAAAGATATTTATTTTCTATAGCATGGGTTGTGGCACATGTCATGGCATGTGTCTTGTGTCGTAGCACGGGCCATGACACCTGATGAAATTTTGAAAAAGAAGAATGAATGACCCTATAGCCTTCTAGTGACCTTACCTTAACCTATTTCTGATTATTGCTTGATTGTTTTGGACACTAATCCTTTTAAGTGAGGCTTGATTCCTTTTAGATTTGAGAAGATGTGGTTGTCCCATGCCGATTTTAAGGATAATGTTGGATCTTGGTGGAGAGGTACACTAGTTGAATGTTAGGCGAGTCATATTCATGCCAAAGTTGCAATTTATCAAAGAAAAACTAGAAACTTGGAATAAGGCCATTTTTGGGGATAATAAAGAAAGGATGCTATTTTAAGAGACATTGCCATGGTAGATTCTTGTGAGAGGGGGGATGTTTTGATATGGGAATTAGTGACATCGAGGGGTGCAAAAAAGATTGAACTTAAGGAATTATTGTTGAGGGAAGAGGTACATTAGGGATATAGAGCTAGGGAAAAATTGGTTAGGGAAGGAGATTACAATTCCAAGTATTTCCATAGTGTCGTAAATGGTAGGACGAAAAAGAAGTATATTAAGTCTTTGGTGCCTAAAGATAAGGTGTTACTAGAGTCCAACAAGGTGTAATAGAAGAGATCTTGAATTATTGAGGATACTATACAACAAATCATATAAGGAATCTTAGAGGATAGATGGGTTAGAGTGGTTCCCAATTTTTGAGGAAAGTCGTAGATGGGTAGAGTCTTTTCATAGAGGAGGAAATTCAAGGAGTAGTTTTTCAAATGGATAAGGAAAAAAATCTAGGCCTTGATGGTTTTACTTTTACCATAGCTTTTTTCTCAAGAATGTTGGGACATAAGCAAGGAGGTTATGTTGAAGGTTTTCTCAAAATTTTGCAATAGTGAGGTCATAAATAAGAGCACTAAGGTCACTTTCATTGCACTAGTTTCCAAGAGAACTCAAACATCTAAAGTCTCTGATTTTAGACCTTTTAGTTTGATTACTAGTCTTTATAAGGACATAGATAAAGTGTTATCTCATTGCATATGAGGGGCTTTGCATGAGGCCATTCTCTTGTCTCAAGGTTTTTTTGTTAATGGTAGGCACATCCTTGATGGAGTCTTAGTGGCAAATGAAGTGATAGATAAAAGTAGTTTCGGTAATTTGGGAATTGTTTTCAAGATAGATTTTGAAAAGACTTGTGACTGTGCAGATTGGGGTTTCTCAGATCATGTGTTAGGGAGGAAAGGTTTTAGTCTAAAGTGAAGGGTGTGGATTCAAGGGTTTTAACATCAACTAGTTTTTCTATTTTAGTGAATAGATGTGTTAAGGGTTGGATTAAAGCATCTAGAGGTTTAAGGTAAGACAACTCTCTCTTCCCTTTGCTTTGGTCATCGTTGTTGATGCGTTGAGTGGGATAGTACTGAGAGTTAAGGATCATGGTTTATTGGAAGGCTTTTTAGTGAGTAAAGATAGGACAAGGTGTCTCACCTTTAGTTTGCAGATGATACAATATTTTTTCTGGAGCTAACCCAACTAATTGCAAAACCTTAAGTTCATTTTAATGGTCTTTCAATGCGTATTAGGCCTCAAGATCAATGTAGAAAAAGGCTCATTGGCAGTTATTAAAGTCATAGAGGGCTTTATTCATGATTTAGCTTCCCTCTTAGAATGGAAAGTCCTACTTAGGTCTCCCTTTGGGTGGGTGGTTGGGGAGAGACCTAGAGCTGTTTCATTTTGGGACCCAATGTTAGATAGGATTTCTTGTCGGTTAAATGGATTGAAAAAGACCTTTTTGTTTTAAAGATCTTAGTTAAAGTGGCTGCTAGGATTGAGAAATTGAAACAAGACTTTCTTTGGTTAGGATTTAGCAAAGGGAAGAGAGACCACCTCATTGATTGGGAATATGTGTGCAAATCGAAAGGGGATGGAGGTTTGGGGTTAAGGAGGATCACCTTGAGGACTAGAACCATTCTAGGTAAGTGGTTGTGGAGGTTTCCTAGGGAGAGCAATGCTTTATGGTATAGGGTCATTTTAAGTATTTATGGGCTACACTCATTCCAACACCATTTTTTTGGTGGTCGCACCATTTTTCTTGGAAAGCTATTGCTCAAGTTTTCAATGATTTCTCTAATTTTTCCAATTTCTTAGTGTGGGATAGTATAAAAAATGTCATCCTTATTGGTTGGCTAGGTCTCCTCATATTGTGGTGGTTTTGGCTTTTTTTGTTCAGCTTTTGTAACTTTGGGGATGACTCCTTGTCCTTCTCATGTGCTTTTATTTACTTTTAATATAATGCTGCTTTTGATGATAAAAAAAAAAAACCGATAGTATAAAAATTTGCTTTTAGAAGGATATTTGGTTAGGTGATCAGCTCTTAAACTTTTTTTTTTTTGATAGGAAACGACAAAGGAATATATTGATAAAAAGAAGGTAAAAATAGAAGGATGAGGAATCCTCCCAACAAAGAGAAACAAGACTACAAGTAATCAAATATAAGAAAGTACAAAAAGAGAAAAGTAGACACTCTAGTTACACGCCGCTAACCAATCAAGTTGTAATATGTTAAGAGGAATCCCCTTAAAAACCTTAGAACAAAAAGCCCAAAAAGAAGTAAGAAAACAAATAGAATCCCAAAGATACTCGGCATTCCTTGCTTTATCCTCAAAAATCCTTGCATTTCTTTCCCGCCACACCACCCACATTAACGCGATGCACGCGTTTTGCCATAAGACAATCCCTCTCTTGGAAGATCCAATACCATTAAAATTACTAGATAACATGTCAGAGATGCTCCTTGGGGAAACCCAATCCATCTTTGCTGATTGGAATAATCTGTGCCACAACCCCATCGTCAAAGAGCAATGAAGGAAAAGGTGATCTACTGTTTCTCCATGCTTCATACACAACTTACATATGTCAGGGCTAAGTGCTTTGTAGGGTCTTCTCAATTGTAGCAAGTCATTAGTATTAACCTTCTTGTGAGCCACCAACCAGACAAAGTACTTGACTTTGAAAGGGACTTGAGCATTCCAGACAATCTTGGTAGGGAAAACTGGAGGCAACTCAGAATATTGGGATAAGGCCAGAAAGAAAGATTTGACTGTGAAAAGACCTGAAGGAGATAAGGACCAGGATCTCTTATCTGGAACGGAAGGTGATATGCGAAGACGATCAAAAGACCGCATAAGGCCCTCTAAATCTTCTATCTCAGAATCAGAAAGATTTCGGCGAAAATTGAAATTCCAAGAGAATGGGCGGGTATATCCAAGAATTGATGAAATAAGAGCATTTTTATCCGTGACTACGCTAAGTAATCTTGGATATTGGACTCCCAGAGGTTGTTCCCCCCACCACAAGTCATCCCAGAACCGAATTCTATCCCCATTACCTACCACAAACCGAGTAAACTTGGAAAACTCTTGGTAGACTAGTGCAATGGCCTTCCAAGGACAACGATGAGACCATCTAACTATGTTGTTGACATCCCAGCCATTGGAGTGTGATCCATAAATGCTTAAAATAACCTGATGCCACAGAGCTGAACCCTCCCTAGGATATCTCCACAACCACTTCCCTAAAAGAGCAACATTCCTTATAGATATCTTTCCAAAACCCAATCCCCCTCTCGATTTCGGCTTACACACTACGTCCTAATTAACCAAATGGTCTCTTTTGCCTTCCCCTACGCCTGACCATAAAAAATCTCTTTACATTCTCTCAATTTTTGCTGCCACAGAGGCGGGAATCTTAAACAAGGAAAGAAAGTAACATGGCATATGGGTGAGACAAGATTGAATGAGGGTTATTCTGCCTCCAAAAGATAAATATGCCTTCTGCCACCCATCTAATCTCCTTGATATCCTCTCAATCACAGGATCCCAAAAGCCACACGCCTTAGGATTCCCTCCCAGAGGAAGACCTAGGTAAAGTATAGGCCACCCAGAAGCCTTGCAGTTAAGCATCTCGGCCAACCTAGAAAGGTGATTCTGCTCAAGAATAGTACCATAGATATTGCTTTTGTCAAGATTAACTTTCAAATCGGAAATATGCCCAAACACTAGCAGGACATTCTTAAGGGTCATCATATCCTCCTCCCGAGAGCTGGAAAAGAAAATGATATCATCTGCAAATTGTAAGTGGGAAACCCTTGTTCTGTTCCTACACACCCTGAAACCCTCCAAGACGTTTCCAAATCAGCTCTTAAACTTTAGTTTCCAAATCTTTTCAAAGTTGTAACAAGTAGAAGCTTTTCTATTTCCTTTGTTCTACTTTTGTTCTTTATCTATCCATCTTGGAATTTTGATTTCTGTTGAAACCTTTTTGAGGATCTAACTTGCCTTCTTTCCTCCTTATTACACGTGTACCTCTCACCTTCCTTCCTAGATGAAAGGGTTTGACCATTGATACCCTCAGGACTTTTTTCAGTGAGTTCATTTTTTAAAGCTCTTTCAGTTCTCCTATCATGAACTCTCTTAGAATTTAAAAGCTCCATTTAAGGTTATTGCATGACTTGTGGCTAATAAGAAGTTTAATACCAATAACTTGTTCAAATTCAGGAGACCCTACAAAGCTCTCAGTCCAGACCAATGTTTTATGTGTTTGGAGGGTAGTAAATTGACTGATAATCTTTTTCTTCATTACCCCATATTACTGGAACTTTGGCATAGATACATAGATTGTTCCCTATTGCCATGATTGATTAGGTGCTTCTAGAGGTGTATCAAAAATTTTGGGAGTTTCTTTTAAGGGGATTGGCAGTCATCAGGAGGGAAAGTTCTTTGACAAGTGGCTATCTTATCTTTGAAATGGTTTTTATGGTTGGAGAAAAATGCCAGGATATTTGAGGATAGGAGACCTGTGTATGCTATTTGGGATTTGATTTACTTTTTCTCTCCTCTTTAGTCCGTAGTCAATGAACCTTTTGTTGATATTCCTTTGAATTTTCTATTGTTAGATTGGTAGAATGTTTGATACTTAAAGAGATCACATAGGTAGGTTATGCTTGATCAGTTACCTTGTCTTATAGGTTCAATAAAGTCAAACTTTGATGGGGATTTTTTGGGTGATCTTGGACAGATTAGGTATAGGAAGTGTGATCAGAGATCATTCAACTACAGTACTGAGAGTATACTCTAAACTTGCAGCCATGGGTTTAGCTATTGATGCAGAAATATTAGCATTATTAGAGGGCTTGCTACAGGCTAAAGTTTTGTGCCTATAGTTTAATGATAGAATGAGATTCTGCTATTGTAATAGCCCCAGTGTCTAATGGGAGAAAGACTCAGGGAAGTTTGACAATTGGATTTGCAAAATTCTAGATGTTGCTGGCAAGGTGGGATGCTCCTTTTCTTGGGTTCCTCGTTTAGCTAATCAAGTTGTAGACTAGTTAACCAAGCCAGGAGTAAAGCACTTGGTCTCTGTTGTTGGAGACTTTCTTCCCCATTGAGTGTATAGAGTTTCAATAGTGTGTATACATTGCTTTTTTCTCTCTTTTGTTTGTGCAGATGGTTCTAGTTTTTTTTGTGCAGCAGGATACTTGTTTACTTTCTGATCGGCAATTGTACATCTTAAAGAATTGCTCGTCCTTTTTTTGTTTTTACCATTCAATGCAAAAATATCTTCTTTTTCTGATTAGGAAAAAAAAGGACAAAGGATATAGGAAAAAGATACATGGAATGCATTCCTCTTACACATGATGTCAATTGCTTTGGTATTTGATTTGGGTTTTCTTGCTTATCAGCAATCGCATGTGTTTCAACTAACAGCCTCTTTTTTCCTTTTCTTTTTAAAAAATCTTTTTGCCGTTTTTATCTTTTATCTTTTGATTGGTAAATTTTTTATCCCTATTGGGACTTGCACCTGAAATCTCCCAACCCTTTACCACTACTGAGGTTGTGAGTGTGTGTGTGTGTGCATGGTTCCAGTGTGTGTCTTGTACACAAACATATACACATTTTTTCTTATTCGTATGTAGCTGTTTAATGTAAGATCCTTAGCAGGACTGGGTATAGCCATGCAGATAGTGTGATGTCAGAGTTTGAAGATTTAACTTGGGTTGAGAGGTTAGATGAGTTTCGATGGTGCTAACAGCAGACCTAGTGGGACAGGGCTTTTATTGGATAAAAGGTTTAGGGTTGTTGGATCATAAATGAGCCCTTTTAGGCCTTTTATGCAGGAGAATGAGGGAATGGTCTTCATGGTGGGTAGTGGCCTAACCAATGTGGGGATGAAGAGTTGTGGGGTTTTTAGGTTGAGGCCTGGTGGAATTGGAAGCCCATGTTTCTAAGGGTGAAATGTTGGCTCTTGAAATGCCTTGTTATGTTGATAAGGCAACATGTCCTAGGACAACAATGAGCCCTAGTCAAAGCATTTGTAACACACATCCATTCTATTCTTTTCTTGGACTAGCATTAGGGTGCTAGTTCCAAAGTGGGTATCTTTGAGGGACTTTGAGGAGTAACTCAATTTAACTCAAAGATTGGGTTGGAGGTAGGTGAAGCTCCTTAAAGATTTTCCATACTTTCTTGGATAGTTGAGGTCGTGCTCCAATCTAAAATCCAGACCCATGACCCCACGCATGATTGCATACCCCACAGTGGGAATAATTCCGCTCCAGCATTTTTTTTTTTTTACCTTCGGTAACTTCAACAAATCCTAACTCGGTCTACACAATCTCAATTAAGTTTAGGCTTACTTTTTCTGACAAAAGACATGACTCCATGCTGAAGATACTTCTAAGTGAGAATTATATTGGACTTAACACATAATCCTGAGGTTACTGGAATTTGACTGTAAAACAGAACAACGAATGAGGTTTCACTTTTTAAATATGTTTTCTCATCGATTTGACTTTTTAGAGAATTTAAATTGAGAAAACTATAACATTTTCTTTTTCCAAAAAGTATTCTACTGAATAATTCATGCAAAGGGTTGTAAGCATCGTGCCTATGCAACAGATTTTTATAGTTCGAGTTGTGTTGTTTTAAGAATCAATATAAATCCAGAACAAAATGGATCTTAATAAAACTTGTGATTAATGAAGGCAGATAGAAATGTTTGAGCTTTATGCTTTGAACAAGATGTAAAAATAACATTATCCATGGAACAAACAACTTTGGTTTTATAAACCCAATTTCGATGGAAGCACTACTACATTGTTCAGCTGTTGTGTAAAAAATGGGGAATAGTCCTATTTAAAGGGAAAAATTCTGCTATGAGTTCCTTGGTTAGTTGGGACCTCGAAGCATCTTAAATGCCAATTTGGGAAATAGAATAAATCTTTTAAGGGTGTCTTGAGTGTAATGTCCGAAATTCAGATTTTAACAGCAATAATTTGAAACAAACTACTATTGTTCATCATTGATGACAATTCTCACACCTGAAAGAACATCCCAAACAAGCCATTCTCTAAATAGTATACTCAAAATCTCAAACAAACTAACCATTTTACCAATACATAGTTTCTGTTGATCTTACAATCTCTTGCAATCTGAACCTGCAGACAAATATAATGAAATTTAAAAGCTCAGCAGGATGAGAGTTATAAAATTATTATTGAAGTATGATAGATTTTTTTAGTTAGTGTTGTAGCTAGAGAGTCGTAAGTAGAGTTAAAGTGTGAGAGAGTTTTAGTACTGACAATTATTTATAAATAAGGAACTTGTAAGGCAAAAAAATGGAATTTTGCTAAGTGTGTTTTGAGCTTATTAACTGATTACTTAAGTTGCTGAGGTAAAACTTTTAACTGAATTTCTCCTAGTGAGATCTTGCTTTGCTTCAATGTTTGTGGGCAGCCTCAAATGCTTGGAATTTAAGGTTTTGTTGATCAATGAACAGTTGAAAGTTAGAATTAATGGTTACAGAAGTTGAAAGTTAGATTTAATGGTTACAGAAGTTTCATCATGTTTTTTGAACTTGGTGGTTGCTTAACAAAACAAATAATTTCATATTGATTCATGCCATCCTGATTACTTGGATATCTTTCTCCAATCAATATAATAAATCATTATCTTGTACCCAATTCTGAAACTAATGGTGTGCCCTAGGATAAAATATTATCGGACCACTTTAGCATAATATATAAATGTCCTGTCTCTCAACTGTGTATATTTTTCCTTACAACAAGGTGTATAACTGGTTTTTCATCAATCATTTGAGTGTCCCTGCAATACCAAGATAACAGGGTTTCTCCTTTTAATTGTTTTTCTGGATTGGACACACTGACACATAGGCCTGTTGGAGAATGAACTTTCTTTGTTTGTTTTGAACTACTTGGCTAGAGTGAAACATTAGAATTTTTTGAGGGCATTGGGTGCAAGTTTTGAAAATGTTTTTGTTCATTCCTTATTTATGTGGGAGATTATCGTTCCTCTTTGTTTCACTTCATTGACACACTGACACAGGCCTGTTGGAGAATGAACCTTCTTTGTTTGTTTTGAACTACTTGGCTGGAGTGAGGCATCAAGACTTTTGAAGGGATGGAGCATTCAGTGCTAGTTTTGAAAAATGTTTTTGTTCATTCCTTATTTATGTGGAAGATGATTGTTCCTCTTTGTTTCACTTCATTGACTGTATATTTGTGTGTGTGTGTATTCGTGTTCTTGCTGGGATGCTGTCCTAACTTTTTAGGATTTGCAGTGCTGTGTCCATATCATGTTGTGTCCTGTCCATGCCTGTGCTCTTTCTCTCTCTCTCTCTCTCTCTCTCTCTCTTCCAGATTAAAAATTAAAGAGAAACAAAAAGGGATTTCTGATTATGTTTTCTTACCTGTAGGCTGTTAATGCAGATTCTATTTCAGAGTTGAGGAGTGAACTTGGACACCAGCTAGCTAGTAAAAGCCGTAATCTAAAGCTGAGGTTTGTGGCAATTTTGGTGCTTTTTTGGTTATGGTATTTAAATTTGTTGAATTTTTTCTTCTTTCTTCGTTTTGTTGTTCTACTCTTTTAATAAATTGCACAGTTGCATCAATGCTCTCCCACATTTTTAGTAGTTCTCTGCAATGCTGAATATATGTGTTTAGGGAAGAAGGAAATTTGGAAGACCTCTGAGGTGAGCTGGATATTGAATAGTTGATATGTTAGTGGCATGAGCTGGCTGTTGTGGGACTGAAAACTGGAAGATCAAATCAAGTTGGTGGCTGAATGAATGAATGGGTCAAATTGTGTCAATTATTTTCCCCATAAAATCATCTGCTAAAACTTCATATTTTTTAAAAGTGCATGCGTATTGGATGTTAAACAATAATTGTATAGGTGTTTCAGCTTTTAAGTTTCTTTAGCACACATAAAGTTACAGGGAAATACCCTTAACTTGTATTAACTCTCAAAGCAACTACAATAAATGGCCAAAGCCTCTCTCATAACAAGACTCTAATAGAACTATTGGAAGCTCTTGCTGAGAATAGCCTGACAATGTGCTATCTATTGGCAACTAGGTTGTTACACAGTAACTCCCCACCCACTTTTGGAACCAACCCACTTCCTCTGTTTCATCCTAGGCAACTTTCTAACTCATTCACTGTGATAATGCCATGCGTCCATGCAGTCAAAGCAACCATTGCATCAATTCATCCCATTTGTCATTCTAGTTGAGAGACTTGCTCAATTTATGCCATCTGTCTTGCTAGCCTCTCCAACAAACCACATGTCGCATGTTTGCTTTGGCTGATGTCTTGCAAGCACTCTCATGCCAGGTATCATGTTGTGCTAGCAACGCTTTGCTTGGTCTCCACCAATAGTAAGATGCCACATCACTTGTTTCCAAGTGTTTGTTCATAGTGTGCTAATGACCTTTGCTTTGTCTCAGTCTCCAAGGATTTGTTCATAGTGCCCTAATGACCTTTGCTTTGTATCCACTAATGCTAAGTGTTAGATCAAATTGCAACCATGTGTGCCAAACTCTCTTGCTTGCAAAGCCTTCTGCACGATCCATATGTTTGTTAACATTTGACTCCTTTTGTTCATCTAATTCTAAAGCATGCTCAACCCATGGATGCTGCCATTGTGCTACATGGCATTACGACCATGTGTGTGTGCTAGCAAGGCCAACCAACACCCTGATATCTGTTGAGGATCCATGTTGAACCTTCCAAGTGATATAGCAAATGCCACTTTAGTTCCATCACCATCCATGGAGAGATCCAAGTGGCATCGATTATGCCACTCCATAGGTCCTATATGGACATTAAACAAATATGAGCAAGTTGTTGGTTGACCTTGCTTGCACAAATAGATCAGGGCACAATGCTATGAGTATGATGCAACCTTTGGGTGCAATGCTATGACGTGTGGTGATAGCCTACGGCATGGATTTGGCATGCCTTAAATAAATGGAATTAGTTAGCTTGGGTTAACTACATAAAAATTGGCTTGAATGAAAGGCTTTACAAGCAAATGAGTTTGACACACATGGGTTTAATTTGTTGCAACACTTGGCATTGGTGGAGACCATGTAAGACCTGCTTATGCATTGTAGACATTACACCTAGAGATATGTAGTATGACACCTTGGCATTGGTGGAGACTAAAGGGTTGTTGAGGCACTCTAGGCATGACACTTGGCATGAAAAGTGAGTTTGCAAGACATTAACCAAAGTAAACATGTGATATGTGGCTTGTTGAAGAGGCCTGCAAGATAGGTGACTTAAGCTAAGAAAGTCTTTCAATTATAATGCTAGTGGCATATCTGATGCAATGATTGCTTCAACTTCATGGACAAGTGGCAGTGTCTAAGTGAATGAGTTGGGAAAAATTGCCTAGGGTGTGGGACAAAAAAGTGGGTTGGTTCCAAAAGTGGGGATTTGTTGTGTACCTAATTACATAGTTGTCTGTAAATGGTGCATTGCTTGGCCATTCTAAGCATGAGCTTCCTAAGAGTTGTGTGGAAGTCTAGTTCTTAGTGAGGCCTTGGCAGTTTCTGTAATTGGTTTGAGAGTTAATAGAAGTTGGATTAGGGTCCTAGTTATTAATCAAATTTGAGGTGATGATATTGGATTTTGGGTTTGATTATCGATTCTTAGTTCAGATTTCTTTTTAGTTTTTTGATATTAGAGTATGATCCAAACCTGAGGTGATGATATTGGATTTTGGATTTGATTATTGATTCTTAGTTCAGATTTTATTTTAGTTTGTTTTGGTATCAAACTATAGTTCAAACCAAACTTCATTGTTCTCCAACTAAGTAGCCTGTATAAAACTATATATATACATATAAAAGATTGAAAAAGGTATTGGAATTCATCAAATAGCTAAAATGAAAGCTAAGATGGTAGTGACTGGGGTTAAATTTAAGACTAATGATACCTCATATAAAGCTAGGTACAAGTATGTGAAGAAGGAAGTAGACATTTTCGTGGATGAGAAAATGCAAGGACTTGAAATGTGTTTATGAATTAAAGTTGAGGATAAGAGAGTTTCCGTTAAGGAGAATGAGGTTAAAGACAGTTGGAAGAATTATTTATATAGATTATTGAATAAAAACCATTTACCAAATTGAAGTTTAGGAGTTGGTAACTGAAGTTCTACTGTAGGTTAGCAGCTACGAGTTTGTTTGAAGAACTAGGGTTATGAAAATATATCTGAGCTTGAGGAACATTTTTTCTAAAATATTCTCAGCCCGTCAGGGTGCTCAGCTGGTGAGGTTGAAAGCCGGGATGTGTGGTAGAGGCACACGGTCCTGAGATGGATTCCTGCCGTTGGTCGAATGCCCTAGATTACCCAGTGTTGGTTGTAACAGGTGCAGTCAGTACCCCAAGGTTTGAGTCCCCATAGATTCTGAAGGGCTTGGTCGTAGAAAGTTCTTGGTTATTATAGAAAAAGGAAAAAGAATTCGCTTAGTTGTCAAACAGTAGGATTGACAGGCATGAAGGCTTAAAAGCTGGTGTGATGTGGTCCATGCTGGAAAAGAACCGTCTAATACTTTTAGTGCATGATGGTTATTCATTTAAGGGTGATCAAGTATGTGTTCCCAATTAGAATGGTGTGTGGGGCAATTAATTTAGAAAAAAACCAGGCAGATTGAGTGGAAAATTATGATTTCGATTTCAGACTTGGGAAGAAATTCACTTTGTTCTGATTTTCCTTGATTGTTTCTTGAAAATTGTTTCATTTTCCTGCTTCAGAACAACTGGGACCATTTGGACTTCATTCTCATTCTTTTGAATCTTTTTTGGGGCCATCAATTATCAATAGGGGCATTGGAGCTGTTGTATATAGAGTCCCTGAGCTAAAAAATGACCAATTCTTGAAAATAAGCCTCAGGAGTGTGGACAACGAAGACACAACCACCATCTCTCAGGTAACTTGTTAGTTACTCCTCTTCTGTGTGTGTGTGTTTTTTTTTAATTTATATCGGTTGCTTTCAATTCACAGGAATACGGAGGTGGTGGCCACCGAAACGCCAGTTCCTTCATGTTAAGCCCTGCAGAATTTGACAAGTGGAAGGTTTGAAAAGACGCTTCGCCTCCATTTTTACTAATTTTTGCTTGCTAATGCCTTCAAATCCAATTGACTGTTGTGCCTCTATGTATCCATCAAGCAGTACCAACATTTTATTTAATAAACTAATACTTCATTCTCTCTCTTTCATTTAGGGTAAATCAATTGTAAATGAAATTGTCTCACTTTTTCCACATGACCGTGTTAAATATATGTCTTAGGAATTTGTTATTTATGTATATATATATATAAGTCATGGTTCTTCAACACGAGAAAAAATTGGTTTCATTGTCCATAAACTAAAAGCTTATTTTGGTAAATCCAATAAGAACTCTCACTTGGTGACTTCTAAAACAATATATCAGAAATAAGAATAGTGTTCTTTCTTGGGAAAAATCCCCTTTTTTCAACTTATTTTAAAAAATAATTTTATCTTTTATCAAAATCTCTCTCTAATTTAGGAAAAATTATTTTCATTGTACCTAAAATAAAAGTTTTTCTTTTTAACTTTGACAAGAAGTCACATTTCTAAAAAAATATTTTTAATGAATTTACTATAAAGAGAAATTATATTTATATTTACCAAAATTCTCTTGGCATTCATCTTTATAATAATTTTTTTTAAGATACAATTGTTCATTGCTGAAATCCCTAAAGTATTCTTCGGTCTCATATCCCTCTCCTTTCATCATTACTTCTCTTCTGATCTCTCTATAACCCTAACAAAACTCGGTAAGAGGGTTGTGTTTCTCAAAAATGTATAAAAAAATAATCACATTCAATGATATTACAAGTAAAGATGCATGGTTTTTATTATTATTATTATTATTTTTACATTTTTATTACATTTTTAGGGTTAGAAGAAAAAGTCTCATGGTTATTGTTTAGAGTTCCAAAGTTGAACTTTTTTTAGTTGTTTTTAGACATTTAATTTAATAATGTTCGAAAATATACATTTAGACGCTCTTATAACTGTTTGACATTGTATAATCGAACATTCTTAGGATGTTGGGCTTTTATGGTTCGGACCCCATGGTTTACATTTTTTCTTTTCTTTATTTACATTGCAACTTTTCATGATTTTTCACTTCTAAATTCTTCTTAATTGTTTTTCAACCATTTTTACAATATTTGATTTTCAAAAATTATATATGGATTCAAAAAAATTCAGATTAGTTATGAATATAGCTACACTAGTTTTCTAATATCAAATAAGGTTTAAACAAAGGTGATTTGTAGTTGGGAAGAAATATGTTAGGAGAAAAAGGAAAAAAGAAGATGAGTTTGGGGAGAGAATTATGAAAAGAGTGTTTAAATTGTAGAGTGGATGTATAAATAAGATTTGAATTTTTAGGTGGATGTGTAAAAAGGGTGAATATAAAGAAAGTTTTGATGAATACAAATATAATTTTCGATAGTGTATTTTTCCTTTTTTAAGCTTATTTTAAAATTATTTTACCATGACAAATTCTTATTATTTATATACTCATATGCTTCAAACATGAGAGAGGCAGGCAACATCTCACCACTAAACTAAGCCTTGAATGCATGTTTTTATTTTTATATTTATTTATTAACAAATATGGTTACATTTGTTAAATTCGTGGATTTAGAATAGAAATCGAATTCTCAACTCCATCCAAAGGCTCGCCTGAGCTTGGGCAGGGCCGTACCCAAACCTAACTTTATCCAAACCACGTGGGCCCCGAACTAACATAAATATATATATGCCACATGGAAACAATATAACAAAAACATTAAAAATAAAAAAATAAAAATATTATTCATGTCCTTTATTCCACAAGTAACACCCACATAAGCCTCAATCAAGAGGCTAAAACCTAAAAAATCCAGAGAGCCATTCGATATATTGGCCTTCATGGACATATGCCACCCGCCAAGCCACCATATATATGGATATGATATATAGAAGATGAAGAAACTACAAGCAATTAGGCACAATAATCTACACATAAAAATCAAGAAATTTTACAAACTTGTCCTCAAGAACATGCAGATGTCTTATTATATGAATATATATATATATCTAAATTATGTGTAGTTGGTTGACAACTCTCCCGGCCTTTCAGTTTGTGAATGCAGGCGGGCACGAGACTTCATCGGCGCCACCCATGATCGTGTTGGAAGAACACCATGCATCGTCGGTTATGAACTGCATCCATGAGTCATCTTTGTCTTCCTCCTCCATGCATGAAGAGGATGGTAGGGGAACGTCCGGCGACATGGTCTCGTAGTCATTGAGGACGCCTTGTGAGCTCTCCATCAATGATGAGCTACATTGTCCTTGCTCTTCACTCTCCGAGCATATCCCGTTTTTCTTGAACACCCGACACAATGCGTAGGAATCCTGTAGATGGAATGTATGTATATATATATATTTTTAGGTACATAAACTTAAATTAGAGAGGAAGAGCATAAATGTAATTTATAGGCCACAACTTATGTGTGATATGTGTGTGTGTGTGTGTGTGTGAGAGAGAGAGAGAGAGAGAGAGAGAGAGAGAGAGAGAGAGAGAGAGAGAGTTTGTGCTGAATCTTATCTGCATGATTCTATTATTTTCTGAGCTGAAATTTACATTCACGATTCTATTAATTATTTAGTAAGTTCAAATTAAAGCCCGGTCCAATTTGTCTGCACTAGTCAATAATTGGGGGCTATATATATACAACATTCTCATTTGTTTTCCTTTCTAGCTAATGGGAGCTACGTTTGGCACCTTTAAGTATCAAAACTGACTTTACACAGCAATGAAGCTGCCAACTATCTGAACTTTCTCTTTTCCCTTCTTCTTTGCTTACAAATTACATGACTTTACAAAAGGAAACTGCATGCATCGTCCTTTAAAAAATATCATGATTTCAAAGCCTAAAAAAAATATGCTACATACTCTTCTGACTGTTTCTTCTCCTAGCTTTTTCCATCTACACATTCATTGCCAAAAGACCCACACAAATAAAATAATCAAATAATCAACGAAACATTGAGAAATGCCCCACCCCACCAAAAGAGAAAAAAAAAAAAAAAAAAGGAAAAAAAAGGGGAACTCTTATGCACACAACTTGATCCAAACAGAAGTGCATTTGACAAGTTTGATATCAAATCAAAATCTGAGAATAGATTGACACCTAATTGGCCTATTTTTGTGTTTGGAATAAAGTGAAAAAGTAAAGTGAAGTTGATGAGTCTGCTTTTAGGCTTGCATAAAACAAGGGATTTCATGATGAGTACTTCTAGAATCTACACTAGATTACCATACTCGAAACATATATAAAACAAATAAACAATACATATCTCTCTCTCAAGGTATATATTGGGGATAATGCTTTTGTCTCATTAGAGAAGAGAAAGTGAAGAAGCCAAAGGCTTTGTCTGTGTAGAGATCTGAGAGAGACCAGAGCAAGAAACGAATATAATGTCAGCCCATGCACTTGTTTTTATGTTTTTTATTCACAGGCTATATGATAAAGAAAGATAAAGTGAGAGAAGAGAATGACAAAAGCTCTAACCTTTCATGCAAGTCTTAGCATTAGCATGCACTTCTTACTCTATTTCAACCTCTCAAAATCTCATTATTCCAATTCAGCTAGCTTTTTTCTACATTCACCATGGACTCCAATTCATCAAGAGTGATTTACAATGTACTTGTTGAAACTTTGGCTTGCTTTGCATCCTCTTTGGTGTAAAGTGGGTGAGAAAAAATGCAGGAAAATGGTTAAGGCACAAATCAAGGAATGGAATTTTATGCTTTTTTAGTCAATTGGAGATGATGTTATTTGCTAGTTTTAAGTTTAGAAATAACAATTGGGTAGGTGTAGGATCAGTCGAGTTCTCTCATTTACTTCATTACAGATATATTTACAACAAGAATGTACTACTTTCAATTGTGTTTGTTCAAACAAACTTGTTTTAATCATTAAGGGTCATAAGATTTAGCATTATTTTTTGAACACTAACTATAGAATATTGAGTTCCCATGTTTATGTCATGGAATGGTTGAATGCCATTGCTTAAACTTCCAGGGTACTTTGAATATGTGATTTGTAGATCATAACTTGGTGCCTACCTATTTTTCTGTAGAGCTATGCCTTCTTGTTATAGTGTTAATACCTAAGAGAAACAAAATAATTAAATTCAATGGTGACAATGCCTTAATTTCACAGCCAATTTATGTATATAGAAATAGATTGATGAAGAGAAGGAGGAAGTATGCATTCAAGATCTGGGTGTCGTGTAAAGCTTAAATCATCATGACGGAAAAAAAAGCCTCAAGCAAATTAGAGTATTGCATATAAAAGAAAAAAACCAATAATGCTGCAGCTGATGATGATAATGATCATGAGTTTTTGGTTCAATTTTCATCATCATCATCATCATCATGAACAAGTAATGAATCATGTGATCATACACGAACTACCTGAATTCCGGATGTTTCTTCACATTCCTTGTCATCAAGGCGATACTCATGCATCACCCAATCCGTCCTAATCCCCTGAGGAGCACGGCCACGGTAGTAAACCAGTGTTTTCTTCATTCCAATGGCACGACTTTGGCATGTTACTCTTCGGTCTTTTCCTGTGGATTTCCAGTATCCCGCCCGGGTTGCCCTATTAGTCCTGAACCCGTTAGGGTATTTTCGATCCCGTGGTCCAAAGAAGTACCACTCTGGATCTCTACTAGGCAAAAATGACTTCTCTGTATGAGACCACAGAACAAAACTTGGAATCAGCATGACTTATCATAGACAATTTACCTACTCATAAAATGGTTTTTGAAAAGCTTTGAGGAAGAAAAAGGAGGAGAATGATAAATGAGGAGGAATGAATATAAAAACATGGAATTTGTGGAAGAGTTCATGTTGTTTTCTACTTGACAAGGTAAAAAATTTAAGCATACAAAAGAAGATATGAAAAGACATGAATAATTGTCATGAGAGAGAGAGAGAGATTAACCATATAAGAAAGAAAAAAGAATAACTGGCATTTTTTTTGACCTAAAATAAATCCCTATATATACATATAAGGACGAAGAATTAAGAAGAAGAAGAAGAAGATGATGATGATGATGAAATCTCTCTCTCCCTTTCTTTCTCTGTGTGTGCATATTATGTAGAAAGGGAGAGGAATAAGAAGGAGAAGAGGAACCTGCCAACTCCCAAGGCTCACATTTGTAGAGATCGACCTCAGGAATGATATCAAGTTCAATCTCTTGTCCATGAATCTTCCTCTTGAGATAGTAATTCACAAGCTCTTCATCAGTGGGATGAAACCTAAAACCTGGAGGTAATCCGACTGGCGCCATTGTCTTTTTTTCACCTTTCGCCCCTGCCACCAACCACCACCACCACCACCGCCAGCCACCACCACCCTACTCTCCTCTCGGCTAAAAACTCTTCCTCTTAACACTTGTACCATCGTCCCTTCACACACATATATAAAAGGATTCAAAGTCCCTTGTCTTTGAGTCATTTTTCGCTTTCTCTTTTACAGATTCTCAGACAAACGTTCCTTTGAAGCCCTCAACCAAAATCTAACACTTGCTGTTACATCTTTTCTTTTACAAAAATGGCCACTGACCCATGTTCCTATTCTTCAATCACTCAGTGAAAATCATGGAACAATGCGTAGAAATCATATGGGTTGATGATCAAAGCTGGGGTATAGTCAAAAGTTAAATGTGGCCCTAAAAAGTAAATCACACGGTCGGGATGTGTTTTTCTTCCTTTATAATCCTTTCTCTTTTTATCATCTTATTTACCAATCACACAACACATGTTATTATTCTTAAAACAATAAAAGATAAAAAAAAGTACTACGACGACGTCACGAAACCTTTCATCAGGATTCCTCAAACATACAATGTTACTTCAATAATTATCGTCTTTTCCACGGTTTACTGTGACGGGCGATCGTTGAATTCAAATTTAAATTTAAAGTTTTTTCTTTATTACTACTCTATTTTTCTAAATAAATAGTCAAATGTTATATATATATATAGATTCACGTGGAGTACTGCAAAATCTTTGGGTGACTTAGCTTATTGCATGCACATCTTCTGAAGCCCAGTGAATATGCATGCTTGGTAACTTATAATCTTATAGGGTACATTAATCAAACTTTGAGCGATGAATAGTTGGTATCCAATAAATCTTACAAGGTTTTAAAGAAATTAACTGAGCATATGATGGTAAATAAAGGGAAGGCATTTGAAGGCTTTCTTCGGATGATTTTCAATTCAAATTCAACTTCTTAATTCTTTTCTTTTTAAATAATGAAAATCCATGTAAATTTAGAATAAAATCCTTAACGCTTATCTACTTCCTTCAACGAGAAACTCAAACCTTAACTCCCTTCCTCTCCTTCAACTTCTTCCTCAGTTCGTTTTCGTCCCTTCCCATTCATCTCATCTTCTTCCTTGCTTTGCAATGAAAAAAGGAAAAGAAGAAAATAGAGGGAGAGAGGAGCAACTATGATAGTTGGCAAGGGCTGCTCTTTTATTTTATTTATTTATTTATTTAATTTTAATTTTTTTTTTAATTATATTTTACAGTTTGGAGTTGGGAAAAAGATAAAATGAATGAGTAGAAAAGAAAATGAAATGGGAAAGAGGAAGGTGGGGGAAGAAAGGAGAAGAACATACGATTAAGACTGGAGTTTTTTTTGGGAGTATAGGTGCAGAAAGAAGATGAGAGCATATCATAATTTCACATGTTCCTTTCAATTATTGTTTGGAAGCGTTTTGGTATATGCCTAAAAAGGATTTGTGTGATGATAGCGTGATGAGACTCCGCTGCTATCTGAATGCTCACAGTGTGTGCAGATCACTAGTTGGAGTCACCCAGAAAATCCATGATCTAAGAACTTCTCCAGAGTTCTCTTTTTGAACTTGGAGGGTGGGAGAGAAAGGGATATTTATATGGACGAGAGATTTCCACCTTGGAAAATCTCTCTTACTCCAATTTTGGTTAGGATAAGGTATGGTTCAAAGTTGCGGTAACTTGGAGGGTATGAGGCAAATCAGTCTTAATATCTCGGATTGGTATCGAAAATATACAAAATATATTAATTTAAAAACTCTAAATTTTTTACCAAAATTATTAAAATTATCACAAAAATAAATACAATCAAATAGACTAAAAAAAATTAATAAATATACATAGAGAACATTATGTAATAGATTTTAATTTTTTTTATTTATTATCTTGTATTAAATATTAGATAAAACTAATAAAAAATATTTTATAATAAATTTGTTTGAATTAAATATTTTAAAAATATTTTCAACTAGAAAAAACCATGAATCACCTTTAGAAATATAAATATCATTTTTCCTATCAAATATAATTTAAATAAAACTATTATAAAAAACAACAAGATTTTTTATTAATTTTATTTTCATTTGAATAAATAAAATTTAAATATATTTAGTGATTCTATACATTAATTTTAATTTTTTATATTCAATTTAAATATTTGTAATCATAAATATAATATCCAATCAAAAGCACCTCTCTCCTATTTTGGTCCTCTCTCCCACCCTATGGAACACACCCATTTCTCCCCCATTTTCGGTCACAAAGTTCACTCTCATCTCTTCACAAGACTGCAAAAAACCTATTTCTTTGCGAAATACTCTCTTCCATCTCTCTGCAAGAGACTCATTTCTGTAAAAGACCTCTTTCATATTCTTTGCTTTTCACGAGATCTCCCCATTACACCCATTTCCCTATTAACATACTCAATTTTTTTAAAATTTTTATTTATTTATGAAAAATACCCATTTCACATCTCAACAAAAACTTCTTACATATTAAATTGGAAAAAAATCAGCCATACGAGATGCAAAAGTTTATATTTGAAGGATGATGAAAATCAAGACCAAGGCTCCGAATTGTCCTTTCAACTTTCTTCGTTTTGTGGTTTTTGATTTTCTCCACCAATTCTGACTCAGGTATGGGTCCAGTATTGGGCATGGCCAAGCAGAATGGACTCGACCAAGTCGTACTAGTCTCGACTGAGATTTTGAACCCTAGGATAAGGGTTCGATTGCTAACAAAATTCCTATATACTACTTATCCCCTAATTGGGCTAGCTAACTATGGGCACTCCATTTTGGCCAATCCAACGTCTCCTATTCACATATATATAGTAGGCACAAACACATGCATCTCTTACCACCATATTAATTGTTCCATTCATACTTAGTTAACGAACTACAAGACCATCGAGCCACCTACAAAAAGAAATTGGGAGTATTATACCAAATCTTATCTAGACCAGCATAGAGCATTTCATTTGATGTCTCATTATGCCCTAGACTCATGTGGTTACATCGGATTTAACATCTCCAATCCCATTAAGTAATATCTTGGAGTTGCATTAGAAAACCTTATATCTAGCATTTCTATCTCATAGTTATTTTGTAGCGCTCAAGCATAAAACAATTTGTTGATAATCAATATAAAACACAAATGTGTTATCAAACAAATTCCATCACCCTAATAACACAATTTTGATTTAATTGATTTCTCAATGTTACCCATTTAGAACAAATTAAACATGACCATAGGAAACATACTAGAGTAGCATATATCATACCTCCACTTCATGACACTGTCAAAAGTCTTGTAAGGCATAGAAAAATATGAGATCATATATATAAAGTATAATGATATATAAGGGAAGAAGTAGAGATTCCTTCTTCTACTTCCTTATCTTGGACACTAAGCACATGTAGTATGAAATATGTCATGGTGGAGCTTTCTTTTGAAAAGTATACATCTTGCTAAACACCATGCATATCTCTTAGTTCAATCACCATTAGGCATCAGACCTAAGTTGTTTGTATGCTTACTAATCCCATTGTAATATCAAGGTTTGACATCTAGTTATTCTACAAGCTACATATATGGATAATGAGATTGAAATATTTATCCATACTCAATGTTAAACAATGAGGGACCTCATCTTGGTCCCTTTCAAGGTGACATTTAAATAAATTTGGCTTATCCCACTATCCTAACCTTGCAAGGTCAATGAGTCTCATCTTTACTCAATCTTCAAGTGTTAAAGGTGATCACTCACGTGAGTGAGCTAATTTGTATATGTTGATGTGCCTTACTATGTGAATTCTAAAATCTTCCATGTCATAATTTTAAGTAGATAATGAAACATTTATGTCATAAGTAATATCTCAAATGTTGAAGATCCAACGTCATGGTCAACTAGGAAAAATCAAACAAAACAAATCACAATCTATGCAATCATGGACTTCTAAATGAGCCTAATAAACATCTTGAGTTGTTAGCTTAGAGGATCTACAATAATGTAAATCATAAAAATCTGATTTAGGACCATTCCATGTTGTGAAGCAATGTCTCAAATGTAATGATACTAGACTAGCTATTGTAATATATATTGATGAGCTCTAAAGCACGTGTGATAAAACTAAGTTGTCAAATGAACCTTGTTAACCTACTTACTAATCTAATTGTATAACAAATGTTAGATTGAGTACGCATCATAACATACATTAGGCTATCCAAAACACTAGCATAGGGAACCTGAACCATCTTCTTCTTTTCTAATAAGGGTATCCATGGTTTTGCAACTTTGGATTTGGAATCACTTGAGGATTTTCTTAATATAAGTGTCTTAGGACAAATTGAGAAATTGTCTTAAATGATCTTGAAGGATCTTAATTCCGAGCACATAGTTTGCTTCATCTCAAAGTTCAAGGACAACCATGTCTTTGTGATGATAATTATCCCCTTATCATTCTTACCCAATAATATATTGTAAATACAATTAAAAAATAAGGAAAATACCTAGCACTAATGCAACATACTTGTGGCTTCTACACTGGGTTAAATCTAAATAGGATCCAAAGATTGGTTAAGTTTAGAACATTACACTCATTAGTTGTAGAAGGCCTTCTAGTTTACAAATCCTTAATAGAAGGTTAAATGACCAAGAGGTCCTTTACTACTAAAGGGGTTAGAGCCAAAGAATATTTGAAGTTAGTACATATTGATGTGCATGAACCTTTTGACGTCCAAGCATGTGAAGGACATGCGTATTTCATCACCTTTACTTATGATTTCTCTAGGTATGGTTATGTTTACCTTATGCATAGGAAATTTGATGCTTTGGATAAATTCAAGGAATTTAAGGAGGAATTGAAGAACTGGTTAGGTAATCACCTTAAAGCACTTCAATCTGATCAAGTAAAGAATACATATTAGGTGAATATGATTCTTTCTTGAAGGAGCATGTGGTTATATCCTAGTTGAGTGTCCTTAGAACTCCACAACAAAATGGAGTAGTAGAAAAAAGAAATCAAACTCTTATGGATTGCAAAGAATCCTAGATTGTTTTGTTACTTATTTTAGGACTAGGTTAGGTGCATGAAAACTCCCTAATGTTTCTAGATCCTTAGCAACGAAAGCAAAACTAACATTTTTAACAATCAAATGATCTAGATGTGTGCATTAGAAAACTTTACTTTTGCTTTGAATATTCCCAAATCAATTCCTTTTGATGAAGATGCAAATCAAAGTAGTCAAAATCCTTGTAAATCCATGATCTTTCACCCAATAACTCAATCTCGATTCTTGGCACTCAAATGGTGAGGTGTTTAAGAAGGTGGAGGCTACTTTACTCTTTGGTTGGTGGAAGACGACTAATTGGAAATCCTAACCCCTAAGGGGGTATTTATAGGGTTTCCTATTGTGTTTAAGTGACTTGAACCTATTAAGGGCTTGGGCCACTTAATCTAGCCTAAAAAGGTCTTAATTGATTAATTAAACCAACAAGACTGTTTAATTAATCAATTAACTCAATCTAAAGATACCAGTCACTAACCCTTGTGCAACCATATATAATTACTAAAATGCCCTTATACATATAAGTGAACCTATAGTTTATCTAACCCTCTTAAATTGTGTAATCAAGGTATATAAGCTCAAATGGGGACCATTGGGACCCATAGGACAATATTGACTCTCTCATAATTCAATTATGAAATTGATTCAACATTCCACTATAGAAAATCAACTATACTTTAGTACTCTATGTAAATAATAATAAGACAAGGCTCGGGTCTATGGCCTATTATCCCTTGCATGTAGGCTATCTATGATTCAATGTTTATAATCTAACAAAATAGTACTATCACCTAAGATTATCTTTTCAATCATTGAGTTATAGATCCCACCTATTATGTGATCAATTAACATAGTTAACCTCCAAAAAGCCTATGTCAAATTTCACTAAGTGAAAATGCTATGATCATAGTCTTCTAAATCACGTCCTTTAGATTTCCCAAGGGGACAAATTGTTTAACTCTCATAAGGTATCATGATGCCTCTATTGAGAATACTTGTTGTCACTAGCCTCTATCAATAGTGACACAATCAATAGGGATAGATGACCACATTAGGGTTTTACCCATGGGTCAAAGTCTCTTGTTGATTTTGGCATAAGATCATTCTCTCAAGGTTGAGAGTCCATGGAGTATAGTAGCTTGCTAAATCATGACAATTGATAACCTTGCATCATGATTTACCCTAGGTATTTCTAATGTGTAACCATACACACCAATGTACTGACCATAGGAAACCCATATCGATGGCCAAGATAAGTCATCCCTCCAATTAAGAGGCAATGCACTATAGTCTCTACTTGATTATCCAAATCCATGAATTGACCGTGAAAAACTTATCTACTTACAAGAAATCCATGACTTGTATCCTTTATGTAACTCCTAATGTACCCAAGTCATGTACAATATAAGAGATGTATACGTGTGTGCTTAGATAACAAATTAATATAAAAGACATAATAAAGGGAAACCAAAAAACATAAATAAATAAACTTATAAATGAATCTTAATTTGTAGCATCATGTCATGCTTTCTAAGGTTCAATCCTAACAAACTCCCACTAGCTTTAAAGCATGCTGGGAACACATTTAACACTTAAGCTATCCTTATAACCATAAAAAAATCTAGTAGACAAAATCTTGGTTAAAGGATTTGCCAGGTTCTCCACAGAAGTGATATTTTCCATAGCTACATCTTCTTTCATTACTATCTCACATATCAAGTGATACTTTTGCTTAATGTGTCTACTCTTCTAGTGGTGTTTTGGTTTTTTAGATTGTGCCATTGCTTCACTATTATCACAAAACAATACTAGGGGCGATGCAACCAAGGGTACTACCCTAAGTCCCATTAGGAATTTCCAAATCCAAACGGTTTCCTTTGTTGCTTTAGAAGTAGCAACATACTTGGCTTCCATGGTGGAGTCAATAATAGAGGATTGCTTCATACTTCTCCAACTAATAGCCTCACCAACTAGAGTAAACACAAATCTGGATGTAAACTTGCAAGAGTCTCTATTGGATATTTGAAAGTCCAAATATGTGTACTCAAGGTGTAACAACTCATCACATTGATACACCAACATATAATCTCTCTTTTTCTAAAGATACTTGAGTATATGCTTGACCTTCATCTAATGCTCCATGCTCGAATTAGACTGATATCTACTCACCATCTCTATAGCAAAGCAAATGTCCGGTCTAGTACTTAGCATTACATACATAAGGCCACCCATTGTTGAAGCATAGGGTGCCTTTATACGATCTTTCTCCTCAATGGTCTTAGGACACTAATATTGAGAAAAAGACACTCCATGTCTGAAGGGTAGTAGGCCATTCTTGGAGTCCTACATTACATACTTGACCAAAAGCTTGTCAATATAAGTAGCTTGAGATGATACAATCTTCTTATTATTGCAACAAAGGACCTTAATTTCAAGAATATATGTCACCTCACCTAGATTTTTCATTTGTAATTGAGTAGATAGACATATTTTAAGACCAAAAACACCATACACTATGCTTGTCTACATCTTTTTTACACACAAGGCTCATCCTCATTTTGATCAAAATCAAAAGTCTTGATAGCCTGATCAAAATGTCTATTCCATGAGTTAGATGCTTGCTTTAATCCATTATGCAACTTGCACATAAGGTGCTCTTAGCCCTTTGTTATGAATCCGTTTGGTTGCATCATATTGATGCTTTCTTCAAGATTACCATTCAAGAACATTGTCTTGACATCCATTTGTTATATCCCATAATTGAGATGTGTCATAATGGATAGGACTATTATGATGGATTTGTGCATGGCTACCAATGAGAAAGTTTCTTTATAGTCGAAACTAGGTTTCTAATTATAACATTTTGCTACTAGCCTAACATTATATGTCTTAATCTTTCCATCTATCATTTTTTTCTTTTTGTAGACCCACTTACACTTTATGAGTTTTATCTCTTCTAGCACTTCTACAACATCCCAAACTCCATTAGAATACATAAATACTAACTTTGCCTCCATTACTCATTGCCATAGAATAAAATCATCACTACTCATTGCTTAATTATAATCTATGGGACTAGTCTCACATTCCTTTAAAATTGCGTTGAAAGACTTTCTTAAATACATGAACCTATTTGGTTGTACAACAACCCTCCCACTACAACGAGGCTCTTGTGTACTAGAACTAACAAGAATGGTAGGTATAGGAACCTTTGGACCCATAATTCTTTGTGCTAATGTGGGAGTGTCTTCAATTGCTCTTCATTCTATATCACATTTTGCCTTATTACTCATTATATAGTCTTCTTCCAGAAATATGGCATTTGTGCTAACAAATACCTTTTGGTTGAGCTGATTATAAAAGTAATGTCTTCTCATTCCTTTTGGATAGTGTACAAATAGGAACACCTTAGACCTTTCTTCCAACTCATCTACTTTTGTCTTTAGCACATGTGTTAGACACCCTCAAATGTGAATATCTTGCAAACTAGGTTTGTAGCCTTTCCTTATCTCCCTGAGAGTTAAAGATACTGACTTGGAAAACACTATGTTGAGAATGTATGCTACATTCTCCAACCTTAAAAGGATGCAAAAACCAATGAGAAACTCAATATAGATCTCACCATGTCCATCAATGTTCGATTTCTTTTTTTCACTGCTCTATTTTATCGTAGAGTTCTAGGTGTGCTCAAATTGAGCAGACATGTATTCACCACCTCGATTAGATCAAAGTGTCTTGATATGTTTACATAATTGGTTTTTTGATTCCACCTTGAATTCAATGAATTTGTCTAAGGCATCAAACTTCTTATGCATTAGCTAAACATATCCAAACCTAGAGTAATCATTCGTAAATGTGATGAAGTATTCATACCCTCCCCGTGCATGGACATTAAAAGGCCCACACATATTAGTATGCACTAACTCTAAACACTTCTTGGCTCTATATCCTTTAGTAGTAAAAGGTCTCTTGGTCATCTTACCTTGTATATAGGATTTGTAAACTAGAAGATCCTCTAGAATCAAAGAAAGTAATATTCCAAACTTAAACAGTCTTTGGATCCTATTTAGATTAATATGACCTAGGCGTAAGTGTTAAAGTTGTGTTTAATTGATGATAGGTTCCTTTCTTTTAAGTAAGATATGCTAATTCTTATTACTTAGGAAAATAGACAATGGAGTCACATGATAAAGATTATCTATCAATGATCTTGAGCATATAGAAAAATCATTCATTTTAATAAAAACCTATTTATAATAAAAAAAACCTAATGAATAATTACCTTCACAACATAAAACTAAGAACCAAAATTAAATTCTTTCTAAACTCAGAAACATAAAGACAATCTTTGGGTTTTAGAAGACAATTATTATATAAAATAAGGGTAATGTCTCCTACTACCTACACAACAATCCTTGTATCAGAAACTAATGTCAAGTACATCTCCCTATCATTTGGGCTTCTCCTTCTAACTCTTGTAAAGAATTATAGGCATGATCAGTGGCCCTGTAATCTATCCACCAAGAATTTGTGGAATCTACCACTAAACATGATTCAACTAAAAATGAGTGGTACATACTTGACTGTCTCTTCAAGAAAATTGGGCACTCTCTTTTCTAGTAGCTTTTCTTTTCATAAAGAAAGCACTTACCCTATTCCTTGCTCTTTTTCTTCCCCTTGCCCTTGAACTTTCCCTTTTGCTTGGTGATCTTTGAAGTGTTCTTTTTCTTTTGGCTAGAAAAACCTAAAGAACTCTTGACTACCATATGAATACCCCTTTTGGTCTCTAGTTCAATTAAGGTCATCACCAACTTATTCATAGAATAATTGAGCTTAAACGACTTGAAAAAATCTAGCAAAGTCTCTAAAACTATGTTAACTTGGGTTTCCCCATCAATCTCAATTCCAAGGATCTTTTTCTTGTTAAAGAGTTTGATCATACGAATCATATGATCTATAATGGGAGTTTCTTCTAACTTCTTAGCATTCGTAATAATCTTAAAGGCAACTGGTTGACTTGTCTTGCACCCAAACATCTTATGGAGACTATTAAGAATATCATAAGTTGTTGGCATAGTCACATGTTGATGTTGCAACGCATTATCCAAAGACCTAAGTATGATACACTTAGTTTTCTTATTCGCCTTCTACCAACTATGATATGTATCAGTCTCCTCCTGATTAGAATGTTCATTAATAGGAGATAAAGCTAATTCTTGAGTTACCCACGTTAGCTCATCTGAAGTGAGTACTATGTCTAGATTCCTTTTCCAATCTACATAGTTTGGTTTAGTCAATTTATTAGTTGTGAAAATCAGATTAATCAAATTATAAGACATGGTATCTATAACAGAAAATAAACCATGCATTAATAAAATAAGAATACATAAAGCTCTCAAGATTACATATCTATTTGTAAGGTGTCCTAGTATCATAAGAATCAAACCTATGGTGGGCAGGTCATGATCGAATTACTAGTTAGAGACCCTCTTAGATTGATCTTCTTGCTTTAACCATGAAGGTACCTAAGATAAGATCAACATACCTTCTATTTGGCCCTTGGACTACGCAAGTGGGATAGTGGTGGGTAATTCACCCACTTCATATCTAAATTTAAATGTATAACCATTGTCCTTGTACTATCAATGTCACTAAGTAAGGAATCCCACCAATGGGGTGGTTGCTCTCATTACAAACCTGTCTAGTCTTATTTTAATGGAGTTTATATCTTTTGATTCCTATGGCCTAACCCATCAATGGGGTAGTGATGAACCTAAATCAAGATGGGCTTGATAATGGAGGTTGTGGGCTTTCCTAATGCTCTCTCTTTTGAAAAGGGAGAGTTTGAGTGATTTTTTTAATCTTTCTTAAAATAAACTATTTATCATAAGATTTTCAAAATCCGTTATTTATTTCTTAAACAAAGACTCCTATGCTTGAACTATCCTTAGTCACAAAAGTCTTACTTCTTTTAGGGAGAAGGGCTTGAAAGACTAAGAGGTGACCTATTTTTCTTAGAGTGGAAGAGCCTGAAAGACAACCACCATAAGTGTTGTTCTCCTTCTCTTAGAGTGGGAGAGCCTGGAAAACCACCTATCTAAAATCCAAGTGGATAGTTGAAAAATAACAACAATCTATTTTTTATTTTTTTTTAGTAACAAGCAATTTAAGAAAATAACAATAGAAATAACTTTTTATGAAAATTTGTTTTCTTAAGAAAATCCAAAATTACTTTCACACAATCTTATTATTCTTTAACACATGATAAAAATAAACATAGCATAAAAAAATAAAAATAATGGTTCCCATGGCCTTAGGGGATCCTATTGCATAAATTTTGGTAATATCATTTGGATAACATCCAAATTTACCAATATAATCCCCGAACTACAAAATAGGGTTAGTAAACACATTACATCCTAACCTTATATTATTAAAAAAGTCCCACAAAGCCTTTTCCATCTGCTACCCCTTTCCTTACTGCCAGTGTGCCATAGTTAGTACTTGAGCACCCAAAAATTTTGAAAAGGCATTGAAAGCAACTTGCATAGCTAGGAGCACTTGAGCACTCAAGTTTCTTGGGCACTAATCCAAACACTTGAGTGCTTGACACCATCACTTGAGCTCTAATATGAGCACTCGAGCGTTGCATCCTATTGTTGCACACCCGAAGTTGGTTTTACAGTGATTTTTCAACTTTTTCTACCAAAAAACTTACCTTGTCTGGTTCTAACTCCATGTGGATGATGATAACACCTTTGAAATGCTTTTTCTTTCTCTTTGGGTTATAAGATTGATTTTTAAAAAATGAACTTTTACAAAGAAAATCCTATACTCCTCAAAATGAAGTTTAAAATCAATCTAGAAAGTAAAAATTGAATTTTTTTAACCAAAGAAAAATCTTATGCTCCTAAGAACGAAGCTTACAACCCAATCTAAGAGAGAAAAACAAATATTCATAATTATAACCATTATATAAAAAATAATATCCACACCCATTCATCCCTGGGAATATGGGATGAAAAACAAGGCTTACACAACCAAGTTAGCACATTCTAAAAATTTTCTATCATGGTTTTTGCTAACCTAAGGATGTGATACTAGTTATAGAGAATCTCAAATCTCTTTATTCTCTATCTTGGGACTAGGTTAGGTGCATGAAAACTTCCTAGGGCTTCTAGATCCTACATAATGGAAACAAAAATAGCATTTTTATCAATCAAATGATCTAGATATGTGCACTAAAAAACTTTACCTTTGATTTGGATGTTCCAAAATCAATTCATTTCGATGAAGATGCAAATCAAAGTAGTTGGAAACCTTATAAACCCATGATCTTTCGCTCGATAACTAAACCTTAATCCTTGGCACTCAAATGGTAAGGTCTTTGAGAGGGTAGAGGCTAAAGCTCTCTTTACTCTTTGGATGGTGAAAGATGAAAATTGGAAAACCTAACTCTTGAGGGGGTATTTATAGGGTTCCCCATTGGACCTAAGTGACTTAAGCCCATTAAGGGCTTGGGTCACTTAATCTAGCGCAAAATGGGTTCTAATTGATTAATTAACAAAACAAGGTTGTCAAATTAATGGATTAGCCAATCTAATTCTAAAGTTAATTATGTTGAGATTGAGTCCTAAAGACAAGACATGATGTAAGAAAATTAGACTTAACTGTCCCTTTACTATCCATTTGGTGTCTTGATATTCATTTGGGTATTCAACCCATGTCTCTTACATTGTACATAACTTGGGTGTATTAGGAGTTGCATGGAAGATAAAAGTCATAGGTTCCTTGTGAGTACATAAGTTGTCCACAATCAATTAATCGATTTTGGCAATCCAATAGAAATTGTAGTGCACCACATCCTAATTAGAGAGATGACTTGTCTTAGCCATTAGGATGGGTTTCCCATGGTGAGTTCACTAGTGTATAAGATGGACACTAGATAGGACCTATGGTGAATCATGACACAAGGCTATTGATCCGTCCCCAATTGGTGTTCTGATTGATTCAGATCAATCAACTGATGTGCTTTGATTTCAATCCTCAGACGGGAGTTATCAACAAAATTTATAAACTTATTTCACCATATACTAGGGTAGCATAGCTAGCATAGCATAGTGGCTCTAGGATCGTTCACTGGGATGGGTTTTCACTCCACAATTGATATTAACTCAAAGATGAATTGGTGCTTTTTCATTTCAAGGTTAACTTAAAAAAAAAACATAAATTTGTAATAGAAATGGTTGATTTTAAGCTAACCAAACTAAAGGTAACTGAAATTAACTAGGAAGAAAGATGTTTCTTGGGATCTCAGGTTACTAGGATCAGGTGCCATCTACAAAAGAGGAGATTCCGGTCACTTGAATCTTTTCCTCGCATTAGAGAATTAACATATAGTCAATTCTCTAACCAGTGTTGTACAAATGCTTCCCTTTAATGGATTTCAGCACTAATTCCCTCTCACTGATGCAACTTGCAATGGCTCGTGCCTCTCACCTAGCATTTGCCATTCAAGGTGATCATTAACCTTGGATTTCCCTTTTCAAGCTCGCAAGAGATAACTAATGGATGTCTCCTTGGAGTCCAAAAGCTTACCAAGTGTTGGCAATTCAAGAAAATCCCACCTTCAAGTCACCTCCCAAAAGCTCGCAAGAGGTAAACTAGTGAAACTCAATGGACGGAGTCCACTTGCCTTACCAAGTGTTGGCCCAGGTGATTCAAAGGCGTTTTAAGTTAACTAAAAAGATAAAAACCATAAACGGGTCACACTTTCTTTTCTTTAAAAATGGAAACAACAAAAACTCACGCTTATGTAGCCGGCACCTTACTTAGCTTCCTTCACCCAAGAGACAAAAAGTCTAGCCTCTCATCCTCTGAGGAAACATCCTCAGAGGATGTTTGGCTAGAAAGAAAATAAAAGAGAAAGCAAAGATGCTAAGAAAAAGCAGAGCAAGGCTCTGTATTTTACTTCCTTCCAAAACTATACAAAAAGTTGTCTCTGAGAACAAGCTCCCGAGATGATCTTTTTAAGTGTTTACAAGAGAGTTTTTATAGGAAGGCAATGTACCCTTCTTTCAATACTTCCTAGCTAAGGAATTACATTAGTGGCTGAATACAAGGAGAAAATGGAGATTTAGACACAAAATATCAGAAGAAAAAGAGTCGGTGCACAAATATCCCAGTTTCGCACGTTGCATGGTGACTTGCGAAAATTTCGCAAGTTGATTTCGCATGTTGGAATCCACTTTCGCACGTTAAGCTTCAAGTTCGCAAGTTGCAAAATCACTTTCGCATGTTGGGCTTCACTGTGAATGCACAGCTGCCATTCATTTCCCTTTTGCAAGTCTGATTTTAAATTTCGCACGTTGAAGTTCCAATTTCGCAAGGTGCGAAATTGTTCCTCAGCTGGATGCAGTTGTCTTCCAAAGGCTATATATTCCTCATTTCAGCTCCAAATCATACACGGTTTGAAGCGTTGGATTCTTGACTTCTAGAGCTTTCCAACAGTATATATCATGTAGAAAATGGACTTCAGGAAGTGCTCCAAAAGTGGGAAAGAAGACTGCAGCTGCTATGCTCTATTTTCTTCACTCTGTTTTTTCTCTCTCCTTTGTTCTTTCCTTGCATACTTTGAATGACTATGGCAAAGGACTATGAGGTTCCAAATCTTGATTTCTTCATGAATTTGAGCTTCCAAAAGCCTTGCCATGAACTATATACAACTCTCCCTCATTCTTACATTGCTTTGGTGAGCAAAAAGCTATCAAAAACACCAAAACTTAACACAATTTGATTAGAAACAAATGCAAAGGCCCTTAATATGTTAATTGGGTTAAAAGGTGATAATTACTACTCAAGAGAGTTCAAAAGAGTTAATTACAAGTTATGAAATAGCATTTTTAGAGTAGTAATCAGCTATCGATTATTATGATTCACTAGACTACTATATTGTATGGACTCTCAACCTTGAGTGGATATTGAGCTTGTGTCAAAATCAATAGGAGGTTTTGACCTATGGGGGAGACCTTAAAGTGGTCATATATCCCTATGGATTATGTCATTATTGATGAAGGCTAATGGTAACATGTATTCTCAATAGAGGTACCATGATATCTCATGGGATTAAGATAGTGCGTCCCATTGGGTGATCTAAAGGACATGTGACCATGAAATCTATGGCCACAATAATTCCTTTAGTTGAATCTAACATATGCTCCATGAGCTAGAGTATGTCATTTGATCACATAATAAGTGGGATCTATAACTCAAGGATTGAAAAGGTAATCTTGATAGGTGATAGTATTACCTTGTTAGATTATAGACACTAGTTCATGGGGAATCTGCATGCAATACATAGTAGGTCACGGACTTGAGCACTTGGTGTCTCGTTGTAATATACATAGGGTATTGGAGTGTAGTTGATTCTCTATAGTAGGATGTTGAGTCAATTTCAAAATTTGATTTTGAGGGAGCTAGTACTCCTATGGGTCCTAGTGGCCCCCATTCTGAGCACATATTCCTTAATGGTATGGTTTATGAGGGTTGAATGTTTTTAGTTCACTTTTGTGTGTAAGGGCGTTTTGATAATTACACAAGGTTGTATAGGGATAAGTGAGTGGTAACTTTCAACTGGGTTAATTGATTAATTAAGGTCCTATATGATTAATTAACCAATTAGCAATCTTTTTAGGATAGATTAAGTGACCCAAGCCCGTAGTAGGCTTAAGTCACTTAAGCCTAATAAGAAACCTATAAATACCCTTTTAAGGGTTAGGGTTTCTATGTCTTGCCATTTTCTTCATATAGTTTAGAGAGAGAACCTAAGCCTCTACCCTTGAGACCTCCACCATCTCAGTGCCTAAACATAAGGAAGAGTCATTGGGTGAAGATCATAGTGTTTACAATATCCATTATGACTTTGGAGTTATCTACATCGATTGGAATTGATTCGGGAACATCCAGATCAAAGATATGTGACTTTATTATCTAAATATATGATTTATATGGTATTAATATTGATTTTTGAATACTTAGTTTTCTGTTGTGATAGATTTAGAGAGCCTAGGATAGATTTTCATGCACCCATTGGAATCCAGGGCATGGGAACGAAGTGATTTGAGGTTCCTTTCAATTGGTATCGAAGCCCTAGGGTAGTTTCTAGCATGTTAGATATGTTCTAGATTGTTCTAACTCTGTTTTGCAAGTTGTTTTATTCATCCCATGACCCAAAGGGATGAATGAATGCCAATACAATGATTATAATTGTGATTGGTTGTTATTTGTTCAATTGAATGAAATGCTTTTAATGATTTAATTGCCTTTTGATTCTTTAGATTGGGCTATACACCTGACAAGGGGTATTGGATTTTTATTTGATTGTAAAAATATTTTCTTTTCAATAGATGGATTGTAAGCTCCTTTATAGGAGCATAGGAATTTTTATTATTGTAAAAATATCAGTTTTTTTATATCCATTTATGATGACTCAAGAGAAAAGAAAGAATCTTGAAGGTTCTTTTTTGAGATTCTTTGGTGTTTAAAGAAGAAAGAAGAATTCTTGGAAGTTCATGTTTTGAGATCCATGGCTACATAGTGATGTCAACTTTAACTCAAAATTGGGGCTACCTCTCAGTAGTTACTTGGAGTAAGACACATGGATTGGAAGTTAGGAATCCAATGCTTCAAACGGATCACAATTCGGAGTTGAAACAAGGGAGATATGGCCCATTAAAGTAAGACCGTGCAAAGTGAATGGCAACACAATATGGGCCATTTCTAGCAAGTTTCTTGGTGCATATCACATATGGTTTTGAATATTAGGAAGTCAGGAATCCAATGCTTCAAATAGATCATAATTTGGAGTTGAAATGAAGGAGATATGACCAATCGAAGCAATGCTGCACAAATAGCATGTTGTTATGAGATTGCATATTGGTCCAATTCTTTTGGTTATTTGGGCTGAATTTTGGGTTTCTCCTTTTGGGCTCATTTTGGTAGCAATTAGGTCTTTTGGGTTTTCTATTTTCATTAACCCTATTTTTGGTTGTAGGGCCATTTTTGATCATTTGGATTTTATCTAATTTTTAATTATCAAATATGCAATAGGATCCCTAAAGGCCATGGGAAATATTATTTTTAATTTTTTCCTTGTTTTTATTATATGCTTTTGATTAATTGCATATGTGGCCTCAAGACATTTTGGTATTCTTAATTGGAAATAAATTTTCATGCATTTTTCAAAATTGGAAAACTTATTTAAACTGGAATGTGCATGTTTAGGAATTTTATTTTTAAAGAAAAAATTAGTTGGAAAAGGCTTAAGAGCTTTCTTACCTTTTTAAAATTAATTCTTAAAGATTTAATTTTATTTAAAATCTTCTCAAATCTTTGAGATCTCTAAGAATAAAATCTTTATTTTAAAGAAAAACTCTTATTTTTCCAAATATTTAGAAAATAGTATTTTTCATATTTTGCATAGGATTCCAATTTAAAGAAAATAAGTTAATTTTGGAAATTCATGACAAATAATTTATAATTAAGAAAGTTACTAAAATAAGTGTTAAAACCTAAACAAAAGTATTTTGGTATTCTTAGTAAATTTTTATGAGAATATTTTTCCAAAATTATTTATTTAAATTGGTTGTTGCTAAAAAGATTGTTATTTCTTTATAGCTATTCATTTATTGAACTTTAGGAGGTTTTTCTGTTCTTTCTCGATGAGAGAAGGAAAACTATACCTATAGTTGGTCCTCTAGGCTCTTTTCCATAAGAGAAGGAGGAAACAGTTCTATTTGGATAGTTTATTGATAAGGAATAAGAGATCAATTCTTTTAACAGATGAGTCCTGGTTTAAAAGATAAATAATGGATTTGGAAAATCTCATAATAGAGAATTTATAATAAGAAGGGTTTCCAAAATATTTTTGTTCAATTCAAAATTAATTGGAATATCATAACTTGACATTGGTTGTTTTATTGCAATATAAACATAATGAGGATGTTGCATGACTTTTTTTATGATAAAATAATGATTTTAGATATTTGTTTAAATTTTTTGAAGTAAATACAAATGTTCTACCTCTTGTTGAATGCCTTGTCTTAGGTAGTATTTGTTTTTTGGTTGAATAGAAAAAGTCAAATTTTTGGCTTTTTCTATTTAGCCAAAAGTAACCTGTTGATATTAACCAATATAACTAAATTGAACCTATTGATAACAAGTTTACTTTAGTTATGTTGGTTCACCTATTGATACAATATTTGGCTTTTTCTATTCAACCAAAAACCTACACCATCTTAGTCTCTAATTTTGATACTTTTTGCTATCTTATGCATTAGTTTAACTTTAACAATGAGTTGTATGCATGTCTCTTGTGAATAGGTGATAGTTTCCTTAGATTTTTGTCATTTCCATTATGTTGTATATATACCACTCATGTTAGTATTAGGTATCTTGTTATTTGTTATTATAACATATTTTAACCTTCTTAATCTTAAGGAATCACACAAAAAATAATTTTTGCTAGTCAGGTACACCCATCATCTTTCATTTCTTAATTCTACATATATGCATGTTTAATGTATGAACATCTTCATGTTTAATATTGTTATTAGTTGCATTGATTGTTGTTTAATCCTTCGATTAAGATGAAATGTATGTTGTATGTTGTATGTTATGTTATCTAAACTAACCTTGATGTTTTATGATAGTGCTTCAAATTGCAGTCCAGGTACGCATAATATTTTTCCTTTATGTTTGTGTTTTAGAATGATTAATTGGCTTGCTTAGCATGTTCTTAGGATTTAGAAAATCACCTTAGGCTTTCCTTGTTATTCACTATCCATCAATTAATTGCCATGCTTCCCTCAACTTTGTTAGTAGAGACCCTTATTTTAGGGCTTAAAGGGGTGCTACCTTTATGGCACCTTCCTAATAGGTAACTTGATTCTTGGACCTAGACTCGAGTTTTTCAAAGACTTGCTTTTCCAAAACTTAAGGAGTCATATTTTTTGGGGTTTTCTTGCTTATTTTATTTTCCCTTTAAAAAAAAAATGAAAATTAGGGTGACTCCAATTTTTATAAAAATATAGTTTTTTCACCTAAGAAATGAGTCTTGCCATAAAGTGGAGATGCACGTGAAAAATGCGAGTCCACAATGTAACTCAAGGATTATAGAGTTAGTCTTGAAAGGCTGATAGCTTTCACTTTGTTAGACTATGAACGACTAGTTCATGAGGAGATTGTATACAGTGGATAGTAAGTCATAAATCCAAGCACTTGGTGTCTCATTGTAATACACATATGGTATTAGAGTGCAGTTCATTCTCTGTAGTGGGATGTTGAGTTAACTTCATAATTAGATTATGAGGGAGTCAGTATGTCCTATGGGTCTTAATTGTCCATGCTTGAGCTTATATTCCTTGATGTCATGATTTATGAGGCGGTTGGCTGGTTTTTTTTTTTTTTTTTTGTTCACTTGTGTGTATAAGGGTGTTTTTGTAATTATCCAAGATTACACAAGGGTAAGTGAACGATATTTCTAGACTGGATTAATTGATTAATTAGAGCCTTGTTGGGTTAATTAATCAATTAGCAACATTTTTAGGTTAGATTAAGTGACTAAAGCCATGGTGAGTTCAAGTCACTTAAGCTTAGTAGGAAATCTATAAATACTCCTTTAGGGGTTAGGGTTTCTAACCTTTGTTACTTTCTTCCTATAGTCTAGAGAGAAAACCCTAACTTCCAACCCTGAGATCTCCACCATCTTAGTGTCTAGACTTAAGGAGGAGTTATTAGGTGGAAAACTACCACATTTATGAGATCTACTATGACTTTAGAGTATTGTACATCAATTGGTATTGATTCAGGAACATTCAGATTGCAGGTATATGGCATTTTTCTCTATATCTATGTTTTCTATGGTATTTTAATTATTTTTTAATACCAAGTTTTCCATTACAATAAATTTAAAGGGTCTAGGATAAATTTTCATGCACCCTAAGGATCTAGGACATGGGAACGGAGCAATCTAGGGTTTCCTAACAGTGTTCATATTTCGTTTTACAAAGAAAGAGAAAACCAAATCTTCATGCTTAAATTAATCAATTTGCAAGTCATCATATTATTTGGCCTTTAACTAATGACCCACTAATGCTAAATGTGCTCTTGTTTATATGAACCTAGACTTGTTTGTATGCCACGATTTAGCCTATGATATAAGAAAAGCTTGTGTGGAAAAAAATAATTAAATTTATGAAGTTGGAGTAATAATCGAACCAATATCAATTTAGATTTTTTTCATCAAAATTTTCAATTACCAAAATTTAATGAAAATATATATAAAACTAAGTGCAAATAGAATGAAAGAAAAGAATTGGTGTGTATGCAAAAGCATACTAACATAATTGTTGGCATAAATTTTTTAGTTGATTTGGAATTCTAACTTCCTATGGTTTTTTTTTTTCCATAAATTGATCTATTTTGACAGAAAATTTGACTACACTTGAATAGTTAGAAAGTATATTAAAAATTATGGAAAACTTGTGCTTTTATTTGAAAATAAAATACAAATTGAATCTATCCCATATAGAGATAATAAACCTAAACAATTCATAAAATTATGGCAATGTCCATTACCATCTTACATCAACATTGTAAAATTTCATATTAATCTAAATTGGTCTTATTTAAATGGTCATCTATATGTAAAGGATGTTTAAAATCATTGTTTAGATGTCAAAATTGAGATTAAGATTTGGCTTCCTAGAACTAATAAAATTCCTAAACTATTGCATGTAAGAACTTCTATGAGATCCCTATGGTCTTAATTGCCCGTGCTAATATAAAAGGATAATAATCCTTCCATATACACATTTAATCATTAATGCATGTGTCCAACTAAATTGATGAGAAAAGGTATGATCATAAATTTAACTAAAGAAGCATTTTTATAAGTCATTATATTGGAAAATAGTTGCTAATTCAAAACCAAAGTCTAATGTATGTTTGCCAATCAACAATTTGGGAAATTACATACTTGAGAAGCATAACTAAATTCCTTTTAAGATTTCTTCACCAAGCATTGATGTTGAAAACCTGAAAACATGAAAGTATGAGTTGAAAGTTTGAGTATTATAAAAGATAGATGCTAATATATTATTAATTAAGAAATGTATGAAATGTATACATCAACGAAGATATCTTGTGTGAAAAACCTTTTTTGCAAATTTTCTATGAGAATAATCTTAGTACTAATTAATTTTGATATTAATAATGCTCTAATAGATATATTATGTATGAAAAAACCATGTAAGGTTTTTTTTTTTTTTTTTCGTTTTAAGGACCACATCTCTATTAACCATATTGCATCATTCATACACTAACCCAAAACCATTTGTGTGTAATATTAAATCAAAATTTAAACTAAAGTCCACTACATCCATAATAAAGGCAACAAAATCATAAATCCCTAATTTGATAATAACATTTATACACTTAAAATTAATAAAATAGTACCTACTTGAATCTTTATTTGGATTTGCTCCCTAAATTTTTTTTGTTAATAAGTCAAATAAGGGTTTTTAGCCATAGTTGAGTAATTTTATTTAAAAAGAAATTTAACAAAGAAGTAAGGTCATTGTTTGCTTCTCTTAAAAAGTTGCTTGGCATATGCAGGAAGCTATTTTTGTTTGATGAAAATTTATTATATGAAAATTTTCCTTTTAAATTATGACTTGAGTTTCAACTTCAACTTTAATAAAAGCTAAAAGTAAGAAGATGTCTCAAACAATGCCTTTATATAGTATGTTTTATAAATAAAAGTTTAAAAAAAAATCAAGTATAAACAATCATCATATAAATGAAAAAAATCAAACATAAGTGGTTACCATATAATAGTTTGTAACAAATTAAATTCTCATCCTTAGTATCTACTCTATAAATTAATGTTAGTGTCAAAATATAGAAAAATAAATCAAGTTAATAAAAATTCTGGCAATAGAAGTCAAGTGTATTATATGTAAACCATATAACCAAAATTTACTCTACATCTAAACCATAAATTAGCGTGCATTTTAATTAAATCAAAGTAAAATCCAAATAAAGTTTTTCATAATAGTTCTTGAAAAGGGAACATGATAAATAAAAAATAAAAAATTATCAAGAACAAAGAAACTAAAAGTTTTACCTTTAAAATGACTACTTATTCTTGGAGCATTGAAATGTGTAAACCATGTTGTTAAATGCTACTTTCTTTAACATTCCTTTCCGGATGGATGGAAGGATGCAAGACTACATATCAATAAGCCAAAAGTATCAAATATTTTAAAAATGAATGATATTTTGAAATTTCTTTTTTTAACTTTTGTATACTTTATAGAAGTTTAAATGACGAAATATTATTTTTCTACTCTACCTGCAATTTTGTGGAACCCTCCAAGATGGTGTTGACAATGCTTTTGTACTTGGTGGGGATGATATATATTTTCTCTAATCTTCAAGCATAACTTTAAGGTCATGAACTTTACTGTCTATTCCAAAACAACAATTGGCATGCATTGTACAAACTAGATTAAAATCTTTGCTTGGCTCACAAAATCCACCGAAATAAGTTGTATCCAAGAACCTTATTTTCAATCCAATTTGGGAAATGTAAGGATCATATTTGATCCTATTAAGCACATCTTGATCATGATTCCCTGGATAATTTACTCTTGAAGCATACCAAAACTTATAAAATTCAATTATCCTATTGTTAGATTTCACATAATTAAAACCTCCATTTGGCCGATTGTTGACATCATAAGGGTTTCCTATGTAAGTGTCACATGTAATTTGAAAATCGGCATCTTGGAAAAATTGTTGGAAGGGATCTAGAAACCACATAATATCAGCATCCTACAGAAAGAACTAAAATAATGGATTAGAACATGAATGTATATATTAAGAAGAAATCTATAAGAATAATGCTAAAATTTAGCCTTAAAAATTAACCTATTGATCTATCAAAACAAAGTATAATATAAATTAAATTATGAAAATATTTTATGGATGGACTATGTAGAATTATATAGATATTTCTAATTTAGGATTCTATCACTATCTAACAAAACTATTTTACCAGGCTAATAGTAAATTTATATATATAATCCTTTACGATACAATAAACATGGACAAGCTACTCTTCCATGCTATAGTGTTTTGAACATTACACTAACAAAAGGAAAGAAGATGGTAAGCCAATAATATATTGGTAATTTTTTTTTTTCACATAATAAACTTTCACAAATTAAGGAAAAAGAATGCATATGTAAAAGAAAGGATATGTGAAGTGTTCATTTCATTTTAACTATTGGGATCCAACCAAAGAAGTTTGGGCTAAATGATTATTAGGTAGACCTTAAATCAAATTCTTATTACAAAGGATGGTTTTAGCACAACAAATCCTTTAAGTGCATTGTGCTCCTATCTTGGTTGGTTAACATACAGATTTCCTTTTAATACATACCAAGAAGATTGTATTTTTATTTTTATTTTTTTTATCCAAATATGAAATTGGACCATAATGGTATAACAATGATGTATTTAACAAATAATACATTTGACCTTCAACCTTCAATTTGTTTTGAGTCATAAAGTGCACTTCAACTCAATGAATCTTTAGTTATCATTTGTCATCACCAATTGAACCTAACTTATTAATAACTAAAACATGTACTCTCATTTATCTAATTTTAATTTTCTTGTCCACCATTTGATTAGAAAAAGGTAGTTCTAAAATTTAGGTTGGTCATTGAAAAAAAATTAAATAAATTGTCTTGTGATGACACCTAAAAGGTAACAACTCTATGTTTCCACTAACAAAGAATGCTAATATGTGAGAAAAGTTTAATAAATTAAAACCACAAGACCCTGATTGCACTATATATCTTAAGCAACTCAGGACTATACATGTTTAAAGCTCATGTAGATTTGTTGACATGAATGTTTAGATAGATATAGGTACAAAAGTTAGATATGGAAAGTAGTGATCTTATTTACTTCCCAATTGGTTGATTTTTTTAATATGCATGTATGAAACATTTCAATAGTATAATTACAAGTATGGAAATAGAAAGAGAATAGGTAAAAGTAATTTCTTTTGTAGAAAATGAATGATCTATAGTGAATTTGATAGTAAGCCTACAAGAGGAATAACAAAAAGTTCTAAACAATGTACAAACTAAATTAGAAAAAGAAAGAATGAAAGTTGAATAAGTAGAAAAAATTCAAAATTAATGCCTAAATGACAAGTAAAATAAACTTAGAAATATTATCACTCCCATTAATACCATGTTCAAGAACAAAAATGAAAAGGAAAGTCATCCATTTCCCTAAGTTACGTATTAAATTATGATTTCCATAATCATAAGAATAAGAATTTCATGACTAAGAAATTTTCCATGATTTTTGTTTAATAAAAAGATTTGAGCTCCTTTTAGTATTTTTAAAATTACCAAATAAATTTAGCTAAATTTTGCTAAAATAGTTTCGATTTTTTCTTCTTTTCTATATGGATGAAAGTAGCAAAAACCCTCTTCTAGCTTACAATTTTCCTTAAAGACTAGAACTTTAGTATTTTTGTGACAGATTCAAGCTTTTTTATCCACATATTTTCCATCTTCTTGATCATACATGAATGAGTAGGTTGCACATGAGGTTCAATATTGATATACATTATTATTACTTCATTTCTTAACAACTTGAACTTTTAGGCTAAAATCTAATGGTTTTACAATAGTCTCTATTGACTGATGATTCTATCCAAATATGTTTTTTTTTAAGAAAATAAATTTTTATTAAGAAAAAATGTGTAGCCTAAAAACTTTATAAAGCATTATAATAAAATAAAACAAAATATAAAACAAGTCTCCGTAGTTTGAAAATTATAAAATAAAGAACTTACTTTTCTAAGAGCTTTGTATGCAATCATAATGTGACATTGTATACAAGTGATATCCTCACTTGTATATATAGTATAGTTGAAAAGTTATAAAAGTAAATCAAATTGTTGGATGGAAGATTACTTGAAGGCACATTTTAAAATTTTCCAAAAGAGTTTCTAATTCGCAAAAGGTGTGTGGTCCTTTGTAGAGTTGGGTGGAAGTCTTTAGAAAATTATGGAATACTTTAAAGTAGGACAACAACTAGGAGCATCTAACATACTCCAAAATTACAAAGATAGTGATATAATGTAGAAAATGTAGGAGGTTTTTAATGAGTCTCTAAAAACTCCATTATGCATTTTAAAATATTCCTTGGGCCTAGAAATAAGGGACACTCTCATTTTGATAATACCAAGGCTTGTAAGCAATAAGACTTGTAAAACTTCCTTAGCGTGACCTTTTCCTTCAAGTGCTTAAATTTCTTCAATCTTTCTAGTGTGCTCTCTTCTTTACTCAAGTGTTTAGCTTCTCTACTTGGAACCTTTGATATCTTTGTTTCTATACCTAGATTGTATAGGTGCATTCAAATTACCCTAGCTCTCTAGATCCTATACAATGGAAGCAAAAATAAAATTTTTAACAATCTAGGATCTAGAGAAAAGTTATTAGAAAACTTTACCTTTGATTTGAATGTTCTCATATCAATTCTGCTTAGTGAAGATGAAGCCTGAAAAGTTCGGAGGTCTCGTGCACCCAAGATCATTCGTCCAATGACTCAAACCACAATCATGACACTCCAAAGTGTGGGCTTTGGAGGGAGAATCGTAGTCTCTCTCTCTCTCTCTCTCTGTATCTCTCTCTCTCTCTAGAGGTGGAAAACAACTCTCACTAAAAAAGTGATGGAAACCCTAACCCTTAAAGGATATTTATAAGGTTCCCTATTGAGCTTAAGTGACTTGAGCCCACCAAAGCTTAGGTCACTTAATCTAACCCAAAATGGGTCCTAATTGATTAATTAACTATAGAAGACCATCTAATTAATCAATTCGTTAAATCTACAAAACTTGTTTACTATCTTCTATGCAACCTTACTTAATTACCAAAACACCCTTATGCATAAGAGTGAACCAAGAGTCAATCCAACTCTCATAAACTATGTCATCATGCTATATGAGCTCAAAACGGGAACTACTAGGACCCATAGAAGTACTAGCTCCCTTAGAATCCAATTTTGAAGTTGATTTAACATTCCACTAAAGAAAATCAACTACAGTCTAGTATCTTATGTAAATAACAATGAAACAAAGCTTGGGTTTGTGACCTACTATCCATTGCATGTAGACTCCCTATAAACTAGTGTTCATAATCTAACAAGGTAGTGTCATCACCTATCAAGATTACCTCTCAATCCTTAAATTACAAATCTCATTTATTATATGATCAATAGACATACTCGAGCTCTAAGGAGCATATGAAAATTTCAACTAAAGGAAATGTTGTGGCCATAGTCTTCTAGATCACATGTCTTTTGGATCACCCAAGGGAATATACTATCCTAATCTATGAGATATCCTGAAGCCTTTATTACTACTATGACCATAGTTTCCATGAACACACCTCCTAGGATCACCTAAAGGAACACTCTATCTCAATCCCATGAAATATCATGATGCTTATATTGAGAATACCTATTGCTACTAGCTTCCATCAATAGTGACCCAATCCATAGGGAATATATGATTAGCTTACAATCTCATTTATAGGTCAAAACCATTGGTAACTTTAGCACAAGCTCAATATTCCCTCAAGGTTGAGAGACAACATAATAAAGTAGCTTGGTGAGGTCATGACTACTTGATAGTTTTAAGTCATAACTCACCGTAGGTCTTGTCAATGTGTAACCATACACACTAATGCATTCACCATGGGAAACCTCTCTAATAACCAAAACCAATCATCCCTCCAATTAGGAGGTAGTGCACTATAACCTCTAATGGGTTGCCTAGACCCATGAATCGGCTGTGAACAACTAATTTATTTGCAAGGAACCCATGACTTAGATCTTTCGTGCAACTTCTAATGCACCCAAGTCATGTACAATGCAAAAGATGCAAGTAAAAATGCTTATAAAGTGTAATGCATGGAATAAGGATAGATAAAAGTGAAACTGAAATATAATTAAATAATGAATTCCAAATTTTGTTACATCATGTAATACTTTTAAGGGCTCTATCCTAACAATTTTTAGAACAAAGCCTTGAGAAGAGCTTAAGGGCCCTTAGGAAGTAGACTCAAGAGCTAAAAGGAAGAGTTTCGAACTTAGTTCAAGTCCAATGTCACACAAGAAGTACATGTCTTTAAAAAATGAAGACACGGGCGACATAGATGGATAAGTATGATATGAAAATTCGATAACAAATAGTTAACTAAAGAAGCATCCTTTTGTAAGGGATTTGGTTTTTTGAGAGGAATCTAGAGTGGAGGTGCCCAACCCAAAAATGTTCAAAGGCAATATTAATTCCAAAGAGTTGGATAACTATTTGTGACACATGGAAATGCATTTTAAGGCACTAAGGCTCTTAGATAAGAAAGAAAAGGTGCATACCACAATGCTCTACCTCATTAGCACTAAAGCTTTATGGACATTGGAGGTATGCTAACAATCAAAGAGGCTTGTGCACTATGAAGAGTTATAGGCAGACTACAAGATAGAAACCAAAAGGCAATTCTACCCTAAGGTTATCTCTTAATTGGTACATAAGCACATGGATAGGTTAATACATAATAGGTTTATTTAATAAAATGTAAAGGAGTTCTCATCTTTCATTCTAAAGATCTTGAATATCATCGAAGAGGAACTTATCTTCCACTTCATGGAGGATCACTAGATGCATAGTAGTTGTAGAGTCATTGGTGGCTTATAGGAAGAGAGGCTCTTCAAAGCTAAAGATACTAGAGCATGGACATGCACTAGTGGGAAAGAAGAGATGTCTTAGGTTTTTAAGGAAGGTACTACTAGATGGGTAAAGAGGTAAAGAGGCTATGGTCAACAAGGAGCATAAGAAAAACTCACAGTAATGCTCAAATATTTCATATGAAATGACCTACATTAATTAGGAAAAGTTTATGAAGAGAGAAACACCCTCAATGCCATGGTGGAAGAAAGAGGGATGGGGATACACATTGGACCACTCCAATTGCTAAAACTCTCTAGAGGTGAAATCCATGCTAAATAAGCCTTGAAAAAGTGATATGGCTACCAAGACTCAAGGGTAAACTAGGAAATTAACTTCAACATTACTTATGGTAAGTCATAAGGATAAGTTAGAACCAAGGAGAAGACCACCAACTAACACTATAGGTAAAACAAGAAAGTCCATTGGAGTGTCTGGTCTTGCAAGAGCATAAGGGTATCAAGGTTTTAAAAAGAGCATGATGTGTGACCCTTGATAGTGGAGAAAGGGTTATTGGAGATCAGGAACTCACTATTATACCAACAAACCAAAGCTCTTTCTATATGATATTGGTATAACTTATAATGGTTATGGATTGTTTTTACTTGAACTTCAAAACTGTGCAATCACTTTGATCCAACCCTCAACAAAAATTATGGGCCTATTTGCTAATTATTTTAAAAAACAATTTTATACTCTTAAAAAAAAGGAAAAAAAAAAGAAAAAAAAGAAAAAAAGGAAAACACATTTGTCAACCAAAAAACATAAAATAATTTTATATTCTTAAAATCAGAAAATTAACGTGGTGTTTTTAGATAATAGTTTTTATTTGTTTTTACTTGTTCTTTGTGTTGTTTTAAAAAATAACCATACTAATATAAAAAATTATTAAAAATAAAGCACTACATATAAAAGTTCTTTTTAAAATATATTTAAAAATATAGAAATTAACAAGTTAAAAACATTTCAAGTTCCAAGCAGACGTTTATTTTACAACATATTAGAAAACAATTTTCAAAAATTGTTTTTTTTTAGAACTATTCTAAAAAAGGTTAGCAAATAAGGGCCATATATATCCTGAGAATTCCCATTGAAAGGAATCTATATACTCAAAGTGAACTGTTAAGTGCACTAAGAAAAAGGCTAACTTCATTAATAAAGTACATAATATACTAAAAGGGACTAATAGAAAGTGAGGCCACATTAGATTCATTAAAGGCTTTATAGTAGTTTCAAGAGTTGATAAGGACATTGAAAAAGATGTTGCTTACTGACCCTACATAAATGACATCCTTGTATATTTAGGTAAGAAGGTTTTGGAACTTGCTCAAGATGCTTCATGAAAAACCACTAAGGCATATTATAGAATCTTTTAGAAAAGTTTGGAGTCCTCTAAAAGTGTCTACTCCTATATGAAGTTGGATAGAGGAAACATTATGGAAAAATTTAAATTAAAGTAGGAGCTAGTAGTATCTAGAATACTCCAGAATTACATAGTGTACCTAGCGTAGGATGGTTATAGTCTGCAGAAACCCATACATTTTAGAATATTTCTTTGGGGATTATAAATAGGGAAAGCCCTTGTTTGACCAAGCCCTTGTATGGAATCTTTCAAAAATAAAAAATAGATGTATAAATAGAATGTCTTTTTAAAGGTTCCTTATTAAAACAAATTTGCATTCACTCAAGCTTTCCAGTGTATTCTCTTCCTTTGTTCAAATGTTTAGCTTCTTCATTTCTTAGGTATTATCTAGCATGGGTTGGAAAGGCTGACACAGCGTAAAGCAGGTTTTAGATGTCAATACTTACAAGAGACTTAAGTTTATGCATTTAATATAGTGAAATATAACATATCATTGTCAACCTTTCAAAAATAAAAAATAAATGTATAGAATCTAGATTAGGAGAAAAGAGTACTAGAACGTTACTCTTGCATAAATAGAATACAAACTTATTTGTTTTATGACCAAAAGCACTTAGATCAAGTGGGTGAGAAGAATGAAGGTCTTTTTATAGATCATAACTAATACAATTGAGATGTAAGTGTTGTCTTTTACTATATTACCCAAACTTTCATGAGATTATTGTTTTTATTAGGTTAAATTTTATGGTTTTTTTTTCTTAACCTCCTTATAACTACTTCAAATCCTTAGTCATATCAAAGACCTTACAATGTGCTTCATGTTAACCAAACAATTGTAAACTTTATGCGAAAATAATTTAAAAAAAATAATTTTGGATGCATAAAACAAAGTAAATGTAAATACTAAAATAATGATCATATTTATACCCTAATTCATGAAGTGAGATTGAGTCACCTTGTGAATTATATTGTCAAGATCTTCAACTCACTACTCTCATATAGTGGATGAGTCACTTGTGTGGTGTATATTGTTAAAATTAAACAACAAAATGACATGACCATGAGAGTGTGGCTTGGGACCTCAATTTATAATAAGTTGTACATCTCTTAGTCTTCCCATCAAAGATTATATGGGAGTTATACTCATTATTTAACCCATTATGTACAAATTAATGGGTAATGGTGGGTTATGAACTTGAATGCATCTATATAATTGCATAAGTTATACATTTCCATTTTTCCTCCATTACTCATAAACATAATGTACAAAATAAATTTCATAATGATGGAGTTACAAAAGTTGTAACACCACATTCATATAAAGTAAATTTTCTAACTCCCCTTTGTAATTTGAGTCTTCCATACATAAGACTCTTGGATGCCCAATCAATTAATTCACCTACCTATCAATTGATACTCTTAAATAATATTCATACAAATATAATTATATATGACCACACATTATAGGAAAAATCTAACACTTCAAACTCAACATCTTGACAAACTTTTACCTAGTCTCAAAATTCTCCTTCTGAATCTCTTTGCATCATTTTACTTCTATTGCACTTCATAGCATTAGAGAAATTGAAACATCTGCATTATACATGCTACATCTAGTAATAATATAAACATAATGTTAATGGTTTGAAAATAATCAAGCATTAAACTAGTCATTGTAGCTACCATTATCACATTAAAGCATATTATGATAATATTACCATACAATAGTTCATATTATGATGGAGAGAGAAGAGAAGAGAGGAGAAGAGAAGAGAGTGATACCGTAAAGATGAAACTATAGCCCATGGTAAGAATAGATCGCAAAAAATCAATCCTTCTCCACATCATCTCCAAATAGTTAGGGGTGGAATAGTATGCTTCTCCAGAAAAATCAACCCCTTCTGTTTTGAGAGCATAACAAAGAGGATGTAAAGCCAAGCATCGAGCATATGACTTTTGGTCCAATGCTATGATCACCAAATGATTTAAAAGCCTCTTGGTGTTGTTTCCAATATGAAAGCTCTCAAGAAAGAGATCGAGTAATGAATTATTTGCTGCCCATGCTCCATTCACAGTTGTCAAAATGACAGTTTTATCTCCCATGGCTGCCTTTTCCAAAACTATATCCAACGGAAATTCCTTGAGCTCCTAAAATTTTAGTTAAGAATTAGTGACTAATAGAATTTAATCATAAACAAAGATATTTACTGTTTTCCTATTCTTATTTAAGTATGGAGGAACAGATAAAACAAGGTATGAGGAAGAATTAATCATAAACATTGTATCCATCAATGATACTTTTGGTACTCCATGAAGATAAGGAGGGTGCAGGGGTAAATTTATGAATCCCTTGAAAATATATTTGTAAATTCATGGATCATATGTCTAACCATCTAAGTCTTGTTATATTTGGACCATATTTGTCTCAAGAGAATTTTGAATAGATTGAGCAATATAGGTGAGAGGTTCACATAAACTGTTTAAAGTAGTTGTTTCTCAAACTTTTTGGACTTTTTTTTTTTTTTTTTTTTTTTTTTTTAAAAAAGAAAATATATTATATTCCAAATTATTTATATATAATATTAAACTCCCAAAGGAATCCAACTATATAATTTTCATCTCATACAATGATGGCCTCCTACAAAAATTTTGAAATTATGAATCAAAAGCAAAATGGTTCAACTAGATAGTTTTGAACCACTTGGGTTTTTTGAAATTTTGGCTGAGTATCTTAATTTTAATATCGAGGAAATCATATCTTTAGAAAACGATTTCAAGATTAAAGTTCACATCTCACGCTAACTATCCTATATGGAACAAAGTGTCATAATTCCCAAAGATGTCTTATAAATTTCTTGTGTTTATAATTTTTTTTAAAGTGTCTTAACATTATCAGAAATCTTTTAATTTCTGGGTTGGGATAAAAATAAAGACTAGGATATTTGAATGTTGAATTGTAGAAATTTGATATTTATCATATAATAAAGTTGCTCACCGATCTAGAAATCAAGGCTGGTAGAAATTGGGAGGAATAGGCAGAATTGTATAGGACCATGCTAGGAAGCACAACAACAGCCATAAACAACATGATCTTAGTGATCCGGTACAGGAGGCGGATGTCCACCCCCGAAGTATCCAACAATGTTTTGTCTCCGCCACCACCACCGCTGCCGCCACCACCAGCACCACCTGTAATGTTCATGGTATTCTTAATTTGGAGAAGCAGTGATGAAGGGGGGCCGAGTTCTGTATAGTGTAAGTAGCTTATGAAATGATGAAGAAGATAAGTATATTGATTAGGGCCTCTTAAATTTTTCGGGTAGGTACGTACTATATTAATGCATGCAATAGTAAGTTTGCGGTCGATTCTTGTAATACAATTATGAAGAGAGGACATTCTTTCAGAAGTAAGTAAAGAGCTAGCAATAAACATGGATGAAGAGTAGAATTTACTCTACATCAGAACAGCTTTTATTTTGGCAGATCATAATGGAACAAGTTGCATGACATGTATAAATGAACTTGTACACACCCAATCAATGGATATCTATACGAAATTCACTTATTGAGCTATATACAAAATAACCCAACCTAAATCCAATTCAACATTTAGATGGTTTATGTAATGAGTTTTAATATTTGGATTGGATTTGGATTATATTATTTTAATTCAAACTTAATTTGGATTAGCCTCAACTTAAAGTTTAGATGATTCACGTCTAACTCATAATTTTTTTTTTTTAATATTTGTAATTTATACTATATAATAATATTTATTTTATTTATTTTTTAAATTTTTTAAAGAAAGAATATCAATATTGTTTCATCTAGGCAGAAGTGAAAATCCAAAAATCAATCAAAATTATCCGATCCAAGCAAAACTGATCAAAGTAATTTGGAATGTCATACTAGACTAGTCAAATTAATTTTTAAATCCAATCTTTATATTTTGGGTAAAAAGTTAATAAATATATCAAATTGGTTTTAAGTACTTTTCAAAGTTTGGTTTATTTTTTATTCAAGTATAAATTGACCAAGTTGGTTTGGTTAACTTTTCCTCTAAAGGCCAATCAAACCATAGCTTTTTACATCCATAATTTCATGTTGATAGAAAGATCCTGAAATATTATCTATTTCCTATTTAAATTCTGATATAATCAATGTTTTTAGAATCAGACCGGTCATTGAACCGAAAAAGTTAACGGTTGACAGTTCATTTGTCAGATTGGTTGTCGAACTGTGGTCGAACTAGGGACGTTATATAAATATATATATATATTATTAAAATTTTAAAAATTAAAAAAATAATAATAAATTCTATCTAAATTTTGACAACATCTACTTTGTTTCTTGAGTTTTTTTCACAAATTTGTTTACCTATAGAAGTCATCAATCATCATATATCATATCTATAACACAATATAAGATGTTATACATTCATAATGTCAATAAACCCAATATTTATCAAATAATCAAACCATTGTTATCCTACATCCAATTATGAGCAATAAACCAACAATTACCAAATTATCAAAGAATTGTTAGCTTAACAAATTATCCATAATAGATAATACAAATGTTAACCACAACACTTAAATAATTACTCCAAATATAACATGTCAATGTTTGATTATTCATGAAGATTTTTTCACACTAATAAATGTAAAATTCATGTCTTCATTCATTTTGGAAATTGGAATATGGAGATTGAAAATGAGCATTTGGAAAACCAAAGTTCTCCACATCAAGCCCATTTACAACCATGCCACTGCCATCCTCATCATCTACAAAAATATGGAATATATATCAACAAGAAATCATTTTTAAAGAAGAAAAAAAATTATTGAACGTTTATAAGTTTAAATATTCTACTAACCAATGTGAGAACTCGAACCTTCTAATTCATTTATTAAAATTGACCCTTCTTCATATAGAAGATTTTCCAATTCTTCAACATCTAGCTCCATTGGCCGATCCTCATCAACTATCCAAAAATTGGTCTCATCAATGCATGCATAGTCAATGAGATCATAGGTTCTTTTCTTGTAATAGAACCTAAAAAAGAAAAGCATATAATTATTCATAATTGTGAATGAAAGAATTTAAATTCGAAACAACTACGAAAGCATTTATATTGATTTTTTAGTCGCAAATTGTAATGAACATATACAAGACCATTAAGTCTTTGATGTTCCAATCTATTCCTTCTTTTGGTATGTATACATTCAAAGACACTCCAATTCCTCTCATATCCAGAAGACAATGCAGTTTGGCTCAATATTTGAATGGCCAACTTTTGCAATGTGGTGCATTGTATCCATGTAGCCTCCATCATTCATCTAGTTACCATTTTCACATTAAAAATAAGAAAAAAAAAACATTAGCAAGTTTAAAATATTAAATAGTAAGTAGGCAACTAATGAAGAAGAACAAGCACACTAATAAATTAAAATTATCTTTTACCAGGTTGAAGTACTTCACGTGAAGAATAAGCAAAGTCTCTTTCAAAACTTCCTAATTGATCACGAAACAACTTCATTTCATTCATCATATCAAGCTTGCCTTATAGAACTTTCTAATCAATAACATCCATGACACCTCCAATAACAATTGGCTTATTACAAAGTATTCCTAATCATATTGGAAACATGGATTCAACTAATAAACTACTGAATGAATGTTTTTTTTTAGTTGTTGATCCCAATGTTGCTTTATGATCTCTGTATAAGGCTTGTATAGCCTTTTGTTGTGGTTAAATAATTTATTGATACCCAAACAACCCTATACATGCCTTCATACACATATCCCATCAAAGGCCTCTCATCACAATCAACAATACGCAATAAGTGCATTAGTGGGGACATAAGATTCACAACTATTAAACAATCATTCCAAAATCTATCATCCAAGATGATGGAAACTGTAGCTTTATTTTTATTATCACTTGAATATCTAGAGTCCACAAAGAACTTGTTAGTCACCAAAGCTTGCAAGTCATATTTATGATCATGAACACTCTTAAGTGCAATGAATGTAGCAACAAAGCGAGTTGCACCAAGTAAGAGAATCTCTATCCATCCTCCTCTTTTTCTCAACCAACTTAACCAAGCAACATGATTATACACAAAAATTGTCACATTTGATGCACGTCTTACAAGTTCAATAATATGGTCCATCTTACCAATATCCTTAAAGATCAAATTTTATGCTTCTAAGAAATCAATCTCTTTGCGGCCACAAAATTTGTTGCATTATCAATCACTACATGAACTACTTTGAGTGGACCCACCCATTCAATCACCTTATCAAGCAACTGAAGCAAATTGGTTGGATCGTTAACAATGTCTAAAGCATCAATAGATTTTACAAATGATATTCCTTCAGGATAATACAGAAGGAAGTTGATGAGTGTTCTTTGTCTATTATCTATCCAACCATCACCCATTGTTGTACACTGAACTTTTGCCCAAATTGCACGATAAGAGTCCACAAGTAACTAAACTTCCTTCTTGGCATCCTTTAAAAGATTAACCTGCAACTAATGGTAATTTGGACCTTTATATCTAGGACCAATTGCAGATATAACATCCAACATTGGATTGAAGTAGAAGGAATTCACAACATTAGTAGGAATGCATGCATCATAAAAGAATCTCCCAACTGCCATATCTACTCTCCAAACAACTTCTTTCCTAATTAATACACTCTTTATGGAAGGTTGAGCTCCTTGAGTATTTCTTGGTGCAAAATACTTATCGATTGTTGATTTTTTTTCTTTTTCTACTACTAGCTACCATATGATTTTGCATTTCTTGAACCTCTTCTTCACCTTTTGCCATATCACTTTCAAATTGTGATACATTAGGACCATAAAGATTTCTATACTCATATGTTTCTTGGGCTACTTTCTTGGAATTCACAAACTCTTGTAAATAATTTTTTATTCGAAATCTAACATCAAGAGGAACCGATTTACATAGACCAATATCCTCTTTCACTCCAGCAAGGTGTTGCTTCATTCTATGAATACCCCCACCTTTAGCAACCTTTTTACAATACAAACAAACAAGAGCTTTCCTTCCATTTCTATTTCTTTCTTCAAAAACATGCTCCCATGCAGGGTCAATCTTGTAGGGACCCCTCCCCCTGATAACACGTGCCATACATCTCTATCCGGATGAAGTTCATCCGGATCCTCCCAATTGTACACATGGCGCGGTTCTCCCATCCGGACTCCCTCAGAGAAAGGCACGCGGCACCCGCAGGCGACACATCCGGGCCACCGCCATACTCCATCCGGATATACACATCCGGGCCACCGCCATACTCCATCCGGATATAAGTGCTTGGACTGTTGACCAAGGAAAGCATGCCCCCAATACGTCATTCTAATGTCCTCTCACAGGCCACATTCCAACGCTTGCAGAGTGAAAAGACGGAAGTGATGGCTGGTCACATCCCACGATCTCTGACAGCCGCCTGTAGGGCGAGGATGTCCCTGCCACCAACTAGGGGCATCATGACGAACCAAAAAGTCTTCCATCATTAAAGGAGGAGAGAGAACCTCTGCTACCATATATATAGACCTTCACACAAGGAAGAAGGTAAGTGGGTAATACCTAGTAAAATACCGACTGTGCTAAACTCCTCTTCTTCTCCCTAACTATGACTGACAAAACCATCGGAGGGTGTGTCCGGACACTCTGTCCGGGCATCTTTTGCAGGCACAACTGAACAAGAACTCAATAGTGGTTGAGATCGTGCGCCCACCTGGCAACAACTTGGATCACAGGGACGCAAGGCCTCAACAAATCTTGCCTCTAGTTGTTTGTGAATTGGTAGTTAAATCTTAACCAGAGGATGAGGTCAAGTTTGATTATATTTTTTTATTTCTCTATCAAATTGTAAACAAAAATCACAATTTTAATCATAAATTAAATAATCAAGTCATTAACAATTTAATTTTTTAAAAATAAAATAAAATTGAATCATCAACAATTTAAAAAATCAAAGAGTTAAAATTTTTAAAATTTATTGAAGAAATTTTTTTCTAAATGAGAAATTTACTTTCAAATAAATTATTTATTTAAAATTTAAAAATCAAAATTTTATTTGAAAATGAACAAATTATTTTAATTCCTAATGTTTTAACTTTTCAATAAATTGAATAAATTAAAATGTGTAATAAATAAACAAAAAATGAAAAAAAAATTATAAATATTAAATATTAAATATTAAACATAACATCAAGATTGTAAAAAAAAAAAAAAAGACATTAAATATAAACACAAAAATTAAATTTTAAAAAATAAAAATGAAACCTTTTGGAGATGATGCTACTGTCAGTGGAGCTGGGGTAGCCACATGTTGTGGGTAGAAGGCTTTGTTGGGCTGGGGGGTTTGCTAGCGGGGAAGCAATATCTGACCAACCAGTGGCTGGCGATAGTCGGAGCTAGCAGCTAGGACAGCCGTGCAGGGAGGAGGGGAGGAGAGAGAAAGAAAGAAAGAAAGAAAGAAAGAAAGAAAGAGGTTTTATACTCATTAAAATGGTGTCATTTTGATGCCAGAAACATCAAAACGATGTTGTTTTGATATTAGGAAAAAAAAATTAAATTGGTTGAACTGTTTGGTTTGTCCGGTTCGACCAGTCCGATTCTGATTCAACCACTTTTCAACTCAATTCACTAGACTGGGCATGAACCATGACTAGTAAACAGTAGATACGGTCAAATCGACCGATCTGGCTCAGTTTTTAAAATAAGATAAAATTGCGTGAGCTCAGTCCAATCCAATTTAAAGCCATATAATATGATCAATCCAACTAATCCATGTATAACTTGATCGATATCTAACAGCTTAGTGCCCCATAACACATCGCGACAGATATTGGGCTCAGACGTGATGGTGAGTGAAATTGGGCCCATTTACAAAGATGATCCTAGTCGACACTAGGCCATGACTCACAATGCCTCATTAAAAAAATTTAGGGAAAAATGTAAATCTTTGTTGGTGTGTCATGATAGTGGCCAACAAAGTCGTCAATATATCTGAAATATTGATCCAGCTAGACCAATACATAAAATATCAGCCTTTTCCTTTGTGTCCTTGAGCTCAATTTGAAACTAAAAAAAAAATATAATGAGTTGTGCTTGAGACTAAAAAAAAATGATAATGGATTGAGCTTGAGTTTAGTATATTTATATATCCCAAATCTATGATTTTGAAAACACCATATTAATTTTTCAAAAAAAAAAAAAAAAAAAATATTGTCCATTAATATTTATACTTTAGCTAAGGAATAAAAATATTTAAATTTTAAAATATCAATATATACCATTTTTAAGATAAATTTAATGAGCATTAAAATAAAATAAATCAATTTTTTCTCTATTTTGAATTCTATGTAAAAACATATATTTAATATATTTACCTTTTCTTTATTTAATATGGTTTTTACTTTTTCATTTTTTGGGAAAATTGGAGTTAGGTATAACATGATCAAAATATTTTTTTTAAATGACTAATTTTTTAGTCTTGAATGTCAAATTGTTAAACTATTATTTTTAATTCATACAAGGAGACAAGGAGATTAATTAATTTATTTTTATGTTTTATCTATTGTTAATTTTTAAGATAAAAATAGATATAATTTCTTCCATTTCAGAAGTTAAGGATAAGAACTTTTTCTCTATGTATTCTTTTTTTTTTTGTAATCTAAGTTTTGTAATTATATATTTTATTTTTTCGAGTGTTTATTTTTTACTTAATTTAAACTTTTTTGGACCTCATTTAAGTCATATTTCTTGAAAGGTACTAATTTTATAATAGTACTTGATTGGTTTCATAGGGAAAATTTTAGGGAAAAAAAAAACTTTTTATTTGACCAATGAAAAAGCAAAAAGAAAATATTTTATTTTTCCTAATGCATTCTAAAATTTTAAACTTTATTTTACTTTTGAATATTTTTCCTACCTACTCAAGATAATGAGAATGATTTAGGGGAAAAAAAAAAGGTTTTGAGTTTTTTTATATTTTTATTTACTTTCACGATCCTCTAACTAGTTTAACTCAATCTTCTTAGATAAATAATGTCCCTTGGTTAATTCATTTGTATTTATGTGGCATTTTATTTTTTACAAAATAAAAAATATATATATATATATTCATCCAATAAAATGTCATAAATATTATTTTCAAAAACCAACCTTTTATGTTAAATAAAAAGTATTTTAATCTTTTTATATTTAAAAGTAAAAAATTAAGCATATTTTTTAAATATTTTATTCCTATTACACCTATTTTGATTTTCATGTTTTTTTTTTCTTTTGGGTTTTCATAAGGTTGTGATAAAATAATTTTTATGCTGCATTCAACAATTCCCCATTATATTCATGAATCATCAAAATAAAATAAAATAAAAGTATCTTCATTGTAGACCAATTATATCGAGATTTTTTTTATATGGTAATTATTTTTTAAAATTGGAACCTAAAGTGTGTAAAATTTGAGAAAACTCAAGTTCAGAAAAATTAAAAATATTTGTTTGTATTGTAGAAGGAGAGCTTAATAAAAGAAATGGAAGAAAAGATAGCAAGAATAAACTCCATATCAACTCCATTAGTAGATCTCCCTTTTATAAAAAGTTGGGATGAGGTTAATAATAACAGTTGAAATATGTCAAGGAATAAATGATCATTCATCATAACAAATTACCATAACAAATCCTATATTTTGTAACACTCTTCTTTAGATGATCATAAGAATACGTCTCATTAAAACCTTATTAGAAAAAAAAACATGGAAAAACCCTAGTAAAGGAAAAAAAAAGTACAATATTCTTTAACTGATCTTATCAAAATTGTCTCATTAAAAATTTTGTTAGTTAAAACTAGTAGGGCAAAACTTGGACAAAGAAAAAAGAGTACAGTGCATCCATATTAATATACTCCCCTTGATATAGACATGATCATACTTTCTTCAATGCTTAAATTTGTAGATCTCTCAATCTCCACATTCCAATGTTATATCTTAACTTTTTTAAAGTAGTAGATGGTAATACTTTTGTAAATAGATGTATTGGATTGTCACATGATCAAATTTGTTGAAAATCAATTTCACTGTTTTCTTGAAGCTCATGAGTGTAAAAGAACTTAAGGAAAATATTCTTAGTTCTATCACCCTTTATAAACCATCTTTCAAGTTATGTAATACAAGCAACATTATCTTCATTAACTTCGTTAGATTATCTTTGAGGGAGGATAGTCCACGTGAATTTCTAATAATATGTTGAATCATAAATCTTAGCCATACACATTCATGACTTGCTTCATGAATTGTAAATATTTCTAGATGATTTTAAAAGTTGACTATCATTGTTTGTTTGATTGATTTCCATGATATTATTGTACCATCATAGGTAAATAGAACCCCTGTTTGAGATCAAGTTTGTGGGGATCTAAAAAATAGTTAGCATCAACATAGCTAAGTAATTGAGACTCCAATCCTTTTAAATAAAATAACTCATGTCAATTGTTCCATGTAGATATTATAGTATGTGATTAAATCCATTCTAATGTCTTCGAGTTGATGTAGAACTATATGTTGCAAGTAAGTTGTTAGAGAATGTCTTATATGGTCGTGTGTAATTTTCAAGGTACATAAGTACACCAATAACACTAAGATAAAGTACTTTTGAACCAAGTATTTCTTTGTTATCTTCTTGAGGACAAGAGGGACCCTTTTTCACTTCTAGTGAGCAAACTACCATTGGAGAATTTAGTGGATGTGATCTATCCATGTGAAAGTGTTTCAAGACTTTTTTTTGTATATATTGATTGATAGACTAACATTCCATTTAAAAATTGTTCAATCTATAAGTCAAGATAGAATTTGTTTTCACCAAATCTTTCATTTCAAATTCTATCTTCAAATAATTAGCAACTTTTGTGAGTTCTTGAGTTCCTACAAGATTCAAATCATTAATATATACTACAATAATTGCAAATTTAGTTTCTAATCACTTAATGAAAATGTATAAATATATAACGTTATTCACATACTTTTTTTTAGAAGGTATTTGCTAAGGCAATTGTACCACATACATTTGGATTGCTTCAATCCATATAAGGACCATTGTAACTTGATTGAGTACGTGCTACAAGGATTTTTTATTATTTACTTCAAGTAATCTAAATCCTTCAAGGATTTTCATATATGTATCATTATCTATGAATGCATATAAATATGTTGTAATAACATCCATGAGACACATATGCAATCCTTTTTAGAATTTCAAACCAATTAAAAAATCAAAATGTGATTGCATCTATGATGGGAGAGTATGCTTTCTCATTAATAATATCAAGTCTTTAAGAGATACCTTATGCTACTAATCATGTTTTATATCTTATGATTTCATTTTTCTTATTGTGTTTTATTATAAAACCCATTTATACCCAATAGGCTTTATGTCTTCAGGTGTTCGAATTACTGGTCCAAATACTTGTTGTTTTATTAATGAGTTTAGTTTTGCTAGGACTGTTTCTTTCCATTTTGGCTATTCATTTTTATATTGGCATTCATTAACAATTTTTAGGATAGGATCCTCATCATTTATTATGGTATAAATAGTCACTTGGAGAGAAAATATATTGCCTATAATGAGTGTATTTCAATCACATTTTTTTCTCGTATGTAGATAACTAATAGAAATCTCATTATTTAAGGTATGTGTGCCTCTTTATGGGCTAATTGTATAATTTAAGTCTCTTCAAGGGCCATTTGATTATTAACTTAGGATTAATCAATCAAATATAATAACCCATTTTTGGGTTAAACTTCTATAGGAGTGTTAGTCTTTTTATGTGTTTTTTCTTGTGTTTTTCTTTTCTAAGGAACTGTATTTGTTGAGTCAATAAATCTACCACGCTTTAACAAGTTTTAGATTCATTTGTTGTGATATTGGTTACATGTCTTATAGGGACATCAATCCATATTGGAGTATTTGCAACCAATATTATATTACTTTGTCACTTTCTTTGCATCAATGAATGCATCTGACAATTGATTTGTGATTCCTTACAAGTAAATAATTTTTTAAACTTCTAATTGACCTTGAATTTTTAGAGGATCAAGGTGAGACAAAACCGATGCATTCCAAGTAATTTTATTATTTTCATATTGTTATCCTGGAACTAACTTTTCCTCCCCCTAATGATAGGAAAATTGTTTCATCAAAATGATAATAGTTGATCAAAGAGAAGTAGTTGTGTTCTTATACATAATTGTTGAACAATCAATTGAATTCGTTTAATAAGACATTCAATTAGACCATTTTGGATATAAATATAAGCAACAAGAAGTTCGATGTCAATGCTAGTTGACATACAATAGTCAATAAATGTTTGGAATAAAAATTCAACCCTATTATCAGGATGAATTTTCTTGATAGGGTAATATGGAAATCATGCTCTTAAATTATTTAAACAACTAGCCTTACAAAGATAATATTGCAAGTGGAAGGAAGGTAAACATGTGACCTCTTAGTTGATCCATCTATTAAGACCATAAAATATTGAAAAGGTCCACAAGAAAGATGGATGGGGCCACATATGAATCATGGATTCTTTCTAATAAGGTTATGATTTTGAAGCTATTTTGGTAAATGATGGCTTAATAATCAATATACCTTGTGAATAAGAAACACAATTGTAATCATTGGGCACAAGAACCTTATGGTTTTAAAGGGTGCCCATGAGAGTTAATGATGATACGACACATCATAGATGACCATGGATGACTAAGTTATTCATGCCAAAGCATCAAAGTATTTAAGTCATAGAGCTTTTGGTTCATTACAACATATGATTCAATGGTTTAATAGTTGTATCATACAACCCACAAGAAAAAGCAAGAGTTTCTCTAATAAATATTTTTATCTAAAAATCATAGAAGTAATATGGAGATACTCTTCTTTATCTTCATTCATAGTCTCAATATGATATCCATTTCAATGAATATCTTTAAAACTAAGTAGATTTCTTTAAGATCTAGTAGAATATAATGCATCATCAATATTAAGTTTTAATAATAGTAGCTCATTTCAAGCCTTGAATCAAGTTTACAAAACCTAATATTGAATAAACACTAGCTAGTGTAAATGTTAAGTTTGAGAAATAGTTTTTATCTCGAAGAATTGTATGTGTTGTGGCTCAATTCACAAGGCATACATCTTCATGATGTGTTATGTAATATTCAAGTTAGGATGATCCATCTATCTACTTGACCAAAAAGTAATAATAATAAACATATAAATGTCATGCATGGAACATGTAAAAAACATAGGAAAAATTTAAAGATTGTAAAACAAAAGAACATGAAGATAAAATAACATATCAAGGCCTAACAATTAGTCATAAAGAACAAACCCATCTATAATTAAATAACCAATCTTGTCACTAGGATCTTGAAAAAATCTGACACAAGTGTGTTATATCTTCAATTCCATTATTATCAATTAATTTCATCTCAACCTTCTTTCCTCTTGCTTTTTATGAGGCTTACTAAGGGTCAACTAAATGATTTAACGTACTGATTACAGCCACAAATTGTGCTCTAATGGCACAATTAGAGAGCGAATCATGTGATGAAAACACTTAAATTCTCTCACTTAACTCAATTGTTGCTAAGACCTTAGTCATGAGTCTAACTTATATTTTGAGCTAAAATCCAAGTTTAAGAAATGAAAAGGATGCAAGTTACAAGAACCTCTTTCATCCATAATAGTGAAGGGGTTTAATGTGTATACAAGTGGCTTCAAAAGTTCTCAAGCATGATGAGAGCTACAAGAAATGTAAATGAAACAATGCATAATAAGATAGATAAGAAATGAATATTATGGAGAGACATAGAGAGCAAACACGAAACAAAAAGGTTAGAGACCATAGCTTAAAGTTTAAGACCTTAGTCATGAGTTTAACTTATATCTTGAGCTAAAATCCAAGTTTAACAGATGAAAAGGATGCAAGTTACAAGAACCTCTTTCATCCATAATAGTGAAGGGGTTTAATGTGTATACAAGTGGCTCCAAAAGTTCTCAAGCATGATGAGAGCTACAAGAAATGTAAATGAAACAATGCATAATAAGAAAGATAAGAAATGAATATTATGGAGAGACACAGAGAGAAAACACGAAACAAAAAGGTTAGAGACCATAGCTTAAAGTTTAAGACCTTAGTCATGAGTTTAACTTATATCTTGAGCTAAAATCCAAGTTTAAGAGATGAAAAGGATGCAAGTTACAAGAACCTCTTTCATCCATAATGGTGAAGGGTTTTAATGTGTATACAAGTGGCTCCAAAAGTTCTCAAGCATGATGAGAGCTACAAGAAATGTAAATGAAACAATGCATAATAAGAAAGATAAGAAATGAATATTATGGAGAGACATAGAGAGCAAACACGAAACAAAAAGGTTAGAGACCATAGCTTGAAGTTTAATATAGGGAATTGGAATTCAAACTTGGCAACAACACATTTTGAATTTGACATGATTTTTTAATAACTTTTTAAGGTTATTTTTGAGAAAATTATATATCATTTTGAATCTCGAGAATTTAGGAGTCCAACACTTTAAACAATGTGCAAATTGGAGTTGAAACAAAGAAGTTATGGATATTTGTAGACAACTGAGCAAAATTAAAGAGTCATTCTGAATTTGAGATGGCAATTTTGAAAATTTAACTTATGATTTTGAAATCCATTTCAAAATTACCCCAATTTTAAATCAGTCACTATCACTTTGAGATTTTGCTTCCCTCACTTTGGGAATTATGTCTTGAGCACTTATCAACCCTAAGTGGGCTCCACATGACTAGAAATCGAGATTTTAATATTCTTTTGTTATTTTTCTGTAATTATTTGAGAAGTAAGTGGCTAATAGGAGTATGCCATGCATTAATTTTTATTTTTGATATAAAAACCTCTATTTAAGGTTTGGAGAGGGATTTAGAGATTTTTATGTTTAGAGGATGTTAGAGAAAGAAGGAAGACATCAAAGGTTTTTCTTGGTTTGTTTTTTTTCAATGTTTTCAAAACTAAACTGGTCATTGAACCGAAAAAGTCATTGGTTCATGGTTTAATGGTCAGATTGGTAGTCAAACCGTGATTGAAGCAATGATGTCATAAATATATAATTTATATGTTATATAAAATTAAAAATAATTATAATAAATTATATATATAATTGAAAATTTTAATAATATTTTTTTTTAAAAAATTGATGTACCAAATTAAATGATAAAGATAAATATAAATGTATTAATATTTAAAATTTTATTAAATAAAATTTGTACAATATTTAAGTATGGGATATATTTAACATGATAAGAAAATTATAATATTTAATTTTATTATGTATCTTATTATTTTAAAATTTTAAAAATTAAAATATTAATTAACTTGTATTATTTTCATACTTATCATTATATAATTAATATAATATGAAGAATTTATATTTATTTATTGGTTTTATATGGTGCAAATGTGGGAGAGAAAAAAAAAAAAAAATCAAAGTTTGTATTATTATTTGTCAAAACATTAAAGTGATTCAATAGCTTAGTGGTCCATCACTTTCCTTTTGTAATAGGTGGTTAGTGGCTTAAGTCCCCTGAGTGCGAAAATATTCTTTTCCTGATCTTCTCATCAATCCCACATTGAAAATTTGTAGACTCTAAGTGTTGTTTAAATTTGTTGGAACAACAAATGATATAAATGGGCTTGGGCAGTAGGCCTGATTGTAATAAGAAAACCCAACTTGGGCATAGTGATGAAACCACCCATCAAGTTTTTGGTTGAACTAGTTTGATCGATTCTTCAAGAATCAAACAATTTGTCTGGGTAGGCAATTCAACCGCTCAAACCAGTTTTGTTTGGGTGGACGGTTCAATTGTTAGTTTGAGCGATTTGGTGTTGACTCAAGTCCAAACGATTTGATTTAGCCAACCAAACCAAATATGCGGCTAGTTGAAGGCTCAACTAGTTTGACTGGCTAGTCTAGTCCAGTTTTTAAAATAGTGATTTTTTTTTTCTTCACTTATACTATTGAATAAAGCATCGTTTTTAATTTCATTAAAAATCAAGAATGGTTCTTTCTTATTCATTTATGATTTATGTATATAAAAACACACCCATGAGAGGCTAAAAAGTCATCTTGGGGTTGGAAATATAAAAACCTACGATTAGATCTAAAAGGAAACAATGGGTGACATTGGATTTAAAAAGAAATGAATTAAAGGTTAAGGCACCAATATCGAAATCAATATACCCTTTAAAGTTAGTTTGACTTAGGAGTTAGTACAATTGCATATTCCTTAATACTAGGGATTCTTGGTAATTTTTTATCCGTAGTTATTTGAGGGTTTGTAATTATTATCTACCCTAATGCAAATTTACACAAATAGGTAAAAGGTTAAAAATGTTGGACCTAAACCTCAATTTCACCTCCATTCACCTATTAGGTGATTCAAGATGGAATAAAATAATAAAGTTAGGATATAGATCAACTCTAAGGTATGAAACTCATGTTGATCTCATTAGACCATGCATTTTGAATACCATAAGATTAATTAAAATATACACCCTTGTTTTGCTTAAAGGTCTTACTCAAAGTTGAATTGTGGAACACCCCAATCTTGATTAATTGAACTAAAAATCAATAATTTCTCTATAATTTAATTACGTTCATGTAAACCCTCCATTTTGTCATCTTAGTAGATGTGATACTAGGTGTCTTCCCATACTTCTCTCTTGACTTGTTGTTATCCCTTGGTGGCCCGTTGACACTTATATAGTTTCAGTTTCTAAGCCACCTTCAAGGACCCTCTATTAAGAGACTCATATGAACCCACATTGTGACCTTGGCCACCCTTCATCCTTAGGTTAGATCCTACTTAGGTTCACCTAGACCTATTCTGATTCACATAGGCTCATTTAGGCTCACTTAGACACGCTTGACCCACTTGGGCCTAGTTAGCTTTACTTGACCCGCCTAGGTTACCTTTTGGGCATGTCTTGCATGGCTTCCATGACTTGTGTTTGTATGGTTGCATCACTTTTATTTATTTTATTATTTTATTTTATTTTTATTTATTTATTTATTTATTTTATTTTTAATTATTATTATTATTATTTTCTATAATAATTTTTTTAAAATGTTTCAATATAATTTTTTTTAATGAATAAATTTTTGGTAAGTTATTATTCATTATTATTATTTACTTTATGTTTTTATTTTTTTTATTTTATTGATTTTATTTTCATTTTTTATTTTTTAAAATGTTTATTTTATTTTATTTTATTTACTTTGGCAAAAAAAAAAAAACTGAAAAGGAAAAAACATGGGAACCGGGATACTGCATGGGAAATGAGGTTTTTTGAAAAATAAAGGGTGAAATGAGGATTTTCAAGGGTTAGGGGCATGGGGAAATGAGGATTTTTGGAAAAGAAGAAAAGAGATGGGATATTTTTAGAGTGAGCAGAGAAAGAAATCGGTAGAGGACTTTTGGAGAGTGAAGGGGCTGTGAATAGAGAATAGACTGCTTGGTGGGTTTTTGGTGAAAAAGAAAACTAAGAGATGAGCGTCTTTTGAGAGTTACATAGAGAGCTTGAGGGGGGCACTTTCAACTAGAGAAGAAAGGCTTGAGGAAAAGAAAAGAAGGATAATAACTTGAGGAAGAAGTAGAGAGCACTTTGGGGTTTTGCAGCAAGAAAAAAAGGGAAAAATACAAGAAGCCAAGCAATTCTTTGCTTGAGTGAAGATTGCTCAAGTCTGGCTGCTGTTATCTTCTATGCTCTCACTTATATTCTGTTCTTCCTCATTCTCTTACTGAATTTTGGGCATAGTTTGTTTGGGTGTGGACATCAAGGGCCACACACTTGTTTTGCTGAATTTGAGATTGCTCATGCATGCTCTATTTCAGTTCTATTTTAGTTCCTTTGATTCTTTTTGTGCATAGTTAATGCATTGATTCACCTATGAGCTAGATATTTGAGAATCATACTCTTGCTTCTTATTAGATTCACCTATTCTAGGCCCATTGATCACAACATGAAATGAGGCCTTGTTCAATGGTTTGTTTATTTGCTTTAGGTATGCTCTATTTTTGGGTTGTCTTATTCTTTGTTCTTAGTTTTAGCTTGTATCTGTTCAGCAAAAAAGTGTGTAATATTGGGTGGATGCCTTACAGGAATGGCCAACTTGCCTGGGTTTTTGGGAAGATTACTTGTAATAATGTTCCTCTGGAATAATCTTTCCAAATGTTTCCTAAATGTGTTTATGCATCCACAAGTCTACATGAGACAAGATAATTGCAGTGATTACAAAGACAGAGAAAGTAGAAGGGACAACACTCTAGCCCTGGCATATAAATAATACCATTGGTTTCTACAAAAGGCTAAATTGAGTGGAGATTCATTGGTGGAAGAAATGAATCCTCTGAGTTTGAAGTTGTATGAGTTTGTGTTGTCAGTATTCCAGTCTCTGGCAATTGAAAGGTTTTTCAATATAAGATTTCTAGCAATTGATATTTGCCAAGAATTGTTGCAACAAACCCAGTTGCAACTTTTGATGTCGATACTAGTTGAAAGACTTGATTGACCATTGTTTGCTTTTGAGATAAAGACTTGAGAAGGCATCAGGGAAGGATTCATCTAAAGGTTCTTCCCCTACTAATGACCCTATTTCCAAAGGGCGATAGCATTCTAGAAAAAGCAGTCGAATTATTAAATATATATATATATATATATATATATATATATATATATATATATATATATATATATATATTTGCTCCTCAACCTGCTGATATTGCTAAAGCTGCTGGTGTGGAAGCTGCATACATGCTCACCTATGGCCTGCTCACCCTCACAGCTCACCCATGCAGCTCACAACTCATCTATGACCTCCATACCATCATCTATAGCCCACACCTCACCCTCACAGCTCACCCATGCAGCTCACAACTCATCTATGACCTCCATACCATCATCTATAGCCTACACCTCACCCTCACAGCTCACCCATGCAGCCCGTACCTCACCACAGGCTCACCCATGACATGTTCACCCTCACAACTCACACATGTAGCCCGCACCTCACCACAAGCTCACCCATGGCCTGCTCACCCACACGGCTCACCCATGCAGCCAGCACCTCACCACAAGCTCACCCGTGGCTTGCTCACCCTCACAGCTCACCCATGCAGGTCGCATCTCACCACATGCTCACCTATGGCCTACTCATCCTCACAGCTAACCCATGCAGCTCGTACCTCATCACATGCTCACCCATAGCCTACACACCCTCCACATACAGCCTACATGCACCCTATGGCCACCACATGCTCACCCACGACTTACCCACACCCCACACCCCACACCTCACCACACAACTCACCAATGGCTTCCACACCACCACCATGCAATCCACAACTCACCCATGGCCACTATATGGCCATCCCCTAGCTCCCATGCAGCCCACACTCCTCTCACACGTCCATGTCTTCTATAGGCAGTCCACACCTCTCATGTTTAGCCTATACCGCCTTTATGCAACCCATATATTCCATAGGCAGCCCATACCTCTCATGTTCAGCCCATACCTCCCTTGTATAGCCCATGTCTCTCATGTTCAGCCCATACCTCTCATGTTTAGCCTATATGCCTCCCATGTGCAGCCTATATCTTCCATAGGCAACCCATGTCTTCCATAGGCAGCCCATGTGGTCACCACATGCAGCTCACATGCATTCTCAATTTGAAATTCATCTTTTAAAAATATATTTTTTAAGCAATCACATTTTCAAATAATTATTCAAATTAAAATTTCAAAAATTTCAAATTTAATTTTTAAAATTCTATTTCCAAAATTTTCAAATTTTCCAAATTTTCAAATTTATTTTTTAAATTCCATTTCCGAAATTTCCAAAATTCCAAATTTAATTTTTAAAATTTCATTTCCAAAATTTCAAATTTAATTTTCAAAACTTCCATTTTTAAATTTTTTAAATATAAAAATGAATAAGTTTTCATAATTCCAAAATATTGGAATTTATGAGAACTAATTCATAACAAAATAAATTGGGCTTTTGTGGGACCCCAACATTCATAACATTTCTTTTAAAAATAATTCAAGTAAACGGTGCAATCGATTTTGTTTGATTTTGATTTGGTTTTGTGTGGGATTTTTTACACTTGTTATTGTACACTAACCTTGTTTTCATGACAGTGCTTTATTACCTGCTACCAAGGTACGCTCTCACCCTCACTTTATTTATTATTTTGTTATCAAGCCTTGTTTTTGAACTATGATTATTTTAGTATCCATTGATTTCCTAATTAATTGTCATGTCTATTTCACCTTATTTAGTAGAGACCCATTTTGAGGGGCTTAGAGGGGTGCTACGGTCTTTACCGTACCTTCTCAATAAGTAACCTGATTCTTGAACCTAGTTTTGGTTTTTTACAGATCGTTTTCTCCAAATAAGGAGTCACACTTAGGGTTTTCTTTCTTATTTTATTTTCCCTTAAAAAACTAAAACAAAAATAAGTGGCGACTCCAAGTCTTTTCTAAAAATCATATTTTTTCACCAAATAAACAAAAAGCGAGTTGCATCATCGAGTGGGAACGCATCGAGCTAAAATGCGAGGTCCACAATTCATTTTAGGAAACTAAAATTCCATTAAATGAATTTTATATATTCTTAATTTAGAGAATCAGGTACAAAACAATATTGTTTTTACCTAATTTTGACAATCTTTATAGGCCAATCCTAAAGGACAATACACAAAGTGCAACAAAAGGCATAGTAACTCTATTTCCAGTTTTTCTTGGCTAGAATTACTATGTTATTTAGGCTTAGTATTTAGTACCATAAAGATTGACCGTCACGTATGATAAATATGTGACCAATACCCTTTAATGTCACATCTATCGCATTCATTCTCATGAGTTTGTTTTCCTTATATATTTTTCCCTTTTTCTCATGATTTTGGTTTAATATTGTTCCACTTTTTGTGGTAGGTAGTATTTTTCCTATGATAACCACCATAGTGTTTAGAATTGTGTCTTCCTTAACCACAAGTCCATGACCAAAACCATGTTTGTAATCATTTGATAAGGTGGGATTTGCTTGTGGGAATGGAACAAAACCAATTAGCTGAGATTGATCATTTTTTAATAATAGTTTGTCATTTTGTTTAGCAACTAGGAGATACAAAATCAATTCAAAATACTTGGTAAATCTCCATTCTCAATATTTTTGTTGTAGGAGCACATTTGAGTCATGGAAAGTAGTAAATGTCTCTTCCAACATATCTTCTTCGACAACTTTCTCACTACATAACTTCAACTGAGAACTAATTTTGAATAATGTAGAGTTATATTTTCTAACAGACTTAAAATCTTATAATTTCAAATGCATCCTATCATAACAAGCTTTAGGCAAAATTACAATCTTTTAGTGGTTGTATCATTTTTTTAAATTGATCTAAAGACTAAGAGGGTCCTTTACTGTAAGATATTCACTTGTTAACTGTAATGACTGGGTATTTTAGGCCACGTTGGAATTTCAAGTTTGAAAAGTCTTCTATTGGACTGTGGTTGAAAAGTAAAAAAAAAAAAAAAACAAAAGTGATTGGAGAACAGGTGTCAATTTTGGATTAGCGGAATTCAAATATTTTATTGGTCAATTAAGCAAGTTGAATTTTTTTTGTGCCACATCAACTTTATGGTAGAAAATTCTTAGGATCATAGAAATTGAAAATTTTTTAAAATGAAAAGCAAAACAAGAAAAAATGGAAATGAAAAAAAATGAAAAATTAATTAAGAAAAAAAAAATAATTTTCTTAATAATAAATTAGAGAAAATTAAAATTTTGGGAATGGTGTTTGATAATTTAATTTGTGTGTGTTAAAACGAAAAAAAAAATGAAATGAAGTAAGAAAATAAAATGAATTGAATTGAAGAAAAAAGAAAAAAAAATTAATAGATATATATATATATATATAAAGAGAAAGAGAAAGTGGAGTGAGACTGGTAGTGGCTCTCGGATGCAAGGGAGAGTGATAGCGCTGTCCACCTTTGGTCGGTCATTTCGATAGCCAATCAAGCTCTTTTTCGCATGAAATTTTGAGGGAAAGTTCTACTCGACGCGAGGAACATTCCTATGATGGTGGATTTTGTTTTCAATGGTTGGATTGTTAGATTTGTGGTAGGGAGACTTAACCCTAAAACTTTTACTTATGCATTTTTCTTTTTAAAAAAATTATAAATCTCATTGTTGGAAGTTAAATAGGTAATAATGATAATTTGAGAAAGTTTATTGGGTGATTTAGGAATTTTTCTTGGGATTTTTGTGCGATAATGGAAGTGTTTAATTGTGGAAATTAATTGTGTTTGATTGTTAGAATTATTGGGGTTGTGGAAAAATTATGGAATTTTAGTATTGATTATGTTTAATTGATATTTGAATTATTGAAAATTTATTTGGTTGTTTTTGGTAATTTTATTGTGGAGAAATAATTGTATTTTATTATTGGAATTATTGGGGTTATGGAAAAATTATGGAATTTTGGTATAGATTATGTTTAATTGATATTTGAATTATTGAAAATTTGTTTGGTTTTTGGTAATTTTATTGTGGAGAAATAATTAGATTTGATTATTGAAATTGTTGGGATTGTTGAAAAATTGTAGCATTTTGGTATAAATTGTAATTTTAATGATATTTGGATTAGTGGGATTTTTATTTGATATTTGTGATACTTGTGAATGAGGATAATTAACCTCATTGCATTTCATTTGCATCATAGTTGTGTGAAGGAAAATAAAGACTGTGAAAAGTGCATGAAATGGAAAAAGAAAGAAAAATAAAATAGTAATGAAAAGTAAAGACCCGTGTGAGGTGAATTAAGAAGGGAGTGAGATTCTTAAGGTGAAAGACCCAAAAATTTACATCGGGAAGACTTCGAATGGGGAGTGTATTTGGATATGGATGCGTATTCTTTGGTGAAAACCCGAGAATGACAGTGTATTGTATGATTGTGTGTCACATATCCATATGCATTTTACTTAATTGTTGAAAATTGTTAAATTGTTATAATTATAGGAATTAAAATGTTTGGGTTAATCAATTATGGTGGAATGTTTATTTTGTGTTCACTTGAACCTTAGAAATCCCAATTAACTCACTTGGGTGTAAGGCACCCTACTGAGCAATGTGGAATGCTCACCTCTTCCTTCTTAAATCTTTTTAGATGCAGATGTAGTTTCTAATGATTGAAAAATGGGACAATGAGGGCTACAAGATGCCCTAAGAGATTTTGGAGCAGTTTTGAGGACTTTGTCATATTTTGTTGTGTTTGGTTATTTGAAAGCATGTTCTAGTGTATTGTTAAACTATGTAATCGTATATGGACTTGTTTTGGATTAAATTTTCTCATATTGTGGACTTTCATCTTAGACTTGAGTTGGAGATCTTATTGTTATTGAATTTTCTTGTTGCTTTTGAGTAGTTATCTATATATTGATAAATTGAAATGTTAGTTGGAGGGAGCTCTAGTGTGATTTATTTTTAGAAAAAAAAAAAATCAAAGCATTTTGGTTGATTGCCAACTTGGATTAGGAGGAACCCTTAGGGTCAAACCTTTGACTTGGGGTCATGGGCCAAATTTTGGGTCACTCGGAATTTGGGTCGTGACAACGTGGTATTAGAGCTCAAGGTTGTGATAGTACCTAAGCTTATGTGTTATGTGTGCTTACTTTCTTATGTTTTTCCTCATTTGATGCTTGATATTGTATATTAGTTTAAAGGATTTCAATTTATTTGTTTAAGAAATAGTGTTACAATAAGTATTGAAAATAACTAGAGCATGCAAATTACATATTATGAATGCGTAAATTGTTTGTAATTAATATTGTTGATAATGATTGGATAGAGTATGAATTGATGTTGTTATTACTTGTCGAGATTAAATTGCAATCATGTTGCTATGTTTTATTGTAATTTTGATTATATTGTGGTAGATTGGTCTGAATATTTCATTAATCTTAAGGAGACTGGTTCTGAGGCAGGAATAGCAATGGACCATTCCAAGGCAAAAGCTGTGCAGGAGTGGCAAAGGCCTACTAATGTATTTGAGGTTAGAAGTTTCTTAGGTTTGGCTGGATACTATAAGAGGTTTGTGGAAGACTTCTCTAGAATTGCAGCACTGATGACTTGGTTGACTAGAAAATGAGTGAAGTTCGAATGGAATGAGGAGTGTGAGAATGCTTCCTAGGAGTTGAAGCAGAAATTGACCACTACTTCAGTGTTAACTACTTTATTAGTGGAGAGTTGTTTACGGTTTATTGTGATGCTTCTATAGTGAGGCTAGGGTGTGTGCTAATGCAACAAGGCAAGGTGATAGTTTATGCCTCAAGGCAATTAGTCGCATGAGCGGAACTATCCAACACATGATTTGGAGCTTGTAGTAGTGGTGTTTGCCTTTAAGACTTGGAGACACTATTTGTATGGAGAGAAGTTTGAGGTGTACTTTGATCATAAGAGTTTGAAATACATCTTCACTCAAAAGGATCTGAATTCTAGGCAGAGAAGATGGATGGAGACATTGGAAGATTATGATTTTGCTCTTCATTACCATCTTAGAAAGACGAATGTTGTAGCAGAAGCCTTGAGTAGGAAGAGTTATGACCAATTGTCTAGCTTATGGTTGAAAGAGTTTGAGATGCATGCAGTTATTGAGGATTTTGAGCTATATCTTGGTTGAGAAGGACAGAGTCCATGCTTATACAGTATATCAGCTAGACCAATGATTATCCAAAGAATAATGGAGGCCCAAGTTCATGATGGGTTTTTAGAAAAAGTTAAAGCCTAGTTGGTAGAAGGTGAATTAGATGAAAATTGGTATATGCATGTAGATGGGAGTGTGAGATTTAAAGGGAGATTGTGTGTGCTAGAGAGACCTTGTAGATCGCCCTTATGTTGGACAAAGTTGGGTGAGAGTTGTTTTTTGGGACCTGAGATTGTCCAAGAGACTACATAAAAGATACAACTCATCAAGGAAAGACTTAAAATTGCTCAAGATAAATAGAAAAGTTATGCAGACCAAAGGAGAAGGCCCTTGGAGTTTGAGAAAGGGAATTGGGTGTTTGTAAAAGTGTCCACGAAGAGGCATATTTCGATTTGGGAAAAATGGGAAGTTAGCCCCCAGATTTATGAGACCATTTTAGACTGATAAGAGAGTTGGCCTAGTGGCATACAAGTAATATTGCCTCAACAGTTGTCCCACGTTCATGATGTCTTCCATGTGTCAATGCCAAGGAAGTGTACACCAGATCCAACTTGGGTAGTTGACTTACAAGATATTCAGATTAACAAAAATACTTCTTATGTGGAGGAACCTTTGCAAATTCTAGAAGTTAGAGAGCATAGGTTTAGTAACAAGGTGATTCCCACAGTCAAAGTGTGGTGGCAACACCATGGGATGGAAGAAGCCACTTGGGAACCTGAAGAGGAAATTGGGCGACATTATCCACAACACTTTTATAATGTTTGAGGTAAGCTTGTTTAAATTTCGAGACGAAATTTCTTTTAGGGGGGTAGGATGTAATGATCGGGTATTTTAGGTCACGTTGGAATTTCAAGTTTGAAAAGTCTTCTATTGGACGGTGGTTGAAAAGTCCAAAAAAAAAAAAAAAAAAAAGTTATTAAAAAACACGTGTCAATTTTGGATGGACGGAATTCAAATATTTTATTGGTCAATTAAGCAAGTTGAACTTTTTTGTTGTGTCACGTCAGCTTTATGGTAGAAAATTTCTTAGGATAGTAGAAATTGAAAATTTTTTAAAAGGAAAAGCGAAAAAAAAATGGAAATGAAAAAATGAAAAATGAATTAATGAAAAAATAATTAGAATTAATTAAGGAAAAGAATTAAATTAATTTTCTTAATAATAAATTAGAGAAAATTAAAATTTTTGGGATGGTGTTTGATAATTTAATTTGTGTGTTAAAAAGAAAAAAAAATTGAAATGAATTAAGAAAAGAAAATGAATTGAATTGAAGAAAAAAGAAAAGAAAAAATAAATTAATATATATATATATATATATATTGTTGTTGTTGGGTTGGCTGCCACCACTTTTAGTGGCTATTTGGTCTTTGAGAGGATTAAAAAGCAAGGAAAGAAAAATAAAAGGAAGAAAGGAAAGGGAAAGAGGAAGTGGAGTGAGAGTGGCAATCGCTCTCGGGTGTAGGGGAGAGTGACAATACCGTCCACCTTTGGCTAGCCGTTTTGACGGCCAAACAAGCTCTTTTCTGTGTGAAACTTTGAGGAAAAGTTCTACTTGATGCGAGGAACATTTCTACGGTGACGGATTTCGTTTTCAATGGTTGGATTGTTAGATCTATGGTAGGGAGACTTAACCCTAAAACTTTTATTTAATGCATTTTTCTTTAAAAAAAAATTATAAATCTCATTATTGGAAGTTAAATAGGTAATAATGATGACATAAAAAAGTTTATTGGGTGATTTAGGAATTTTCCTTGGGATTTTTTGTGCGATAATAGAAGTGTTTAATTGTAATTGATTGTATTCTTGTTAGAATTATTAGGGTTGTGGAAAAATTATGGAATTTCGGTATTGATTATGTTTAATTGATATTTGAATTATTGAAAATTTATTTGGTTGTTTTTGGTAATTTTATTGTAGAGAAATAATTATATTTGATTATTAGAATTATTGGGGTTGTGGAAAAATTATGGAATTTTGGTATAGATTATGTTTAATTGATTTTTGAATTATTGAAATTTTTTTTGGTAGTTTTTGATAATTTTATTGTAGAAAAATAATTAGATTTGATTATTGAAATTGTTGGGATTGTTGAAAATTTGTAGCATTTTGGTATAAATTGTAATTTTAATGATATTTGGATTAGTGGGATTTTTATTTGATATTTGTGATACTTGTGACTGAGGATAATTAACTTCATTACATTTCATTTGCATCATAGTTGTGTGAAGGAAAATAAAGACTATGAAAAGTGCATGAAATGGAAAAAGAAAGAAAAATAAAATAGTAATGAAAAGTAAAAACCCATGTGAGGCGAATTAAGAAGGGAGTGAGATTTGTAGGCTTTGCGAATTGCCATTTTAATGAGTGTTTTCCCGTCATTAGGAGGAGAAAAGTTGATTCCTACAGAACGGCAAGAAATTACTTAGAACACATTTACTATGTCCCATCTTGATTCTTGTACAAATCAATGTGAATTAAAAGTTCAAAGGATCATTCATTTGCAAAATCTTGCAAATCAATTACTAGATGCATTCATTGATACAAAGAAAGTGACAAAGTCACATATCTCAATTGCAAATAATCCAACATGGATTGATGTCCTTGTAAGACAATTAATAAATGAATCTAAGATATGCCTGAAGCGTGGTAGACTTGTCAACTCAAAAGATGTAACTTACTGGAAGAGAAGAACATAACGAAAACTTGGCACTCTAGAAGAGGCCATCAAAATGACTGATCAATCTAAAATTGATAAATCTATAGGCCTAAAAGAGGCACAAATATTGTAGAAAGCCCCTAAAGAGGCATATATTAAACAAAAAGCTCCTGAAGAGGCATATATTGAACAAGTAACCCCTAAAGATGCACAGGTACCTAAAAATTGTGAAATTTTAGTGAGTTATGTACACATAGGAGAAAAATTGGATCAAAATAATATTATTATTAACAATATTTTTGTTTTGCAAGTGGCCTCATGTATCATAAGAAATGATGAAGATCCTAAACCATGAAATTTGGAAGACTGTTGACATAGAAATGATTGGCACTTATGTATCTTACCAATTGTATACGTCTAGACATTGCTTTTTCTATCAATTTATTAGCAAGATACAGTTCTACTCCAACTCGAAGACATTGGAATGGTATCAAACATATATTGCATTATCTTCGCAGAACTATTGATATGAGTCTATTTTACTCAAGGGAATCAAAATTACAATTGCTTGGATATGCAGATGTAGGATATTTTTCAAATCCACATAAATCTAAATCACAAGTAGGGTACGTGTTTAATTGTAATGGTATTGCTATTTCATGGAGATTTGTCAAACAAACAATGGTGGACACATCATCAAATCATTCAAAAATACTTGTAATTCATGAAGCAAGTTGTGAATGTATTTGGTTAAGATCTATGATCCAACATATTCGGGAAGCATGTGGACTCTCCTCTATCAAAGGTGATCCAACAATATTATTTGAAGATAATATTGCATGCATTGAACAAATGAAAGGGGGTTATATTAAAGAAGATAGAACTAAACACATTTCGCCAAAATTCCTTTATACACATGAACTCCAAAAGAGTGGTGAAATTGATGTTCAACAAATACGCTCAAGTGATAATCTAGCATATTTATTCACAAAGTCATTACCAACCTAAACATTCAAGAAGTTAATACACAAGATTGGAATGCATCAACTCAAGGATATCGACATAAGGGGGAGTATGCTTGTAAAAGGGTACTTGTGTACTGTACTATTTTTCCCTTCGTCCAAGGTTCGTCTCATTAGGTTTTACTGGCAAGGTTTTTTACGAGGCAGTCCTAACAGACCAAGAGCAACTTAAAGTATTATAAGAATATTTTACTAGTAAGGTTTTAATGAGACATATTCTTCTAATGTGGTGGACATCAAGGGGGGATGTTATAAATGAAGTGGTGAATGCCACCACATTTATTATATTAAATTAAATATTATCTATGACTTCCATTAATACTCATTAATGGAAGCCATTTGGAAAGCCTATAAAAATGCTTCACATCCCCTATGTAAGACGCATCTTGAGAAAATAAGTCTTCCTTCATTCTCTCTGTTTTTCATTATTTAACTCTCTTAATTCTCTTATCTGATTTCTTCCTCCTCATTATATATTATTTTTAAAGTCATATATTTTTGTATCTACTTTTATTTGTGCTGCATTTATTCTCGTTCTACAACAAGTACTACTTTTTATGCAGAAAGGTTTTAATAATAACATATTAATGCAAAAATATTAAAGTATCCATACAAAGATGAACAAAGTTTTAACATGGTTCAATTTTGTGGATGGTAGAGAATTATTTTTCTAAGATCATAAGAAATATTGCATGGAAAAAAAAAAAAAAAAAACCCTTGTTTTTGCATCCTAAATCATGAGTTACCTTTACTAGCTCAAGATAAGTTTATATTTACATCCTAAATTACGAGTCATTTTTACTTACTCGATATAGGTTTTATACGAATTACAAGTCATCTTTACTTACTTTATATAGGTTTTACATATTAATCTTCATCTTATAACTTTTTCTTTACTTAACCCTTCATTAATTGATCTCTATCTCATATATTTTTTCTATGTCAAAAATGTATTAACAAAATATCTTATTTAACAATATGAATTAACTTGCTTTTAATATTACCTTGATGTTATAAACGTGATCTCCCAATTTGATTTTTGACAAAAATTTATGTTCTTAAAAAATGGGCAAAAAACTACTAAATTTCTTACCACTTTGGAAATATTCAACACCATTCAATTAAAATTTCCTCCAAATTCTAAATTTGTGAATTTCAAAACATTCATATAAATTTAAAAATAATATATGCAAAATTTTAAAAGTTTTGGAGAAACTCCATGATACATTCTTAAGGTTCCATTTAGATTTTTTTTTTTTTTTGTCTCCATTGCTTGAAGTTTTTAAATTATTAAGGGTTTGTTTGGTAATTGTTTTAAAAAATAGTTCTGAAAAATAGTTTTTGAAAACTGTTCTTTAATATTTTGTAAAATAAAAGTTTGTTTGAAAACCTAAAATGTTTTTAACCTATTTTTAATATTTAAAATTATTCTTTAAAAATAATTTTTATATGTAGTGTTTTATTCTTAATCTTTGTAAATGTTTGTATAATTATTTTTAAAAACAGTCCTAGAAAACAAGTGAAAAAAATAAAAAACAATTAAAAGTTATTATCTAAAAACTTCTTAAGAACAAAAAACAAAAAAAGTTGTTTATTGCCAAAGTTTTCATGATATTTTGTTCTAAAGAACATAACACTGTTTTAAAAAATAGTTGTGAAACAGTTTGTATTAATAAAAGCAATGCAAAACTTTTGTAACATAATCACACATGGTATAAGATTGTGTAATTACTTCTTAATAACACATTAAACTTATAAAATGAAATACAATTTAATGTCACCACAAGTGTTTTAAGAAGAATTCAATTAAATAACTACAAAAATATAAAAAAAAAATAAAAAAATGGAAACATGAGCAAACCAATCTATAAAAGCTAATATGCTTCTTGAACCCAAAAAAATACGTGTGCAGATACGAGTAATAGTTGCTTCCCTTATCAACATTGGTCTTCTATGGTGAATGACGCTCATGGAAGGATTTAAGACTGGATGTCAGCAACAACAAAAATTAAAATAAAAATAATGTACGGGCTAAATAATTAAATAATAAATAAATGAATAAATAATGTCATTATATCAAAGTGTTAATAAATTCTAAATATTGAAACTCTTACATGAAAAAAGCATCGTTTAAGTTTGTTGAGAAAAACGCTTAGGCATTAAGTACTTTTTGATAAAAAGATGGAGATAATGTTTGTTTTTTTCCTTAATTTTAAATAGAACTTAAAATTAAATAGTGTTAAGCATTAAATTATTTATTTTTATTAAATATTAAAAGTTAAAAAAAATCAACACGTTACTTTTTTTATTTAGAAAAAGTAAAATATTTTAATTTTTTTTATTTAACCAAATTTTTTTAATAAGTCATAAAAAATAGAAAAATAAACAATTTAAGATTTAAAAGCAAATTACTTTTAACAAAAAGTTAAAAAACTGAATACCCTCTTAATCTCTTTTAATAGATAGAAAGGGATTTTAAAGAGTAAAAAAGTTGCACCTAGTATTATGCATAAATTTAATTGCGAAGAGATTTTTAGAAGATTTTTTTATTTTCTTATTTTAAAAAGTTTCTAGCTAAAAAAATTAAGGTAAGTGGTTTCCTTATATTTGGATACCATGAAAACAAACGAGGAAAAAATATTATTAAAAAAAAAATTTGGAGGAAAATAGTAAAACATGCTAAGTCCTTTTATTTTTTCTTAAAAAGGTGAAAAAAGTTTTAAAAAGGTTAGTTAAGTACTTTTTTATTTTATTTTATAAAATAGTATATACATATTTTACGTACCTGCAGTTTTGTGGAACCGTCCAAGATGATGAACTTGAATTTGTATTTGCTGTCAATGACTTAAATTTTCTCCAATCATCAAGCATAATTCCAAGATCATGAATTTTGTTACTAAGTCCAACACAGCAATTTGCATGCATAGTGCAAACCAAATTAAGATCTTTGCTGCGCTCACAAAATCCACCAAAGTAAGCCGTATCCAAGAACCTCATTTTCAATCCAATCTTAGTTATGAATGGATCATGCTTAATCTTATTAAGTACATCTTGATCATGATTCCCTGGATAAGTGACCCTGGAGGAGTACCAAAACTTATAAAATTTAATCGTTCGATGATTAGATTTCACATAGGTAAAACCTCCATTTGGCGAGTTGTTTACATCAGAGGAGTTGCCATTGAAGTTGTCACATGCAATTTGAAAATCAGCATTCGAATAAAAACGTTGGAATGGGTCTCGAAACCACATAATATCGGCATCCTAAAGAGGAAAAAAAATGACATAATTAGCTATATCATTAAAAAATAAAAAATTGTATTATTATAATTAGGAATATGATGCCGAAAATGTAAGAAAAATAAATTACCAAGAAGACAAACTCTTTCTTAAAGAGTCAATATACTTCTTTAACATAATCTATGATTCCAAGGGAATTGTTAGTGTAATTTAGCAAATAGATTATGTAAAGACATGCCTAGTAACAAATTTATCACCTTTCATTTTGAATTTACAAAGTTAAGAAATTAAGATAATAATATGAAGTAAGAGTAAATTCCCATGCATATTTAGTTATTTACAATTATATGTATAATAAGAATGACTACTTGGATGAGGAGAGATTAGTTATGGCCAAGTTACTATCATCCCAACCTCATCCCAATTGTTTGAACTTATCCTAAGCTTATCCAATTAAAGGGGGTTCGATTGTCATCCCTAGAGTTAAGTCCCTTATTCCACCTTTTATATATAGAATTAGAGCAAGATGCATAATGAAGATGACCCATTAAAAATGAGAGATATAAGCCTTAATTTTAAGCTTTTCACAAATTAAAGAACAAGATGACCAATATATGTCCATTTCATCAATTTATTAAGACCGATGTAAGCCAAAAAATTGAAACTACATATGAGAAAGTGTTTGAGCAATGTTAGCCTTATTTTTAAACTTTACACAAATTAAAGAATCAGATTACCAATGTATGTTTATTTCATCAATTTATTAAGCCGAGATGTAAGCCTTATTTTTAAACTTTACATAAATTGAAGAATCAAATTACCAATGTATATTTATTTCATCAATTTATTTAGCCAAGATACAAGCCCAAAAATGAAAACTATATATGAGAAAGAGTGTTTGAGAGATACAAGCCTTATTTTTAAATTTTTCACAAATTAAAGAATAAGATGACCAATGTATCTTTATTTCATCAATTTATTAAGCCCATATGCAAGCCTGAAAATGGAAACTACACATAAAAAAGAGCATTAGAGAGCATGATATATATTGTAGACTTAACTTTTACAAACTTAACTTTTTAGAAATATTGGTTGTTTAATATGGTATTAAAATATTTTATGGTGGGAGGTCATATATTTGAACCTCACTATATAATATTTTTTCCCTAATTTATTAAAACTCAAAAGAGGCCGATTGTGGTTGTTTGTCTATGACCACATGTGGGTATGGGGTTGTACATGGACTATAATATATATCACGTTCTCCAATACCCTCTCTTGCCTCCATTTTTGGGTTTACATATGGGTCCCTCACGTGCACCCTCCATTTTTTGACTTATACATGGGCTTAATAAATTGAAAAAATAAATATGAAATGATAAACCTTCCATTAAATAAGAATCTAATATCATGTTGAACAATCAATTCTAAGTTGATAATACAAATCATGCTTTTCAACACCTTCCCTCGTGTGTAATTTTTATTTTTTGGGTTTACATGTGAGTTTAATAAATTAAAGAATAGATTTCAAATTCTTGATTTCAGAATATTGGTCGTTGCACCATAAATGTGTTAGAAGGAAAAAAAAAAGTTGTATATGCCATAAAACATTAAAAATTTGTAGCCCTAGATGTCATGTGAAACCTTCCCCCTTCAACAATCTATGTAACCCTAGTAGTAAGGTGCAAACTTTTAGTGGCTCGCTTTTCATCAGAGACAATTAAATTTATTTATGATAGAATTAAGTGCTCAACCTAAATCTCTTAAATTCTCCCATTTGATCTCCATATGCCATTATTCAAAATTTTAAAGATAAATTTCCTCAGGCAGGCAAGCATGTCATATGACCCTAAAACTTTGTAAATTTTTAGTGTCCAAATATTTCAACCAAGCAGAGTGATAACATGATGTCGATATTTTAAGAGAGAGAGAGAGAGAGGAGTAGTAGTAGTAGTACCGTGAAAATGAAGTTGTATCTCATCTTAAGTACAGAACGCAAAAAATCAATCCTTCTCCACATCATCTCCAAGTAGTCATGACTCATAAAGAATGCTTCCTTTGAAAAATCCATCTCTTTGGTTTTGAGAGCGTAACAATGGGGATGTAAAGTTGTGCATCGAGCATATGCCTTTTGGTCCAACGCTATAATCACCAAATGATTCAGAAGCCTCTCGGTGTTGTTTCCAATTCTGAAGCTCTCAAGAAATAGATCAAGTAATGAATTATTTGCTGCCCATGCTTCATTCACTGTTGTTAAGATAACAGTTTTGTCTCCCATTGCTGCATTTTTCAGAATCTTATCTAATTTATATGCCTCCTTCCCCTAAAACATTATTACAAATGAAACTAATTAGTCAATATTCAAAGGAAATTCTTCCCAAAGTGATAGAATTTCTTCCTTGATGATGTCAAATGATTTATTTATTTTTTTTATTTTTTATTTTTTAGTGAAAACTCAAAAAATCAAATAAAATTTGTAAATTTTTATTTATTTTTCACAATAAAAAAAATAAATGTGTTTCTCTTTGCATCCAATGTACTAACGATCCCACTCAATAGTTAAACATCACTCTCAATCATATAAAAGATTGGTAATTGACTAAATATTTTGCCCTATACTTTTTCTCCTAATTATCTAAGCTTTTCTTAAATAGTCCTAATTAAATCAATATTAAAAAAAAAAAAAGGGCGATTTTTCTTAACTAAATTTCTCTCTTTTTGCTAAGCCAAAAAGAGAAAAATCTTCTTGAGATGCTTTTTTTTTTTTCTCCAATGGATTATTTAACTGCCCACAATAGCTTAACTCAAAATTTAAAAAAAGAAATATATACCCATGTTATTTTCTGCTAATGAATTATTAAAGTCCACAAACAGATACAATTTTCATATATTTTTTCCCATACAAAATTCATCTAAAAATTACCCTTGAAACATTTTATTTTTCACATGAATTTGCCCATAACTCATTCTATATACATAAAAGAACACAAAAAGGTCAAAAAAAAAAAAAAAAAAAATCAAATTTCCAACACCCAAAAAAAAAGAGTAGGAAGAAGAAGGGAACTACCAACCTTTGCAGAGATGGGTAGAAACTGGAAAGAGAAGGCAGAATTGTAGAAGAAGAAGCATGGAAGCAGAACAAAGGCAGCCGTAAACACTGTAATCTTAACGATTCTTCTGAGGACGGTGGTGTCGTACGACGCCGATTTGGCTTCGCTTGTAATAATTTCCATGGCGTCTGTGCTTCTCTGTGGAAGTAATCTTCTTCTCCTTATCCGAATGAACGAATATCGATTGCACTACCAAACACGACAATGGTGATTTGTACAAAATGAGTAAAAAGAAAAATAAAATAAATGAAGTCTTAGATAGTGAAATTGACAATGAAAGGCCCACTCACATGACACTTCTGCAATATTAAAATATTATTTATATAACAAAAAAATCAGAAGACTTTTCTTATTTACTTGTGTGGCTTGAATTGCCTATAGACTTTTCGCATACTTTTGGTTTATTTTGATGGTTTGAATTCCCAAACACATTATTCCCATGGAATTTTCTTTTTTCTTTTTTCTTTTTTATTTATTTTTTAAAAAAAAAGCCGATTTCTTAAAAATGATCCAAACAAAGTCTTCTCCTTTACCCCACAAGTCAAATCAATGGATTTAATGCAAGCAAGTGGCAAGTTCATCCTTCAATTTCTTCCACAGAAATTAGGAATGGATTGGATTTTCTCATAAGATTGGACCCCACATTATAGAAAGTATTAATATTTAAAAACATTTGTCTTTACTTGCTGAATAATTTTGATTGAATAGAATATAACACCTTAGGGGCATCACCCTAAATTAAATTTTGGTCTGGCAACAAACATTTTATAATTTTAATTCTAATTTCATCAAAACATGTTTGAATAAATTACAATTTCTGGAAGTAGGTCATCCTAAATGGAAAATTTTTACACGACAGCTAAACAATTCTTTTTTTTTTTTCCTCTTTATGTTTATTTTTTAAAATCACTGTGATGGGTTCTATAGATTTTTGAAATTTTAAGAGCAGAGATCAACATTTTTTCTAAAATTTTGGTTTTTTATTTTTATAATTATATTATTTTAATTTTTATTTAATACTATTACAACAAAGCTTATATTAAATTCTAAAATAAAAAAATAATAATAATATGATAAAGGTAAATTTTTAGCATGGTAGATATAAAAAAATATTAAGTGATGAATGACTTATAATCAAAAGAAGAAAAAGCAAGAAATGATAGGAGTAGGGTCAAGTCCTCGTATTTCTTATTTGACACGTAGAGACAATGAACCTTGACTTCGTCAACTCATCTAGAACAACGTGTTTTTATATAGCTACCCTTCAACTGACTTATTTAATTCCTATAAAATATTGATTTCATATAAGACTTGGATTTTTTTTCCTTTTTTTTTTTCTTGCAACACTCAAAATCATCACATTAAAATACACAGCACATACATAGACTTAGACATTTATACTTTATGGTAGGGATAATTTACATAATGACCAAAAACAATTGGTGGCAATTGAAGACTTTTGCATTTTTTTTCATATATATATATATATATAGAGAGAGAGAGAGAGAGAGAGAGAGAGAGGAGGTAACACTCAAAATCATCACATTAAAATACACAACATATATATGGTGGGGATAATTTACATAATAAACAATGGTGACAGTTGAAGAATTTTGCATTTTTTCATATATATATATATATATATATATATATATATATATGTATGTATGTATGTATGTATAAAGAGAGAGAGAGAGGAACGTAACACTCAAAATCAACTTTTTATTTTCAGTTAAAATATTATCCTAATTTTCTTATATTTTAGGAATTATTAAGTAAATCAATTAACATAGAGAACATTGGTTATGCATGAAAAAACCCACATGCATGGCTACATTATACCCGTCCTTCATGCCACCCATGCCCATTCCTTACTCACACTTATGAGGATCATACACTACATGATGCACCTGTGGATATTTCTAAGAATTTTCAACAAGTTCAAAGGTGGCACGTGGCAGCAGTTTGACGTTGCAGGTTGAAGATCCTGTGCTTCTCAGAGGGAGCATGCGAGCGGCTGTTGTGTTCTTCTTTTGGCGACTGCAAGGTCAACAGTGGTTCATAGAGTGGACAGTGACTGCTGCATTTGTGGGGGATTTTCGATGCATGTTGGATACATAGGGTGGTAAGATTTCTTTGTTGACAGTTGATCACAGGCAGGAAGAGAATGCATGAGAAAAGGAACGTGTCATTGCAAGTGGGGGTGAAGTTGGAAGGCTGAATGTTTTTGGGAGCAAAGAGGTTGGCCCATTCCGCTGCTGGCCTGGTAGATTATTTCTCTCTAGATCAATTGGTGACATAGATGTGAGAGAATTCATCGTCTCAGTGCCACATGTTTAGCAAGTGAAACTTTCAAATGCTAAGGGAAGACTTATTATTGCTTCTAATGGGATCCTGAATGCTTTGTCATTTGACATGGCTGCCAAGTCTTATCGAGGTTTGTCTGCAGAGCTTGCCGCAAAGCTAGTTGTTAAGGAAACACTAAGGCCAATTAGACTTACAATCTCATGTTCAGCATAGGAGATGGGAAGGATGGTTGCCATGGAGACATGATGATCAGGGCATTCGCGGCTAAAGACAGATTCAAAGCTCCCATCAAGTCCAGAGGAAAATGAGAGTCCAAGACTGGCCATCTCAGTGTGTTTGTGATCAGTTCTTTCCCATCTTCAACTTGGATATACCTATCGCTTTGCAGTCTCCATTACTTTCGCTCCTTTGGGTTTTAGAAATGGCATGCAATCAGTGTTCAAGATGCCCCATGCTCAGGACTCCCCTACTGCAGGGTTTACATGGTTGCCTTTGGGTCACATGTCATCTCCCATTCCCTCATCCCTTGATTCTGAAAATAGTTTTCCCAAATCCCATTTTGTAAATAATTTTCTAAATTCTGGTTTTTAAATAGTTTCAAGTCTCCAAATTTCTCATTCGTCCTTAGAATTTTAGGATCCAAAAATCCCATCTTTTTTTTTTTTTAATAAATTGGTTGTCATTTTCTCTTCAGCAAACCTTTTTTCACATTTTCCTTATTTTTAAAATATTTTAAAATAAGCAAAAGTCGAATTTCGTAATTTCGAGTGATGGAATTTATGGAATTGATTCATGCAAAAATAAATTGGGCTTAGGTGGGGGCCCAACATCAAATAAATTTCCTTTAAAATAAAAGTGAATTTGAGTGGAGTGCATTGTGATATTTGATGGTTTCTCACTCTGTTTGGTGGTATGTGTGGCATATTGCATGATCCTTATTGTGCACTAACCCTATTTCTTGATAGCGCATTGTCGATTGCTGCTAAGGTATGCACCTGTTCTCACTCTGGCCATTCTTTATGCGTGTTTTAATTCTCACATGTGCATGATCATGTCGATATCCATTGATTTCTTTATTGATTGTCATGATTGCTTTATCTCATTAGTAGAGACCCGTTTTGAGGGACTTAGAGGGGTGATATGGTCTTTACCGTACCTTCCCGATAAGTAACCTGACCCCCGAGCCCATTTTTGGTTTTTCAAAGACCACCTTTTCCAAATAAGGAGTCATGCTTAGGGTTTTTTTTATTATTTTCTTTACCTTTTAAAAATAAAACAAAAATAAGTGGTCACTCCAAGTCATTTTTTTTTTAAATAAAATTATTTTTCAAATAAAAAGCGAGCTTGTCATCGAGTGGAAGCGCATTGAGCCGAAATGCGAGGTCCACAACAACATATATATAGACTTAGAAATTTATAGGGATAATTTACATAATGACCAAAAACTATTGGTGGCAGTTGAAGACTTTTGCATTTTTTCATATATATATATATATATATATATAGAAAGAGAGACAGAGAGAGAGAGGGAGAGAGGTTGTCTCTTATTTATATGCAAGTGGGAGGGCGTTAGCTTGTACGCAAGTGGGAGGGTGTTAGCTTAAATATTTTTATGGCATCCATCCCCTTTGATTCTTAAACATTTGGTATGATCAGGGGTAGGTTAAAACGAAGAAGAATGTGGTTTGGACCTATTTTAAAATATAAGCGGTAGGTACATAAGTATTCCAAACTTTTTATTTTCAGTTAAAATCTTATCCTAATTTTCTTATATTTTAGGAATTATTAAGTAAATCAATTAACATAGAGAACATTGGTTATGCATGAAAAAACCCACATGCAAAGTATCCTAGTCTAACCCTACATATGTAAAACCACATGTCATATAATTGTAAATAAAATCAACTAAATATGAATAGCTTTATTTGATTTTGATGTATGTTTTCTCAAACGACTTCATACTAGTTAGCACCTATACTTCTCATTCACGTTTTTAACACAACGCTTCATGCTCCTTAAACAATCACTTCAACCGCATGTGGAGGCTTGTGGATTGATGTACTACATCTTTCTACTAAAAGGACTTTAAAGACATAATCATAAAGAGTTTGAAAGTATGGAGTTATAAGGCAAAAGTACTGACTATGCATTCAATATGTACATCAACACCACCTTAACTCTGAAGTCTAGGTTTTTATGGAGAAATCCTCAATGACTTATTTACACAAGTTATATACAAGGTCTGAAATTTCGAAATTTATCAACATATTTTGTCGATATTTCTTGTTTTTATATCATTTATTAGCCTTTTTTTCCTTATTATTTGGGAATTCAACACGATCAAACCATAAAAATAAAAATAGTTTAACTGTGTAGGAAGGAATGTTTAAATTGAACCTTGGCAACCACTAGGCCAAGCTCACCCTTAGTTATACAGCTGCACAAAGATTATAGTTTTAATATTAAAAGAATATTTTAATAAATAAATTAATTCTAATTATTTTATTTTAAATTTCATTTAATTGATTACCAAAATATAAAACCATAATTATAATTTTCTTAATAAGTCTTTTTTATATCGTTTATATGATAATTAAATATGAATAATATAAATATTAAAAAACACCATTCATGTATTATCATTTATTTTACATAATTGAATAAATTTGAATTAAATATATTTTCAAGTTGAACATATTATTATCAATGTCATAATATTATTATCGAATAATATTTAATGTAACTTAATAATGAATGTACACTTACAAAATTCATATTTTTTATTGACACATGTAATAATATGATTAAGTATAACAAATTATATCATACATATATCAATTTCTTTAATAGAACAATTTCAAAATATTTATTATTACTTCTATTATTTTTTTTTTGTAATTTTTTCAATATTTTGATGAGTTTTGATTAATTTTCATCTCATCGATATTTTGTGTCAAAATATCCACTGATATTTTTTTTATATATCCTGATATTTTCATAAAATTGAGTTATTGATATATTCGTTCAAATCGATATTTTCAATTTACTTTTTGTTTTCCTTTGAGTGTCCGTCCTATTAACCTTTATGTTTTCTAGAACACTTCTTTCCCCATCATTATTCATGAGCGAGAATAGGAGACTTTGTTTTCTTTTCAAGGGACCTACTATCCCACCTAGTGCAAATGCTTTATGCAAACATGCACTATGTCATTATTGGTGTCACATTTAGAGTGACTATGTACAACTAGTCTTTCCTTGTCTTCTCTCGATCCATCACGTGTGTACTCTACATGCCTCGACTTGATGCACACGTTCTTTTTTTCTCTCCAAAGGTATAGGCTCTCACTCAAGGGGGGCTTGATGCCATTCCGACTTCCCTCTATGATGTTTTCTACCTCTTTCTTTCTATATTCCATTGCTGGCTTCTCAAAGCCAACGTGGCTCATTGCTACCTTATTCATGTATACCTTATATCTCTCCACTCACCGTACCCAGATTTGTTGCTCGTTTGCTAGGCTCATTCATGCCATTCTCAATGGTCGACAATTCAACATCAACCAAGTCATCTTGGACATGATGGTCCCTTACTATGATCCTTCTTATTGAGGCGATGGCCTTCCATTCACCCTATTTGTTTCTCAGATCTTGGAGGATGTTGGATTTAAGATTGATCCTACTTTAGGGGTCTAAGTGTTGGGTTTGAGCCCCTAAAATAAAGACATGATGTAGCAAAGTTAGACTTAACAATCCTCTTGCTATCGTTTTAGTGTATTGGCATTGATTTGAGTATTCAACCCATGTATCTTACATTGTACATGACTTGGGTGCATTAGGAGTTGCATAGAAGATACAAATCATGGGTTCCTTGTAAGTTAATAAGTTGTCCACAATTGATTCATGGATTTGGGCAATCTAGTAGAGACTATAGTGCACCACCTTTTAATTGGAGGGATGACTTATCTTAGTCATTGGGGTGAGTTTCCTATGGTAAGTGCACTAATGTATGTGATGCGCACTAGACAGGATTTATGGTGAATCATGATGCAAGACTATCAATTGTCATGATTCACCAAACTACTATATTGCATGGATTCTCAACCTTGAGATGATATTGAGTCTATGCCAAAATCAACAAGAGGCTTTTACCTATGGGTGAGATCCTAAAGTGGTCATATATCCCTATGGATTGGGTCACTATTGGTGGAGACTGGTGGTAACAGGTATTCTCAATAGAGGCACCATAATATCTTATGGGATTGAGACAGTGTATCTCCTTAGATGATCCAAAAGACATGTGATAACAAAATTTGTGGCCATAGTAATTCTTTTAGTGGAATTTAACATATGTTTCTTGGAGCTATAGTATGTCAGTTGATCACATAATAAGTGATATTTGTAACTCAAGGCTTGGAGATGTAATCTTGATAGATGATAGCACTACCATGTTAGATTACAAACTTCAGTTCATGAGGAGTTTGCATATAGTGGATAGTAGGTCACAAACCCGAGTTTCGTTTCATTGTTATTTACATAGGGTATTGGAGTGCAGTTGATTCTCTTTAGTGGAATGTTGAATCAACTTCAAAATTGGATTTTGAGGGAGCTAATACTCCTATGGGTCCCAATGGTCCCCTCTCTAAGCTCGTATACCATGATGCCATGGTTTATGAGGGTTGGATTGACCTTAGATTCATTCTTATGCATAAGGGTGCTTTGGTAATTACACAAAGTTGCATAGGGGATAATGAATAAGGTCTTTGGTTTAAGCTAATTAATTAATTAATTAGATGACCCTATATGGTTAATTAATCAATTAGGACCCGTTTTAGACTAGATTAAGGGACCCAACCTTAATGGACTTAAGTCACTTAAGCTTGATGGGTAACCCTATAAATACCTCTTTATGGGTTAGAGTTTCCTAATGACTTTCAGTTAGTCATCTTCCACCTCTAGAGAGATAGAGAGAGAGACACACACACACAAAGCTTTCCCTCTTTCATTGTCTATACTTTGGAGTGCCAAGATCGTGGTTTGAGTCATCGAGTGAAAAATCTTGGGTGTACGTGCGAGACCTCCGAACTCTTTAAGCTTCTTCTTCATCAGATGGGTTTTGATATGAGAACATTCAGATTACATGTAAGAATACTATATCTCTAGATATTTATCCTAATATGGTTTTAATAGCCATACATTTCCACTGCGATAGATTTAGAGATGCTTAGGGATAGATGTATCCACCCTATGAGATCCAGAGCACGACAACAGAGTAATCTGAGGCTCGCAAGTCCAAGCTTCTCATGCCTTTTTAAATGGGAGCTCCTAGGCTAAGAACTATAGCCATGTGTACGACCCCATGGCACCCCTTGCTCACTATGGTCCTTAAGATGCCACACTAGCTTAGGAGGCTCTTGTAGAGGAGGATGAGATCCAAGTGATGGAATAAGATGCATTAGTTCCATAGATTAACTTACCAAATCTTTCTTTAAGGACTCCGCTCCAATCCCAATCATGTTAGTACATCTCGAGCTTCTCACATTGCATCGTCTTCAGTCGACTCAAATTCTTGAGAGATCATGGATTTCATGGTCCATCTTCACTTAAGAATAGACTCATAGGACACTTAGCTCCTTAAGATCCAAGGTCAGCTCACTTATATTATCTTGTGGATCCACTCTCAAGGTGCCTTAAGCTTCGTTTCTCTTTCGCCTCCTCTTGATGCTTAGTGTTGATATTTATTTTTATATATTTTGATATGGATTGCTTTACTTGTATATCTCTTGTATCTAGAATCAATTTTTGATCTATATATATATATATATATATATATATATATGATGATGTTTTATCTTTCTCTCGTCTCGTGTGTACTTTTTAGTTTGTATATTATATCCTTTGTCATTTTTGTGACAAAAAAGGGGGAGATGATTTGACATAATTGACAAGACATTTGATACACTTAAAACAAATAAAACTATTAAGGGTCATTTGAGAGGAGATATTTGAGATCATTCTTGACAAAAATGGGGAGATTTTTTTAAGAAAAGTAGAGATATTCTTTAGGGAGAGATATTCTTTTTAAAATTTTCTTTTTGAATTGTTTAATTCATTTTTTATAGATTTAATTCTTAAGGGAAATTAATTGAAATATAAAAGGAAACCAGATAACCAATGAAAACATACCTTAGAAGTTTAAGAGTGATACTTGACACATATGTTTCTTAGAAAATATTTCTTTTAGTTTTGTCTATCTTTTTAAAACTATTCTAAGTCATAGAAAATTCTTCCCATACTCTTCATTGCATATATCATGTTTGGTGAAATACCTTTGTGCTTCACTGTTGATCTATTGTGTCTTATTAAGCTTCTATTATGTTCGGTTTTTGCATGCATCTAGATTCCTCTCGAGCTTTGCTTTGTACATTGTGTCACTATAGAAATTTGTTCCTCTTTCATGCTTTCACAATGCATCAAGCAAAATCTCCACTTATCTTGTTTTGCTGTCTTGACATTATTTTATCCCACACATTGTTTTACCTTAGGTAGAGTTTTCTATATGTATGCAAATTACAAGATTAGAAGATAAGTATTACAATATGATGGACTGCATTCCCTCAAGTTATTTTTAATTGAGTGTTAATGTGTGTTATGTAAACTCTTTTATGAGAGTTCAAGTGGGTTTATATAACTTTATTTTATCACAAAATTGCCAAAGGTTGATTGTTAGGACATTGAGTCTTATTTGTATGTTGACAATTTTGTTCCATTAATGTTTGGCCATAGAAGTCCTTTTAAATAGTTACTTGCTTTCCATTGAAGATCAAGGGTGTTGTTGTTTATCTAACCTAGAAGTCATAGGTATGAATTATGGCAAGTTAAGCTCTTAAGAGTTATAAAGAGGAACGATACCATTTTAATAAATGAAATTGATATTTTGTAAAGGTTAAAAGAAACAGGAGATGCTCGAGCGAGTTGCAATGCTTAAGCAGTGAGATCATTCAAGCTTAGCACTACTCAAGTGCCCAAGATGCTCAAGTAGTGGTTAGGTGCGCTCAAGCGCTCATTCCTTTTTTGCCAAGATTTGGAAGATATTTTAGAGAATTTCATGTAAATCTTATTTGGAAACCTCATGATACTGAACCTCTTTCGCATATTTGCCTATAAATACCTCATTATAGGCCCTATAGGGGAAGAGATCTTAATATTTTGAAAAGGGTTTCATTGAGGAGAAAGCATAACAAGCCACACCATTCTTGATCTCTCATGCGAAGAAGTCAAGCATTGAATCTTGGGTTGAAGACCTTCATCCCTTCAACGACACTGAATGTATTCACTAAAGCAATTGGAGGTTGCTGCATCGTGGACATGGATCAAGTTGTAGGTACTGGAGCGTAAGTCTTTAAGGTAAAGCAGCTAAGTAAATCTATATAACTTGATATCATATAGTAGATTTAGATTAGCAGTCTTAAACCTCGTCGTTTTTTATCTCAATAGTTAGTGTAGGGGTTTCCCATGTAAAAATCCTCGTGCCTTATTACATATCTTTATTAATTTTTTTTTGCATTGCCTATTGTGGAAATAATTGATTATCCCTAACTACTCATAGGGAAAAATTGAGTATAACATATAAATATTTATTTAAAATCTTTAATTACACCAATTTAACCTTCCCCTTTCCCCCTTTTTCTAGGTGTTATGCTACTGGACTTTGGTTTTTCAATCTTAATGTTTTATGATATTGCTTCAAATGGTAGTCTGAGGACACACACACTATTTTTCCTTTATGCTTGTATCTTAGAATGATTGTTTGACTTGTTTAGCATGTTATTAGACAATCACCTTTGGCTTTTCTTGGTATCCTCGATCCATCAGTTAATTGTCATGCTTCCCTAAACTTAGTTAGTAGAAACCTTTATTTTAGGGCTTAGAAGGGTGCTACCTTTATGGTACCTTCCCAATAGGAAACCAAATCCTTAGACCTAGACTCGAGTTTTTCAAAGACTTTTTTTTCTAAAACTTAAGGAGTCATCATTTTATGGTTTTCTTTCTTATTTTATTTTCCCTTTTGAAAGTAAATAAAAATAAGTGGCAACTCTAGTTTTTATTTTATTTTATTTATTTATTTTTATTATAAAAAATAAGTTTTTCACCTAAAAAAAGAGTCTTGCCATCGAGTAGGGACACACATGAAAAATGTGGGTATGCACTTGTAAGTCATCAAATTGCCCCTTTACTTCATCACTGGAATCAACTTTATTTTCATCTTCAAGTTCACTTATTGCTATCACAATTATTGTAAAAGCAACTAAGTTCAAGCCCTCATTGCCCTCATTAATTGCTATCACAAATATCGCTACACGGACCCCGCGAGTTCATAGCTATCTCTGACCACGATGTACCATTTGGGCTTGGTTTCACCCCTACTGAGGCAGACTATAGATACATGGCGCGGCTGCGCAGGGAGAGAGTGAGGGCTCGACTGACTCATACGTCATTTGATTATCCTGTTCGCCCCTACACCATGAGATTAGCGGACTATTTTGTGAGAGCATTGGAGTCGCAGACCCACTTGGACGGGGTCATTGGGGGACTTAGCACTACACAGGAGGCCGAGCTTCAGCGCCTCATCCGCCAGCTACAGTTGAGCGATGGAGCTCCGAGCACTTCCGCGTCTGCATTGGTTGCCCCATAATCTCCCGATCGCGTGAGCTTTATGACGCTGTATTTCCCTGATGAGATCGACGAGCACGGGACCTTTGCTGAGGTCAAGGACATAGTGGACAGAGCTGTGCCACACGATGAGTATACTGATGAGATGCTCGCTATAAGCATAGGCCAGCTTGACGGGATAGCTCAGCCTGAGCTCGTTTCACCGTTCGACCTTTTTGGAGTGTCTGCCATTGAGATTATCGAGATCGCCGAGGAGATCCAGACTGCTCCGGCCTCAGACTCACTAGATGATGTCATAGCTATTGATGATTTGTTTGATGGCCATGTTGGCCCAGTTGAGGGAGCATCCAACTTTGTGGACCCACCTCTTTCTTTTGATGTTTTATCGGGATTTGTCTCCCGCTGTGATGATGTTTATGATTCCTCATTTATGGATTTGAGCATTTTTGAGTATCTGCCTGTCTCTTGTGATGTTACATTATCTGCACCATCTTCACCCACATCACAGATATTTGATATAGATGATGAGATTGCACAACATGATTCAGATGAGGACTCATCTTCTGCTTCTGATCTGGACCCCATTGATCAGAGGGTTTCACCTGCTATAAGAGATACGGAGATCGTCGATTTCGGTACAGAAGATCAGCCTAGGGAGCTGAGGATTGGATCAGACCTATCCACAGACGAGAGAGATGGCCTCGTCCAGTTGCTTAGATCATATTTGGACGTTTTCGCATGGTCCTATGAGGACATGCCAGGCCTCGATCCTTCCATCGTCCAACATCGTTTGCCATTTCTGCCCCATGCCAGACCCGTTAAGCAGAAGTTGAGACATTTGCACCCTCGCTGGAGCTTACAGGTTAAGGAGGAGATTCAGAAGCAACTCAGTGTAGGATTTCTATCTATGGTCGAGTACCCTAAGTGGCTAGCCAATGTCGTCCCTGTTCCCAAAAAGGACGACAAGATGAGAGTCTGTGTTGATTTCCGAGATCTCAACAAGGCCAGTCCTAAGGATGATTTTCCTCTCCCACACATCAACATGCTAGTTAACAGTACGACAGGTCATTCGATGTTGTCCTTTATGGACGGATTTTTCGAGTACAGTCAGATCCTGATGGCTCCAGAGGACATGGAGAAGACGTCCTTCATTACCGAGTGGGGTACTTATTGCTACCGAGTCATGTCATTCGGGTTGAAGAATGCAGGAGCTACCTATCAGAGAGCAGCGACCACCCTCTTCCATGACATGATGCACCGGGATGTCGAGGTTTATGTAGACGACATGATAGTGAAATCCCGAGATAGATCAGATCACCTAGCAGCCTTGGAGAGATTCTTTGAGAGGATCAGACAGTTCAGATTGAGACTGAATCCCAAGAAGTGCACTTTCGGAGTGACTTCTGGGAAGCTGCTAGGATATATGGTCAGTGGGAGAGGCATAGAGGTAGATCTAGATAAAATCAGAGCCATCCTTGACATGCCTGCGCCGAGAACCGAGAGAGAGGTTAGAGGTTTCTTGGGCAGACTTTAGTACATCAACAGATTCATCGCCAGATTGACAGACATCTGTGAGCCCATTTTCCTACTCTTGAGGAAGAGTCAGCCTACTGTTTGGGATGATCAGTGCCAGCGCGCATTCGAGAGGATCAGAGATTACTTGTTGTCACCTCCAGTCTTGGCGCCTCCTACACCAGGCTGTCCTCTACTCCTATACTTATCAGTTTTAGACATAGCATTGGGATGCATGTTGGCTCAGCTCGATGACTTGGGCAAGGAGCAAGCCATTTATTATCTGAGTAAGAGGATGTTGGATTATGAGACGAGATATGTCATGATTGAGCGTTATTGTTTAACATTGGTTTGGGCCACTCGCCGACTGAGACACTACATAACCGAGTATTCAGTGCACTTGATATCTCGCCTAGATCCTCTGAGATATTTGTTTGACAGGCCCGCTCTAGTCGGTCGCCTCATGAGATGGTTGGTACTTCTGACTGAGTTCGACATTCATTATGTCACTCAGAAGTCTGTCAGAGGGAGCATTGTTGCAGATCACCTAGCCTCATTACCAGTTTCTGATGGTAGAGCTATAGATGATGATTTCCCGGATGAGGATGTTGCTGCTATGACAAGTTTGTCAGGTTGGCGCATGTACTTTGATGGTACGGCCAACCATTCTGGGTACGGGATAGGTGTCTTGTTGATATCCCCTCATGGCGACCACATTCCTAGATCTATTCGTTTGGCATTCTCGGATCGACATCCTGCCACAAACAACATTGTTGAGTACGAGGCTTGCATCTTGGGATTAGAGATAGCTCTCGAGCTCGGAATTAGACAGGTGGAGGTGTTTGGTGACTCCAATCTGGTGTTGAGACAGATTCAGGGCGAGTGGAAGACTAGAGATGCGAAGCTTAAGCCTTACCATGCATATTTGGAGCTACTGGTTAGGAGATTTGATGATTTGGAATATAAACATCCGCCTAGAGCGCAGAACCAGTTTGTCGACGCCTTAGCTACTCTAGCTTCCATGATTGATATTCCTGCCGATGCCACTGTTCGTCCCTTATTGATTGAGTCGAGATCTGTTCCTGCCTACTATTGCTTGATTGACGAGGCAGAGTTAGATGATGGATTACCTTGGTACCATGACATATATCATTTTTTGAGACTTGGCGCATATCCTAAGGCCGCCACAGCTAAGGATAAGAGAGCATTGAGACAGTTGGCCGCTCGATTTGTGATTTGTGGTGAGACATTATACAGACGATCAGCTGACGGGATGTTACTATTATGTCTAGACCGCACCTCTGCCGATCGAGTGATGAGAGAGGTTCATACGGGAGTCTATGGACCACATATGGGAGGGCATATGTTGGCTCGTAAGATCATGAGGACTGGCTATTTCTAGTTGACCATGGAGACAGATTGTTGCCAGTTCGTTCAGAGATGTCCAGAGTGCTAGATACACGGGGACCTCATTCACGTGCCACTTTTAGAGCTGCATGCACTGACTTCACCATGACCATTTTCAGTTTGGGGCATTGACATCATTGGGAAGATTTCGCTGAAATCTTCCAATGGTCATGAGTTCATCTTGGTCGCCATTGATTACTTCACCAAGTGGGTGGAGGCCGCCTCATATGCGAGATTGACATTGACTGGGGTTGCTAGTTTCATTAGATCGCACATCATCTGTCGCTATGGAGTCCCTCATGAGCTTATTTCAAATAGAGGAATGCATTTCAGGGCAGAGGTTGACACCTTAGTGCAGAGATATGGCATCCAGCATCATAGGTCGTCTGCGTACAGGCCGTAGACGAATAAGGCAGTAGAGGCCGCGAACAAGAATATTAAGAGGATCTTGCGGAGGATGGTTGAGACTTCTTGGGATTGGTCAGAGAAGCTCTCTTTCGCATTGTGGGCTTACCGAACTTTTTTTCGCACCTTTACAGGAGCCACACCCTACTCATTGGTGTATGGTATGGAGGCAGTGCTACCGGTTCAGATTGAGACGGGCTCATTGAGGATAGCATTAGAGCAGCAGCTTCTAGAGGCAGATTGGGCTCAGGCTCGATTAGATCAGCTCAATCTCCTAGATGAGAGGAGATTGAGGGCGGCAGACCACGTCCGTGCCTACCAGAGGAAGATGGCTCGCGCTTTCAAAAAGCGGGTCAAGCCTAGACCACTACGGGTAGGTAACTTAGTCTTGAAAGTCATCAGAGGCTTGATCAGAGATCCTAGAGGGAAGTTCAGGCCCAGTTGGAGCGGACCTTATTTCATCAGGGAGTTGACCCCAAAGGGCGCTGCATGGTTGATGGATTTAGATGGAAACCAATTCTCAGAGCCGACCAACGTGGACCAGTTGAAGAGGTACTACATTTGAGACCATGGTCGAAGGATGGGTGGCCATCATTTCAGTTAGCCATATACCCTTTCACCCTTTTTGATATATTGACTGTTGCTAGCCCTTTGAGCCTCGCATGTACGTTATAGCCTTTTGTCTTATTACCTTGCTCACATTTTTGCACCGAGATAGGGGCCTTTTCATGTATGCATGCATTGTTTAGGAGTTTCATGAGCCTTGGACCTAGGGGCGTATTCTTCTCATTATCACTTCTTTGCACGACATTCACTGCATTCCATCTCATCTCACTGATTGTGTTCTTCATCTCCTTCTCTTTGTTATATCTGCCACTTGTTTTGCATTATCTTCTTCCACCCCGAGTGGTGATCCTCCTCAGTTCATTACATGGGGGGTAGTCATGTCATTTCCACCATCTATCACACGGACATTGATCCAGGGATCCTTAGTTTGAGAGGGTCATCTCGTCAGAGAGAGTTTATGCTATTTAGCATTTGAGAGTATTGTTTACCCATTTTTGACCTCATTTTTAGAGTTTCTTTATTTGCGTTCAGAGCATCCACGTTTGTATATATGTAAAAGAAAAAAAAATGAAAATGAAAAAAAGAAAAAGAAAAAGAAAAGAAAAGTAATAAGTGCATGTGTATAGTTTTCTTTGTCGTGAGTGTGTATATTGGTGTTTGAGGGTCACTTGATCGAGTGTGTCTGTTGATGAGAGCTCGTATGTGAGCTTCCCGAGACCCTCCATTATTTGTATTCATTTTTGTCATATATTTTGAGAGCGAGATGAGTGACCTTCTCTTAGGAGCTCTGGGTCATTGTCCCTTCTATCATTATGTTCACTATTGACGTGACTTCATTTCATGCTTGATTTGAGCGGATCATCACTCCTCTTCATGTTCTTCATTTCACCATCATTCTCGTTTTTGCTTTTGATTCATCCATTTCGTTTCACGCTTTCTTGTTTTCTAACAGCGACCCCTCTCAGTTTGATACACTTTTTGCATCATCATTACACTTCTCATTATCAGTTCGATTTGCTTCATTTGTCACCTCATTGACATCACATTCATGTTAGGCACCCTCAGGTCCGTGGCTCATGGGATTTTCTATACATGTTGCATTTCATACATGAGGGCGTGGGTTTTGATCATTAGGTATTTGAGCCTAGTTTCCCTTCATTTCTATCACCCTATCACCCTGGCCTACGTTACGTCCCTTGTCTTAAGACCACCCTGAGACCATGGATCAGATGTTGTCTTCGACAGCCCCTGCATGGACAAGTGTTTGAGATTTGGTTAACGTTTAGATATTGTCATGCTTCTTCTTCTTGGAGAAGCCCTTTTGAGGTTTGGATTCGATTCGGTTGTGGATTAGGATTACTAGGATCGTGTACTCGACTATGGATGATTTGAGGTCACCTGATTTTCTGATCTACTACACATTCGATGCCATACTAGGGCATATTTTCGTTTCGATCGAGATTTGCATATCCCCATGGAGTTGAGTGCTCATCCTTAGTTACAAGATACACGTCGAGACGGTGGCATATTTGTTATCTCATCATGATCCTCTAGTGGAGTTTCCTTTGAGCCATCCAGTTAGGCTCGCACTTCTTGGCGCTTAGATGTCATCGCGCTTCTCTTTTTGGGAGACGCATCCTTGATCTGTGGGTCCGATTCAGTTATGGATTTGGATTATTGGGATTGTGCATTTGATGATTAATGCTTTGGTATTGCCCAATTTTCAATCTATCACATATTCGATGCCATACTGGGGCATATTTCCTCATCGGTTGAGATCTGTAGATCTCTATTTGGTTTGCATGATCATCCCCAGTTACGAGATAGATATCAGGTTGATGGCTCGATTGCATTTTGTCTTGATTCTCTGGTAGAGCCTTTCTTGAGTCATTCAGTCAGGCTCGTACCTTCAAATATTGTCGTGATTCTTTGATGGAGCTATCTCAGGCGCACAGACTCCCATATCATCATCTCCATAAAGCATGGGTCAGATTTCATATATATTCCCATCGAGTTATCCTTGAGTTACCAGGACATATCGGATGCCCCAGTTGCCACACTGGGGCATATTTCCCCTCTTTTAGCTGTGGAGGTGATTGTTTTCTCACAGAGCGGTTGTCGTCTTCATCACTCAGCCGAGAGATATTGATTTGCTTCATTGGTCACTATTCCTGGGACTTTCACTGAGGTGAGCCTTCAACGGAGCACGACATTCGAGTTTTGATTGCTCTACCATCCATGACTCCTCGATAGGTTGCTATGTTGAGATTATGGTATCCAGCAGGCTACTCTTTTGGGACCCCTTAGTGGGTCATTCATTTGAGATGGTGATAGATTTCCTCTAGCAGAGCATCTCGAGTTAGAGACGTCTGACTTATTGTGGCATTGCATCAGATCTCGTGATTTAGTCAGAGAGATTGTAAGGTCATGCTCATAGTCCATTTGATCATTCTGACTCGCTAGCAGAGCATCTTTTGAGACTCATGGAGTCTCTTCCAGACCCTTCTAGTGGATTGAGAGCTGTGGCGACATGCTACATTGGGGCATATTTCCCCCCTCATCATTTCCTTGTAGTTCGGCGTTTAGAGCCACACCCATTCTCGGTCATGACGTTCAGAGTCGTCCATTTTCAGTTTGGCGTTCAGAGCCATCATCGAGTTTTCAGTTTCGGCGTTCAGAGCCATCGTCATTCATTCTCAGTTATGGCGTTCAAAGCCATCATCGCTTCTCGGTTTCGGTGTTCAGAGCCACCATCGCCTTTTGATTTTGGCGTTCAGAGCCATTATCATCGTTTCTTAGTTTTGACGTTCAGAGTCGCATCTTCAGTTTCGGCATTCAGAGCCACCATTGCTTTTCGATTTTGGCGTTCAGAGCCATTATCATTTTTAGTTTTGGCGTTCAGAGCCATCATCATTCTCAGTTTTGGCGTTCAGAGCCATCATCATCGCGTTTTTAGTTTCGGCGTTCAGAGCCATCATCATTACTTCTTAGTTTCGGCGTTTGGAGCCACCATCGCTTTTCGATTTTGGCATTCAGAGCCATCATCATCGCGTTCTTAGTCTCGATGTTCAGAGCCACCATCGCTTTTCAATTTCGGAGTTCAGAGCCATCATCATCGCATTTTCAGTTTGGCATTCAGAGCCACACCTTCCGTTTGGCATTCAGAGTCATGTCTTCGGTTCAGCATTCAGAGCCATCCTCGCTTCTCAGCTTTGGCGTTCAGAGCCACTATCGTTTCTTAGTTTCGGCGTTCAGAGCCACCATTGTTTTTCGGTCTCGGCGTTTAGAGCCATCATCAAGTTTACAGTTTGACGTTCAGAGTCGCATTTTCAGTTTGGCATTCAGAGCTGCTTCTTCATTTTGGCGTTTAGAGCCGTTGTCTGTTTCTGGTTCGACATTTAAAGCCATCATGCTTCTGTATCGTTGGCGTTTGGCGTTCAGAGCCACGTTTTTATCTCGACATTCAGAGCCACATTTTCTGTTTGGCGTTCAGAGCCGCTTTTTACGTTTGGCGTTCAGAGCCGTTTTTCATACCCATTCATGCATTTTGAGTCACCATCTTTCTTAGTTTAGGAGTTCAAAGCCATTATTTTGTTCGGCATTCAGTGTCACCTTCATTCTCTAGTTTGGCGTTCAGAGCCATTTTACATACTCATTTAGGCTTTCTGAGTCACCATTTTCTTTCATCCTTCTGACGTTCAGAGTCATTCTACCACAGCCTCATCGTCCAGAGTCGTAGCTCCTGGCACAACATTCACTAGCATTATACATCTTGCCTTCACGGCTTTGCATTCACCCTCATTTTCCTCACCTCGTTACCCTGTGCTTATCGTTTATTCATCATCGCTCTTTCACCCTCCATCGCACATGACACAGTCTTTTGAGTTCACGACACATATTTCAGTCATGTTGTTGGGCACCCTACGCTTGGCATTCTCATGTAGTTTGCATAGGGCAGTCTCCTTTGAGCACATTCTTTTCGGCACTCCAAAGTGGTTTGACCGTTACTCATCTCTGATATGGTTTTGCGAGTCACTTTTGGAGACGTCTTAGAGGGAGCCTGAGTCCTTGGTGCAACTTTAGAGGCACTTTGACATGCTTTTCTCTTAGGATTAGAGCCTTTTCGTTCATCTGCTATCCTGAGTGAGTTTGTGTTTCACTAGTGTCCCTATGGGGGTCTCCTTGGTTCTTCAGTAGAGTTCACTTCATTCCACTCATTATTCACACTTTCTTTTCACTTCAGTGTTCACATTCCTTACACTTGTGAACTCTACCGAAGAGGGGCATATTTGTAGACCCCCTTTTGGGGCTTGTTTCTTGCATTTTTGTTTTTCCAGATGTTTATATTTCAGACGGCCACGTGTCGCTTTCTGACTGGTTGCTAGGGAATCACAATAGTGTTTTTGAGAGCCAATCGGAGGTTGACACCTGTAATGAGAGATTCTGGAGAGCCTGCAGGCCATTAAGCTGTAGGGAGGAGCGTATGAGAGGGGGCGTGATTCTTTCCAGCTAAGGGGAGAGCAAGATATTTTGGAAGGAGAGGGTTTTCTTCTAGAGGATTTTCAGGAGCAGGGGTTCCCGGAGAGAGACTGAGAGTGAAGGGGAAGCCATTTTTGGGTTCCCTGAGAGAGCAAACTGAGCGGAAGTTCTTCTGGAGGTCCCTTTGGCTTGGAAAGGGGTATCCAGAGAGAGAGAGACTGGTTTTTTTTGGGTTTCCTAAGAGGAGGGAGGGAAGATATTTTCTGGAGGTTTTTAGCTTGGGGCCAGAAGTATTTTCTGGTGGGAGGGCGTCCAAGGAAAAGAAGCCAGAGCGAGGGAAACAGCACGGGTATGGTTTCTATCAACTGGATCCCTTTGTTTTCATGCTGTTTTATTACGTTTTCCAGGATTAACGAAATTTTTATCTGGGTGATTGGATGAGAGCATTGGGGCTCTGCTATGCTTTTGTGAAATCTGAGTTTGTTCGCCCTCCTCTTTGAGCTTAATTTCTAACTCATTTTTTTTAGCTCTGTTTTAAAATCTCCTGTGAAGTATTTGCAGTCACACTTTGGTTTCTCTTTGCAAACTATTTGAAACCCATTTTGACCCACCCCTGTATCTAAGCACGTTGATAGAAACATGAAACGTGGCTTTTACAAAATCCATTGTGTTCCTATTCTTCATGCTCTGTTTTTGTTACCTTCCTCTGTTCCTGGTACTTGGCCATGGTGTGCATCAGATTTTTGAGGAGTAAGGAAAAGTAAGAGATGTATTTCCAGCCAGTATGTATGAGAAGCAACAGCATGCTTGTCCAATTGTGGAAACTCTAAAAACGGCTCATGGATGTTGAAGATTCAGTCGTTCAGTGGTCCTCCGGTCAGTATGTAGCAGCAACATGATCCCAAGTTTCATCACTAGCCAGATTTTGAGGTTACTAGACTTTCTGAAATTGAGGGTGACCTGCACACCAAGGGTGGTGCTGATAATCGCACCTGAAATGGGATGGATATGGGTAATCGAGCACACCTTTTCGGCATGGAAGGTATTGTAAGCCAATAAGCCTTCACAAGTTCCACATGTAACAGACTGAATGGGGACTCTTTTAACCTTGATGCCTTAAAGTAGGTTGACGGAAGAATTGAGAAAGGAATAAAGCAAACAAAGTTGCCCGTTCCATGCCCATTTTGCCCATTCAATTATTCTCCATGTCTTTCATGCCCATAGACCCATTTCTCTCTCTAACCATTGTACCTATTTCCCACCAAGCACACCTCTTGCCTCACCCCGAACTCACTTCTCGTGCACACCCTCACCTCTCATGCACCCATGCTTATTACCTTTCATCATCCCCGTGCTCATATCCTCATTGTTCATGCTCACCATATCCCAAAATCACCCATATTCTTCAATACCCATCCTTCATGTTCCTCCATACCCACATTATACCCATGTCCCCGTCCATCACCTCATCATACCTCTACCATTCATTTCCCCTCCACCTTACTCATGCATGCGGCTATGCCTATTCTTCATACTTTCCTACACTATACCCAACTCACCACCATCATTCTCTCTCTATATCCACATACACCCATCCTCCATACCCGTCATTATCGTTTTCTCTCTCTACCTTCACTCTCATGCATACCCATATCACCCATCTTTCCTAACCCTCCATTTCATACCCATTTTCCTCAATTTCTCTCACTACCTGCAGCTCCTCTCCACTCCTAATCCTATAAACCCGTTTTTCTCTCCACATTTTTTTACCCACTACTTACCACCTCTCACCCATTTTCATACCCATCTTCATACCCATTAACCCACTCTGTTGATGCCTTGCGTCCCAATGATCCACGCAGCTGCAAAGTGGACGCACGCTTTCAACCCAGATTGAGTTCTGGTTCAGTCTTCCCTGCAAAAGATGTCCGGACAGGGTGTCCGGACACACCCTCCGATGGTTTTGTTAGCCATGGCATGAGAGATTAAGCTGTCGGCCTTTTTTAGGGATAACAAGCTTACCTTCCTCCTTGTGTGAAGGCCTTTTTATATAGTGTCAGAAGCTCTGCCTCCCTCTTTAATGGTAGGAAGACTTTTTGGCTCGTCATGATGCCTCTAGGTGGTGGTAGGGCCATCATCACCCTACGGGCGGCTGTTAGAGATCGTGGGAGGTGGCTTGCCATCGCTTCTGTCCTTTCGCTCTGCAGGCGGTGTAACATGGGCTGTGGGAGGCTGTCAGAATGAAGTAGCAAGGCTTGCTTACTTCAGTCAATGATCCGGATAGCATATCTGGATAGGACATGCTATCACCCGGGTGTGACGTTCGCGAGTGCCGTGTGCTTCTCCCTGAGGGAGTCCGGATAGAGGAGCGCGCCACGTGTCCTTTTGGGGAGTCCGGATGGAGTTGCTCCGAATAGCGATGCGCGCCACGTGTCATCAGGGGGAGGGGTCCCTACAATGCCCCCCTTTTAACCTGCCAATTTTGCCCTGGCAGAATAAGCGGGTTAAAAATGATTGTTTTTGAAACTTAGGTTAGTTTTTGCGCTCATTAGGCCACGTGGCGCGCAGAGGCGAGAAGGAAGAAGAGCATTTATGACGAGCCGCCGTCTCTGGGAATTCCCAGGTAGCGTGTCTTTTCAATAACGGCACGGCTGGGCATTTGGGCTACCGAGGGGCTGTCTCTCTTTAAATAGCAGACCGAGCCCCCTACGCCTGTATTTTTTCTCTTCTGCATTTCTGCTGGTAGTGCTCTCTCTTTGGCTCTCTGCGTATCTTCGTCTGCAAGTGAAGTTCTAGGGTTTTTGGCAGCAATACTCGTGCCGTGATGTGACTGCATCACGGACTTCATCTCCATTTTGCCAGTTTACGCTCGGTACGTTCTCTATTCCTGCCTTCTCCTCATTGTGTTTGTTTTGTGGTTGTTTCTGGCTTGTTGGGCAAGTTACTTGCGACTGGGGGTCGGTATTGGTTTTTAGGGCTTTTTCGGGGGATTCTGGTTTTGTTTTGGGTGTGTTAGGGTTCCTGCTGCCCCCTGCACCTTTTGCGGGTTACCGATCCTGGTTTGGGGTAGAGCCAAGGGTTAGGATGGGGATGCTGGTTATGTTAGGTTTTTTGGGCGTTTTTGCTGTTAGGGTTGTGGGGTCGGGTCCTTGTTTTTGACTGTTGGCATCCTGCCATGCAGGTTCCATTTCGGCCTCCCTCTTTAAAATGCCTACGAAAAAGGACGTTGCTTCATCAGGCGCGGCTGGGCAGAGCGGCAAAGATGCATCCGGAGTGGCCTATGCGGAAAAGTCTGTTGACAAGCTGAACGTGAGGGAGTTCTGTGAACGCTTCTGCATTCCGAATGGCGTGTCCATTCAGCTTGTGGACGGAGAGGCCGTGTCTATTGAGAAATCTGCGGACAACGCTATCTTCTTCACCAAGGAGCAATTCAATACTGGGCTCTGGTTCCCCCTCCCATCGTTGTTCAAAGAATTTCTTCACTTCAGCCAGATCCCCCCAGCCTACATCCATCCTAACATAGTCCGGATGCTGATGGGGTGCAGCATTCTGAGCATGCTGTTCAACCTGGACCTTTCACTGCTGGAGGTTATTTTCATCTACTCTATCAAGAAGGGGAAAACTGACCTCTTCAGCCTAGTTGCCCGCCTGCCTTCCCTCCAATTGGTGACTCATCTTCCGGATTCGACGAAGGGAGGAGCCAAGGGGCATGTATTAGTCCGGGGTGTCTGGGCTGGGCTACTGGAGCATCCGGAGAGACCGTTTTCCCCAAACCGCTCTCTGGTGCTCCCGAGTAGGGCAGCTTGTGGGGTTTGTCCGGCGCTCGCCTGTTGTTTTCTTATTTCAGGGTTATCAGATGGCTAACATCTTTGGTTGCTGATAATGCAGGTACGGACAAGAGGGGTCGTGTAGTCGAGTGGGTGGAAAAAGCATCCTTCGACCGTTTGAACAAGTTATTTGAGATTGCGGCAGGCGAGAGGAGCTGTCAAATGCTTCTCTCCGCGCAAAATCTCCGCTTGGTTACCCAAGAGCCCGGGCGGTACGTACTCAACATACTCCCGAGGCCGCTGCCCAAAAAGGTGGTGGCCGGAGAACACTTTGTTCTCAAAGATCTCCCATTCTACCCGGAGGTGTGTGAGGCAGACGCCCAGGCACGCCAAGCACTTCTCAACCAACGGGAGGAAAAAAGGCAAGAAGGAACTTTACGGAGGGCCCCTGGTGATAAACACCCTACACCCTTTCCTCCCGCTCGCGCCCCAGCGGGAAAGACGAAGAAGGTTCCCACAAAGGGAATAGTAATAAGATCTCCAGCTCCCTCCCGCTTGCCCGCTGTTTCAAGCGATTCCGAACATATCCCTGGTCAAAACGGATCGGGGCTTTCAATGCTAGCGGTTGAACGGCTGGCTCTTCTGGCTGAGGAAGAAACCTCAGTGGATCAGCTCGGCTCTCCCCACCCGGACGCGGATGTAGCCGAGGCTTCTTGCCCTGACCAGTTGCCTCCTGCGGCCCCTCCGATGGAAGAAACGAGGGCTGAAAGGCAGGGTTTGCCCCCTTGTGAGCTGAGTTCCCTTGCACTTGTATCGGTGAAGGGGCCGGCTGCGGGGAGGTCTCGTCCAGCCCGCGATTTAAAGTCCGGCATCAGCGGGCGGCTTCAGGATCGTCTTCTGGAAACCATCGAAGTCAGCTGCTCATCCACCCAAGAGGGTTATCCGGAGGGGTGTCAAACAGAGATAGCAGAAGAGAACCCAACCGACCCGGTGGTGGTCCCGGATGAGGGTTCGCCCGCAGAGATCCAGCCGGCCGTGAATAATGGGGGCCCGGCTCCGGGGGAGGAGTCACACCATAACGCCGCGTCAGGGGGGGCTCTGGTTGATGATGCGGCTTGCACCTCTGCTAGCCCTTTCAACTATGCGGAGTTGAGAGAGATGCTGAAACAGATTCCTCCTGGCTCAGATGTTGCTCTGCCTTCAGTGAAAATGTTTGAAGCGGCGACAATGGTATAGGCTATTCCCTTTGATTTTTCTTGCCATACTGGTGTGTTTTTCACACGGCTGGTAATTGAACTTGTTGTTGTGGGTTTTTCTGTAGCTGGTGAGCGGTATTCGTGGCATGGTTCAACAACGCGATCTTTTTTCAGACCTGCTGTGGATTACCGATCACATGAAGGCCTTCGTCTCCCAGCGCATGAGCAGTGAAGAGGAATTGCGCTCGAGATTGGAGCAGGTTGAAGCCAACTTATCCGCTGTCCGGAGAGCCTCTGAAGAGAGTGCCGAAGCTTTGAAGAGGTCCCAGGATGACAACGAGGCTCTCCAGATAGAGCTAGCAGAGGCGAAGAGCCGGGAGGAAGCTACAGAAGCCCGCCTGCACGAGGTGGAGGACGAGACGGCCCAGCTAAGGGGGGAAGTGAGACAACTCCGGACAGAGGTGTCAATTGAGAAAATGCAGAAAGAGGACTTGCAGTTGCTTTTATCAGCACAAAAAGAAGAGTTGGAGGCTGATTTTGCCGCGCAAAGGGAGGACCTCGAGACAGAATACCAGAAGCAGGTGGACGAGATGTATTTCTTCGGCTACCGTTGCTGCATGAAGAAGAATGGTATCAAATGGGACGTCCCTTCGATTCCCCCGGGCGAGGAGGAAAAGTTGCGCCGCAAGCCCTCCCAATGAGAGCTTTTCTTTTTGTAACTTTTACTGTCATTTCTCTCTGTATTAGTAGTCCGGAGAACCTTTTTGTATACAATTTCACAATTACTAATAAAACATATTCATTCCCATTGTTCTTCTATCTTTCTTTCATTGGTAATATTGCTTTAGATTGGATACATTCCATGGTCGGAGTAATGGGGTTCCGTCTAGCTTTTGTAGATGATAGGCTCCACTTTCACTTGTCTTAGACACTATATAGGGGCCTTCCCAATTGGCTTGAAACTTTCCTGCTCTTGTCTTAACAGTGTTTTCGAAAACCTTCCTAAGGACTAGCGTTCCACTTTTGAAGCTCCTGGGCCTTGCCTTGCGATTGTAGTGAGCGGCTGCCCTTTGTTGGTAGTCAGCCATCCGGATGGATGCGGTCTCTCTCATTTCGTTTGCCCAGTCCAAATTTCTTCCTAATTCCGCATTTGCATCATCTTGTCGTCTTGCCTTGGTCCGGATAGTGGGTAGCCCTATTTCTGCAGGAATGACTACGTCCATACCGTATGCGAGGGCGAAGGGAGTGTTTCCTGTCGGACGTCCGGGTGTGGTTCGATAAGCCTACAGGACGCCGGGTAGCTCCTCCACCCACTTCCCTTTGGCTTGCTCGAGCCTCTTCTTTAAGGCAGTTATTAGGGTCTTGTTTGTGGCCTCTGCTTGCCCATTGCTTTGAGGATAACGCGGTGTGGAGTATGAATTCCGGATGTTTAGTTTCGAACAGAAATTCCGGAAAGTGATGTTATCAAACTATGGACCGTTGTCAGTTATAATGGTTTGGGGGATTCCAAAGCGGCAGATGATGTTCTTCCATACGAACTTGGTGACATCTTTGTCTTTGATGCTAGCGTATGCTTCAGCTTCCACCCATTTACTGAAGTAATCCGTGGCGACGAGCAGGAATTTCTTCTGGGCAGCTGCGGCTGGTAGGGGTCCTGTCCATGCCCCACTGCGCGAAGGGCCAGGGGCCTGAAATTGGTTTCAACATCTCCGACGACACATGTGGTATGAGGGCATGCCTTTGACACTTGTCACATTTTTTGACATAGGTTGCCGCATCCTTTTTCATCGTGGCCCAGTAATACCCTTGCGAATGGGCCCTGTGCGCCAGAGATCGACCTCCGGAATGGTTCCCACATACCCCCTCACGCAACTCAGCTAATACATACAGGGCCTCTGAGTGGTTTAGGCACCTGAGATAGGGACCTGTAAAGGACCGTTTGTACAAGTGCCCCCCGATTAGGGTGAAACAGGCAGCTTGTACCCGGGTCTTGTGTGCCTGCTTGGGTTCTTCGAGCAGAGTGCCTATCCGGAGATACCTTATTATGTCTTTCGCCCACTCTTGGCCGTCTGCTTGGTTTGCCTCAATGGTATTGCAAGTGGAGGCTTCCGCGATGGAAGGGTTGGGTTGCACATGTATAGGCAGTAATATGGCTTCTTTGATGGGGAGGGAAGCAGCTATGCCTGCCAGGGCGTCGGCACGTCCATTTTCAGTCCGTTTAATTTTTTTGATCGTCCATTCGGTGAAGCGCTGTAAGGTGTTTCTCACTTTAGTCAGGTATCGCGCCATACGCTCATCCTTAGCTTCGTATTCTTTCTGGACGTGCCTTACCACAAGTTGGGGATCACTATAGACTCGGAGTCTGGAGACGGATAGAGCCAGGGCGAGGTCCAACCCGGATAGGATGGCCTCATACTCCGCTTCATTGTTAGAGGCGGGGAATCCCAGTCGGATAGCTTGCTCCAGATGTTCTCCTGTTGGGGATTGCAGCAGGAGACCTACTCCGGATCCTAATGACCGGGAGGCTCCGTCAACCTGCAAAGTCCACCACTCCTCTTCGCTTGGCTCCTTGAGCTGGGTAGATCTTCGGGAGTATTCCAGCACGAAGTCTGCCATCACTTGGCCTTTCATGGACAACCTGGGTTGGAACTCGATTCCATATTCGCTCAACTCTATGGCCCATTGAAGCATTCTTCTGGTTAGGTCCGGCTTGTGCAGGATGTTGCGAAGGGGCTGGTCAGTTAGCACGACCACCGGGTGGGCTTGGAAGTAAGGGCAAAGCTTCTAGGCGGCACTTCGAAGGGCCAAGGCCGTTAGCTCCATCCTTGAATACCTTCTTTCTACGTTTGCCAATGCTCTGCTGACGTAGTAAATAGGTTTCTGCTCCTTGCGCGAGGGGTAGCGGAATAGAACAGCGCTAATTGCCCACTCCGATACAGCCAGGTACATATACAATTTTTCTCCAAGGAGGGGGCTGCTTAGAATGGGCGGTTGCATGAGGCAATGTTTAATTTTTTCGAAAGCGCTCTGACAGCTGTCTATCCATCCGTTCGCTCCAGCTTTTCGTATTGCCAAGAAGAAGGGTCGCAATTCATCAGTGAAGCGGGCTATAAAGCGTCCTAGCGCGACGAGCTTGCCTGTGAGGCGCTGTAATTCCTTTTTGCTCCTTGGGGGTGGTGTTTCCATGACTGCCTTAACTTGATCCGGGCTAACCTCTATCCCCCTTTGGCTGACCATAAATCCCAGGAACTTGCCAACACTTACGCCAAAGGCGCATTTAGAAGGATTCAATTTCATGTCATACTTCCTTAAGAGGTGGAAGACTTCTTGCAAGTGGAGGGCATGTTCCTCTCGGGTTTTGCTTTTAACCACGATATCGTCAATATATACCTCCACTGTGCGGCCGACCAGAGGTTTGAAGATCTTCGTCATCAGTCTCTGATAAGTGGCGCCAGCGTTTTTTAGTCCGAACGGCATGACTTTGTAGCAATAAAGACCGTGTGGCGTTATGAAGGCTGTCTTCTCTTCGTCGGTCGGGGGCATGGGGATTTGGTGGTATCCGGAGAAGGTGTCCAAGAAGGAGAGCATTCTTTGCCCAGCAGTGGAGTCCACTATTTGGTCTATCCGTGGCAGAGGGAAACTGTCTTTTGGGCATGCATTATTGAGGTTGGTGTAATCGACGTACACCCGCCATTTGCCTTCCTTTTTGGGTACCACCACTACATTTGCCAACCAGTCCGGATACTCCACTTCTCTAATGAATCCGGCTTCCAGCAACTTGTCAATCTCTTCCCTGATAACCTTTTGCCTGTTCGGGTGAAAACGTTTAACCCTCTGTCGGACGGGCCTTACTGTTGGCAAGACGTTAAGCCTATGAGAGACGATGGAGGGGTGAATTCCCTTCATATCAGAATGTGCCCATGCGAAAACGTCATGGCTTTGTCGGAGGACGTTTTGGATGTTCCGGGTCTCTTTTGGCGTCAAGAGGGAACTGATACATGTAAGGTGAGTACCTTCTTCCGAAATTTGGATCGTCTGCAAGGGATCCGCTATCGGGGGATCTTTGTCCGCCGGACTCAATAATTGCTATTAGTCAAGTGCATGGGTGGACTCAGGGAGGGGTTTATCCTCCTGGCTGGTCCCTACTTCTCGTGCTATCTGATAGCATTGGCGAGCGGCTAACTGGCTGCCGTATAGGTCGATTTGCCCATCCTCGGTAAGAAAGCTTACCATTTGATGATATATAGAGGGGACGACTTTCATGTAGTGCAGCCATGTGCGCCCCAAGATGACATTGAAGGGTGATAAATCTTGTACCACCGAAAATTGTACGTTGAGAGTGATTGGGCCACCTTGGACCGGCAGTACAATATCTCCCAAGGAAGTAGTTGCCGCTCCGTTGAATCCGGACAAAATTCGCCCAGGGTTTTCGAGGCCTGTTAGATTGCATCCCATGTGGCTAATTACCGATGCTTGTACAAGATCAACCGAGCTGCCCGGGTCAACTAGGATGCGTCTCACGTCGAAGTCTCCCATCTCCAGGGACAGGATGAGGGCGTCGCGGTGCGGCTGCAATATCCGTGTGGGGTCTACTGGTGGGAAAATGATTGTCCCATCTATGGGGCGAGGGCCCCCCCCCAGTTATCCCAGGCCATATGGAGTTGACGCGCTCACGCACCGATGCTACCCGCAACAGCCTCTGTCTCTTTCGTTTGGAGTCGTATTCCTCGTCCAATGGACCTCCGTTGATATAGTTTATAATGGCTTTGGGGGCGGCTGGAACCCTGGGGGTTCCAGAGTTGTGACTTCGGGAAATGTCTCTACCTCTGGCATCTAAGCGGAGGTATTGCTTCAAATGTCCCGCCCTTATGAGCTTTTCGACCAAATAATAGAGGCTCCTGCACGTCTCCGTTGTGTGACCATGCTCCTTATGGTAGGCACATTTTTTTCTATAATCCCTTTGGGATGGGTCCGTTCTGAGGGGTCCGGGCCACCTGAAGTCGGACATGTCTTGGATCATAGGGAGAAGCTTCTCATAGGATATGGAAAGGGGTGTGAGAGGCGGGCTTTCCGGGCGGCTTTGTTCTTCCTACCTTCGACCGGACGACCTTGGCCAGTCTGGAAGTTTAGCACTTCTTTCCACACCACTTCTGGATGCCTGTCCGGCAACCAAGATTTGCTGGGTGGCTGCTCGCACGTCATCTTCAAGCATTGAATATTTACTCGCGTGCCGGAACAAGTCGTCCATCGTCGTAGGAGGCTTCTTAGCTAGCGATTCGAAGAATGGGGTGCCTGGACAAATGCTTCGCTTGAAGATCTGCAGGACAGCATCCATGCTGTAAGCCTCTACTTGTAACACGGCCTGACCGAACCGCTTCACGAACTCCCTCAAAGACTCGTTCTCCTGCATTTTTATGTTTTGCAGAGTGCTGATGTTCTGTTTATGTCGAGCGGAGCATAAGTATTGTCCCACAAAAGCCTCCGACAGGTCCCTGAAATTATCAACAGAGTTAGGGGGTAGGCGGTGAAACCATGAGAGAGCCTGCCCTTGTAGGCTGGCGGGGAATACTTTGCATAGTAGCGCGTCGTTGCCTATATCGAGAGTCATGAGCTGTCGATAATGCATGATATGGTCGAAGGGGTCGCTGGACCCATCGTACGTGGAGAATTTAGGCACGAGAAATCCCCTTGGGGGGTCGTAATGAATAATATGCGAGCAAAAAGGCGTGGAGAGCATGTCGTCCAGTCTTTTGCTGATGGAGCCAGTGGGTGGCTCGCTTGGGTGGTTTCTCCTAGCTTGGCGTACCGCTTGGTGCGGGAAGACGTTCTGCACCATGGGAGTGACCAGGGGGTTAGGGTGCGCTCCCCAGGTTGTGGCTACTGGTGGCCTTGTCTTCCCAGGTTCTTGTGGGCCTAGCCTCGCGCGCATCGCATCTGACAACTGGGGTCTTTTGTCACGCTGTCTCTTTGATGAGAGACGAGTAGAGTCTGAACTTTCCTCCTGAGGAGCTTGATGCATGGGTGTGTGTCGCTCTTGTGGCCTAACGTTGCATGTCTTGGGGATGGCCCTCGCAGTCCCGGGGTATATTAACTCTGGGTCAGGCCTTGAGTTTGCTTCCTGGCCTCTTGAGCGTTGACCACGAGGAGGCCCCGTCGATGAAGCCTGGATACGCAACACAGCGTTTTCTTCTTTCAATCTCGCTGTCTCCTGGAGGAGAGCCTGCATTTGTCGCTCGCTTTCCAACTGTCTTCTCTCGATGGCTTGGCGCCATTCGAAATAATCTTCTTCTCCCCTAGTAGACGAGCGGCTTTTGGAAGGTGTGGACATCTTTGCCGGCGACTGAATCAGAGGTGTTCCCACAAACGGCGCCAATGTTGATGCCTTGCGTCCCAATGATCCACGTAGCTGCAAAGTGGACGCACACTTTCAACCCAGATTGAGTTCTGGTTCAGTCTTCCCTGCAAAAGATGTCCGGACAGCGTGTCCGGACACACCCTCCGATGGTTTTGTTAGCCATGGCATGAGAGATTAAGCTGTCGGCCTTTTTTAGGGATAACAAGCTTACCTTCCTCCTTGTGTGAAGGCCCTTTTATATAGTGTCAGAAGCTCTGCCTCCCTCTTTAATGGTGGGAAGACTTTTTGGCTCGTCATGATGCCTCTAGGTGGTGGCAGGGCCATCATCACCCTACGGGCGGCTGTCAGAGATCGTGGGAGGCGGCTTGCCATCGCTTCTGTCCTTTCGCTCTGCAGGCGGCGTAACATGGGCTGTGGCAGGCTGTCAGAATGGCGTAGCAAGGCTTGCTTACTTCAGTCAATGATCGGGATAGCATATCCGGATAGGACATGCTATTGCCCGGGCGTGACGTTCGCGAGTGCCGTGTGCTTCTCCCTGAGGGAGTCCGGATAGGGTAGCGCGCCACGTGTCCTCTTGGGGAGTCCGGATGGAGTTGCTCCGAATAGCGATGCGCGCCATGTGTCATCAGGGGGAGGGGTCCCTACACACTCCACATATTCATATCCCATTAGACCAATTTCCTGCACTACACATGACCACCCATAATCCCTTCTCTCTCTACACCATAATAACCCACTTTCTCACGCCTCATGCCCATTATTCATCATACTTCACCACCTTTTCTCTCTCTACCCCCATACCCACACTCGCTCGGCTCATTGCCTCCTGGACCATACCATCAAATTCACCTTAGGTTTACTTCCTTTCCCTTCTCATACAAGTGAAGACCTATCATGCATAGCCACTTTCTGGTGAAATCTTCAAATGCCGCGAGGGAAAGGTGGTTTAGATGCATCGTCCGTCATGGGTATCGCGCTGCTCATCCAAGAGGTTGCATGAGACTGAAACAGAGTGATATGGGAACCCTCAAGTTGAGCAAACAGCTGAGGATGCGACGTCTTTAGTGATATCTGAGAGTGCCCGATCAGACTCTCCAAAGCACTTGCTCAACTGACGGTCCGAATCTCCCCAACGACCTTCAAAGACCGCCAAAAACGGATGACCTCAGTGGCAGCGAACAGCAGGACTCTATCGTTTCCAAAACCATAACCCAGAATCCTAGATTTCAAAAGTACTTGGCTGCGGTTGAGTATACTGGAACTCGGTTCTTTGACTCGCAACAGCAGCCGAACGGCGGAACGGAGGTTGGGGCTCTTTAGGAAGCTTTTCACAAATTTGTCGAACAACCTATATGGAGAATGCATTGCACCCTCTTTGGACACACTGAAGCGTGTTGTGAAGGCAGAAGATGGGACCATATTAGCGACTTCTCCACCGAACACTCGATTCCTGAAATCAGGAGTTGACTTTGCCATTGTCAATCTCGGAATGCCATGTGTTGATTTGTGGGTTTGCAAGAGAACCTTCTCAGAGGCATTTATGCATATGATTTTGAAAAACTTTCTGCAATTCAGCAAAGAGAACCACATGGATCAATTGGTGCCGTAGCCAGCCATCGAATTGTTGCTCAGTTTAATAGCGCAGAAATTGCTGAAAATTTGTTTTGGAGAGATAGTCCCTTTTGGAGGCTTTATGCAGCTTCTCATTCGCATCTTGAAGAGACAAATTTTGTTAATGCCCTTGTCAGGAATGTGAAGAGATCACTTAATGGCAATCCTAAGGCTTCCCCAAGAAGTGAGGTTTATCCAATAGAACCTTTCAATGACTGTGCTATGAATCTGTGCAATCTTGTGGATCTGGTGTCCTAGTTGATGGTCGGTTTGCTGATCTCATTCAAAGAGTTACCAAGAATAGCAGCTTGACATAAGCCTTCGCGCAGGAGGTTCACTGACGCTGTTAAATGGATTCGTGGGTGATGATTGATTATTTATTGGTAGTGAAAGAACATGATTGCAGGGTACACACTGAATGACAAAGTACCGTGTCTGGATTGGAGAGTCAATATTAGCACCTCTCAACACATTCCAGCAGATGTAGATATTCTAAGGGTGAACCACCCTCATTCCTGCCAGCATCGTCCCACCCGGGGACCCACTCTGCATGGTTTGCATGATCACTTTTGAAACCACATGTTGTTCCGCCATTTCATCCTTCTTGATTTTAAAATAAATCCCCAATTTCCAATTTTCAAATGGATTTTCAATTTCTAATTCCTTTCAAATAATTTTAACTTTCCAAACTTTTCATCCATAGAGTTTTTAGGCCCCAAAAATCCTGTTTTCAATAAAATTTGCTGTCGTTTTCTTCGGCATGCAATCTTCACAACTTCCATGCTTTTAAAAATGTTTTAAAATAAGTATGAATTTATTCCCGTAATTCCGAATAGTGAAAATTCATGGGATTAATTCATTTAAAAATAAAATGGGCTTTGGTGAGGGGCCCAACATGAGAGAAAATTTAAAATTGAGTTTGAGTGAGGCGCAGTGCTTATCATTGGTGATTTATCTTGTTTAGTGATGCATGTGATATATTCTATACTTGTTATTGTGCACTAATCCCATTTCTTGATAGCGCATGGTGGCTCATTGCCAAGGTACGCATCCTCTCTCACTTTGACCTCTTCTCATACATGTTTCGGGCTTTTAATGTGTGGTCATGTCGGTATTCATTGGTTTTCTTGTCGTTTACCACGTCAGCTTCATTTTATTAGTAGAGACCCGACTTTAGGGACTTAGAGGGGTGCTACGGTCTTTACCGTACCTTCCCGATAAGTAACCTGACCCCTGAGCCCATTTTTGGTTTTTCACAGACCACCTTTTCCAAATAAGGAGTCACACTTAGGGTTTTTCTTTCTTATTTTGTTTACCCTTTAAAATAAAACAGAAATAAGTGGCGACTCCAAGTCATTTTCCATAAAATAAAAATCGTTTTTCGAATAAAGAAAAAGTGAGTTCGCGCCATTCGAGTGGGAAACGCATGAGCCGAAATGCGGGGTCCACACATACATATATCAATTTCTTTAATAGAACAATTTTAAAATATTTATTATTACTTCTTTTTTTTTTTTGTAATTTTTTCAATATTTTGATGACTTTTGATCAATTTTCATCTCATCGATATTTTGTGTCAAAATATCCACTGATATTTTTTTATATATCCTGATATATTCATAAAATCGAGTTATTGATATATTCGTTCAAATAGATATTTTCAACCTTGGTTATATATAATCATTAGAAACCATAAATCTTACAAAAATATTATTGAGCATTTGAACTACTCATAGGGCCATTTGAGTGTTGGTCGAGCATGTGAACAATTGTGGGACATTTAAATGTGTATTAGGGCAATGTTTGAACATCCCTCCTATCTTCCCAGTTTCTACTATTTTTTCATGTATTTTTCCTTTGAATTTGAATTTTATTTTATTTTTAATAGTCATCATATTGTTATAATACTCCAAATTACTTACCTTTATCAAATTTACCATTTGATTAGCTTGAACTTGATCACGATGGTAATGACCTAAAGAAGTAAGTAGAGTTGGAATTAGTGCATACTAAAAACAAAATTGTCAACCTAATCTAAAGCACTAATAATCTCCTCATTTACCAATTTTGTGATAAAATATTGATTATAATAAATAGTCAAACTCTTAAAATAAAGCTTAATGATATCACACAAAATAGAGTCTTAATTACTATGCACTCTCTCATAAAATAAACTATTGGAAAGTGTTCCAAATTCCTAATTAGTATAGATTTCTTTTTATAAAGAATATTATATAAAATATTTCCTATGTTGATATCCTATTGTAATATTATATTTTCTTATAGAATAAGAAAAGTTATTAGGAATATTTCTATAAATATTCTAAGTCATGACGGGTAAAGGTTATGAGATGGAGATGAAATTGTAAATATTATACATGCTGGATAGATATGTGTGGAAGAATGGGAGATACTGATGAGGAGTGAGGGGGCTTATGGTGCAAGGTGTATATACAAAGAGTGGAGGGAGATGAGATGTTTTGGGAACCTAATAGTTATATTTAGTTTTGTCCTTGTTATTCTCCCTATGGTACATACACTTTCCAAGATCCATGCTCTTAAATATAAGCTGCTCACTTGCAACATTTGGAAACACCCCCAAACTGGATACAAAGACAACCATGAATAGATACAAAGGCATGGTGTATAATGCATCTACTTTCTAAAGTAAAAGAAAAAGAAAAAAAGAAAGAAAAGAAAATGAAATATATGATATCAAATTAAGGGGGGCTCAAGTTGTGTTGTATGTAGATTAATGAGGTCGTGTTAAATCGAAATCCAATGATCTTAGAAAAAATTGACTAGATGTGTACTTTAATTTGACCAAATGCATGATTGGATCTCTTCTAAGTGATCAATTTCAAAATATAGAACTCGACATTAAGTTGTATTCACTTGAAAATCAATACTCGTGTTTCTATGTTGGCCCTCTTATACACTAATAGTTATGCATTAGGTTTCTAAATTGAACTTGAGATTAACTTTGAGGTTGAAACTTTATTCTTGATGGATTGATGTATGCTATCTAGGAAATTCACTTGGTATATTACTGATCAATCAATTTTGAGAGTTTAAAAGCATTATGAGTTTGTCCTAAGGTGTTTTTCTTGCCATTTTTCAATTTTTCTGTAAATTAGTTTAGTTTCAAAGTTTTTGGTATGTGTTTATTTCTTTCTTGGTGTTGAGTTTCTACATCAAGCACTCAATCATTGTCACTAATTCTCAAGTGCTCATTTTCAACTCTTTAATTACTCAAGCGCTATATGTTGTATCCAACACCGCTTCTAGCGGTTAGACCATTCAAGCGCTATAAGTTGTTTGCAACACCGCTTCCAACAATCATGACACTTGAGCACTAATATACATTGAGTGCTTCTACAAAGTATAAAAGGCCTTTCTAGTGAGCCATATTCACTTTCTATCCATCCTAACTAGTTTAAGCACCTTGGTTTTCCGTCTCTTCGACATTTGAGGTTAGCTTGCTTTGTTTTTTGCGTTTTCGTTCATATAGTATTATTCAGTACATCTTTTAGATCATTTCTAGTGAATTAGTTTTCTTTCGCAATTTTCTTAGTTTCTCAATTTCTGTCTTTTCACATTTTATTTACTTTTTGTTTTCCTTTGAGCGTCCGTCCTATTAACCTTTATGTTTTCTAGGACACTTCTTTCCCCATCATTATTCATGAGCGAGAATAGGAGACTTTGTTTTCTTTTCAAGGAACCTACTATCCCACCTAGTGCAAATGTTTTATGCGAACATGCACTATGTCATTATCGGTGTCACATTCAGAGTGACTATGTATGACTAGTCTTTCCTTGTCTTCTCTTGATCCATCACGTGTGTACTCGACATGCCTCGATTTGATGCACACGTTCTTTTTTTCTCTCCAAAGGTATAGGCTCTCACTCAAGGGGAGCTTGATGCCATTCCAACTTCCCTTTACGAAGCTTTCTACCTGTTTCTTTCTATATTTCCATTGCTGGCTTCTCGAAGCTAACGTGGCTCATTGCTACCTTCTTCATGTATACCTTATATCTCTCAACTCACCGTACCCAGATTTGTTGCTCGTCTGCTAGGCTCATTCATTCCATTCTCAATGGTCGACAATTCAACATCAACCAAGTCATCTTAGACATGATGGTCCCTTACTATGATCCTTCTTACTGAGGTGGTGGCCTTCCATTCACCCTATTTGTTTCTCAAATCTTAGAGGATGTTGGATTCAAGATTGATCCTACTTTAGGGGTCCAAGTGTTAGGTTTAAGCCCCTAAAAGCAAGACATGATGTAACAAAGTTAGACTTAACAATCCTCTTGCTATCGTTTTAGTGTATTGCCATTGATTTGAGTATTCAACCCATGTATCTTACATTGTACATGACTTGGGTGCATTAGGAGTTGCATAGAAGATACAAGTCATGGGTTCCTTGTAAGTTAATAAGTTGCTCACAATTGATTCATGGATTTGGGCAATCTAGTAGAGACTATAGTGCACCACCTTTTAATTGGATGGATGACTTATCTTAGTCATTGGGATGAGTTTCCCATGGTAAGTGCACTAATGTATGTGATGCGCACTAGACAGGACTTATGGTGAATCATGATGCAAGACTATCAATTGTCATGATTTACCAAACTACTATATTGCATGGATTCTCAACTTTGAGATGATATTAAGCCTATGCCAAAATCAACAAGAGGCTTTTACCTATGGGTGAGACCCTAAAGTGGTCATATATCCCTATGGATTGGGTCACTATTGGTGGAAACTGGTGGTAACAGGTATTCTCAATAGAGGTACCATGATATCTTATGGGATTGAGACAGTGTATTTCTTTAGATGATCCAAAGGACATGTGATAACAAAATTTGTGGCCATAGTAATTCTTTTAGTGGAATTTAACATATGTTTCTTGGAGCTATAATTTGTCAGTTGATCACATAATAAGTGGGATTTGTAACTCAAGGCTTGGAGATGTAATCTTGATAGGTGATAGCACTACCATGTTTAATTACAAACTTCAGTTCATGAGGAGTTTGCATATAGTGGATAGTAGGTCATAAACCCGAGTTTCGTTTCATTGTTATTTACATAGGGTATTGGAGTGCAGCTGATTCTCTTAAGTGGAATATTGAATCAACTTCAAAATTGGATTTTGAGGGAGCTAATACTCCTATGGGTCCCAATGGTCCCTTCTCTAAGCTCGTATACCATGATGCCATGGTTTATGAGGGTTGGATTGACTTTAGATTCATTCTTGTGCATAAGGGTGCTTTGGTAATTACATAAAGTTGCATAGGGGATAATGAACAAGGTCTTTGGTTTAAGCTAATTAATTAATTAGATGACCCTATATGGTTAATTAATCAATTAGGACCCGTTTTAAACTAGATTAAGTAACCCAACCTTAATGGACTTAAGTCACTTAAGCTTAATGGGTAACCCTATAAATACCCCTTTATGGGTTAGAGTTTCCTAATGACTTTCAGTTAGTCATCTTCCACCTCTAGAGAGATAGAGAGAGAGAGAGAGGGAGAGAAAGCTTTCCCTCTTTCATTGTCTATACTTTGGAGTGCCAAGATCGTGGTTTGAGTCATTGAGTGAAAAATCTTGGGTGTACACAGGAGACCTCCGAACTCTTTAAGCTTTTTCTTCATCAGATGGGTTTTGATATGAGAACATTTAGATCACATGTGTGAATACTATATCTCTAGATTTTTATCCTAATATGGTTTTCATAGCCATAGGTTTTCACTGCGATAGATTTAAAGATGCTTAGGGATAGATGTATGCACCCTATTAGATCCAGGGCATGGCAATAGAGTAATCTGAGGCTCCCAACTCCAAGCTTCTCATGCCTTTTTAAATGGGAGCTCTTAGGCCAAGAACTATAGCCATGTGTATGACCCCACGGCACCCCTTGCTTGCCATGGTCCTTAAGATGCCACACTAGCTTAGGAGGCTCTTGTAGAGGAGGATGAGATCCAAGTGGTGGACTAGGATGCTTTGGTTCCATAGATTAACTTACCAAATCTTTCTCTAAAGACTCCGCTCCAGCCCTAATCATGTTAATACATCCCGAGCTTCTCACATTGCATCGTCTTCAATCGACTCAAATTCTTGAGAGATCATGGATTTCATGGTCCATCTTCACTTAAGAATAGACTCATAGGACACTTAGCTCCTTAAGATCCAAGGTTAGCTCACTTATATTATCTTGTGGATCCACTCTCAAGGTGCCTTAAGCTCCATTTCTCTTTCGCCTCCTCTTGATGCTTAGTGTTGATATTTATTTTTATATATTTTGATATGGATTGTTTTACTTGTATATCTCTTCTATCTAGAATCAATTTTTGATCTATATATATATATATGATGATGATGTTTTATCTTTCTCTCGTCTCGTGTGTACTTTTTAGTTTGTATATTATATCCTTTGTCATTTTTGTGACAAAAAAGGGGGAGATCATTTCACATAATTGACAAGACATTTGATGCATTTTAAGGCACTAAGGCTCTTAGATAAGAAAGAAAAGGTGCATACCACAATGCTCTACCTCATTAGCACTAAAGCTTTATGGACATTGGAGTTTTGTTAACAATCAAAGAGGCTTGTGCACTATAAAGAGTTATAGGCGGACTACAAGATAGAAACCAAAAGGCAATTCTACCCTAAGGTTATCTCTTAATTGGTACATAAGCACATGAATAGGTTAATACATAATAGGTTTATTCAATAAAATGTAAAGGAGTTCTCATCTTTCATTCTAAAGATCTTGAATATCATAGAAGATGAACTTATCTTCCACTTCATGGAGGATCACTAGACGCATAGTAGTTGTAGAGTCATTGGTGATTTATAGGAAGAGAGGCTCTTCAAAGCTAAAGTTACTAGAGCATGGACGTGCACTAGTGGGAAAGAAGAGATGTCCTAGGTTTTTAAGGAAGGTACTACTAGATGGGTAAAGAGGTAAAGAGGCTATGATCAGCAAGGAGCATAAGAAAAACTCATAGTAATGCTCAAATGTTTCATATGAAATGACCCACATTAATTAGGAAAATTTTATCAAGAGAGAAACACACTCAATGCCATGGTGGAAGAAAGAGGGATGGAGATACACATTGGACCACTCCAATTGCTAAAACTCTCTAGAGGTGAAATCCATGCTAAACAAGCCTTGGAAAAGTGATATTACTACCAAGACTCAAGGGTAAACCAGGAAATTAACTTCAACATTACTTATGGTAAGTCATAAGGATAAGTTAGAACCAAGGAGAAGACCACCAACTAACACTGTAGGTAAAACAAGAAAGTCCATTGGAGTGTGTGGTCTTGCAAGAGCATAAGGGTATCAAGGTTTTAAGAAGAGCATGATGTGTGACCCTCGATAGTGGAGAAAGGGGTTATTGGAGATCAAGAACTCACTATTATACCAACAAACCAAAGCTCTTTGTATATGATATTGGTATAACTTATAATGGTTATGGATTGTTTTTATTGGAACTTCAAAATTGTGCAATCACTTTGATCCACCCCTCAACAAAAATTATGGGCCTATTTGCTAACTATTTAAAAAAAAAAAATTATACTCTTAAAAAAAAAGGAAAAAAAGAAGAAAAAAAGAAAAAAAGGAAAACACAATTGTCAATCAAAAAACATAAAATAATTTTATATTCTTAAAATCAGAAAATTAACATGGTGTTTTCAGATAATATTTTTTATTTGTTTTCACTTGTTCTCTATGTGTTGTTTTAAAAAACAACCATAGAAATATGGAAAATGATTAAAAATAAAGTACTACATATAAAAGTCATTTTTAAAACATATTTAAAAATATAGAAATTAACAAGTTAAAAACATTTCAAGTTCCAAGTAGACATTTGTTTTACAACATATTAGAAAACAAATTTCAAAAACTGTTTTTTTAGAACTATTCTAAAAAAAAAAAAAAGTTAGCAAATAACGGCCATATATACCCTGAGAATTCCCATTGAAAGGAATCCAAAAGGGACTAATAGAAAGTGAGACCACATTAGATTCATTAAAGGCTTTATAGTAGTTTCAAGAGTTGATAAGGACATTGAAAAAGATGTTGCTTACTGACCCTACATAAATGACATCCTTGTATATTTAGGTAAGAAGGTTTTGGAACTTGCTCAAGATGCTACCTGAAAAGCCACTAAAGCCACTAAGGCATATTATAGAATCTTCTAGAAGAGTTTGGAGTCCTCTAAAAGTGTCTACTCCTATATGAAGTTGGATAGAGGAAACATTATGGAAAAATTTAAATTAAGGGGAGAGCTAGTAGTATCTAGAATACTCCAGAATTACATAGTGTACCTAGCGTAGGATGGTTATAGTCTGCAGAAACCCATACATTTTAGAATATTTCTTTGGGGATTATAAATAGGGAAAGCCCTTGTTTGACCAAGCCCTTGTATGGAATCTTTCAAAAATAAAAAATAGATGTATAAATAGAATGTCTTTTTAAAGGTTCCTTATTAAAACAAATTTGCATTCACTCAAGCTTTCCAGTGTATTCTCTTCCTTTGTTCAAATGTTTAGCTTCTTCATTTCATAGGTATTATCTAGCATGGGTTGGAAAGGCTGACACAGCGTAAAGCAGGTTTTAGATGTCAATACTTACAAGAGACTTAAGTTTATGCATTTAATATAGTGAAATATAACATATCATTGTCAACCTTTCAAAAATAAAAAATAAATGTATAGAATCTAGATTAGGAGAAAAGAGTACTAGAACGTTACTCTTGCATAAATAGAATACAAACTTATTTGTTTTATGACCAAAAGCACTTAGATCAAGTGGGTGAGAAGAATGAAGGTCTTTTTATAGATCATAACTAATACAATTGAGATGTAAGTGTTGTCTTTTAAAGTGTCTTAACATTATCAGAAATCTTTTAATTTCTGGGTTGGGATAAAAATAAAGACTAGGATATTTGAATGTTGAATTGTAGAAATTTGATATTTATCATATAATAAAGTTGCTCACCGATCTAGAAATCAAGGCTGGTAGAAATTGGGAGGAATAGGCAGAATTGTATAGGACCATGCTAGGAAGCACAACAACAGCCATAAACAACATGATCTTAGCGGTTGTCCACCCCCGAAGTATCCAACACTGTTTTGTCTCCGCCACCACCACCGCTGCCGCCACCACCGGCACTGCCTGTAATGTTCATGGTATTCTTAATTTGGAGAAGCAGTGATGAAGGGGGGGCCGAGTTCTGTATAGTGTAAGTAGCTTATGAAATGATGAAGAAGATAAGAATATTGATTAGGGCCTCTTAAATTTTTCGGATAGGTACGTACTATATTAATGCATGCAATAGTAAGTTTGCGGTCGATTCTTGTAATACAATTATGAAGAGAGGACATTCTTTCAGAAGTAAGTAAAGAGCTAGCAATAAACATGGATGAAGAGTAGAATTTACTCTACATCAGAACAGCTTTCATTTTGGCAGATCATAATGGAACAAGTTGCATGACATGTATAAATGAACTTGTACACACCCAATTAATGGATATCTATACGAAATTCACTTATTGAGCTATATACAAAATAACCCAACCTAAATCCAATTCAACATTTAGATGGTTTATGTAATGAGTTTTAATATTTGGATTGGATTTGGATTATATTATTTTAATTCAAACTTAATTTGGATTAGCCTCAACTTAAAGTTTAGATAACTCACATCTAACCCATAATTTTTTTTTTAATATTTGCAATTTATACTATATAAAAAATACTTTTTAAAGAAAGAATATCAATATTATTTCATCTAGGCATAAGTGAAAATCCAAAAATCAATCAAAATTATCCGATCCAAGCAAAACTGATCAAAGTAATTTGGAATGTCATACTAGACTAGTCAAATTAATTTTTAAATCCAATCTTTATATTTTGGGTAAAAAGTTAATAAATATATCAAATTGGTTTTAAGTACTTTTCAAAGTTTGGTTTATTTTTTATTCAATTATAAATTGACTAAGTTGGTTTGGTTAACTTTTCCTCTAAAGGCCAATCAAACCATACCTTTTTACATCCATAATTTCATGTTGATAGAAAAATCTTGAAATATTATCTATTTCCTATTTAAATTCTGATATAATCAATGTTTTTAAAATCAGACTGGTCATTGAACCGCAAAAGTTAACAGTTGACGGTTCATTGGTTAGACTGGTTGTCGAACTGTGGTCGAACCAGGGATGTTATATATATATATATATATATTATTAAAATTTTAAAAATTTAAAAAATAATAATAAATTCTATCTAAATTTTGACAACATCTACTCTGTTTCTTGAGTTTTTTTCACAAATTTGTTTACCTATAGAAGTCATCAATCATCATATATCATATCTATAACACAATATAAGATGTTATACATTCATAATGTCAATAAACCCAATATTTATCAAATAATCAAACGATTGTTATCCTACATCCAATTATGAGCAATAAACCAACAATTACCAAATTATCAAAGAATTGTTGACTTAACAAATTATCCATAATAGATAATACAAATGTTAACCACAACACTTAAATAATTACTCCAAATATAACATGTCAATGTTTGATTATTCATGAAGATTTTTTCACACTAATAAATGTAAAATTCATGTCTTCATTCATTTTGGAAATTGGAATATGGAGATTGAAAATGAGCATTTGGAAAACCAAAGTTCTCCACATCAAGCCCATCTACAACCATGCCACTGTCATCCTCATCATCTACAAAAATATTGAATATATATCAACAAGAAATCATTTTTAAAGAAAAAAAATAATTATTGAACGTTTATAAGTTTAAATATTCTACTAACCAATGTGAGAACTTGAACCTTCTAATTCATTTATTGAAATTGACCCTTCTTCATATAGAAGATTTTCCAATTCTTCAACATCTAGCTCCACTGGTCGATCCTCATCAACTATCCAAAAATTGGTCTCATCAATGCATGCATAGTCAATGAGATCATAGGTTCTTTTCTTGTAATAGAACCTAAAAAAGAAAAGCATATAATTATTCATAATTGTGAATGAAAGAATTTAAATTCAAAACAACTACGAAAGCATTTATATTGATTTTTTAGTCGCAAATTGTAATGAACATATACAAGACCATTAAGTCTTTGATGTTCCAATCCATTCCTTCTTTTGGTATGTATACATTCAAAGACACTCCAATTCCTTTCATATCCAGAAGACAATGCAGTTTGGCTCAATATTTGTATGGCCAACTTTTGCAATGTGGTGCATTGTATCCATGTAGCCTCCATCATTCATCTAGTTACCATTTTCACATTAAAAATAAGAAAAAAAACATTAGCCAGTTTAAAATATTAAATAGTAAGTAGGTAACTAATGAAGAAGAACAAGCACACTAATAAATTAAAATTATCTTTTACCAGGTTGAAGTACTTCACGTGAAGAATAAGCAAAGTCTCTTTCAAAACTTCCTAATTGATCACGAAACAACTTCATTTCATTCATCATATCAAGCTTGCCTTCTAGAACTTTCTAATCAATAACATCCATGACATCTCCAATAACAATTGGCTTATTACAAAAGTATTCCTAATCATATTGGAAACATGGATTCAACTAATGAACTGATGAATGAATGCTTTTTTTTAGTTGTTGATCCCAATGTTGCTTTATGATCTCTGTATAAGGCTTGTATAGTCTTTTGTTGTGGTTAAATAATTTATTGATGCCCAAACAACCCTATACATGCCTTCATACACATATCCCATCAAAGGCCTCTCATCACAATCAACAATACGCAATAAGTGCATTAGTGGAGACATAAGATTCACAACTATTAAACAATCATTCCAAAATCTATTATCCAAGATGATGGAAACTGCAGCTCTATTTTTATTATCCCTTGAATATCTAGAGTCCACAAAGAACTTGCTAGTCACCAAAGCTTGCAAGTCATGTTTATGATCATGAAGACTCTTGAGTGCAATGAATGTAGCAACAAAGCGAGTTGCACCAAGTCAAAGAATCTCTAATCATCCTCCTCTTTTTCTCAACCAACTTAACGAAGCAACATGATTATACACAAAAATTGTCACATTTGATGCACGTCTTACAAGTTCAGCAATATGGTCCATCTTACCAATTTCCTTAAAGATCAAATTAAGACAGTGAACTGCACAAGGTGACCGATTGATGTGTTTATGCTTATAAGAAATCAATCTCTTTGTGGCCACAAAATTTGTTGCATTATCAATCACTACATGAACTACTTTGAGTGGACCCACCCATTCAATCACCTTATCAAATAACTGAAGCAAATTGATTGCATTCTCAACAATGTCTGAAGCATCAATAGATTTCACAAATGATATTCCTTCAAGATAATACACAAGGAAGTTGATGAGTGTTCTTTGTCTATTATCTATCCAACCATCACCCATTATTGTACACTGAACTTTTGCCCAAATTGCACGATAAGAGTCCATAAGTAACTAAACTTCCTTCTTGGCATTCTTTAAAAGATTAACCTGCAACTGATGGTAATTTGGACCCTTATATCTAGGACCAATTGCAGATATAACATCCAACATTGGATTGAAGTAGAAGGAATTCACAACATTAGTAGGAATGCATGCATCATAAAAGAATCTCCCAACTGCCATATCTGCTCTCCAAATAGCTTATTTCCTAATTAATACACTCTTCATGGAAGGTTGAGCTCCTTATTTCTTGGTGCAAAATACTTATCCATTGTTGATTTTTTTTCTTTTTCTACTACTAGCTACCATAGGATTTTGCATTTCTTGAACCTCTTCTTCACCTTTTGCCATATCACTTTCAAATTGTGACACATTAGGACCATAAAGATTTCTATATTCATATGCTTCTTGGGCTACTTTCTTGGAATTCACAAACTCTTGCAAAGAATTTTTTATTTGAAATCTAACATCAAGAGGAACCGATTTACATAGACCAATATCCTCTTTCACTCCAGCAAGGTGTTGCTTCCTTCTATGAATACCCTCACCTTTTGCAACCTTTTTACAATACAAACAAACAATAGCTCTCCTTCCATTTCTATTTCTTTCTTCAAAAACATGCTCCCATGCAGGGTCAATCTTGCCTCTAGTTGTTTGTGAATTGGTAGTTAAATCTTAACCAGAGGATGGGGTCAAGTTTGATTATATTTTTTATTTCTCTATCAAATTGTAAACAAAAATCACAATTTTAATCATAAAATTAAATAATCAAGTCATTGACAATTTATTTTTATTTTTTAAAAAAAAAATCGAGTCATCAACAATTTAAAAAATCAAAGAGTTAAAATTTTTAAAATTTATTAAATTTTTTTTTTCTAAATGAGAAATTTACTTTCAAATAAAATATTTATTTAAAATTTTAAAATCAAAATTTTATTTGAAAATGAACAAATTATTTTAATTCCTAATGTTTTAACTTTTCAATAAATTGAATAAATTAAAATGTGCAATAAATAAACAAAAAATGAAAAAAAAATTATAAATATTAAACATAACATCAAGATTGTAAACAAAAAAAAAACATTAAATATAAACATAAAAATTAAATTTTAAAAAATAAAAATGAAACCTTTTGGAGATGATGCTACTATCGGTGGAGCTGGGGTAGCCACATGTTGTGGGTAGATGGCTTTGTTGGGCTGGGGGGGGTTTGCTAGCGGGGAAGCGATATCTGACCAACTAGTGGCTGGCGATAGTCGGAGCTAGCAGCTAGGACAGCCATGTGGGGGGGAGGGGAGGAGAGAGAAAGAAAGAAAGAAAAAGGTTTTATACTCATTAAAATGGTGTCATTTTGATGCCAGAAACATCAAAACGATGTCGTTTCGCTATTAGGAAAAAAAAAAATTGGTTGAACTGTCTGGTTTGTCCAATTCAACCAATCCGATTCTGATTCAACCACTTTTCGACTCAATTCACTGGACTGGACATGGAACCGTGACCAACAAATGGTAGATATGGTCGAACCGACCGATCTAGTTCGGTTTTTAAAAAAAAATAAAATTGTGTGAGCTTAGTCCAACCAATTTAAAGCCATATAATATGATCAATCCAACTAATCCATGTATAACTTGATCGATATCTAACAGCTTAGTGCCCCATTACACATCGCCACAGATATTGGGCTTAGACGTGATGGTGAGTGAAATTGGGCCCAATTACAAAGATGATCCTAGTTGACACTAGGCCATGACTCACAATGCCTCATTAAAAAAATTTAGGGAAAAAATGTAAATCTTTGTTGGTGTGTCATGATAGTGGCCAACAAAGTTGTCGATATATCTGAAATATCGATCTAGCTAGACCAATATGTAAAATATCAACCTTTTCCTTTGTGTCCTTGAGCTCAATTTGAAACTAAAAAAAAATTATAATGAGTTGTGCTTGAGACTAAAAAAAATGATAATGGATTGGGCTTGAGTTTAGTATATTTATATATCCCAAATCTATGATTTTGAAAACACCATATTAATTTTTCAAAAAAAAAAAAAAATTATTGTCCATTAATATTTATACTTTAGCTAAGGAATAAAAATATTTAAATTTTAAAATATCAATATATACCATTTTTAAGATAAATTTAATGAGCATTAAAATAAAACAAATCAATTTTTTTTCTCTATTTTGAATTCTATGTAAAAACATATATTTAATATATTTACCTTTTATTTGTTTAATATGGTTTTTACTTTTTCATTTTTTGGGAAAATTGGAGTTAGGTATAACATGATCAAAATATTTTTTTTAAATGACTAATTTTTTAGTCTTGAATGTCAAATTGTTAAAATATTAATTTTAATTCATACAAGGAGACAAGGAGATTAATTAATTTATTTTTATGTTTTATCTATTGTTAATTTTTAAGATAAAAATAGATATATTTTCTTCCATTTCAGAAGTTAAGGATAAAAACTTTTTCTCTATGTATTCTTTTTTTTGTAATCTAAGTTTTGTAATTATATATTTTATTTTTTCGAGTGTTTATTTTTTACTTAATTTAAACTTTTTTGGACCTCATTTGAGTCATATTTCTTGAAAGGTACTAATTTTATAATAGTACTTGATTGGTTTCATAGGGAAAATTTTAGGGAAAAAAAAAACTTTTTATTTGACCAATAAAAAAGCAAAAAGAAAATATTTTATTTTTCCTAATGCATTCTAAAATTTTAAACTTTATTTTACTTTTGAATATTTTTCCTACCTACTCAAGATAATGAGAATGATTTAGGGGGAAAAAAAAAAGGTTTTGAGTTTTTTTATATTTTTATTTACTTTCGTGATCCTCTAACTAGTTTAACTCAATCTTCTTATATAAATAATGTCCCTTGGTTAATTCATTATTGATAATTCATTTGTATTTATGTGGCATTTTATTTTTTACAAAATAAAAAAAAATATTGTCATCCAATAAAATGTCATAAATATTATTTTCAAAAACCAACCTTTTATGTTAAATAAAAAGTATTTTAATATTTTTATATTTAAAAGTAAAAAATTAAGCATATTTTTTAAATATTTTATTCCTATTACACCTATTTTGATTTTCATGTTTTTTTTTTCTTTTGGGTTTTCATTAGGTTGTGATAAAATAATTTTTATGCTGCATTCAACAATTCCCCATTATATTCATGAATCATCAAAATAAAATAAAATAAAAGTATCTTCATTGTAGACCAATTATATCGAGATTTTTTTTTATATGGTAATTATTTTTTAAAATTGGGACCTAAAAGTGTGTAAAATTTGAGAAAACTCAAGTTCAGAAAAATTAAAAATATTTGTTTGTATTGTAGGAGAGCTTAATAAAAGAAATGGAAGAAAAGATAGCGGGAATAAACTCCGTATCAACTCCATTAGTAGATCTCCCTTTTATAAAAAGTTGGGATGAGGTTAATAATAACAGTTGAAATATGTCAAGGAATAAATGATCATTCATCATAGCAAATTACCATAACAAATCTTGTATTTTGTAACACTCTTCTTTAGATGATCATAAGAATGCGTCTCATTAAAACCTTATTAGAAAAAAAAAAAACATGGAAAAACCCTAGTGAAGGAAAAAAAATAAGTACAATATTCTTTAACTGATCTTATCAAAATTGTCTCATTAAAAATTTTGTCAGTTAAAACTAGTAGGGCAAAACTTGGACAAAGAAAAAAGAGTACAGTGCATCCATATTAATGTACTCCCCTTGATATAGACATGATCATACTTTCTTCAATGCTTAAATTTGTAGATCTCTCAATCTCCACATTCCAATGTTATATCTTAACTTTTTCAAAGTAATAGATGGTAATACTTTTGTAAATAGATGTATTGGATTGTCACATGATCGGATTTGTTGAAAATCAATTTCACTGTTTTCTTGAAGCTCATAAGTGTAAAAGAACTTAAGGAAAATATGCTTAGTTCTATCACCCTTTATAAACCATCTTTCAAGTTATGTAATACAAGCAACATTATCTTCATTAACTTCGTTAGATTATCTTTGATGGAGGATAGTCCACGTGAATCTCTAATAATATGTTGAATCATGAATTATAAATATTTCTAGATGATTTTAAAAGTTGACTATCATTGTTTGTTTTACTGATTTCCATGATATTATTGTACCATCATAGGTAAATAGAACCCCTATTTGAGATCAAGTTTGTGGGGATCTAAAAAATAGTTAGCATCAACATAGCTAAGTAATTGAGACTCCAATCCTTTTAAATAAAATAACTCATGTCAATTGTTCCATGTAGACATTATAGTATGTGATTAAATCCATTCTAATGTCTTCGAGTTGATGTAGAACTATATCTTGCAAGTAAGTTGTTAGAGAATGTCTTGTATGGTCGTGTGTAATTTTCAAGGTACATAAGTACACCAATAACACTAAGATAAAGTACTTTTGAACCAAGTATTTCTTCGTTATCTTCTCAAGGACAAGAGGGACCCTTTTTCACTTCTAGTGAGCAAACTACCATTTGAGAATTTAGTGGATGTGATCTATCCATGTGAAAGTGTTTCAAGACTTTTTTTTGTATATATTGATTGATAGACTAACATTCCATTTGAAAATTGTTCAATCTATAAGTCAAGATAGAATTTGTTTTCACCAAATCTTTCATTTCAAATTCTATCTTCGAATAATTAGCAACTTTTGTGAGTTCTTGAGTTCCTACAAGATTCAAATCATTAATATATACTACAATAATTGCAAATTTAGTTTCTAATCACTTAATGAAAATGTATAAATATATAAAGTTATTCACATACTTTTTTTTAGAAGGTATTTGCTAAGGCAATTGTACCACATACATTTGGATTGCTTCAATCCATATAAGGACCACTGTAACTTGATTGAGTACGTGCTACAAGGATTTTTTATTATTTACTTCAAGTAAACTAAATCCTTCAAGGATTTTCATATATGTATCATTATCTATGAATGCATATAAATATGTTGTAATAACATCCATGAGACACATATGCAATCCTTCTTAGAATTTCAAACCAATTAAAAAATCAAAATGTGATTGCATCTATGATGGGAGAGTATGCTTTCTTATTAACAATATCAAGTCTTTAAGAGATACCTTATGCTACTAATCATGTTTTATATCTTATGATTTCATTTTTCTTATTGTGTTTTATTATAAAACCCATGTATACCCAATAGGCCTTATGTCTTCAGGCATTCGGATTACTGGTCCAAATACTTGTTGTTTTATTAATGAGTTTAGTTTTGCTAGGACTGTTTCTTTCCATTTTGGCTATTCATTTTTATATTGGCATTCATTTACAATTTTTAGGATAGGATCCTCATCATTTATTATGGTATCAATAGTCACTTGGAGAGAAAATATATTGCCTATAATGAGTGTATTTCAATCACATTTTTTTCTTGTATGTAGATAACTAATAGAAATCTCATTATTTAAGGTATGTGTGCCTCTTTATGGGCTAATTGTATAATTTAAGTCTCTTCAAGGGCCATTTGATTATTAACTTAGGATTAATCAATCAAATATAATAACCCATTTTTGGGTTAAACTTCTATAGGAGTGTTAGTCTTTTTTTGTGTTTTTCCTTATGTTTTTCTTTTCTAAGGAACTGTATTTGTTGAGTCAATAAATCTACCACGCTTTAACAACTTTTAGATTCATTTTTTGTGATATTAGTTACATGTCTTATAGGGACTTCAATCCGTATTGGAGTATTTGCAACCAATATTATATTACTTTGTCACTTTCTTTGCATCAATGAATGCATCTGACAATTGATTTGTGATTCCTTACAAGTAAATAATTTTTTAAATTTCTAATTGACCTTGAATTTTTAGAGGATCAAGGTGAGACAAAACCGATGCATTCCAAGTAATTTTATTATTTTCATATTGTTATCTTGGAACTAACTTTTCCTCCCCCTAATGATAATAAAATTGTTTCATCAAAATGATAATAGTCGATCAAAGAGAAGTAGTTGTGTTCTTATACATAATGGTTAAACAATCAATTGAATTCGTTTAATAAGACATTCAATTAGACCATTTTGGATATAAATATAAGCAACAAGAAGTTCGATGTCAATGCTAGTTGACATACAGTAGTCAATAAATGTTTGGAATAAAAATTCAACCCCATTATCAGGATGAATTTTCTTGATACGGTAATATGGAAATCATGCTCTTAAATTATTTAAACAACTAGCCTTACAAAGAAAATATTGCAAGTGGAAGGAAGGTAAACATGTGATCTCTTAGTTGATCCATCTATTAAGACCATAAAATATTGAAAAGGTCCACAAGAAAGATGGATGGGGCCACATATGAATCATGGATTCTTTCTAATAAGGTTACGATTTTGAAGCTATTTTGGTAAGTGATGGCTTAATAATCAATATGCCTTGTGAATAAGGAACACAATTGTAATCATTGGGCACAAGAACCTTATGGTTTTAAAGGGTGCCCATGAGAGTTAATGATGATACGACACATCATAGATGACCATGGATGACTAAGTTATTCATGCCAAAGCATCAAAGTATTTAAGTCATAGAGCTTTTGGTTCATTACAACCCACAAGAAAAGGCAAGGGTTTCTCTAATAAATGTTTTTATCTAAAAATCATAGAAGTAATATGGAGATACTCTTCTTTATCTTCATTCATAGTCTCAATATGATATCCATTTCAATGAATATCTTTAAAACTAAGTAGATTTCTTTAAGATCTAGTAGAATATAATGCATCATCAATATTAAGTTTTAATAATAGTAGCTCATTTCAAGCCTTGAATCAAGTTTACAAAACCTAATATTGTATAAACACCAGCTAGTGTAAATGTTAAGTTTGAGAAATAGTTTTTATCTTGAAGAATTGTACGTGTTATGGCTCAATTCACAAGGCATACATCTTCATGATGTGTTATGTAATATTCAAGTTAGGATGATCCATCCATCTACTTGACCAAAAAGTAATAATAATAAACATATAAATGTCATGCATGGAACATGTAAAAAACCTTAGAAAAATTTAATGATTGTAAAACAAAAGAACATGAAGATAAAATAACATATCAAGGCCTAACAATTAGTCATAAAGAACAAACCCATCTATAATTAAATAACCAATCTTGTCACTAGGATCTTGAAAAAAATCTGACACAAGTGTGTCATATCTTCAATTCCATTATTATCAATTAATTTCATCTCAACCTTCTTTCCTCTTGCTTTTTTTGAGGCTTACTAAAGGTCAACTAAATGATTTGACGTATTGATTACAGCCACAAATTGTGCTCTAATGGCACAATTAGAGAGCGAATCATGTGATGAAAACACTTAAATTCTCTCACTTAACTCAATTGTTGCTAAGACCTTAGTCATGAGTCTAACTTATATTTTGAGCTAAAATCCAATTTTAAGAGATGAAAAGGATGCAAGTTACAAGAACCTCTTTCATCCATAATAGTGAAGGGGTTTAATGTGTATACAAGGGGCTCCAAAAGTTCTCAAGCATGATGAGAGCTACAAGAAATGCAAATGAAACAATGCATAATAAGAAAGATAAGAAATGAATATTATGGAGAAACATAGAGAGCAAATACAAAACAAAAAGGTTAGAGACCATAGCTTAAAGTTTAAGACCTTAGTCATGAGTCTAACTTATATCTTGAGCTAAAATCCAAGTTTAAGAGATGAAAAGGATGCAAGTTACAAGAACCTCTTTCATCCATAATAGTGAAGGGGTTTAATGTGTATACAGGTGGCTCCAAAAGTTCTCAAGCATGATGAGAACTACAAGAAATTTAAATGAAACAATGCATAATAAGAAAGATAAGATATGAATATTATGGAGAGACATAGAGAGCAAACACGAAACAAAAGGGTTAGAGACCATAGCTTAAAGTTTAAGACCTTAGTCATGAGTCTAACTTATATCTTGAGCTAAAATCCAAGTTTAAGAGATGAAAAGGATGCAAGTTACAAGAACCTCTTTCATCCATAATAGTGAAGGGGTTTAATGTGTATACAAGTGGCTTCAAAAGTTCTCAAGCATGATGAGAGCTATAAGAAATGTAAATGAAACAATGCATAATAAGATAGATAAGAAATGAATATTATGGAGAGACATAGAGAGCAAACATGAAACAAAAAGGTTAAAGACCATAGCTTAAAGTTTAAGACCTTAGTCATGAGTCTAACTTATATCTTGAGCTAAAATCCAAGTTTAAGAGATGAAAAGGATGCAAGTTACAAGAACCTCTTTCATCCATAATAGTGAAGGGGTTTAATGTGTATACAAGTGGCTCCAAAAGTTCTCAAGCATGATGAGAGCTACAAGAAATGTAAATGAAACAATGCATAATAAGAAAGATAAGAAATGAATATTATGGAGAGACACAGAGAGCAAACACGAAACAAAAAGGTTAGAGACCATAGCTTGAAGTTTAATATAGGGAATTGGAATTCAAACTTGGCAACAACACATTTTGAATTTGACATGATTTTTTAATAACTTTTTAAGGTTATTTTTGAGAAAATTATATATCATTTTGAATCTCGAGAATTTAGGAGTCCAACACGTTAAACAATGTGCAAATTGGAGTTGAAACAAAGAAGTTATGGATATTTGTAGACAATTGAGCAAAATTAAAGAGTCATTCCGAATTTGAGATGGCAATTTCGAAAATTTAACTTATGATTTTGAAATCCATTTCAAAATTACCCCAATTTTAAATTAGTCACTATCACTTTGAGATTTTGCTTCCCTCACTTTGGGAATTATGTCTTGAGCACTTATCAACCCTAAATGGGCTCCACATGACTAGAAATCGAGATTTTAATATTCTTTTGTTATTTTTCTGTAATTATTTGAGAAGTAAGTGGCTAATAGGAGTATGCCATGCATTAATTTTTATTTTTGATATAAAAACCTCTATTTAAGGTTTGGAGAGGGATTTAGAGATTTTTATGTTTAGAGGATGTTAGAGAAAGAAGGAAGACATCAAAGGTTTTTCTTGGTTTGTTTTTTTTCTATGTTTTCAAAACTAAACTAGTCATTGAACCGAAAAAGTCATTGGTTCATGGTTTAATGCTCAGATTGGTGGTCAAACCGCGATTGAAGCAATGATGTCATAAATATATAATTTATATGTTAAATAAAATTTAAAAAAAAATAATAAATTATATATATAATTGAAAATTTTAATAATATTCAAAAAAAAAAATTGATGTACCAAATTAAATGATAAAGATAAATATAAATGTATTAATATTTAAAATTTTATTAAATAAAATTTATATAATATTTAAGTATAGGATATATTTAACATGATAAGAAAATTATAATATTTAATTTTATCATGTATCTTATTATTTTAAAATTTTAAAAATTATAATATTAATTAATTTGTTTTATTTTCATACTTATCATTATATAATTTATATAATATGAAGAATTTATATTTATTTATTGGTTTTATATGGTGCAAATGTGGGAGAGAGAAAAAAAAAATCAAAGTTTGTATTATTATTTGTCAAAACATTAAAGTGATTCAATAGCTTAGTGGTCCATCACTTTCCTTTTGTAATAGGTGGTTAGTGGCTTAAGTCCCTTGAGTGCGAAAATATTCTTTTCTTGATCTACTCATCAATCCCGCATTGAAACTTTGTAGACTCTAAGTGTTGTTTAAATTTGTTGGAACAACAAATGATATAAATGGGCTTGGGCAGTAGGCCTGATTGTAACAAGAAAACCCAACTTGGGCATAGTGACCATCAAGTTTTTGGTTGAACCAGTTTGATCGATTCTTCAAGAATCGAACAATTTGTCTGGGTAGGCAATTCAACTGCTCAAACCAGTTTTTTTGGGTGGACGGTTCAATTTTCAGTTTGAGCGATTTAGTGTCGACTCAAGTCCAAACGATTTGATTTAGCCAACCAAACCAAAAATGCGGCTAGTTGAAGGCTCAACTGGTTTGACTGGCTAGTCTAGTCCAGTTTTTAAAATAGTGGTTTTTTTTTCCTTCACTTATACTATTGAATAAAGCATCGTTTTTAATTTCATTAAAAATCAAGAATGGTTCTTTCTTATTCCTTTATGATTTATGTATATAAAAACACACCCATGAGAGGCTAAAAAGTCATCTTGGGGTAGGAAATATGAAAACCTACGATTAGATCTAAAAGGAAACAATGGGTGAAATTGGATTTAAAAAGGAATGAATTAAAGGTTAAAGGTTAAGGCACCAATATCGAAATCAATATACCCTTTAAAGTTAGTTTGACTTAGGAGTTAGGACAATTGCATATTCCTTAATACTAGGGATTCTTGGTAATTTTTTATCCATAGTTATTTGAGGGTTTGTAATTATTATCTACCCTAATGTAAATTTGCACAAATAGGTAAAAGGTTAAAAATGTTAGACCTAAACCTCAATTTCACCTCCATTCACCTATTAGGTGATTCAAGATGGAATAAAATAATAAAGTTAGGATATGGATCAACTCTAAGGTATGAAGCTCATGTTGATCTCATTAGACCATGCATTCTGAATACCATAAGATTAATTAAAATATACACCCTTGTTTCGCTTAAAGGTCTTACTCAAAGTTGAATAGTGGAACACCCCAATCTTGATTAATTGAACTAAAAATCAATAATTTCTCTATAATTTAATTACATTCATGTAAACCCTCCATTTTGTCCTCTTAGCAGATGTGGTACTAGGTGTCCTCCCATACTTCTCTCTTGACTTGTTGTTATCCCTTGGTGGCCCATTGACACTTATATAGTTTCAATTTCTAAGCCACCTTCAAGGACCCTCTATTAAGAGACTCATTTGAACCCACATTGTGACCTTGGCCACCCTTCATCCTTAGGTTAGATCCCACTTAGATTCACCTAGACCCACTTAGGTTCACCTAGACCTATTCTGATTCACATAGGCTCGTTTAGGCTCACTTAGACATGCTTGATCCACTTGGGCCTAGTTAGCTTTACTTGACCCGCCTAGGTTACCTTTTGGGCATGTCTTGCATGGCTTCCATGACTTGTGTTTGTATGGTTCCATCACTTTTATTTTTTTATTTATGTTATTTTATTTTTATTTATTTATTTTATTTTTAATTATTATTATTATTATTATTTTCTATAATAATTTTTTTGAAATGTTTCAATATAATTTTTTTTAATGAATAAATTTTTGGTAAGTTATTATTCATTATTATTATTATTATTATTTACTTTATGTTTTTATTTTTTTATTTTATTTTCATTTTTTATTTTTTAAAAATGTTTATTTTATTTCATTTACTTAGGCAAAAAAAAAAAAAAAAAAAAAAATTGAAAAGGAAAAAACATAGGAACCGGGATACTGCATGAAAAATGAGGTTTTTTGAAAAACGAAGGGTGAAATGAGGATTTTCAAGGGTTAAGGGCATAGGGAAATGAGGATTTTTGGAAAAGAAGAAGGGAGATGGGATATTTTTAGAGTGAGCAGAGAAAGAAATCGGTAAAGGACTTTTGGAGAGTGAAGGGGCTGTGAATAGAGAATGGACTACTTGGTGGGTTTTTGGTGAAAAAGAAAACTATGAGATGAGCGTCTTTTGAGAGTTACATAGAGAGCTTGAGGGGGGCACTTTCAGTTAGAGAAGAAAGGCTTGAAGAAAAGAAAATAAGGATAACAACTTGAGGAAGAAGTAGAGAGTACTTTGGGGTTTTGCAGCCAAGAAAAAAAGGGAAAAATACAAGAAGCCAAGCAATTCTTTGCTTGAGTGGAGATTGCTCAGGTATGGCCCCTATTATCTTCTATGCTCTCATTTATATTCTGTTTTTCCTCATTCTCTTACTAAATTTTGGGCATAGTTTGTTTGGGTGTGGACATCAAGGGCCACACACTTGTTTTGTTGAATTTGAGATTCTCATGCATGCTCTATTTCGATTCTATTTTAGTTCCTTTGATTCTTTTTGTGCATAGTTAATGCATTGATTCACCTATGAGCTAGATATTTGAGAATCATACTCTTGCTTCTTATTAGATTCACCTATTCTAGGCCCATTGATCACAACTTGAAATGAGGCCTTGTTCAATGGTTTGTTTATTTGCTTTAGGTATGCTCTATTTTTAGGTTGTTTTATTCTTTGTTCTTGGTTTTAGCTTGTATCTGTGCAGCAAAAAAGTGTGCAATATTGGGCAGATGCCTTCCAGGGATGGCCAACTTGCCTGGGTTTTTGGGAAGATTACTTGTAATAATGTTCCTCTGGACTAACCTTTCCAAATGTTTCCTAAATGTGTTTATCCATCCACAAGTCTACGTGAGACAAGATAATGGCGGTGATTACAAAGACAGAGAAAGTAGAAGGGATAACACTCTAGCCCTGGCATACAAATAATACCACTAGTTTCTGCAAAAGGCTAAATTGAGTGGAGATTTATTGGTGGAAGAAATGAATCCTCTGAGTTTGAAGTTGTATGAGTTTGTGTTGTCAGTATTCCAGTCTCTGGCAATTGAAAGGTTTTTCAATATAAGATTTCTAGCAATTGATATTTGTCAAGAATTATTGCAACGGACCCAGTTGCAACTTTTGATGTCGGTACTAGTTGAAAGACTTGATTGACCATTGTTTGCTTTTAAGATAAATACTTGAGAAGGCATCAGGGAAGGATTCATCTAAAGGTTCTTCCCTTGCTAATGACCCTGTTTCCAAAGGGCAGTAGCATTCTAGACAAAGCAGTCGAATTATTTAAAAAAAAAAAAGTATTTGTTCCTCAACCTACTGATATTGTTAAAACTGCTGGTATAGAAGTTACATACATGCTCACCTATGGCCTGCTCACCCTCACAGCTCACCCATGCAGCTCACAACTCATCTATGACCTCCATACCATCACCTACAGCCCACACCTCACCCTTACAGCTCACTCATGCAGCCCGTACCTCACCACAGGCTCACCCATGACATGCTCACCCTCACAGCTCACCCATGTTGCCCACACCTCACCACAAGCTCACCCATGCAGCCCGCACCTCAACACAAGCTCACCCATGGCCTGTTCACCCTCATAGCTCACCCATGTAGCCCGCATCTCACCACATGCTCACCCATGGCCTACTCACCCTCACAGCTCACCCATGCAGTCCGTACCTCATCACATGCTCACTCATGGCCTACACACCCTCCACATACAGCCCACATGCACCCTATGGCCACCACATGCTCACCCACGACTTACCCACACCCCACACTTCACCACACAACTCACCAATGGCCTCCACACCACCATCATGCAATCCACGGCTCACCCATGGCCACCATATGGCCATCCCTCAACTCCCATGCAGTCTACGGCTCACCCATGGCCACCATATGGCCATCCCCTAACTCTTATGCAGCCCACACTCCTCTCACACGTCCATGCCTTCCACTGGCAGTCCATACCTCTCATGTTCAGCCTATACCGCCTTTATGCAACCCATGTATTCCATAGGCAGCCCATACCTCTCATGTTCAACCCATACCTCCCTTGTACAACCCATGTCTCTCATGTTCAGCCCATACCTCCCTTGTGCAACCCATATCTTCCATAGGTAGCCCATACCTCTCATGTTCAGCCTATATGCCTCCCATGTGCAGCCCATATCTTCCATAGGCAGCCCGTGTGGTCACCACATGCAGCTCACATGCATTTTCATTTTAAAATTCATCTTTTAAAAATATATTTTTTAAGCAATCGCATTTTCAAATAATTATTCAAATTAAAATTTCCAAAATTCCAAATTTAATTTTTAAAATTCTATTTCCAAAATTTTCAAATTTTCCAAAATTTCCAAATTTATTTTTTAAATTCCATTTCCAAAATTTCCAAAATTTCAAATTTAATTTTCAAAACTCCCATTTTCAAATTTTTTAAATATAAAAATGAATAACTTTTCATAATTCCAAAATATTGTAATTTATGAAAACTAATTCATAACAAAAAAATTTGGGCTTTGGTGGGGGCCCAAGATTCATAACATTTCTTTTAAAAATAATTCAAGTAAACAGTGCAATCGATTTTATTTGATTTTGATTTGATTTTGTGTGAGATTTTTTACACTTGTCATTGTACACTAACCTTGTTTTCATGACAATGCTTTATTACCTGCTATCAAGGTACACTCTCACCCTCACTTTGTTTATTATTTTGTTATCATGACTTGTTTTTGAACTATGATTGTTTTAGTATCCATTGATTTCCTAGTTAATTGTCATGTCTATTTCACCTTATTTAGTAGAGACCCATTTTTAGGGGCTTAGAGGGGTGCTACGGTCTTTACTATGTCTTCTTAATAAGTAACCTGATTCTTAAACCTAGTTTTGGTTTTTTACAGACCGTCTTCTCCAAATAAGGAGTCACACTTAGGGTTTTCTTTCTTATTTTGTTTTCCCTTAAAAAACTAAAACAAAAATAAGTGGCGACTCCAAGTCTTTTCTAAAAATCATATTTTTCACCAAATAAACAAAAAGCGAGTTGCATCATCGAGTGAGAACGCATCGAGCTAAAATGCGAGGTCCACAATTCATTTTAGGAAACTAAAATTCCATTAAATGAATTTTATATATTCTTAATTTAGAGAATCAGGTAGAAAACAATATTGTTTTTACCTAATTTTGACAATCTTTATAGGCTAATCCTAAAGGACAATACCCAAAGTGCAACAAAAGGCATAGTAACTCTATCTCTAGTTTTTCTTGGCTAGAATTACTATGTTATTTAGGCTTAGTATTCAATACCACAAAGATTGACCGTCACGTATGATAAGTATGTGACCAATACCCTTTAATGTCACATCTATCACATTCATTCTCATGAGTTTGTTTTCCTTATATATTTCTCCCATTTTCTCATGATTTGGTTTAATATTGTTCCACTTTTTATGGTAGGTAGTATTTTTCCTATTATAACCACCATAGTGTTTAGAATTGTGTCTTCCTTAACCACAAGTCCATGACCAAAACCATGTTTGTAATCATTTGATAAGGTGGGATTTGCTTGTGGGAATGGAACAAAACCAATTAGCTGAGATAGATCATTTTTTAATAATAGTTTGTCATTTTGTTTAGCAACTAGGAGATACAAAATCAATTCAAAATACTTTGTAAATCTCCATTCTCAATATTGTTGTTGCAGGAGCACATTTGAGTCATGGAAAGTAGTAAATGTCTCTTCCAACATATCTTCTTCAACAACTTTCTCACCACATAGCTTCAACTAAGAACTAATTTTGAATAATGTAGAGTTATATTTTCTAATAGACTTAAAATCTTATAATTTCAAATGCATCCTATCATAACAAGCTTTAGGCAAAATTACAATCTTTTAGTGGTTGTATCATTTTTTTAAATTGATCTAAAGACTAAGAGGGTCCTTTACTGTAAGATATTCACTTGTTAATTGTAATAACCGGGTATTTTAGGCCACGTTGGAATTTCAAGTTTGAAAAGTCTTCTATTGGACTATGGTTGAAAAGTAAAAAAAAAAAAAACAAAAATGATTGGAGAACAAGTGTCAATTTTGGATTGACGGAATTCAAATATTTTATTGGTCAATTAAGCAAGTTGAATTTTTTTTTATGCCACGTCAACTTTATGGTAGAAAATTCTTAGGATCGTAGAAATTGAAAATTTTTTTAAATGAAAAGCAAAACAAGAAAAAATGGAAATGAAAAAAAAAGAAAAATTAATTAAGAAAAAAAATAAATTAATTTTCTTAATAATAAATTAGAGAAAATTAAAATTTTGGGAATGGTGTTTGATAATTTAATTTGTGTGTGTTAAAACGAAAAAAAAAATGAAATGAATTAAGAAAATAAAATGAATTGAATTGAAGAAAAAAAAAAAGAAAAAAATAAATTAATAGATATATATATATATATATATAAAGAGAAAGAGAAAGTGGAGTAAGAGTGGTAGTGGCTCTCGGGTGCAAGGGAGAGTGATAGCGCAGTCCACCTTTGGTCGGTTGTTTCGACAGCCAAACAAGCTCTTTTTCGCGTGAAATTTTGAGGGAAAGTTCTACTTGACACGAGGAACATTCCTACAATGGCGGATTTTGTTTTCAATGGTTGGATTGTTAGATCTGTGGTAGGGAGACTTAACCCTAAAACTTTTACTTATGCATTTTTCTTTTAAAAAAATTATAAATCTCATTGTTGGAAGTTAAATAGGTAATAATGATGATTTGAGAAAGTTTATTGGGTGATTTAGGAATTTTCCTTGGGATTTTTGTACGATAATGGAAGTGTTTAATTGTGGAAATTAATTGTGTTTGATTGTTAGAATTATTGGGGTTGTGGAAAAATTATGGAATTTCGGTATTGATTATGTTTAATTGATATTTGAATTATTGAAAATTTATTTGGTTATTTTTAGTAATTTTATTGTGGAGAAATAATTATATTTTATTATTAGAATTATTGGGGTCATGGAAAAATTATGGAATTTTGGTATAGATTATGTTTAATTGATATTTGAACTATTGAAAATTTATTTCATTTTTGGTAATTTTATTGTGGAGAAATAATTAGATTTGATTATTGGAATTGTTGGGATTGTTGAAAAATTGTAGAATTTTGGTATAAGTTGTAATTTTAATGATATTTGGATTAGTGGGATTTTTATTTGATATTTGTGATACTTGTGAATGAGGATAATTAACCTCATTGCATTTCATTTGCATCATAGTTGTGTGAAGGAAAATAAAGACTGTGAAAAGTGCATGAAATGGAAAAAGAAAGAAAAATAAAATAGTAATGAAATGTAAAGACCCGTGTGAGGTGAATTAAGAAGGGAGTGAGATTCTTAAGGTGAAAAACCAAAAAATTTACACCGGGAAGACTTCAAATGGGGAGTGTATTTGGATATGGATGCGTATCATTTGGTGAAAACCCGAGAATGACAGTGCATTGTATGATTGTGTGTCACATATCCATATGCATTTTACTTAATTGTTGAAAATTGTTAAATTGTTATAATTATAAGAATTAAAATGTTTGGGTTAATCAATTTAGGTGGAATGTTTATTTTGTGTTCACTCGAACCTTAGAAATCCCAATTAACCCACTTGGGTGTAAGGCACCCTACTGAGCAATGTGGAATGCTCACCTCTTCCTTCTTAAATCTTTTTAGATGTAGATGTAGTTCCTAATGATCAACAAATGGGACAATGAGGGCTACAGGATGCCCCAAGAGATTTTGGAGCAGTTTTGAGGACTTTGTCATATTTTGTTGTGTTTGGTTATTCGAAAGCATGTTCTAGTGTATTGTTAAACTATGTAATCATATATGGACTTATTTTGGATTAAATTTTCTCATATTGTGGACTTTCATCTTAGACTTGAGTTGGAGATCTTATTGTTATTGAATTTTCTTGTTGCTCTTGAGTAGTTATCTATATATTGATAAATTGGAATGTTAGTTGGAGGGAGCTCTAGTGTGATTTATGTTTAGAAAAAAAAAATCAAAGCATTTTGGTTGATTGCCAACTTGGATTAGGAGGAACCCTTAGGGTCAAACCTTTAACTTGGGGTCATGGGCCAAATTTTGGGTCGCTCGGAATTTGGGTCATGACAACGTGGTATTAGAGCTCAATGTTGTGATAGTACCTAAGCTTATGTGTTATGTGTGCTTACTTTCTTATGTTTTTCCTCATTTGATGCTTGATATTGTATATTAGTTGTTAGAGGATTTCAATTTATTTGTTTAAGAAATAGTATTAGAATAAGTATTGAAAATAACTAGTGCATGCAAATTACATGTTATGAATGCGTAAATTGTTTGTAATTAATATTGTTGATAATGATTGGATAGAGTATGAATTGATGTTGTTATTACTTGTCGAGATTAAATTGCAATCATGTTGCTATGTCTTATTGTAATTTTGATTATATTGTGATAGATTGGTCTGAATATTTCATTAATCTTAAGTAGAATGATTGAAGTAAGTGAATCATTTAGACATAGGATTGGAATGTCCCAAAGACTCAAGTGAGGCGATATGATGTGAAAAAAAAAAAAGTAGAATTGCATCTCATAGCATTTGTATGATTTTTTTTTAGTTTTCTAAATATGAGTAGTATTGTAATCATTTACATGGATATTCTTGTATGCTCCAGATTTTAGTTGTTGCGATTTTAGATTGTTTATTTGGTTAATGGTTGTTCAATTCAAAAGCAACACATATTATGTATTAAACATGAAGCACGTTTGTACATGATGTGAAGAGTTGCTTAGGTTGAAGTGAGATGTGATTGGATTTGAGATTGAATTGAAGATAGAGTTTCTTTCAAACCCTGAGTGGTCAACTGGTAGGCCAACCAGTTTACCAGCTAGGAACTGTGAGACCTTATTTTTGTTTTATCTCGTTTATCATATCTCTCTTGCTTTGTTATTGTGACATTTAGTGAGATTGTTTATATTTTATATGCATCTTAATGGGATATATGGTATGTTGTTGAATGATAGGGAAAAGATTTTATAAAAAAGGAAGTATTGAAGGTGACATAGGGGATTTAATTGATAGAGAGTATTGAAATGATATAAGACATTTGAACTAAGGGGTTTTAATAGGAAATAAAATTAAATGATGTTATAATTATTAGGACATTTAGAACTGCATAACTAAAATATTTAAATTATTAGTGCATTTGAGTTATAAGATATACGACATTAGTAAATTATGAGTCCATCGAATGCATGAAAAACAAGAAGAAAACAAATAAACTTTATAAGTATTAGTGAGAAATCTTATCTAGAGAATGCTCTTGTTAGTAGATTGAGTAGGAAACATATATCTGCTAAAAGGAAAAATGACGTCAATAAGAAAAAGAAACTATAAACTTCTTTTAAAGGAATTAGGATAATATTTTGTTTACCAGATGAATTTGAAATTTGTTTTGGTTGGGAGAGGAGTGTGTTAGTTCGACTTTTTCATAGTTCAATTCGTGCTATTAGTATGTGTTGAGGAAGGGATCAATAAATTTCCTAGCTTGCCTCCACAATAAGAAAGAAGCTCAAAAGGACATTACAGAAATTCCAGTGGTGAGGAAGTTTCAGGATGTATTTCTAGATGAGCTGCCTGGTTTACCACCACATAGAGTGTTTGATTTCTTTATTGAAGTATTTTTAGGAACAGATCCTATTTCAATAGCCCCTTATAGGATGGCCCCTCTTAAGTTAAAAGAGTTGAAAGCTTAGTTGAAGGAATTGTTGAGTAAGGGTTTTATTTGTCTAAGTACATCGTCGTGGGGAGCCCTAGTGTTGTTTGTGAAGAAGAAAGATGGCACATTAAGGTTGCGTATTGACTATAGGAAGTTGAATAGAGTTACTGTGAAGAATAAGTATCTTCTTCCAAGAATAGATGACTTGTTTGATCAGTTGAAGGGTGCAAAATATTTTAGTAAGATTAACTTGAGAACTGGGTATCATCAATTGAGGGTTAGAGAAGAAGATGTCCCTAAAACCGCTTTTAGAATGAGATATGGGCATTATGAATGCTTAGTCATGCCTTTTGGGTTAACTAATACCCCTGTTGCTTTCATGGATTTAATGAACAAAATATTTCGTGCTTACTTGGATTAGTTTGTGATTGTCTTTGTGAATGACATCTTGATTTACTCAAGAAGTTTGGAGGAACATAAGCAACCTTTGGTGACCACCCTTATAACTTTAAAAAGACACCAGTTGTACGGAAAGTTGACAAAAGTGAGTTTTGGCTTACTTAAGTGAATTTCTTAGGCCATGTGGTTTCTGAGGCAGGAATAGCAATGGACCATTCCAAGGCAAAAGCTGTGTAGGAGTGGCAAAGGCCTACTAATGTATTTGAGGTTAAAAGTTTCTTGGGTTTGGCTGGATACTATAGGAGGTTTGTGGAAGACTTCTCTAGAATTGCAGCACCGATGACTTGGTTGACTAAAAAATGGGAATGCTTCCTAGGAGTTGAAGCAAAAATTGACCACTACTTCAGTGTTAACTACTTTATTAGTGGAGATTTGTTTACGGTTTATTGTGATGCTTCTACAGTGAGGCTAGGGTGCGTGCTAATGCAACAAGGCAAGGTGATAGTTTATGCCTCAAGGCAATTAAAGTCGCATGAGCGGAACTATCCAACACATGATTTGGAGCTTGTAGTAGTGGTGTTTGCCTTTAAGACTTGGAGACACTATTTGTATGGAGAGAAGTTTGATGTGTACTTTGATCATAAGAGTTTGAAATACATCTTCACTCAAAAGGATCTAAATTCTAGGCAGAGAAGATGGATGGAGACATTGGAAGATTATGATTTTGCTCTTCATTACCATCTTGGAAAGACGAATGTTGTAGCAGATGCCTTGAGTAGGAAGAGTTATGGCCAATTGTCTAGCTTATGGTTGAAAGAGTTTGAGATGCATGCAGTTATTAAGGATTTTGAGCTATGTCTTGGTTGGGAAGGACAGGGTCCATGCTTATACAGTATATCAGCTAGACCAATGATTATCCAAAGAATAATGGAGGCCCAAGTTCATGATGGGTTTTTAGAAAAAGTTAAAGCCTAGTTGGTAGAAGGTGAATTAGATGAAAATTGGTATATGCATGTAAATGGGAGTGTGAGATTTAAAGGGAGATTGTGTGTACTAGGGAGACCTTGTAAATCACCCTTATGTTGGACAAAGTTGGGTGAGAGTCGTTTGTTGGGACCTAAGATTGTCCAAGAGACTACATAAAAGATACAACTCATCAAGGAAAGACTTAAAATTGCTCAAGATAAACAGAAAAGTTATGCAGACCAAAAGAGAAGGCCCTTGGAGTTTGAGGAAGGGGATTGGGTGTTTGTAAAAGTGTCCACTCGAAGAGGCATATATTGATTTGGGAAAAATGGGAAGTTAACCCCCAGATTTATGAGACCATTTTAGACTGATAAGAGAGTTGGCCTAGTGGCATACAAGTAATATTGCCTCAACAGTTGTCCCACGTTCATGATGTCTTCCATGTGTCAATGCCAAGGAAGTGTACACCAGATCCAACTTGGGTAGTTGACTTACAAGATATTTAGATTAACAAAAATACTTCTTATGTGGAGGAACCTTTGCAAATTCTGGAAGTTGGAGAGCATAGGTTTAGTAACAAGGTGATTCCCGTAGTCAAAGTGTGGTGGCAACACCATGGGATGGAAGAAGCCACTTGGGAACTTGAAGAGGAAATTGGGTGACATTATCCACAACTCTTTTATAATGTTTGAGGGTAAGCTTGTTTAAATTTCGGGACAAAATTTCTTTTAGGGGGGTTAGATGTAATGACCGGGTATTTTAGGCCACATTGGAATTTCAAGTTTGAAAAGTCTTCTATTGGATGATGGTTGAAAAGTAAAAAAAAAAAAGTGATTAGAAAACACGTGTCAATTTTGGATTGATGGAATTCAAATATTTTATTGGTCAATTAAGCAAGTTGAATTTTTTTGTTGTGTCACGTCAGCTTAATGGTAGAAAATTTCTTAGGATCGTAGAAATTGAAAATTTTTGAAAATGAAAAGCGAAAAAAATATGGAAACGAAAAAATGAAAAATGAATTAATGAAAAAATAATTAGAATTAATTAAGGAAAAAATTAAATTAATTTTCTTAATAATAAATTAGAGAAAATTAAAATTTCTGGGAAGGTGTTTGATAATTTAATTTGTGTGTGTTAAAAAGAAAAAAAAATTGAAATGAGACATATTCTTCTAATGTGGTGGACATCAAGGGGGGATGTTATAAATGAAGTGGTGAATGCCACCACATTTATTATATTAAATTAAATATTATCTATGACTTCCATTAATACTCATTAATGGAGGCCATTTGGAAAGCCTATAAAAATGCTTCACATCCCCTATATAAGACGCATCTTGAGAAAATAAGTCTTCTGTCATTCTCTCTGTTTTTCATTATCTTAACTCTCTTAATTCTCTTATCTGATTTATTCCTCCTCATTATATATTATTTTTAAAGTCATATATTTTTGTATCTACTTTTATTTGTGCTGCATTTATTCTCGTTCTATAACAAGTACTACTTTTTATGCATAAAGGTTTTAATAATAACATATTAATGCAAAAATATTAAAGTATCCATGCAAAGATGAACAAAGTTTTAACATGGTTCAATTTTGTGGATAGGAGAGAATTATTTTTCTAATATCATAAGAAATATTGCATGGAAAAAAAAAAAAAAAAACCCTTGTCTTTGCATCCTAAATCATGAGTTACCTTTACTAGCTCAAGATAAGTTTGTATTTACATCCTAAATTACAAGTCATTTTTACTTACTCGATATAGGTTTTATACGAATTACAAGTCATCTTTACTTACTTTATATAGGTTTTACATATTAATCTTCATCTTATAACTTTTTCTTTACTTAACCCTTCATTAATTGATCTCTATCTCATATATTTTTTCTATGTCAAAAATGTATTAACAAAATATCTTATTTAACAATATGAATTAACTTGCTTTTAATATTTCCTTGATGTTATAAACATGATCTCCCAATTTGATTTTTGACAAAAATTTATGTTCTTAAAAAATGGGCAAAAAACTACTAAATTTCTTACCACTTTGGAAATATTCAACACCATTCAATTAAAATTTCCTCCAAATTCTAAATTTGTGAATTTCAAAACATTCATATAAATTAAAAAATAATATATACAAAATTTAAAAAGTTTTGGAGAAGCTCCATGATACATTCTTAAGGTTCCATTTAGATTTTTTTTTTTTGTCTCCATTGCTTAAAGTTTTTAAAATTATTAAGGCTTTGTTTGGTAATTGTTTTAAAAAACAGTTTTGAAAAATAGTTTTTGAAAACTGCTCTTTAATGTTTTGTAAAATAAAAGTTTGTTTAGAAACTTAAGATGTTTTTAACCTATTTTTAATATTTAAAATTATGCATTAAAAATAATTTTATATGTAGTGTTTTTTTCTTAATCTTTGTAAATGTTTGCATAATTATTTTTAAAAACAGTCCTAGAAAACAAGTGAAAAAAATAAAAAATAATTAAAAGATATTATCTAAAAACATTATATTTTATATTCTTAAGAACAAAAAATAAAAAAAGTTTTTTATTGCCAAACAAGTTTTCATGATATTTTATTCTTAAAGAACATAACACTGTTTTAAAAAATAGTTGTCAAACAGTTTGTATTAATAAAAGCAATGCAAAACTTTTGTAACATAATCACACATGGTATAAGATTGTGTAATTACTTCTTAATAACACATTAAACTTATAAAATGAAATACAATTTAATGTCACCACAAGTGTTTAAAGAAGAATTCAATTAAATAGCTACAAAAAATTAAAAATAAAAATAAAAATAAAAATAAAAAATGGAAACATCAGCAAACCAATCTATAAAAGCTAATATGCTTCTTGAACCCAAAAAAATACGTGTGCAGATACGAGTAATAGTTGCTTCCCTTATCAACATTGGTCTTCTATGGTGAATGACGCTTATGGAAGGATTTAAGACTGGATGTCAGCAACAACAAAAAATAAAATAAAAATAATGTACGGACTAAATAATTAAATAATAAATAAATGAATAAATAATGTCATTATATCAAAGTGGGTTTGTTACAATTTAATAAATTCTAAATATTGAAACTCTTACATGAAAAAAACATCGTTTAAGTTTGTTGAGAAAAACACTTAGGCATTAAATACTTTTTGATAAAAAGATGGAGACAGTGTTTGTTTTTTTCCTTAATTTTAAATAGAACATAAAATTAAATAGTATTAAGTATTAAATTATTTATTTTTATAATATTTTATTTTTATTAAATATTAAAAATTAAAAAAAATCAACACGTTACTTTTTTTATTTAGAAAAAGTAAAAGATTTTAAATTTTTTTATTTAGCCAAAATTTTTTAATAAGTCATAAAAAATAGAAAAATAAACAATTTAAGATTTAAAAGCAAATTACTTTCAACAAAAAGTTAAAAAATCGAATACCCTCTTAATCTCTTTTAATAGATAGAAAGGGATTTTAGAGAGTCAAAAAGTTGCACCTAGTATTATGCATAAATTTAATTGCGAAGAGATTTTTAGAAGATTTTTTTATTTTCTTATTTTAAAAAGTTTCTAGCTAAAAAAATTAAGGTAATTGGTTCCTTATATTTGGATACCATGAAAACAAACGAGGAAAAAATATTATTAAAAAAAAAATTGGAGGAAAATAGTAAAACATCCTAACTCTTTTTTTTTTTCTTAAAAAGGTGAAAAAAGTTTTAAAAAGGTTAGTGAAGTACTTTTTTATTTTATTTTATAAAATAGTATATATATATTTTACGTACCTGCAGTTTTGTGGAACCGTCCAAGATGATGAACTTGAATTTGTATTTGCTGTCAATGACTTAAATTTTCTCCAATCATCAAGCATAATTCCAAGATCATGAATTTTGTTACTAAGTCCAACACAGCAATTTCCATGCATAGTGCAAACCAGATTAAGATCTTTGCTGCGCTCACAAAATCCACCAAAGTAAGCCGTGTCCAAGAACCTCATTTTCAATCCAATCTTAGTTATGAATGGATCATGCTTAATCTTATTAAGTACATCTTGATCATGATTCCCTGGATAAGTGACCCTAGAGGAGTACCAAAACTTATAAAATTTAATCGTTCGATGATTAGATTTCACATAGGTAAAACCTCCATTTGGCGAGTTGTTTACATCAAAGGAGTTGCCGTTGAAGTAGTCACATGCAATTTGAAAATCAGCATTCGAATAAAAACGTTGGAATGGATCTCGAAACCACATAATATCGGCATCCTAAAGAAGAAAAAAAATGACATAATTAGCTATATCATTAAAAAATAAAAAATTGTATTATTATAATTAGGAATAAGATGCCAAAAATGTAAGAAAAATAAGTTACCAAGAAGACAAACTCTTTCTTAAAGAGTCAATATACTTCTTTAACATAATCTATGATTCCAAGGGAATTGTTAGCGTAATTTGGCAAATAGATTATGTAAAGACATGCCTAGTAACAAATTTATCACCTTTCATTTAGAATTTACAAAGTTAAGAAATTAAGATAATAAATATGAAGTAAGAGTAAATTCCCATGCATATTTAGTTATTTACAATGATATGTATATTTAGTTATGGCCAAGTTACTATCATCCCAACCTCATCCCAATTGTTTGAACTTATCCTAAGCTTATCCAATTAAAGGGAGTTCCATTGTCATCCCTAGAGTTAAGTCCCTTATTCCACCTTTTATATATAGAATTAGAGCAAGATGCATAATGAAGATGACCCATTAAAAATGAGAGATATAAGCCTAAATTTTAAGCTTTCCACAAATTAAAGAATAAGATGACCAATATATGTCCATTTCATCAATTTATTAAGACCGATGTAAGCCAAAAAATTGAAACTACATATGAGAAAGTGTTTGAGCAATGTTAGCCTTATTTTTAAACTTTACACAAATTAAAGAATCAAATTACCAATGTATGTTTATTTCATCAATTTATTAAGCTGAGATGTAAGTCTTATTTTTAAACTTTACATAAATTAAAGAATCAAATTACCAATGTATGTTTATTTCATCAATTTATTAAGCCAAGATACAAGCCCAAAAATGGAAACTATATATGAGAAAGAGTGTTTGAGAGATACAAGCCTTATTTTTAAACTTTTTACAAATTAAAGAATAAGATGACCAATGTATCTTTATTTCATCAATTTATTAAGCTCAGATGCAAGCCTGAAAATGGAAACTACACATAAAAAAGAGCATTAGAGAGCATGATATATATTGTAGACTTAACTCTTACAAACTTAACTTTTTAGAAATATTGGTTGTTTAATATGGTATTAAAATATTGTATGGTGGGAGGTCATATATTTGAACCTCACTATATAATATTTTTTCCCTAATTTATTAAAACTCAAAAGAGGCCGATTGTGGTTGTTTGTCTATGACCACATGTGGGTATGGGGTTGTACATGGACTATAATATATATCATGTTCTCCAATACCCTCTCTTGCCTCCATTTTTGGGTTTACATATGGGTCCTCACATGCACCCTCCATTTTTTGACTTATATGTGGACTTAATAAATTGGAAACATAAACATGAAATGATAAACCTTCCAATAAATAAGAATCTAATATCACGTTGAACAACCAATTCTAAGTTGATAATACAAATCATGCTTTTCAACACCTTCCCTCATGTATAATCTTTATTTTTTGGGTTTACATGTGAGTTTAATAAATTAAAGAATAGGTTTCAAATTCTTGATTTCAAAATATGAGTCGTTGCACCATAAATGTGTCAGAAGGAAAAAAAAAAAAAAAAAAAAAAAAAAAAGGAAGTTGTATATGCCCTAAAACATTAAAAATTTGTAGCCCTACATGTCATGTGAAACCTTCCGCCTTTAACAATCTAAGTAACCCTAGTAGTAAGGTGCAAACTTTTAGTGGCTCGCTTTTCATCAGAGACAATTAAATTTATTTATGATAGAATTAAGTGCTCAACCTAAATCTCTTAAATTCTCCCATTTGATCTCCATATGCCATTATTCAAAATTTTAAAGATAAATTTCCTCAGGCAGGCAAGCATGTCATATGACCCTAAAACTCTGTAAATTTTTAGTGTCCAAATATTTCAACCAAGCAGAGTGATAACATGATGTCGATATTTTAAGAGAGAGAGAGAGAGAGAGAGAGGAATGGTAGTAGTAGTACCGTGAAAATGAAGTTGTATCTCATCTTAAGTACAGAACGCAAAAAATCAATCCTTCTCCACATCATCTCCAAGTAGTCATGACTCATAAAGAATGCTTCCTTTGAAAAATCCATCTCTTTGGTTTTGAGAGCGTAACAATGGGGATGTAAAGTTGTGCATCGAGCATATGCCTTTTGGTCCAACGCTATAATCACCAAATGATTCAGAAGCCTCTCGGTGTTGTTTCCAATTCTGAAGCTCTCAAGAAATAGATCAAGTAATGAATTATTTGCTGCCCATGCTTCATTCACTGTTGTTAAGATAACAGTTTTGTCTCCCATTGCTGCATTTTTCAGAATCTTATCTAATTTATATGCCTCCTTCCCCTAAAACATTATTACAAATGAAACTAATCAGTCAATATTCAAAGGAAATTCTTCCAAAAGTGATAGAATTTCTTCCTTGATGATGTCAAATGATTTATTTTTTTTTTTTTTTTTTTTGTTAGTGAAAACTCAAAAAATCAAATAAAATTTGTAAATTTTTTATTTATTTTTCACAATAAAAAAATAAATGTGTTTCTCTTTGCATCCAATGTACTAACGATCCCACTCAATAGTTAAACATCACTCTCAATCATATACAAGATTGGTAATTGACTAAATATTTTGCCCTATACTTTTTCTCCAAATTATCTAAGCTTTTCTTAAATAGTCCTAATTAAATCAATATTAAAAAAAAAAAAGGGCGATTTTTCTTAACTAAATTTCTCTCTTTTTGCTAAGCCAAAAAGAGAAAAATCTTCTTGAGATGCTTTTTTTTTTTTTTTTTTTTCTCCAATGGATTATTTAACAGCCCACAATAGCTTAACTCAAAATTTAAAAAAAGAAATATATACCCATGTTATTTTCTGCTAATGAATTATTAAAGTCCACAAACAGATACAATTTTCATATATTTTTTCCCATACAAAATTCATCTAAAAATTACCCTTGAAACATTTATTTTTCACATGAATTTGCCCATAACTCATTCTATATACATAAAAGAACACAAAAAGGTCAAAAAAAAAAAATCAAATTTCCACACCCAAAAAAAAAAAAAACCTCAAAAAAGAGTAGGAAGAAGAAGGGAACTACCAACCTTCGCAGAGATGGGTAGAAACTGGAAAGAGAAGGCAGAATTGTAGAAGAAGAAGCATGGAAGCAGAACAAAGGCAGCCGTAAACACTGTAATCTTAACGATTCTTCTGAGGAGGGTGGTGTCGTACGACGCCGATTTGGCTTCGCTTGTAATAATTTCCATGGCGTCTGTGCTTCTCTGCGGAAGTAATCTTCTTCTCCTTATCCGAATGAACGAATATCGATTGCACTACCAAACACGACAATGGTGATTTGTACAAAATGAGTAAAAAGAAAATAAAATAAATGAAGTCGTAGATAGTGAAATTGACAATGAAAGGCTCACTCACATGACACTTATGTAATAAAATAAACAAGAAATGATAGGAGTAGGGTCAAGTCCTCGCATTTGTTATTTGACACGCAGAGACTATGAACCTTGAACCTTGACTTCGTCAGCTCATCTAGAACAATATGTTTTTATATAGCTGCCCTTCAACTGACTTCCTTAATTCCTATAAAATATTGATTTCATATAAGACTTGGATTTTTTTTCCTTTTTTTTTTTCTTACAACACTCAAAATCATCACATTAAAATACAAAATCATCATATTAAAATACAGAACACACTCAAAGTCATCACTTTAAAATACACAACATATTTATGGTAGGGATAATTTACATAATGACCAAAAACTATTGGTGGCAGTTGAAGACTTTTGCATTTATATATATATATATATATATATAGAGAGAGAGAGAGAGAGAGAGAGAGAGAGAGAGGTTGTCTCTTATTTATATGCAAGTGGAAGGGTGTTAGCTTGAAATATTTTTATGGCATCCATCCCCTGTGATTCTTCAACATTTGGTATGATCAGGGGTAGGTTAAAACAAAGAAGAATGTGGTTTGGACCAATTTTAAAATATAAGCAGTAGGTACATAAGTATTTCAAACTTTTTATTTTCAGTTAAAATCTTATCCTAATTTTTTTATATTTTAGGAATTATTAAGTAAATCAATTAACATAGAGAACATTGGTTACGCATGAAAAAAACTACAAGCAAAGTATCCTAGAACCCTACATATGTAAAACCACATGTCATATAGTTGTAAGTAAAATCAACTAAATATGAATAGCTTTATTTGATTTTGATGTATGTATTCTCAAAGGACTTCATACTAGTTAGCACCTATACTTCTCATTTACGTTTTTAACACAACACTTCATGCTCCTTAAACAATCACTTCAACCGCATGTGAAGGCTTGTGGATTGATGTACTACATCTTTCTACTAAAAGGACTTTAAAGGCATAATCATAAAAAGTTTGAAAGTATGGAGTTATAAGGCAAAAGTACTGGCTATGCATTCAATATGTACATCAACACCACCTTAACTCTAAAGTCTAGGTTTTTATGGAGAAATCCTCAATGACTTATTTACACAAGTTATATACAAGGTTTGAAATTTCGAAATTTATCAACATATTTTGTCGATATTTCTTGTTTTTATAGCATTTATTAGTTTTTTTTTCCTTATTTTTTGGGAATTCAACACTGTCAAACCATAAAAATAAAAATAGTTTAACTTTGTAGGAAGGAACGTTTAAATTGAACCCTTGGCAACCACTAGGCCAAGCTTGCCCTTAGTTATATATGTGCACAAAGATTATAGTTTTAATATTAAAAGAATATTTTAATAAATTAATTAATTCTAATTATTTTATTTTAAATTTCATTTAATTGATTACCAAAATATAAAACCATAATTATAATTTTCTTAATAAGTCTTTTTTATATCGTTTATATGATAATTAAATACGAATAATATAAATATTAAAAAACGCCATTCATGTATTATCATTTATTTTACATAATTGAATAATTTTGAATTAAATATATTTTCAAGTTGAACATATTATTATCAATGTCATAATATTATTATCGAATAATATTTAATGTAACTTAATAATGAATGTACACTTACAAAATTCATATTTTTTATTGACACATGTAATAATATTATTAAGTATAACAAATTATATCATACATATATCAATTTCTTTAATAGAACAATTTCAAAATATTTATTATTACTTCTATTATTTTTTTTGAATTTTTTCAATATTTTGATGAGTTTTGATCAATTTTCATCTCATCGATATTTTGTGTCAAAATATCCACCAATATTTTTTTATATATCCCAATATATTCGTAAAATCGAGTTATTGATATATTTGTTCAAATCGATATTTTCAACCTTGGTTATATATAATCATTAGAAACCATAAATCTTACAAAAATATTATTGAGCATTTGAACTACTCATAGGGCCATTTGAGTGTTGGTCGAGCATGTGAACAATTGTGGGACATTTAAATGTGTATTAGGGCAATGTTTGAACATCCCTCCTATCTTCCCAGTTTCTACTATTTTTTCATGTATTTTTCCTTTGAATTTCAATTTTATTTTATTTTTAATAGTCATCATCTTGTTATAATACTCCAAATTACTTACCTTTATCAAATTTACCATTTGACTAGCTTGAACTTGATCACGATGTTAATGACCTAAAGAAGTAAGTAGAGTTGGAATTAGTGCATACTAAAACAAAATTGTCAACCTAATCTAAAGCACTAATAATCTCCTCATTTACCAATTTTGTGATAAAATATTAATTATAATAAATAGTCAAACTCTTAAAATAAAGCTTAATGATACCACACAAAATAGAGTCTTAATTACTATGCACTCTCTCATAAAATAAACTATTGGAAAGTGTTCCAAATTCCTAATTAGTATAGATTTCTTTTTATAAAGAATATTATATAAAATATTTCCTATGTTGATATCCTATTGTAATATTATATTTTCTTATAGAATAAGAAAAGTTATTAGGAATATTTCTATAAATATTCTAAGTCATGAGGGGTAAAGGTTATGAGATGGAGATGAAATTGTAAATATTATACATGGTGGATAGATATGTGTGGAAGAATGGGAGATACTGATGACGAGTGAGGGGGCTTATGGTGCAAGGTGTATATACGAAGAGTGGAGGGAGATGAGATGTTTTGGGAACCTAATAGTTATATTTAGTTTTGTCCTTGTTATTCTCCCTATGGTACATACACTTTCCAAGATCCATGCTCTTAAATATAAGCTGCTCACTTGCAACATTTGGAAACACCCCCAAACTAGATACAAAGACAACCATGAATAGATACAAAGGCATGGTGTATAATGCCTCTACTTTCTAAAGTAAAAGAAAAAGAAAAAAAGAAAGAAAAGAAAATGAAATATATGATATCAAATTAAGGGAGACTCAAGCTGTGTTGTATGTAGATTAATGAGGTCGTGTTCAATAGAAATCCAATGATCTTAGAACAAATTGACTAGATGTGTACTTTAATTTGACCAAATGCATGATTGGATATCTTCTAAGTGATCAATTTCAAAATATAGAACTTGACATTAAGTTGTATTCACTTGAAAATCAATACTCGTGTTTCTATGTTGGCCCTCTTATACACTAATAGTTATGCATTAGGTTTCTAAACTGAACTTGAGATTAACTTTGAGGTTGAAACTTTATTCTTGATGGATTGATGTATGCTATCTAGGAAATTCACTTGGTATATTACTGATCAATCAATTTTGAGAGTTTAAAAGCATTATGAGTTTGTCCTAAGGTGTTTTTCTTGCCATTTTTCAGTTTTTCTGTAAATTAGTTTAGTTTCAAAGTTTTTGGTATGTGTTTATTTCTTTCTTGGTGTTGAGTTTCTACATCAAGCACTCAATCATTGTCACTAATGCTCAAATGCTCATTTTCAACTCTTTAATCGCTCAAGCGCTATATGTTGTATCCAACACCGCTTCTAGTGGTTAGACCATTCAAGCGCTATAAGTTGTTTGCAACGCCGCTTCCAACAATCATGACACTTGAGCACTAATCTACATTGAGTGCTTCTACAAAGTATAAAAGGCCTTTCTAGTGAGTCATATTCACTTTCCATCCATCCTAACTAGTTTAAGCACTTTGGTTTTCCGTCTCTTCGACATTTGAGGTTAGTTTGCTTTGTTTTTTGTGTTTTCGTTCGTATAGTATTATTCAGTACATCTTTTAGATAATTTCTAGTGAATTAGTTTTCTTTAGCAATTTTCTTAGTTTCTCAATTTCTATGTCTTTTCATATTATATTTACTTTTTGTTTTCCTTTGAGCGTCCATCCTATTAACCTTTATGTTTTCTAGGACACTTCTTTCCTCATCATCATTCATGAGCGAGAATATGAGACTTTGTTTTCTTTTCAAGGGACCTACTATCCCACCTAGTGCAAATGTTTTATGCAAACATGCACTATGTCATTATCGGTGTCACATTCAGAGTGACTATGTATGACTAGTCTTTCCTTGTCTTCTCTCGATCCATCACGTGTGTACTCGACATGCCTCGATTTGATGCACACGTTCTTTTATTCTCTCCAAAGGTATAGGCTCTCACTCAAGGGGAGCTTGATGCCATTCCGACTTCCCTCTATGAAGCTTTCTACCTCTTTCTTTCTATATTTCCATTGTTGGCTTCTCGAAGCCAACGTGGCTTATTGCTACCTTCTTCATGTATACCTTATATCTCTCCACTCACCGTACCCAGATTCGTTGCTCGTCTGCTAGGCTCATTCATGCCATTCTCAATGGTCGACAATTCAACATCAACCAAGTCATCTTGGACATGATGGTCCCTTACTATGATCCTTCTTACTGAGGTGGTGGCCTTCCATTCACCCTATTTGTTTCTCAAATCTTGGAGGATGTTGGATTCAAGATTGATCCTACTTTAGGGGTCCAAGTGTTAGGTTTAAGCCCCTAAAAGCAAGACATGATGTAGCAAAGTTAGACTTAACAATCCTCTTGCTATCGTTTTAGTGTATTGGCATTGATTTGAGTATTCAACCCATGTATCTTACATTGTACATGACTTGGGTGCATTAGGAGTTGCATAGAAGATACAAGTCATGGGTTCCTTGTAAGTTAATAAGTTGTCCACAATTGATTCATGGATTTAGGCAATCTAGTAGAGACTATAGTGCACCACCTTTTAATTGGAGGGATGACTTATCTTAGTCATTGGGATCAGTTTCCCATGGTGAGTGCACTAATATATGTGATGCGCACTAGACAGGACTTATGGTGAATCATGATGCAAGACTATCAATTGTCATGATTTACCAAACTACTATATTGCATGGATTCTCAACTTTGAGATGATATTGAGCCTATGCCAAAATCAACAAGAGGCTTTTACCTATGGGTAAGACCCTAAAGTGGTCATATATCCCTATGGATTGGGTCACTATTGGTGGAGACTGGTGGTAACAGGTATTCTCAATAGAGGTACCATGATATCTTATGGAATTGAGACAGTATATCTCCTTAGATGATCCAAAGGACATGTGATAACAAAATTTGTGGCCATAGTAATTCTTTTAGTGGAATTTAACATATGTTTCTTGGAGCTATAGTTTGTCAGTTGATCACATAATAAGTGGGATTTGTAACTCAAGGCTTGGAGATGTAATCTTGATAGGTGATAGCACTACCATGTTAGATTACAAACTTTAGTTCATGAGGAGTTTGCATATAGTGGATAGTAGGTCACAAACCCGAGTTTCGTTTCATTGTTATTTACATAGGGTATTGGAGTGCAGCTGATTCTCTTAAGTGGAATATTGAATCAACTTCAAAATTGGATTTTGAGGGAGCTAATACTCCTATGGGTCCCAATGGTCCCCTCTCTAAGCTCGTATACCATGATGCCATGGTTTATGAGGGTTGGATTAACTTTAGATTCATTCTTGTGCACAAGGGTGCTTTGGTAATTACATAAAGTTGCATAGGGGATAATGAACAAGGTCTTTGGTTTAAGCTAATTAATTAATTAGATGACCCTATATGGTTAATTAATCAATTAGGACCCGTTTTAAACTAGATTAAGTAACCCAACCTTAATGGACTTAAGTCACTTAAGTTTAATGGGTTACCCTATAAATACCCCTTTATGGGTTAGAGTTTCCTAATGACTTTGAGTTAGTCATTTTCCACCTCTAGAGAGATAAATAGAGAGAGAGAGAGAGAGAGAGAGAGGGAGAGAGAAAGCTTTCCCTCTTTCATTGTCTATACTTTGGAGTGCCAAGATCGTGGTTTGAGTCATTGAGTGAAAAATCTTGGGTGTACACAGGAGACCTCCGGACTCTTTAAGCTTCTTCTTCATCAGATGGGTTTTGATATGAGAACATTCAGATCACATGTATGAATACTATATCTCTAGATCTTTATCCTAATATGGTTTTCATAGCCATAGGTTTTCACTGCGATAGATTTAGAGATGCTTAGGGATAGATGATGCACCCTACGAGATCCAGGGCATGGCAATAGAGTAATTTGAGGCTCCCAACTCCAAGCTTCTCATGCCATTTTAAATGGGAGCTCTTAGGCCAAGAACTATAGCCATGTGTATGATCCCATGGCACCCCTTGCTCGCCATGGTCCTTAAGATGCCACACTAGCTTAGGAGGCTCTTGTAGAGGAGGATGAGATCCAAGTGGTGGACTAGGATGCTTTGGTTCCATAGATTAACTTACCAAATCTTTCTCTAAAGACTCCGCTCCAGTCCTAATCATGTTAGTACATCCCGAGCTTCTCACATTGCATCGTCTTCAATCGACTCAAATTCTTGAGAGATCATGGATTTCATGGTCCATCTTCACTTAAGAATAGACTCATAGGACACTTAGCTCCTTAAGATCAAAGGTCAGCTCACTTATATCATCTTGTGGATCCACTCTCAAGGTGCCTTAAGCTCCATTTCTCTTTCACCTCCTCTTGATGCTTAGTGTTGATATTTATTTTTATATATTTTGATATGGATTGTTTTACTTGTATATCTCTTGTATCTAGAATCAATTTTTGATCTATAAATATATATATGTTGATGATGTTTTATCTTTCTCTCGTCTCGTGTGTACTTTTTAGTTTGTATATTATATCCTTTGTCATTTTTGTGACAAAAAAGGGGGAGATCATTTCACATAATTGACAAGACATTTGATGCATTTTAAGGCACTAAGGCTCTTAGATAAGAAAGAAAAGGTGCATACCACAATGCTCTACCTCATTAGCACTAAAGCTTTATGGACATTGGAGGTATGCTAACAATCAAAGAGGCTTGTGCACTATAAAGAGTTATATGCAGACTACAAGATAGAAACCAAAAGGCAATTCTACCCTAAGGTTATCTCTTAATTGGTACATAAGCACATGAATAGGTTAATACATAATAGGTTTATTCAATAAAATGTAAAGGAGTTCTCATCTTTCATTCTAAAGATCTTGAATATCATAGAAGATGAACTTATCTTCCACTTCATGGAGGATCACTAGACGCATAGTAGTTGTAGAGTCATTGGTGATTTATAGGAAGAGAGGCTCTTCAAAGCTAAAGTTACTAGAGCATGGACATGCACTAGTGGGAAAAAAGAGATGTCCTAGGTTTTTAAGGAAGGTACTACTAGATGGGTAAAGAGGTAAAGAGGCTATGATCAGCAAGGAGCATAAGAAAAACTCATAGTAATGCTCAAATGTTTCATATGAAATGACCCACATTAATTAGGAAAAGTTTATCAAGAGAGAAACACACTCAATGCCATGGTGGAAGAAAGAGGGATGGAGATACACATTGGACCACTCCAATTGCTAAAACTCTCTAGAGGTGAAATCCATGCTAAATAAGCCTTGGAAAAGTGGTATTGCTACCAAGACTCAAGGGTAAATCAGGAAACTAACTTCAACATTACTTATGGTAAGTCATAAGGATAAGTTAGAACCAAGGAGAAGACCACCAACTGACACTGTAGGTAAAACAAGAAAGTCCATTGGAGTGTGTGGTCTTGCAAGAGCATAAGGGTATCAAGGTTTTAAGAAGAGCATGATGTGTGACCCTTGATAGTGGAGAAAGGGGTTATTGGAGATCAAGAACTCACTATTATACCAACAAACAAAAGCTCTTTCTATATGATATTGGTATAACTTATAATGGTTATGGATTGTTTTTATTGGAACTTCAAAATTGTGCAATCACTTTGATCCACCCCTCAACAAAAATTATGGGCCTATTTGCTAACTATTTTAAAAAACAATTTTATACTCTTAAAAAAAAAGAAAAAAAAAAAGAAAAAAAGAAAAAAAGGAAAACACAATTGTCAATCAAAAACCATAAAATAATTTTATATTCTTAGAAAATTAACATGGTGTTTTTAGATAATATTTTTTATTTGTTTTCACTTGTTCTCTATGTGTTGTTTTAAAAAATAACCATACAAATATAGAAAATGATTAAAAATAAAACACTACATATAAAAGTCATTTTTAAAACATATTTAAAAATATAGAAATTAACAAGTTAAAAACATTTCAAGTTCCAAGTAGGCATTTGTCTTACAACATATTAAAAAACAAATTTCAAAAACTGTTTTTTTAGAACTATTCTAAAAAAAAAAGTTAGCAAATAAGGGCCATATATACCCTGAGAATTCCCATTGAAAGGAATCCATATTGTCAAAGTGAACTGTTAAGTGCACTAAGAAAAATGCTAACTTCATTAATAAAGTACATAATATACTAAAAGGGACTAATAGAAAGTGAGGCCACATTAGATTCATTAAAGGCTTTATAGTAGTTTCAAGAATTGATAAGGACATTGACAAAGATGTTGCCTACTGACCCTACATAAATGACATCCTTGTATATTTAGGTAAGAAGGTTTTGGAACTTGCTCAAGATGCTACCTGAAAAACCACTAAGGCATATTATAGAATCTTCTAGAAGAGTTTGGAGTCCTCTAAAGGTGTCTACTCCTATATAAAGTTGGATAGAGGAAACATTAAGGAAAAATTTAAATTAAGGTAAGAGCTAGTAGTATCTAGAATACTCCAGAATTAAATAGTGTACCTAGCGTAGGATGGTTATAGTCTGCAGAAACCCATACATTTTAGAATATTTCTTTGGGGATTATAAATAGGGAAAGCCCTTGTTTGACCAGGCCCTTGTATGGAATCTTTCAAAAATAAAAAATAGATGTATAAATAGAATGTCTTTTTAAAGGTTCCTTATTAAAACAAATTTGCATTCACTCAAGCTTTCCAATGTATTCTCTTCCTTTGTTCAAATGTTTAGCTTCTTCATTTCATAGGTATTATCTAGCATGGGTTGGAAAGGCTGACACAGCGTAAAGCAGGTTTTAGATGTCAATACTTACAAGAGACTTAAGTTTATGCATTTAATATAGTGAAATATAACATATCATTGTCAACCTTTCAAAAATAAAAAATAAATGTATAGAATCTAGATTAGGAGAAAAGAGTACTAGAACGTTACTCTTGCATAAATAGAATACAAACTTATTTGTTTTATGACCAAAAGCACTTAGATCAAGTGGGTGAGAAGAATGAAGGTCTTTTTATAGATCATAACTAATACAATTGAGATGTAAGTGTTGTCTTTTAAAGTGTCTTAACATTATCAGAAATCTTTTAATTTCTGGGTTGGGATAAAAATAAAGACTAGGATATTTGAATGTTGAATTGTAGAAATTTGATATTTATCATATAATAAAGTTGCTCACCGATCTAGAAATCAAGGCTGGTAGAAATTGGGAGGAATAGGCAGAATTGTATAGGACCATGCTAGGAAGCACAACAACAGCCATAAACAACATGATCTTAGCGGTTGTCCACCCCCGAAGTATCCAACACTGTTTTGTCTCCGCCACCACCACCGCTGCCGCCACCACCGGCACTGCCTGTAATGTTCATGGTATTCTTAATTTGGAGAAGCAGTGATGAAGGGGGGGCCGAGTTCTGTATAGTGTAAGTAGCTTATGAAATGATGAAGAAGATAAGAATATTGATTAGGGCCTCTTAAATTTTTCGGATAGGTACGTACTATATTAATGCATGCAATAGTAAGTTTGCGGTCGATTCTTGTAATACAATTATGAAGAGAGGACATTCTTTCAGAAGTAAGTAAAGAGCTAGCAATAAACATGGATGAAGAGTAGAATTTACTCTACATCAGAACAGCTTTCATTTTGGCAGATCATAATGGAACAAGTTGCATGACATGTATAAATGAACTTGTACACACCCAATTAATGGATATCTATACGAAATTCACTTATTGAGCTATATACAAAATAACCCAACCTAAATCCAATTCAACATTTAGATGGTTTATGTAATGAGTTTTAATATTTGGATTGGATTTGGATTATATTATTTTAATTCAAACTTAATTTGGATTAGCCTCAACTTAAAGTTTAGATGACTCACATCTAACCCATAAATTTTTTTTTTAATATTTGTAATTTATACTATATAATAATATTTATTTATTTATTTTTTAAAAATTTTAAAGAAAGAATATCAATATTATTTCATCTAGGCATAAGTGAAATCCAAAAATCAATCAAAATTATCCGATCCAATCAAAACCGATCAAAGTAATTTGGGATGTCATACTAGACTAGTCAAATTAATTTTTAAATCCAATCTTTATATTTTGGGTAAAAAGTTTATAAATATATCAAATTGGTTTTAAGTACTTTTCAAAGTTTGGTTTATTTTTTATTCAAGTATAAATTGATCAAGTTGGTTTGGTTAACTTTTCCTCTAAAGGCCAATCAAACCATACCTTTTTACATCCATAATTTCATGTTGATAGAAAGATCTTGAAATATTATCTATTTCCTATTTAAATTCTGATATAATCAATGTTTTTAGAATCAGACCGGTCATTAAACCGAAAAAGTAAACGGTTGACGGTTCATTGGTCAGACCGATTGTCGAACTGTGGTCGAACCAAGGACGTTATATATATATTATTAAAATTAAAAAAATTAAAAAAATAATAATAAATTCTATCTAAATTTTGACAACATCTACTTTGTTTCTTGAGTTTTTTTCACAAATTTGTTTACCTATAGAAGTCATCAATCATCATATATCATATTTATAACACAATATAAGATGTTATACATTCATAATGTCAATAAACCCAATATTTATCAAATAATTAAACCATTGTTATCCTACATCCAATTATGAGCAATAAACCAACAATTACCAAATTATCAAAGAATTGTTAACTTAACAAATTATCCATAATAGATAATACAAATGTTAACCACAGCACTTAAATAATTACTCCAAATATAACATGTCAATGTTTGATTATTCATGAAGATTTTTTCACACTAATAAATGTAAAATTCATGTCTTCATTCATTTTGGAAATTGGAATATGGAGATTGAAAATGAGCATTTGGAAAACCAAAGTTCATACATCAAGCCCATCTACAACCATGCCACTGCCATCCTCATCATCTACAAAAATATTGAATATTTATCAACAAGAAATCATTTTTAAAGAAAAAAAAATAATTATTGAACGTTTATAAGTTTAAATATTCTACTAACCAATGTGAGAACTTGAACCTTCTAATTCATTTATTGAAATTGACCCTTCTTCATATAGAAGATTTTCCAATTCTTCATATAGAAGATTTTCCAATTCTTCAACATCTAGCTCCACTGGCCGATCCTCATCAACTATCCAAAAATTGGTCTCATCACTGCATGCATAGTCAATGAGATCATAGGTTCTTTTCTTGTAATAGAACCTAAAAAAGAAAAGCATATAATTATTCATAGTTGTGAATGAAAGAATTTAAATTCAAAACAACTACGAAAACATTTATACTGATTTTTTAGTTGCAAATTGTAATGAACATATACAAGACCATTAAGTCTTTGGTGTTCCAATCTATTTCTTCTTTTGGTATGTATACATTCAAAGACACTCCAATTCCTCTCATATCCAGAAGACAATGCAGTTTGGCTCAATATTTGAATGGCTAACTTTTGCAATGTGGTGCATTGTATCCATGTAGCCTCCATCATTCATCTAGTTACCATTTTCACATTAAAAATAAGAAGAAAAAAAACATTAGCAAGTTTAAAATATTAAATAGTAAGTAGGCAACTAATGAAGAAGAACAAGCACACTAATAAATTAAAATTATCTTTTACCAGGTTGAAGTACTTCATGTGAAGAATAAGCAAAGTCTCTTTCAAAACTTCCTAATTGATCACGAAACAACTTCATTTCATTCATCATATCAAGCTTGCCTTCTAGAACTTTCTAATCAATAACATCCATGACACCTCCAATAACAATTGGCTTATTACAAAAGTATTCCTAATCATATTGGAAACATGGATTCAACTAATAAACTGCTGAATGAATGCTTTCTTTTAGTTGTTGATCCCAATGTTGGTTTATGATCTCTGTATAAGGCTTGTATAGCCTTTTGTTATGGTTAAATAATTTATTGATGCCCAAACAACCCTATACATGCCTTCATACACATGTCTCATCAAAGGCCTCTCATCACAATCAACAATACGCAATAAGTGCATTAGTGGAGACATAAGATTCACAACTATTAAACAATCATTCCAAAATCTATTATCCAAGATGATGGAAACTATAGCTTTATTTTTATTATCCCTTGCATATCTAGAGTCCACAAAGAACTTGCTAGTCACCAAAGCTTGCAAGTCATGTTTATGATCATGAAGACTCTTGAGTGCAATGAATGTAGCAACAAAGCGAGTTGCACCAAGTTAGAGAATCTCTAACCATCCTCTTCTTTTTCTCAACCAACTTAACCAAGCAACATGATTATACACAAAAATTGTCACATTTGATGCACGTCTTACAAGTTCAGCAATATGGTCCATCTTACCAATATCCTTAAAGATCAAATTAAGACAGTGAACTGCACAAGGTGACCAATTGATGTGTTTATGCTTCTAAGAAATCAATCTCTTTGCGGCCACAAAATTTGTTGCATTATCAATCACTACATGAACTACTTTGAGTGGACCCACCCATTCAATCACCTTATCAAATAACTGAAGCAAATTGGTTGCATTCTTAACAATGTCTGAAGCATCAATAGATTTCACAAATGATGTTCCTTCAAGATAATGCACAAGGAAGTTGATGAGTGTTCTTTGTCTATTATCTATCCAACCATCACCCATTATTGTACACTGAACTTTTGCCCAACTTGCACGATAAGAGTCCACAAGTAACTAAACTTCCTTCTTGGCATCCTTTAAAATATTAACCTACAACTGATGGTAATTTGGACCCTTATATCTAGGACTAATTGCAGATATAACATCCAACATTGGATTGAAGTAGAAGGAATTCACAACATTAGTAGGAATGCATGCATCATAAAAGAATCTCCCAACTGCCATATCTGCTCTCCAAACAGCTTATTTCCTAATTAATACACTCTTCATGGAAGGTTGAGCTCCTTGAGTATTTCTTGGTGCAAAATACTTATCCATTGTTGATTTTTTTTCTTTTTCTACTACTAGCTACCATAGGATTTTGCATTTCTTGAACCTCTTCTTCACCTTTTGCCATATCACTTTCAAATTGTGACACATTAGGACCATAAAGATTTCTATATTCATATGCTTCTTGGGCTACTTTTTGGAATTCACAAACTCTTGCAAAGAATTTTTTATTCGAAATCTAACATCAAGAGGAACCGATTTACATAGACCAATATCCTCTTTCACTCCAGCAAGGTGTTGCTTCCTTCTATGAATACCCCCACCTTTTGCAACCTTTTTACAATACAAACAAACAAGAGCTTTCCTTCCATTTCTATTTCTTTCTTCAAAAACATGCTCCCATGCAGGGTCAATCTTGCCTCTAGTTGTTTGTGAATTGGTAGTTAAATCTTAACCAAAGGATGGGATCAAGTTTGATTATATTTTTTATTTCTCTATCAAATTGTAAACAAAAATCACAATTTTAATCATAAAATTAAATAATCAAGTCATTGACAATTTAATTTTTTTTTTAAAAAAAAAAATCAAGTCATCAACAATTTTAAAAATCAAAGAGTTAAAATTTTTAAAATTTTGTGAAGAAATTTTTTTCTAAATGAGAAATTTACTTTCAAATAAAATATTTATTTAAAATTTAAAAATCAAAATTTTATTTGAAAATGAACAAATTATTTTAATTCCTAATGTTTTAACTTTTCAATAAATTGAATAAATTAAAATGTGCAATAAATAAACAAAAAATGAAAAATTTATAAATATTAAACATAACATCAAGATTGTAAACAAAAAAAAAAAAAAAAAAAGACATTAAATATAAACATGAAAATTAAATTTTAAAAAATAAAAATGAAACCTTTTGGAGATGATGCTACTGTCGGTGGACCTGGGGTAGCCACATGTTGTGGGTAGAAGGCTTTGTTGGGCTGGGGGGTTTGCTAGCAGGGAAGCGATATCTGACCAACCAGTGGCTGGCGATAGTCGGAGCTAGCAGCTAGGACAACCATGCAGGGGGGGGAGGGGAGGAGAGAGAAAGAAAGAAAGAAAGAAAGAAAGAAAGAGGTTTTATACTCATTAAAATGGTGTCATTTTGATGCCAGAAACATCAAAACGATGTCGTTTTGATATTAGGAAAAAAAAATTAAATTGGTTGAACTGTCTGGTTTGTCCGGTTCGACCAGTCCGATTCTGATTCAACCACTTTTCGACTCAATTCACTGGACTGGACATGGAACCGTGACCAGCAAACGGTAGATACGGTCGAATCGACTGATCTGGTTCGGTTTTAAAAAAAAAAAAAAAATGTGTGAGCTTAGTCCAACCAATTTAAAGCCATATAATATGATCAATCCAACTAATCCATGTATAACTTGATCGATATCTAACAGCTTAGTGCCCCATAACACATCGCCACAGATATTGGGCTCGGACGTGATGGTGAGTGAAATTGGGCCCAATTACAAAGATGATCCTAGTCGACACTAGGCCATGACTCACAATGCTTCATTAAAAAAATTTAGGGAAAAAAATGTAAATCCTTGTTGGTGTGTCATGATAATGGCCAACAAAGTCGTCGATATATCTAAAATATCGATCCAGCTAGACCAATACGTAAAATATCAACCTTTTCCTTTGTGTCCTTGAGCTCAATTTGAAACTAAAAAAAAATTATAATGAGTTGTGCTTGAGACTTAAAAAAAAATGATAATGGATTGACCTTGAGTTTAGTATATTTATATATCCCAAATCTATGATTTTGAAAACACCATATTAATTTTTCAAAAAAAAAAAAAAATTATTGTCCATTAATATTTATACTTTAGCTAAGGAATAAAAATATTTAAATTTTAAAATATCAATATATACCATTTTTAAGATAAATTTAATGAGCATTAAAATAAAACAAATCAATTTTTTTTCTCTATTTTGAATTCTATGTAAAAACATATATTTAATATATTTACCTTTTATTTATTTAATATGGTTTTTACTTTTTCATTTTTTGGGAAAATTGGAGTTAGGTATAACATGATCAAAATATTTTTTTTAAATGACTAATTTTTTAGTCTTGAATGTCAAATTGTTAAAATATTAATTTTAATTCATACAAGGAGACAAGGAGATTAATTAATTTATTTTTATGTTTTATCTATTGTTAATTTTTAAGATAAAAATAGATATTATTTCTTCCATTTCAGAAGTTAAGGATAAAAAATTTTTCTCTATGTATTCTTTTTTTTTGTAATCTAAGTTTTGTAATTATATATTTTATTTTTTCGAGTGTTTATTTTTTACTTAATTTAAACTTTTTTTGGACCTCATTTAAGTCATATTTCTTGAAAGGTACTAATTTTATAATAGTACTTGATTGGTTTCATAGGGAAAATTTTAGGAAAAAAAAAAAACTTTTTATTTGACCAATGAAAAAGCAAAAAGAAAATATTTTATTTTTCCTAATGCATTCTAAAATTTTAAACTTTATTTTACTTTTGAATATTTTTCCTACCTACTCAAGATAATGAGAATGATTTAGGGAAAAAAAAAAAAAAAAAAAAGTTTTGAGTTTTTTTATATTTTTATTTACTTTCGTGATCCTCTAACTAGTTTAACTCAATCTTCTTATATAAATAATGTCCCTTGGTTAATTCATTATTGATAATTCATTTGTATTTATGTGGCATTTTATTTTTTACAAAATAAAAAAAAAAATTGTCATCCAATAAAATGTCATAAATATTATTTTCAAAAACCAACCTTTTATGTTAAATAAAAAGTATTTTAATCTTTTTATATTTAAAAGTAAAAAACTAAGCATATTTTTTAAATATTTTATTCCTATTACACCTATTTTGATTTTCATGTTTTTTTTTTCTTTTGGGTTTTCATTAGGTTGTGATAAAATAATTTTTACGCTGCATTCAACAATTCCCCATTATATTCATGAATCATCAAAATAAAATAAAATAAAAGTATCTTCATTGTAGACCAATTATATCGAGATTTTTTTTTATATGGTAATTATTTTTTTAAATTGGGACCTAAAAGTGTGTAAAATTTGAGAAAACTCAAGTTCAGAAAAATTAAAAATATTTGTTTGTATTGTAGGAGAGCTTAATAAAAGAAATGAAAGAAAAGATAGCAGGAATAAACTTCGTATCAACTCCATTAGTAGATCTCCCTTTTATAAAAAGTTGGGATGAAAATTATAATAACAGTTGAAATATGTCAAGGAATAAATGATCATTCATCATAACAAATTACCATAACAAATCTTGTATTTTGTAACACTCTTCTTTAGATGATCATAAGAATACGTCTCATTAAAACCTTATTAGAAAAAAAAAACATGGAAAAACCCTAGTGAAGGAAAAAAAAAGTACAATATTCTTTAACTGATCTTATCAAAATTGTCTCATTAAAAATTTTGTCAATTAAAACTAGTAGGGTAAAACTTGGACAAAGAAAAAAGAGTACAGTGCATCCATATTAATATACTCCCCTTGATATAGACATGATCATACTTTCTTCAATGCTTAAATTTGTAGATCTCTCAATCTCCACATTCCAATGTTATATCTTAACTTTTTCAAAGTAGTAGATGGTAATACTTTTGTAAATAGATGTATTGGATTGTCACATGATCGGATTTGTTGAAAATCAATTTCACCATTTTCTTGAAGCTCATGAGTGTAAAAGAACTTAAGGAAAATATGCTTAGTTCTATCACCCTTTATAAACCATCTTTCAAGTTATGTAATACAAGCAACATTATCTTCATTAACTTCGTTAGATTATCTTTGATGGAGGATAGTCCATGTGAATCTCTAATAATATGTTGAATCATGAATCTTAGCCATACACATTCATGACTTGCTTCATGAATTGTAAATATTTCTAGATGATTTTAAAAGTTGACTATCATTGTTTGTTTTACTGACTTCCATGATATTATTGTACCATCATAGGTAATAGAACCCCTATTTAAGATCAAGTTTGTGGGGATCTAAAAAATAGTTAGCATCAACATAGCTAAGTAATTGAGACTTCGATCCTTTTAAATAACATAACTCATGTCAATTGTTCCATGTAGACATTATAGTATGTGATTAAATCTATTCTAATGTCTTCGAGTTGATGTAGAACTATATCTTGCAAGTAAGTTGTTAGAGAATGTCTTGTATGGTCGTGTGTAATTTTCAAGGTACATAAGTACACCAATAACACTAAGATAAAGTACTTTTGAACCAAGTATTTCTTCGTTATCTTCTCGAGGACAAGAGTGACCCTTTTTCACTTCTAGTGAGCAAACTACCATTGGAGAATTTAGTGGATGTGATCTATCCATGTGAAAGTGTTTCAAGACTTTTTTTTGTATATATTGATTGATAGACTAACATTCCATTTGAAAATTGTTCAATCTATAAGTCAAAATAGAATTTGTTTTCACTAAATCTTTCATTTGAAATTCTATCTTCGAATAATTAGCCACTTTTGTGAGTTCTTGAGTTCCTACAAGATTCAAATCATTAATATATACTACAATAATTGCAAATTTAGTTTCTAATCACTTAATGAAAATGTATAAATATATAAAGTTATTCACATACTTTTTTTTTAGAAGGTATTTGCTAAGGCAATTGTACCACATACATTTGGATTGCTTCAATCCATATAAGGACCACTCTAACTTGATTGAGTACGTGCTACAAGGATTTTTTATTATTTACTTCAAGTAATCTAAATCCTTCAAGGATTTTCATATATGTATCATTATCTATGAATGCATATAAATATGTTGTAATAACATCCATGAGACACATATGCAATCCTTCTTAGAATTTCAAACCAATTAAAAAATCAAAATGTGATTGCATCTATGATGGGAGAGTATGCTTTCTCATTAACAATATCAAGTCTTTAAGAGATACCTTATGCTACTAATCATGTTTTATATCTTATGATTTCATTTTTCTTATTGTGTTTTATTATAAAACCCATTTATACCCAATAGGTCTTATGTCTTCAAGCGTTCGGATTACTGGTCCAAATACTTGTTGTTTTATTAATGAGTTTAGTTTTGCTAGGACTGTTTCTTTCCATTTTGGCTATTCATTTTTATATTGGCATTCATTTACAATTTTTAGGATAGGATCCTCATCATTTATTATGGGATCAATAGTCACTTGGAGAGAAAATATATTGCCTATAATGAGTGTATTTCAATCACATTTTTTTCTTGTATGTAAATAACTAATAGAAATCTCATTATTTAAGGTATGTGTGCCTCTTTATGGGCTAATTGTATAATTTAAGTCTCTTCAAGGGCCATTTGATTATTAACTTAGGATTAATCAATCAAATATAATAACCCATTTTTGGGTTAAACTTCTATAGGAGTGTTAGTCTTTTTATGTGTTTTTCCTTATGTTTTTCTTTTCTAAGGAACTGTATTTGTTGAGTCAATAAATCTACCATGCTTTAACAAGTTTTAGATTCATTTGTTGTGATATTAGTTACATGTCTTATAGGGACATCAATCCGTATTGGAGTATTTGCAACCAATATTATATTACTTTGTCACTTTCTTTGCATCAATGAATGCATCTGACAATTGATTTGTGATTCCTTACAAGTAAATAATTTTTTAAATTTCTAATTGACCTTGAATTTTTAGAGGATCAAGGTGAGACAAAACCAATGCATTCCAAGTAATTTTATTATTTTCATATTGTTATCTTGGAACTAACTTTTCCTCCCCCTAATGATAATAAAATTTTTTCATCAAAATGATAATAGTCGATCAAAGAGAAGTAGTTGTGTTCTTATACATAATGGTTGAACAATCAATTGAATTCGTTTAATAAGACATTCAATTAGACCATTTTGGATATAAATATAAGCAACAAGAAGTTCGATGTCAATGCTAGTTGACATACAGTAGTCAATAAATGTTTGGAATAAAAATTCAACCCCATTATCAGGATGAATTTTCTTGATAGGGTAATATGGAAATCATGCTCTTAAATTATTTAAACAACTAGCCTTACAAAGATAATATTGCAAGTAGAAGGAAGGTAAACATGTGACCTCTTAGTTGATCCATCTATTAAGACCATAAAATATTGAAAAGGTCCACAAGAAAGATGGATGGGGCCACATATGAATCATGGATTCTTTCTAATAAGGTTACGATTTTGAAGCTATTTTGGTAAATGATGGCTTAATAATCAATATGCCTTGTGAATAAGGAACACAATTGTAATCATTGGGCACAAGAACCTTATGGTTTTAAAGGGTGCCCATGAGAGTTAATGATGATATGACACATCATAGATGACCATGGATGACTAAGTTATTCATGCCAAAGCATCAAAGTATTTAAGTCATAGAGCTTTTGGTTCATTACAACCCACAAGAAAAGGCAAGAGTTTCTCTAATAAATTTTTTTATCTAAAAATCATAGAAGTAATATGGAGATACACTTCTTTATCTTCATTCATAGTCTCAATATGATATCCATTTCAATGAATATCTTTAAAACTAAGTAGATTTCTTTAAGATCTAGTAGAATATAATGCATCATCAATATTAAGTTTTAATAATAGTAGCTCATTTCAAGCCTTGAATCAAGTTTACAAAACCTAATATTGTATAAACACCAGCTAGTGTAAATGTTAAGTTTGAGAAATAGTTTTTATCTCGAAGAATTGTATGTGTTATGGCTCAATTCACAAGGCATACATCTTCATGATGTGTTATGTAATATTCAAGTTAGGATGATCCATCTATCTACTTGACCAAAAAGTAATAGTAATAAGCATATAAATGTCATGCATGGAACATGTAAAAAACCTTAGAAAAATTTAATGATTGTAAAACAAAAGAACATGAAGATCAAATAACATATCAAGGCCTAACAATTAGTCATAAAGAACAAACCCATCTATAATTAAATAACCAATCTTGTCACTAGGATCTTGAAAAAAATCTGACACAAGTGTGTTATATCTTCAATTCCATTATTATCAATTAATTTCATCTCAACCTTCTTGCCTCTTGCTTTTTATGAAGCTTACTAAGGGTCAACTAAATGATTTGACGTACCGATTACAACCATAAACTGTGCTCTAATGGCACAATTAGAAAGCGAATCATGTGATGAAAACACTTAAATTCTCTCACTTAACTCAATTGTTGCTAAGACCTTAGTCATGAGTCTAACTTATATTTTGAGCTAAAATCCAAGTTTAAGAGATGAAAAGGATGCAAGTTACAAGAACCTCTTTCATCCACAATAGTGAAGGGGTTTAATGTGTATACAAGGGGCTCCAAAAGTTCTCAACCATGATGAGAGCTACAAGAAATGCAAATGAAACAATGCATAATAAGAAAGATAAGAAATGAATATTATGGAGAGACATAGAGAGCAAATACGAAACAAAAAGGTTAAAGACCATAGCTTAAAGTTTAAGACCTTAGTCATGAGTCTAACTTCTATCTTGAGCTAAAATCCAAGTTTAAGTGATGAAAAGGATGCAAGTTAAGAGAACCTCTTTCATCCATAATAGTGAAGGGGTTTAATGTGTATACAAGTGGCTCCAAAAGTTCTCAACCATGATGAGAGCTACAAGAAATATAAATGAAACAATGCATAATAAGAAAGATAAGAAATGAATATTATGGAGAGACATAGAGAGCAAACATGAAACAAAAAGGTTAGAGACCATAGCTTAAAGTTTAACACCTTAGTCATGAGTCTAACTTATATCTTGAGCTAAAATCCAAGTTTAAGAGATGAAAAGGATGCAAGTTACAAGAACCTCTTTCATCCATAATAGTGAAGGGGTTTAATGTGTATACAAGTGGCTTCAAAAGTTCTCAAGCATGATGAGAGCTACAAGAAATGTAAATGAAACAATGCATAATAAGAAAGATAAGAAATGAATATTATGGAGAGACATAGAGAGCAAACATGAAACAAAAAGGTTAGAGACCATAGCTTAAAGTTTAAGACCTTAGTCATGAGTTTAACTTATATCTTGATCTAAAATCCAAGTTTAAGAGATGAAAAGGATGCAAGTTACAAGAACCTCTTTCATCCATAATAGTGAAGGGGTTTAATGTGTATAAAAGTGGCTCCAAAAGTTCTCAAGCATGATGAGAGCTACAAGAAATGTAAATGAAACAATGCATAATAAGAAAGATAAGAAATGAATATTATGGAGAGACACAGAGAGCAAACACGAAACAAAAAGGTTAGAGACCATAGCTTGAAGTTTAATATAGGGAATTGGAATTCAAACTTGGCAACAACACATTTTGAATTTGACATGATTTTTTAATAACTTTTTAAGGTTATTTTTGAGAAAATTATATATCATTTTGAATCTCGAGAATTTAGGAGTCCAACACTTTAAACAATGTGCAAATTGGAGTTGAAACAAAGAAGTTATGGATATTTGTAGACAATTGAGCAAAATTAAAGAGTCATTCCGAATTTGAGATGGCAATTTCGAAAATTTAACTTACTATTTTGAAATCCATTTCAAAATTACCCCAATTTTAAATTAGTCACTATCACTTTGAGATTTTGCTTCCCTCACTTTGGGAATTATGTCTTGAGCACTTATCAACCCTATGTGGGCCCCACATGACTAGAAATCGAGATTTTAATATTCTTTTGTTATTTTTCTGTAATTATTTGAGAAGTAAGTGGCTAATAGGAGTATGCCATGCATTAATTTTTATTTTTGATATAAAAACCTCTATTTAAGGTTTGGAGAGGGATTTAAAGATTTTTATGTTTAGAGGATGTTAGAGAAAGAAGGAAGACATCAAAGGTTTTTCTTGATTTGTTTTTTTTCAATGTTTTCAAAACTAAACTGGTCATTGAACCGAAAAAGTCATTGGTTCATGGTTTAATGGTCAAATTGGTGGTCAAACAGCGATTGAAGCAATGATGTCATAAATATATAATTTATATGTTATATAAAATTAAAAAAAATAATAATAAATTATATATATAATTGAAAATTTTAATAATATTTAAAAAAAAAATTGATGTACCAAATTAAATGATAAAGATAAATATAAATTTATTAATATTTAAAATTTTATTAAATAAAATTTATATAATATTTAAGTATAGGATATATTTAACATGATAAGAAAATTATAATATTTAATTTTATCATGTATCTTATTATTTTAAAATTTTTAAAAATTATAATATTAATTAATTTGTATTATTTTCATACTTATCATTATATAATTAATATAATATGAAGAATTTATATTTATTTATTGGTTTTATATGGTGCAAATGTGGGAGAGAAAAAAAAAATCAAAGTTTGTATTATTATTTGTCAAAACATTAAAGTGATTCAATAGCTTAGTGGTCCATCACTTTCCTTTTGTAATAGGTGGTTAGTGGCTTAAGTCCCCTAAGTGCAAAAATATTCTTTTCCTGATCTTCTCATCAATCCCACATTGAAACTTTGTAGACTTTAAGTGTTGTTTAAATTTGTTGGAACAACAAATGATATAAATGGGCTTGGGCAGTACGCCTGATTGTAACAAGAAAACCCAACTTGGGCATAGTGATGAAACCACCATCAAGTTTTTGGTTGAACCAGTTTGATCGATTCTTCAAGAATCAAACAATTTGTCTGGGTAGGCAATTCAACCGCTCAAACCAGTTTTGTTTGGGTGGATGGTTCAATTTTCAGTTTGAGTGATTTGGTGTCAACTCAAGTCCGAACGATTTGATTTAGCCAACCAAACCAAATATGCGGCTAGTTGAAGGCTCAACTGGTTTGACTAGCTGGTCTAGTCCAGTTTTTAAAATAGTGGTTTTTTTTTTCTTCACTTATACTATTGAATAAAGCATCGTTTTTAATTTCATTAAAAATCAAGAATGGTTCTTTCTTATTCCTTTATGATTTATGTATATAAAAACACACCCATGAGAGGCTAAAAAGTCATCTTGGGGTAGGAAATATGAAAACCTACGATTAGATCTAAAAGAAAACAATAGGTGAAATTGGATTTAAAAAGGAATGAATTAAAGGTTAAGGCACCAATATCGAAATCAATATACCCTTTAAAGTTAGTTTGACTTAGGAGTTAGTACAATTGCATATTCCTTAATACTAGGGATTCTTGGTAATTTTTTATCCATAGTTATTTGAGGGTTTGTAATTATTATCTACCCTAATGCAAATTTACACAAATAGGTAAAAGGTTAAAAATGTTAGACCTAAACCTCAATTTCACCTCCATTCACCTATTAGGTGATTCAAGATGGAATAAAATAATAAAGTTAGGATATGGATCAACTCTAAGGTATGAAACTCATGTTGATCTCATTAGACCATGCATTCTGAATACCATAAGATTAATTAAAATATACACCCTTGTTTCGCTTAAAGGTCTTACTCAAAGTTGAATAGTGGAACACCACAATCTTGATTAATTGAACTAAAAATCAATAATTTCTCTATAATTTAATTACGTTCATGTAAACCCTCCATTTTGTCCTCTTAGCAGATGTGATACTAGGTGTCTTCCCATACTTCTCTCTTGACTTCTTGTTTTCCCTTGGGGGCCCATTGACACTTTTATAGTTTCAGTTTCTAAGCCACCTTTAAGGACCCTCTATTAAGAGACTCATTCGAACCCACATTGTGACCTTGGCCACCCTTCATCCTTAGGTTAGATCCCACTTAGGTTCACCTAGACCCACTTAGGTTCACCTAGACCTATTCTGATTCACATAGGCTCGTTTAGGCTCACTTAGACATGCTTGATCCACTTGGGCCTAGTTAGCTTTACTTGACCCGCCTAGGTTACCTTTTGGGTATGTCTTGCATGCCTTCCATGACTTGTGTTTGTATGGTTGCATCACTTTTATTTTTATTATTTATTTATTTATTTATTTAATTATTATTATTATTATTTTCTATAATAATTTTTTTGAAATGTTTCAATATAATTTTTTTTAATGAATAAATTTTTGGTAAGTTATTATTCATTATTATTGTTATTATTATTATTATTATTATTCACTTTATGTTTTTATTTTTTATTTTATTTTCATTTTTTATTTTTTTTAAATGTTTATTTTATTTTATTTTATTTTATTTATTTAGGCAAAAAAAAATTGAAAAGGAAAAAACATAGGAACCGGGATACTGCATGGGAAATGAGGTTTTTTAAAAAACGAAGGGTGAAATGAGGATTTTCAAGGGTTAGGGGCATGGGGAAATGAGGATTTTTGGAAAAGAAGAAAAGAGATGGGATATTTTTAGAGTGAGCAGAGAAAGAAATCAGTAAAGGACTTTTGGAGAGTGAAGGGGCTGTGAATAGAGAATGGATTGCTTGGTGGGTTTTTGGTGAAAAAGAAAACTATGAGATGAAGCATCTTTTGAGAGTTACATAGAGAGCTTGAGGGGGGCATTTTCAGTTAGAGAAGAAAGGCTTGAAGAAAAGAAAATAAGGATAACAACTTGAGGAAGAAGTAGAGAGCACTTTGGGGTTTTGCAGCCAAGAAAAAAAGGGAAAAATACAAGAAGCCAAGCAATTCTTTACTTGAGTGGAGATTGCTCAGCTATGGCCCCTGTTATCTTCTATGCTCTCACTTATATTCTGTTCTTCCTCATTCTCTTACTAAATTTTGGGCATAGTTTGTTTAGGTGTGGACATCAAGGGCCACACACTTGTTTTGTTGAATTTGAGATTGCTCATGCATGCTCTATTTCGGTTCTATTTTAGTTCCTTTGATTCTTTTTGTGCATAGTTAATGCATTGATTCACCTATGAGCTAGATATTTGAGAATCATACTCTTGCTTCTTATTAGATTCACCTATTCTAGGCCCATTGATCGCAACATGAAATGAGGCCTTATTCAATGGTTTGTTTATTTGCTTTAGGTATGCTCTATTTTTAGGTTGTTTTATTCTTTGTTCTTGGTTTTAGCTTGTATATGTGCAGCAAAAAAGTGTGTAATATTGGGCGGATGCCTTACAGGGATGGCCAACTTGCCTGGGTTTTTGGGAAGATTACTTGTAATAATGTTCCTCTGGAATAATCTTTCCAAATGTTTCCTAAATGTGTTTATGCATCCACAAGTCTACGTGAGACAAGATAATGATGGTGATTACAAAGACAGAGAAAGTAGAAGGGAAAACACTCTAGCCTTGGCATACAAATAATACCACTAGTTTCTGCAAAAGGCTAAACTGAGTGGAGATTCATTGGTGGAAGAAATGAATCCTCTAAGTTTGAAGTTGTATGAGTTTGTGTTTTCAGTATTCAATCTCTGGCAATTGAAAGGTTTTTCAATATAAGATTTCTAGCAATTGATATTTGCCAAGAATTATTGCAACGGACCCAGTTGCAACTTTTGATGTTGGTACTAGTTGAAAGACTTGATTGACTATTGTTTGCTTTTGAGATAAATACTTGAGAAGGCATCAGGGAAGGATTCATCTAAAGGTTCTTCCCCTGCTAATGACCCTATTTCCAAAGGGCAGTAGCATTCTAGACAAAGCAGTCGAATTATTAAAATAAAAATAAAAAAGTATTTGTTCTTCAACTTGCTGATATTGTTAAAGCTGCTGGTATGGAAGTTGCATTCATGCTCACCTATGGCTTGCTCACCCTCACAGCTCACAACTCATCTATGACCTCCATACCATCACCTACAGCCCACACCTCACCCTCACCCATGCAGCTCGTACCTCACCATAGGCCCAACCATGACATGCTCACCCTCACAGCTCACCCATGTAGCCCGCACCTCACCACAAGCTCACCCACATAGCTCACCCATACAGCCTGCACCTCAACACAAGCTCACTCATGGCCTGCTCACCCTCACAGCTCACCCATGCAACTCGCATCTCACCACATGCTCACCCATGGCCTACTCACCCTCACAGCTCACCCATGCAGTCCGTACCTCATCACATGCTCACTCATGGCCTACACTGTAACGCCCAAGTATTTTTTTAAGGGTAATATAGGAAATTCATAATAATTATATTAAATTAATTGATTAATTAATTTAATAAAATGGAAGAGGGGTGAAAAAGTAATTTTACGAATTACCCTAGGTATAAATAGGAAATTCTCTTCTTCCTATTCGTTTCTGAATCGTATTCCTGTTCGCAGAGAGTTTCCAGAGAACGTGAAATTGAGGTCAGATTTCAAGGTTTGATTTCAAGGTTTGAAGAACAAACCTCTATAGGTAAGATTCTAACCCCTAGATTATTATTTTAGATTCATTAGTTAATTTCAAGCATTAGATATATTTTTTTTGGAAAACCCCAAATCTAGATTAGGGTTAGATTATTTTTTTTTTAATTCGTTTGAATGTCAAATAGTAAAAAAATTAAGATTTTGATTTTATTGTTGGAATTTGGGAGACCTTAAGTTTTATTAGATGAGAAGAAAAAAAAAAAAAAAAAGAATTTCTTTGAAGGCTTCGATTTTAGGCTAGGGTTAATTTTATAAAAAAAAAAAAAAAAAAAAAAAAAAAAAAGGAGAACGCGTGTGCACAACACTGGAAGGAAGAAGGAAGGAAAAAAAAAAAAAAAAAAAAAAAGAAGGGGCATGTGCGGAAGCCTTGTATATATATATATATATATATATATATATATATATATATATATATATATAAAATGAATCATGATGATGGCAATGGAAAAAAAAAAAAAAAAAAAAAACTTGCTTTTTGGTTTGGTGTACCCGAGACAACTAGGTAATGGTTGAGTGGCTTTTGAATTGGTTAATTAAAAAAATAATAATAATATTTAGTTTTAGATTAATAAATAAGATAATAGTAATAATGGTTTTTTTTGTAATAAATAGAATGAGAGATTTAGTAAAAAATATATATATATATATATATATATATATATATATATAGAATTTTATAATGAAATAAAATTGTAATTTAATTAAATTAGTAATGTGTTATTAGAAACAAATTGGGAATTTATTAATTATAATTAAATAAGGAATGGAGTAATTAAATTATTACTTTATTAATCAGAAATATTAATCTTAACATTTAGAAATTTTAGGATTATCAAATTTATATTTTGAGGTAAATAGTAATAGTTGTCTTTTTATTGTGTTAGGTGAGGAGTAGACTTTTCAGGGTTATTTTTCCTTCAAGGCCTTTGCATATTTTGAGGTAAGGGAAGTTAATGCAATATTTATAAAATTAACTTATCTTATATGTTATTTTGAATTGTGGAAAAGAAAATAATATTTTGTTACCATGCATGGATCAAACTGTTTTGCACTAAATATTATGTTGGAATATTTTGTTTTATTTATGACACAAAATATGGAGATATTATGTTGTGTAAATTTGAATACTTGAACAAAAACATCACTCTGGTTTATTTGGCCCTTGTCAACGGGATATAATAGTTGACCTTTACATTTCATGGTGGGAATGTAATTGATTTGGACCCCAGCCTCTAGGGGTTTGGTTAGAGGTTACTAGTACTAGTAGTGTTTGGTTCCTTCCACCAGGAACAATTTGAGGCTAGCCACCCATTTGAAAAGTCCCACCTAACTGGGCATTTGATATTTGATAAGCAGAGTAATGAAAATTGAATGGATTTGATTGAATCTTATGTGAAAGTGTTTGAATTTGATATGAAAATGGTTGGTTGAATTTTGAATATATTAGTATTTTTGAAACTTTGATATTTGATGAAAAAAAAAAAATGATATCTCCTATTTGAAATGAAAATATTTGATCCATGAATTGCATTAATATTCCTTATTGGGCTGTGAGCTCATTCCCAATTGTTGAAAATTTTTCAGGTACTCTTAGTTCGGGTGAGGAGTGATGGCTAGGCTGAGGAATGGTCATCATTAGGATTTGACTTAGGATTTTATGTTGGATTTTGTTTAACTGTTAGTTATGTTCATTTGGATCCTTTGGTATTTGGAAGTTATTTGAATATTGATCCTTCAAATTTTATGTTAGATCAAAGTTGAGTTTTGGAGATTTTGAAATTTGTTCTAGTACTTGAATTGTTTAAGTTTGCAAATATTTGGACAATGGATTTTGGATAGTGGATGTTTTAGTTTTGAAATTGAATTTTGAGGATTTTAGATTTTGTTCCGCTACTCTGAACAGGTATTTGGTAGTTGGTAACTTCCAATTACAAGATAATGTTTGGGTCAGGTTACACTGTAAGCTTTCAGGTTTAAAGTGTGAAATGACCGTCATGCCCTTGGAGTGGGTCTTGGGGCGTGACATACACACCCTTCACATACAGCCCACATGCACCCTATGGCCACCACATGCTCACCCACGACTTACCCACACCCCACACCTCACCACACAACTCACCAATGGCCTCCACACCACCACCATGCAATCCACGACTCACCCATGGGCTACCATATGGCCATCCCTCAACTCCCATGCAGTCCACGGCTCACCCATGGCCACCATATGGCCATCCCCTAGCTCCCATGCAGCCCACACTCCTCTCACACATCCATGCCTTCCATTGGCAGTCCATACCTCTCATGTTCAGCCTATACCGCCCTTATGCAACCCATATATTAAATGGGCAGCCCATACCTCTCATGTTCAGCCTATACGTCCCTTGTATAGCCCATGTCTCTCATGTTCAGCCCATACCTCCCTTTTGCAACCCATATCTTTCATAGGTAGCCCATACCTCTCATGTTCAGCCTATATGCCTCCCATGTGCAGCCCATATGCAGCCCATGTGGTCATCACATGCAGCTCACATGCATTCTCATTTTAAAATTCATCTTTTAAAAATATATTTTTTAAGCAATCACATTTTCAAATAATTATTCAAATTAAAATTTCCAAAATTCCAAATTTAATTTTTTAAATTCTATTTCCAAAATTTCCAAATTTATTTTTTAAATTTCATTTCCAAAATTTCCAAAATTTCCAATTTAATTTTCAAAACTCCCATTTTCAAAATTTTTAAATATAAAAATGAATAACTTTTCATAATTCCAAAATATTGGAATTTATGAGAACTAATTCATAACAAAATAAATTGGGTTTTGGTGGGGGCCCAACATTCATAACATTTCTTTTAAAAATAATTCAAGTAAACAGTGCAATCGATTTTGTTTGATTTTGATTTGATTTTGTGTGAGATTTTTTACACTTGTCATTGTACACTAACCTTGTTTTCATGACAATGCTTTATTACATACTACCAAGGTACGCTCTCACCCTCACTTTGTTTATTATTTTGTTATCATGACTTGTTTTTGAACTATGATTATTTTGGTATCCATTGATTTCCTAGTTAATTGTCATATCTATTTCATCTTATTTAGTAGAGACCCATTTTTAGGGGCTTAGAGGGGTGCTACGGTCTTTATCGTACCTTCTCAATAAGTAACCTGATTCTTGAACCTAGTTTTGGTTTTTTACAAACCGTCTTCTCCAAATAATGAGTCACACTTAGGGTTTTCTTTCTTATTTTGTTTTCCCTTAAAAAACTAAAACAAAAAGTGAGTTGCATCATCGAGTGGGAACGCATTGAGCTAAAATGCGAGGTCCACAATTCATTTTAGGAAACTAAAATTCCATTAAATGAATTTTATATATTCTTAATTTAGAGAATCAGGTAGAAAACAATATTGTTTTTACCTAATTTTGACAATCTTTATAGGCCAATCCTAAAGAACGATACCCAAAGTGCAACAAAAGGCATAGTAACTCTATCTCTAGTTTTTCTTGGCTAGAATTACTATGTTATTTAGGCTTAGTATTCAATACCACAAAGATTGACCGTCACGTATGATAAGTATGTGACCAATACCCTTTAATGTCACATCTATCGCATTCATTCTCATGAGTTTGTTTTCCTTATATATTTTTCCCCTTTTCTCATGATTTTGGTTAATATTGTTCCACTTTTTGTGGTAGGTAGTATTTTTCCTATTATAACCTCCATAGTGTTTAGAATTGTGTCTTCCTTAACCACAAACCCATGACCAAAACCATGTTTGTAATCATTTGATAAGGTGGGATTTGCTTGTGGGAATGGAACAAAACCAATTAGCTGAGATTGATCATTTTTTAATAATAATTTGTCATTTTGTTTAGCAACTAGGAGATACAAAATCAATTCAAAATACTTGGTAAATCTCCATTCTCAATATTGTTGTTGCAAGAGCACATTTGAGTCATGGAAAGTAGTAAATGTCTCTTTCAACATATCTTCTTCGACAACTTTCTCACCACATAGCTTCAACTGAGAACTAATTTTGAATAATGTAGAGTTATATTTTCTAACAGACTTAAAATCTTATAATTTCAAATGCATCCTATCATAACAAGCATTAGGCAAAATTACAATCTTTTAGTGGTTGTATCATTTTTTAAAATTGATCTAAAGACTAAGAGGGTCCTTTACTATAAGATATTCACTTGTTAACTGTAATGACCGGGTATTTTAGGTTACGTTGGAATTTCAAGTTTGAAAAGTCTTCTATTGGACTATGGTTGAAAAGTAAAAAAACAAAAACAAAAGTGATTGGAGAACAGGTGTCAATTTTGGATTGGTGGAATTCAAATATTTTATTGGTCAATTAAGGAAGTTGAATTTTTTTTATGCCACGTCAACTTTATGGTAGAAAATTCTTAGGATCGTAGAAATTGAAAATTTTTTAAAATGAAAAGCAAAACAAGAAAAAATGGAAATGAAAAAAAATGAAAAATTAATTAAGAAAAAAAATAAATTAATTTTCTTAATAATAAATTAGAGAAAATTAAAATTTTGGGAATGGTGTTTGATAATTTTATTTGTGTGTGTTAAAACGAAAAAAAAAAAAGAAATGAATTAAGAAAATAAAATGAATTGAATTGAAGAAAAAAGAAAAGAAAAAAATAAATTAATAGATATATATATATATATATATATATATATATATATATATATATATATATATATATATATATATAAAGAGAAAGAGAAAGTGGAGTGAGAGTGGTAGTGGCTCTCGGGTGCAAGGGAGAGTGATAGCGCAGTCCACCTTTGGTCGGTTGTTTCGACAGCCAAACAAGCTCTTTTTCGCGTGAAATTTTGAGGGAAAGTTCTACTCGATGCGAGGAACATTCCTACGATGACAGATTTTGTTTTCAATGCTTGGATTGTTAGATCTGTGGTAGGGAGACTTAACCCTAAAACTTTTACTTATGCATTTTTCTTTTAAAAAAATTATAAATCTCATTGTTGGAAGTTAAATAGGTAATAATGATGATTTGAGAAAGTTTATTGGGTGATTTAGGAATTTTCCTTGGGATTTTTGTGCGATAATGGAACTGTTTAATTCTGGAAATTAATTGTGTTTGATTGTTAGAATTATTGGGGTTGTGGAAAAATTATGGAATTTCGGTATTGATTATGTTTAATTCATATTTGAATTATTGAAAATTTATTTGGTTATTTTTGGTAATTTTATTGTGGAGAAATAATTATATTTTATTATTAGAATTATTGGGGTTATGGAAAAATTATGAAATTTTGGTATAGATTATGTTTAATTGATATTTGAATTATTGAAAATTTGTTTGATTTTTGGTAATTTTATTGTGGAGAAATAATTAGATTTGATTATTGGAATTGTTGGGATTGTTGAAAAATTGTAGAATTTTGGTATAAATTGTAATTTTAATGATATTTAGATTAGTGGGATTTTTATTTGATATTTGTGATACTTGTAAATGAGGATAATTAACCTCATTGCATTTCATTTGCATCATAGTTGTGTGAAGGAAAATAGAGACTATGAAAAGTGCATGAAATGGAAAAAGAAAGAAAAATAAAATAGTAATGAAATGTAAAGACACGTGTGAGGTGAATTAAGAAGGGAGTGAGATTCTTAGGGTGACAGACCAAAAAATTTACACCGGAAAGACTTCAAATGGGGAGTGTATTTGGATACGGATGCGTATCCTTTGGTGAAAACCCGAGAATGACAGTGCATTGTATAATTGTGTGTCACATATCCATATGCATTTTACTTAATTGTTGAAACTTGTTAAATTGTTATAATTATAGAAATTAAAATGTTTGGGTTAATCAATTATGGTGGAATGTTTATTTTGTGTTCACTTGAACCTTAGAAATCCCAATTAACCCACTTGGGTGTAAGGCACCCTACTGAGCAATGTGGAATGCTCACCTCTTCCTTCTTAAATCTTTTTAAATGCAGATGTAGTTCCTAATGATTGACAAATGGGACAATGAGGGCTACAGGATGCCCCAAGAGATTTTGGAGCAGTTTTGAGGACTTTGTCATATTTTGTTGTGTTTGGTTATTTGAAAGCATGTTCTAGTGTATTGTTAAACTATGTAATCATATATGGACTTATTTTGGATTAAATTTTCTCATACTGTGGACTTTCATCTTAGACTTGAGTTGGAGATCTTATTGTTATTGAATTTTCTTATTGCTCTTGAGTAGTTATCTATATATTGATAAATTGGAATGTTAGTTGGAGGGAGCTCTAGTGTGATTTATGCTTAGAAAAAAAAAAAAAAAACTCAAAGCATTTTGGTTGATTGCCAACTCGGATTAGGAGGAACCCATAGGGTCAAAACTTTGACTTGGGGTCATGGGCCAAATTTTGGGTCGCTCGGAATTTGGGTCGTGACAACATGGTATCAGAGCTCAAGGTTGTGATAGTACCTAAGCTTATGTGTTATGTGTGCTTACTTTCTTATGTTTTTCCTCATTTGATGCTTGATATTGTATATTAGTTGTTAGAGGATTTCAATTTATTTGTTTAAGAAATAGTGTTAGAATAAGTATTGAAAATAACTAGAGCATGCAAATTACATGTTATGAATGTGTAAATTGTTTGTAATTAATATTGTTGATAATGATTGGATAGAGTATGAATTGATGTTGTTATTACTTGTCGAGATTAAATTGCAATCATGTTGCTATGTCTTATTGTAATTTTGATTATATTATGGTAGATTGGTCTGAATATTTCATTAATCTTAAGTAGAATGATTGAAGTAAGTGAATCATTTAGACATAGGATTGGAATGTCCCAAAGACTCAAGTGAGGCGATATGATGTGAAAAAAAAAAAAGAAAAAAAAAAGTAGAATTGCATCTCATAGCATTTGTATGATTTTTTTTTAGTTTTCTAAATATGAGTAATATTGTAATCGTTTACATGGATATTCTTGTATGCTCCAAATTTTAGTTGTTGCGATTTTAGTATTGTTTATTTGGTTAATGGTTGTTCAATTCAAAAGCAACACATATTATGTATTAAACATGAAGCACGTTTGTACATGATGTGAAGAGTTGCTTAGGTTGAAGTGAGATGTGATTGGATTTGAGATTGAATTGAAGATGGAGTTTCTTTCAGACCCTGAGTGGTCAACTGGTAGGCCAACCAGTTTACCAGCTAGGAACTGTGAAACCTTATTTTTGTTTTATCTCGTTCATCATATCTTTCTTGCCTTGTTATTGTGACATTTAGTGAGATTGTTTATATTTTATTTGCATCTTAATGGGATATTTGGTATGTTGTTGAATGATAGGGAAAAGATTTTATAAAAATGAAGTATTGAAGGTGACATAGGGGATTTAATTGATAGAGAGTATTGAAATGATATAAGACATTTGAACTAAGGGCTTTTAATAGGAAATAAAATTAAATGACGTTATAATTATTAGGACATTTAGAACTGCATAACTAAAATATTTAAATTATTAGTGCATTTAAGTTATAAGATATACGACATTAGTAAATTATGAGTCCATCAAATGCATGAAAAACAAGAAGAAAACAAATAAACTTTATAAGTATTAGTGAGAAATCTTATCTAGAGAATGCTCTTGTTAGTAGATTGAGTAGGAAACATATATCTGCTAAAAGGAAAAATGACGTCAATAAGAAAAAAAAACTATATAAACTTCTTTTAAAGGAATTAGGATAATATTTTGTTTGCCAGATGAATTTGAAATTTGTTTTGGTTGGGGAGGAGTGTGTTAGTTCGAATTTTTCATAATTCGATTCATGCTATTAGTATGTGTTGAGGAAGGGATCAATAAATTTCCTAGCTTGCCTTCACAATAAGAAAGAAGCTCAAAAGGACATTACAGAAATCCCAGTGGTGAGGAAGTTTCAGGATGTATTTCTAGATGAGCTGCCTGGTTTATCACCACATAGAGAGTTTGATTTCTTTATTGAAGTATTTTTAGGAACAGATCTTATTTCAATAGCCCCTTATAGGATGGCCCCTCTTAAGCTAAAAGAGTTGAAAGCTTAGTTGAAGGAATTGTTGAGTAAGGGTTTTATTGGTCCAAGTACATCGTCATGGGGAGCCCTAATGTTGTTTGTGAAGAAGAAAGATGGCACATTAAGGTTGCGTATTGACTATAGGAAGTTGAATAGAGTTACTGTGAAGAATAAGTATCTTCTTCCAAGAATAGATGACTTGTTTGATCAGTTGAAGGGTGCAAAATATTTTAGTAAGATTAACTTGAGAACTGGGTATCATCAATTGAGGGTTAGAGAAGAAGATGTCCCTAAAACCGCTTTTAAAACAAGATATGGGCATTATGAATTCTTAGTCATGCCTTTTAGGTTAACTAATACCCCTGTTTCTTTCATGGATTTAATGAACAAAATATTTCGTGCTTACTTGGATTAGTTTGTGATTGTCTTTGTGAATGACATTTTGATTTACTCAAGAAGTTTGGAGGAACATAAGCAACCTTTGGTGACCACCCTTATAACTTTAAAAAAACACCAGTTGTACGGAAAGTTAGACAAAAGTGAGTTTTGGCTTACTTAAGTGAATTTCTTAGGCCATGTGGTTTCTGAGGCAGGAATAGCAATGGACCATTCCAAGGCAAAAGTTGTGCAGGAGTGGCAAAGGCCTACTAATGTATTTGAGGTTAGAAGTTTCTTGGGTTTGGCTGGATACTATAGGAGGTTTGTGGAAGACTTCTCTAGAATTGCAGCACCAATGACTTGGCTGACTAAAAAATGAGAATGCTTCCTAGGAGTTGAAGCAGAAATTGACCACTACTTCAGTGTTAACTACTTTATTAGTGGAGATTTGTTTACGGTTTATTGTGATGCTTCTACAGTGAGGCTAGGGTGCATGCTAATGCAACAAGGCAAGGTGATAGTTTATGCCTCAAGGCAATTAACGTCGCATGAGCGGAACTATCCAACACATGATTTGGAGCTTGTAGTAGTGGTGTTTGCCTTTAAGACTTGGAGACACTATTTGTATGAAGAGAAGTTTGAGGTGTACTTTGATCATAAGAGTTTGAAATACATCTTCACTCAAAAGGATCTGAATTCTAGGCAAAGAAGATGGATGAAGACATTGGAAGATTATGATTTTACTCTTCATTACCATCTTGGAAAGACGAATGTTGTAGCAAATGCCTTGAGTAGGAAGAGTTATGGCCAATTGTCTAGCTTATGGTTAAAAGAGTTTAAGATGCATGCAGTTATTGAGGATTTTGAGCTATGTCTTGGTTGGGAAGGACAAGGTCCATGCTTATATAGTATATCAGCTAGACCAATGATTATCCAAAGAATAATGGAGGCCCAAGTTCATGATGGGTTTTTAGAAAAAGTTAAAGCCTAGTTGGTAGAAGGTGAATTAGATGAAAATTGGTATATGCATGTAAATGGGAGTGTGAGATTTAAAGGGAGATTGTGTGTGCTAGGTAGACCTTGTAGATCACCCTTATGTTGGACAAAGTTGGGTGAGAGTCGTTTGTTGGGACCTAAGATTGTCCAAGAGACTACATAAAAGATACAACTCATCAAGGAAAGACTTAAAATTGCTCAAGATAAACAGAAAAGTTATGCAGACCAAAGGAGAAGGCCCTTGGAGTTTAAGGAAGGGGATTGGGTGTTTGTAAAAGTGTTCACTCGAAAAGGCATATTTCGATTTGGGAAAAATGGGAAGTTAGCCCCCAGATTTATGAGACCATTTTAGACTGATAAGAGAGTTGGCCTAGTGGCATACAAGTAATATTGCCTCAATAGTTGTCCCACGTTCATGATGTCTTCCATGTGTCAATGCCAAGGAAGTGTACACCAGATCGAACTTGGGTAGTTGACTTACAAGATATTCATATTAACAAAAATACTTCTTATGTGGAGGAACTTTTGCAAATTCTGGAAGTTGGAGAGCATAGGTTTAATAACAAGGTGATTCCCTGCAGTCAAAGTGTGGTGGCAACACCATGGGATGGAAGAAGCCACTTGGGAACCTGAAGAGGAAATTGGGCGACATTATCCATAACTCTTTTATAATGTTTGAGGTAAGCTTGTTTAAATTTCGGGATGAAATTTCTTTTAGGGGGGTAGAATGTAATGACCGAGTATTTTAGGCCACGTTGGAATTTCAAGTTTGAAAAGTCTTCTATTGGACGGTGGTTGAAAAGTCCAAAAAAAAAAAAAAAAATGATTAGAAAACACGTGTCAATTTTGGATTGACGGAATTCAAATATTTTATTGGTCAATTAAGCAAGTTGAATTTTTTTGTTGTGCCACGTCAGCTTTATGATAGAAAATTTCTTAGGATCGTAGAAATTGAAAATTTTTTAAAATGAAAAGCGAAAAAAAAATGGAAACGAAAAAATGATAAATGAATTAATGAAAAAATAATTGGAATTAATTAAGGAAAAAATTAAATTAATTTTCTTAATAATAAATTAGAGAAAATTAAATTTTTGGGATGGTGTTTGATAATTTAATTTGTGTGTGTTAAAAAGAAAAAAAATTGAAATGAATTAAGAAAAGAAAATGAATTGAATTGAAGAAAAAAGAAAAGAAAAAATAAATTAATATATATATATATATATATATATATATATATATATATATATATATATATATATATATATATATATATATATATATTGTTGTTGTTGGGTTGGCTGCCGCCACTTTTAGTGGCTATATGGTCTTTGGGAGGACTAAAAAGCAAGGAAAGAAAAAGAAAAGGAAGAAAGGAAAGGGAAAGAGGAAGTGGAGTGGGAGCGGCAATCGCTCTCGAGTGTAGGGGAAAGTGACAATGCCGTCCACCTTTGGCTAGCCATTTTGACGGCCAAACAAGATCTTTTTCGAGTGAAACTTTGAGGAAAAGTTCTACTTGATGCGAGGAACATTTCTACGGTAGCGGATTTCCTTTTCAATGGTTGGATTGTTAGATCTATGGTAGGGAGACTTAACCCTAAAACTTTTATTTAATGCATTTTTCTTTAAAAAAAAATTATAAATCTCATTATTGGAAGTTAAATAGGTAATAATGATGATATGAAAAAGTTTATTGGGTGATTTAGGAATTTTCCTTGGGATTTTTTGTGCAATAATAGAAGTGTTTAATTATGGAAATTAATTGTATTTGCTTGTTAGAATTATTAGGGTTGTGGAAAAATTATGGAATTTTGGTATTGATTATGTTTAATTGATATTTGAATTATTAAAAATTTATTTGGTTGTTTTTGGTAATTTTATTGTGGAGAAATAATTATATTTGATTATTAGAATTATTAAGGTTGTGGAAAAATTATGGAATTTTGGTATAGATTATGTTTAATTGATTTTTGAATTATTGAAAAAAAAATTTGGTTGTTTTTGATAATTTTATTGTAGAGAAATAATTAGATTTGATTATTGGAATTGTTGGGATTGTTGAAAAATTGTAGAATTTTGATATAAATTGTAATTTTAATGATATTTGGATTAGTGAGTTTTTTTATTTGATATTTGTGATACTTGTGACTGAGGATAATTAACTTCATTACATTTCATTTGCATCATAGTTGTGTGAAGAAAAATAAAAACTGTGAAAAGTGCATGAAATGGAAAAAGAAAGAAAAATAAAATAGTAATGAAAAGTAAAAACCCGTGTGAGGCGAATTAAGAAGGGAGTGAGATCTGTAGGCTTTGCGGATTGCCATTTTAATGAGTGTTTTCCTGTCATTAGGAGGAGAAAAGTTGATTCCTAAAGAACGGCAAGAAATTACTTAGAACACATTTACTATGTCCTATCTTGATTCTTGTACAAATCAATGTGAACTAAAAGTTCAAAGGATCATTCATTTGCAAAATATTGCAAATCAATTACTAGTTGCATTCATTGATACAAAGAAAGTGACAAAGTCACATATCTCAATTGCAAATAATCCAACATGGATTGATGTCCCTATAGGACAATTAATAAATGAATCTAAGATATGCCTGAAGCGTGGTAGACCTGTCGACTCAAAAGATGTAACTTACTGGAAGAGAAGAACATAACGAAAACTTGGCACTCTGGAAGAGGCCATCAAAATGACTGATCAATTTAAAATTGATAAATCTATAGGCCTAAAAGAGGCACAAATATTATAGAAAGCCCCTGAAGAGGCATATATTGAACAAGTAACCCCTAAAGATGCACAGGTACCTAAAAATTGTGAAATCTTAGTGAGTTATGTACACACGGGAGAAAAATTGGATCAAAATAATATTATTATTAACAATATTTTTGTTTTCCAAGTGGCCTCATGTATCATAAGAAATGATGAATATCCTAAACCATAAAATTTGGAAGATTGTTGACATAAAAATGATTGGCACTTATGTATCTTACCAATTGTATACATCTAGACATTGCTTTTTATATCAATTTATTAGCAAGATACAGTTCTACTCCAACTCGAAGACATTGGAATGGTATCAAACATATATTGTGTTATCTTCACAAGTAGGGTACGTGTTTAATTGTAATGGTATTGTTATTTCATGGAGATTTGTCAAACAAACAATGGTGGCCACATCATCAAATCATTCAAAAATACTTGCAATTCATGAAGCAAGTTGTGAATGTATATCGTTAAGATCTATGATTCAACATATTCGGGAAGCATGTGGACTCTCCTTTATCAAAGGTGATCTAACAATATTATTTGAAGATAATATTGCATGCATTGAACAAATGAAAGGGGGTTATATTAAAGAAGATAGAACTAAACACATTTCGCCAAAATTCCTTTATACACATGAACTCCAAAAGAGTGGTGAAATTGATGTTCAACAAATATGCTCAAGTAATAATCTAGCATATTTATTCACAAAGTCATTACCAACCTAAACATTCAAGAAGTTAATACACAAGATTGGAATGCATCAACTCAAGGATATCGACATAAGGGGGAGTATGCTTGTAAAAGGGTACTTGTGTACTGTACTATTTTTCCCTTCGTCCAAGGTTCGTCTCTTTAGGTTTTACTGGCAAGGTTTTTAACGAGGCAGTCCTAACAGACCAAGAGCAACTTAAAGTATTATAAGAATATTTTACTAGTAAGGTTTTAATGAGACATATTCTTCTAATGTGGTGGACATCAAGGGGGGATGTTATAAATGAAGTGGTGAATGCCACCACATTTATTATATTAAATTAAATATTATCTATGACTTCCATTAATACTCATTAATGGAGGCCATTTGGAAAGCCTATAAAAATGCTTCACATCCCCTATATAAGACGCATCTTGAGAAAATAAGTCTTCCTTCATTCTCTCTGTTTTTCATTATCTTAACTCTCTTAATTCTCTTATCTGATTTCTTCCTCCTCATTATATATTATTTTTAAAGTCATATATTTTTGTATCTGCTTTTATTTGTGCTGCATTTATTCTCGTTCTATAACAAGTACTACTTTTTATGCATAAAGGTTTTAATAATAACATATTAATGCAAAAATATTAAAGTATCCATGCAAAGATGAACAAAGTTTTAACATGGTTCAATTTTGTGGATGGGAGAGAATTATTTTTCTAAGATCATAAGAAATATTGCATATAAAAAAAAAAAAAAAAAAACCCTTGTTTTTGCATCCTAAATCATGAGTTACCTTTACTAGCTCAAGATAAGTTTATATTTACATCCTAAATTACAAGTCATTTTTACTTACTCGATATGGGTTTTATACGAATTACAAGTCATCTTTACTTACTTTATATAGGTTTTACATATTAATCTTCATCTTATAACTTTTTCTTTACTTAACCCTTCATTAATTGATCTCTATCTCATATATTTTTTCTATCTCAAAAATGTATTAACAAAATATCTTATTTAACAATATGCATTAACTTGCTTTTAATATTTCCTTGATGTTATAAACATGATCTCCCAATTTGATTTTTGACAAAAATTTATGTTCTTAAAAAATGGGCAAAAAACTACTAAATTTCTTACCACTTTGGAAATATTCAACACCATTCAATTAAAATTTCCTCCAAATTCTAAATTTGTGAATTTCAAAACATTCATATAAATTAAAAAATAATATATACAAAATTTAAAAATTTTTGGAGAAACTCCATGATACATTCTTAAGGTTCCATTTAGATTTTTTTTTTTTTTTTTTCTTTTGTCTCCATTGCTTAAAGTTTTTAAAATTATTAAGGGTTTGTTTGGTAATTGTTTTAAAAAATAGTTCTAAAAAATAGTTTTGAAAAATGTTCTTTAATGTTTTGTAAAATAAAAGTTTGTTTGAAAACCTAAAATGTTTTTAACCTATTTTTAATATTTAAAATTATGCTTTAAAAATAATTTTTATATGTAGTGTTTTATTCTTAATCTTTGTAAATGTTTATATAATTATTTTTAAAAACAGTCCTAGAAAACAAGTGAAAAAAATAAAAAAAAATTAAAAAATATTATCTAAAAACACTATATTTTATGTTCTTAAGAACAAAAAACAAAAAAAAGTTTTTTATTGCCAAACAAGTTTTCATGATATTTTGTTCTAAAGAACATAACACTGTTTGAAAAAATAGTTGTGAAACAGTTTGTATTAATAAAAGCAATGCAAAACTTTTGTAACATAATCACACATGGTATAAGATTGTGTAATTACTTCTTAATAACACATTAAACTTATAAAATGAAATACAATTTAATGTCACCACAAGTGTTTTAAGAAGAATTCAATTAAATAACTACAAAAAAAAAAAAATGGAAACATGAGCAAACCAATCTATAAAAGCTAATATGCTTCTTGAACCCAAAAAAATACGTGTGCAGATACGAGTAATAGTTGCTTCCTTTATCAACATTGGTCTTCTATGGTGAATGACGCTCATGGAAGGATTTAAGACTGGATGTCAGCAACAACTATAAAATAAAATAAAAATAATGTACCGGCTAAATAATTAAATAATAAATAAATGAATAAATAATGTCATTATATCAAAGTGGGTTTGTTACCATTTAATAAATTCTAAATGTTGAAACTCTTACATGAAAAAAGCATCGTTTAAGTTTGTTGAGAAAAACACTTAGGCATTAAATACTTTTTGATAAAAAGATGGAGACAGTGTTTGTTTTTTTCCTTAATTTTAAATAGAACTTAAAATTAAATAGTGTTAAATATTAAATTATTTGTTTTTATAATATTTTATTTTTATTAAATATTAAAATTTTAAAAAATCAATATATTACTTTTTTTATTTAGAAAAAGTAAAATATTTTAATTTTTTATTCAGTCAAATTTTTTTAATAAGTCATAAAAAATAGAAAAACAAACAACTTAAAATTTAATAGCAAATTACTTTCAACAAAAGGTTAAAAAACCGAAAACCATCTTAATCTCTTTTAATATATAGAAAGGGATTTTAGAGAGACAAAAAGTTGCACCTAGTATTATGCATAAATTTAATTGGGAAGAGATTTTTAGAAGATTTTTTATTTTCTTATTTTAAAAAGTTTCTAGCTAAAAAAATTAAGGTAAGTGGTTTCCTTATATTTGGATACCATGAAAACAAACGAGGAAAAAATATTATTAATAAAAATTGTTACATACCTGCATTTTTGTGGAACCGTCCAAGATGATGAACTTGAATTTGTATTTGCTGTCAATGACTTAAATTTTCTCCAATCATCAAGCATAATTCCTAGATCATGAATTTTGTTTCTAAGTCCAACACAGCAATTTGCATGCATAGTGCAAACCAGATTAAGATCTTTGCTGCGCTCACAAAATCCACCAAAGTAAGCCGTGTCCAAGAACCTCATTTTCAATCCAATCTTAGTTATGAATGGATCATGCTTAATCTTATTAAGTACATCTTGATCATGATTCCCTGGATAAGTGACCCTAGAGGAGTACCAAAACTTATAAAATTTAATCGTTCGATGATTAGATTTCACATAGGTAAAACCTCCATTTGGTGAGTTTTTTACATCAAAGGAGTTGCCCTTGAATCTGTCACATGCAATTTGAAAATCAGCATTCGAATAAAAACGTTGGAATGGGTCTCGAAACCACATAATATCGGCATCCTAAAGAGGAAAAAAAATGACATAATTAGCTATATCATTAAAAAATAAAAAATTGTATTATTATAATTAGGAATATGATGCCGAAAATGTAAGAAAAATAAATTAACGAAGAAGACAAACTCTTTCTTAAAGAGTCAATATACTTCTTTAACATAATCTATGATTCCAAGGGAATTGTTAGTGTAATTTCGCAAATAGATTATGCAAAGACATATGCCTAGTAACAAATTTATCACCTTTCATTTTGAATTTACAAGGTTAAGAAATTAAGATAATAAATATGAAGTAAGAGTAAATTCCCATGCATATTTAGTTATTTACAATGATATCTATAATAAGAATGACTACTTGGATAAGGAGAGATTAGTAATGGCCAAGTTACTATCATCTTAACCTCATCCCAATTGTTTGAACTTATCCTCATCTCTATCCTAAAACAAAATATTAAAATAGGGTGGCTAAATTTTTATTTTTATTTTTATTTTTTAAATATTTTAATTATATTTAAAATAAAAAATGATTTATAAATGCATAAATATTATAAATTTTATAATCTATCTTTCATGAGAACTATATATTTTATTTTATATATGATTAATAAAAGAAAATAAAAATAACAAATAAATTAAATTATTTTTATTGAATTATTTATGATAGGAACTCTCCCAAAATTTGAGTTGGGTTTAAAAAAACTTCAAACATATCCTTAACCCATTTATGCTTTCCTAAGCTTATCCAAATAAAGGGGGTTCCATTGTCATCCCTAGAGTTAAGTCCCTTATTCCACCTTTTATATATAGAATTAGAGCAAGATGCATAATGAAGATGACCCATTAAAAATGAGAGATATAAGCCTTATTTTTAAGCTTTTCACAAATTAAAGAATAAATGACCAATATATGTTTATTTCATCAATTTATTAAGATAGATGCAAGCCAAACAATTGAAACTACATATGAGAAAGAGTGTTTGAGCGATGTTAGCCTTATTTTTAAACTTTACACAAAGTAAAGAATCGTATTACCAATGCATGTTTATTTCATCAATTTATTAAGTCGATATGTAAGCCTTATTTTTAAACTTTACATAAATTAAAGAATCAAATTACCAATGTATGTTTATTTCATCAATTTATTAAGCCAAGATGCAAGCCCAAAAATAGAAACTATATATGAGAAAAGGGTTTGAGAGATATAAGCCTTATTTTTAAACTTTTCACAAATTAAAGAATAAGATGACCAATGTATCTTTATTTCATCAATTTATTACACCCAAATGCAAGCTTGAAAATGGAAATTACATATAAAAAAGAGTGTTAGAGAGCATGATATATATTGTAGACTTAACTCTTACAAACTTAAATTTTTAGAAATATTGGTTGTTTAATATGGTATTAAAATATTGTATGGTGGGAGGTCATATATTTGAACCTCACTATATAATATTTTTTCCCTAATTTATTAAAGCTCAAACGAAACCGGCCAATTGTGGTTATTTGTCTATGACCACATGCGGGTATGGGGTTGTACATGGACTATAATGTATATCATGTTCTCCCATACCCTCTCTTGCCTCCATTTTTGGGTTTACATATGGGTCCCTCACGTGCACCCTCCATTTTTTGACTTATACATGGACTTAATAAATTGAAAAAATAAACATGAAATGATAAACCTTCCAATAAATAAGAATCTAATATCACATTGAACAACCAATTCTAAGTTGATAATACAAATCATGCTTTTCAACACCTTCCCTCATGTATAATCTTTATTTTTTGGGTTTACATGTGAGTTTAATAAATTAAAGAATAGGTTTCAAATTCTTGATTTCAAAATATGGGTCGTTGCACCATAAATGTGTCGAAAGGAAAAAAAAAAAAAAAAAAGAAGGAAGTTGTATATGCCCTAAAACATTAAAAATTTGTAGCCCTACATGTCATGTGAAACCTTCCCCCTTTAACAATCTATGTAACCCTAGTAGTAAGGTGCAAACTTTTAGTGGCTCGCTTTTCATCGGAGACAATTAAATTTATTTATGATAGAATTAAGTGCTCAACCTAAATCTCTTAAATTCTCCCATTTGATCTCCATATGCCATTATTCAAAATTTTAAAGATAAATTTCCTCAGGCAGGCAAGCATGTCATATGACCCTAAAACTTTGTAAATTTTTAGTGTCCAAATATTTCAACCAAGCAGAGTGATAACATGATGTCGATATTTTAAGAGAGAGAGAGAGAGAGGAATAATAGTAGTAGTACCGTGAAAATGAAGTTGTATCTCATCTTAAGTACAGAACGCAAAAAATCAATCCTTCTCCACATCATCTCCAAGTAGTCATGACTCATAAAGAATGCTTCCTTTGAAAAATCCATCTCTTTGGTTTTGAGAGCGTAACAATGGGGATGTAAAGTTGTGCATCGAGCATATGCCTTTTGGTCCAACGCTATAATCACCAAATGATTCAAAAGCCTCTCGGTGTTGTTTCCAATTCTGAAGCTCTCAAGAAATAGATCAAGTAATGAATTATTTGCTGCCCATGCTTCATTCACTGTTGTTAAGATAACAGTTTTGTCTCCCATTGCTGCATTTTTCAGAATCTTATCTAATTTACATGCCTCCTCCCCATATGCCTCCTCCTCCCCATATGCCTCCTCCCCATATGCCTCCTTCCCCTAAAACATTATTACAGATGAAACTAATTAGTCAATATTCAAAGGAAATTCTTCCAAAAGTGATAGAATTTCTTCCTTGATGATGTCAAATGTTTTTTCTTTTTTTTTTTTTTTAGTGAAAACTCAAAAAATAAAATAAAATTTGTAAATTTTTTATTTATTTTTCACAATAAAAAAAATAAATGTGTTTCTCTTTGCATCCAATGTACTAACGATCCCACTCAATAGTTAAACATCACTCTCAATCATATAAAAGATTGGTAATTGACTAAATATTTTGCCCTATACTTTTCTCCAAATTATCTAAGCTTTTCTTAAATAGTCCTAATTAAATCAATATTAAAAAAAAAAAGGCGATTTTTCTTAACTAAATTTCTCTCTTTTTGCTAAGCCAAAAAGAGAAAAATCTTCTTGAGATGCTTTTTTTTTTCTCCAATGAATTATTTAATTGCCCACAATAGCTTAACTCAAAATTTAAAAAAAGAAATATATACCCATGTTATTTTCTGCTAATGAATTATTAAAATCCACAAACAGATACAATTTTCATATATTTTTTCCCATGCAAAATTCATCTAAAAATTACCCTTGAAACATTTTATTTTTCACATGAATTTGCCCATAACTCATTCTATATACATAAAAGAACACAAAAAGGTCAAAAACAAAAACCTCAAAAAAGAGTAGGAAGAAGGAAACTACCAACCTTTGCAGAGATGGGTAGAAACTGGAAAGAGAAGGCAGAATTGTAGAAGAAGAAGCATGGAAGCACAACAAAGGCAGCCGTAAACACTGTAATCTTAACTATTCTTCTGAGGAGGGTGGTGTCGTACGACGCCGATTTGGCTTCGCTTGTAATAATTTCCATGGCGTCTGTGCTTCTCTGTGGAAGTAATCTTCTTCTCCTTATCCGAATGAACGAATATCGATTGCACCACCAAACACGACAATGGTGATTTGTACAAAATGAGTAAAAAGAAAAATAAAATAAATGAAGTCTTAGATAGTGAAATTGACAATGAAAGGCCCACTTGACACTTCTGCAATATTAAAATATTAAAATATTATTTAGTTATTTATATAATAAAAAAATCGGAAGACTTTTCTAATTCTTTGTTTACTTGTATGGCTTGAATTGCCAATAGACTTTTCGCATACTTTTGGTTTATTTTGATGGTTTGAATTCCCAAACACATTATTCCCATGGAATTTTCTTCTTCTTTTGTATTTTTTATTTATTAAAAAAAGAAAAAAACCGATTTCTTAAAAATGATCCAAACAAGTTCTTCTCCTTTACCCCACAAGTCAAATCAATGGGTTTAATGCAAGCAAGTGGCAAGTTCATCCTTCAATTTCTTCCACAAAATTAGGAATGGATTGGATTTTTTGATAAGATTGAACCCATATTATAGAAAGTATTAATATTTAAAAACATTTGTCTTTAATTGCTGAATAATTTTGATTGAATAGAATATAACACCTTAGGGGCATCACCCTAAATTAAATTTTGGTATGGCAACAAATATGTCCTACTGTGGATCCCGCATTTCGGCTCATGCGTTTTCCACTCAAATGGCCCGAACTCGCTTTTTTATTTTGAAAAAAAATGATTTATTGATTGAAAATTTTGATTTTTTTGAAAAGACTTGGAGTCGCCACTTATTTTTGTTTTATTTTTAAAGGATAAATAAAATAAGAAAAAAAAACCTTAAGTATGACTGCTTATTTAGAAAATGTGGTCTATGAAAAACCAAAAATGGGCTCGGAGGTCAGGTTACTTATCAGAAAGGTACGGTAAAAATCGTAGCACCCCTCTAAGTTCCTAAAAACGGGTCTCTACTAATGAAATGAAGCTGACGTGACAATCGACAAGAAAATCAATGAATACTGACATGATCACATACTAAAAGTCGAAGCAAGCACAAGAAAGCGATCAGAGTGAGAAATGATGCATACCTTAGCAGCGAACTATCAAGCGCTATCAAGAAATGGGTTAGTGCACAAAGATAAGCATAAAATACGTCACTCATGTCACTAAACAAGATAAATAATCACCAATAGCACGCATGACACTTCATTCAAATTCATTTTAATTTTAAATAAAATTTATTTGATGTTGAGCCCCCACCAAAGCCCATTTTATTTTTGCATGGATCAATTCCATAAATCCTATCACTTGGGATTACAAAATTTCATTCTTGCTCATTTTTAAAACATTTTAAAAATAATGAAAATGTGAAAAGAGGGATTGCCAAAGAGAAAGTGTCAACCAATTTGATTGAAAATGAGATTTTGGAACCTACAAATTCTAAGGATGAAAGATTTGAAAAGTCAAAATTATTTGAAAAGAATTAGAAATTAGAAATCCATTTGAAAATTGGAAATTGAGGATTTATTTTAAAATCAAAGAGGATGAAATAACGGAAGGACATGTGGCCCTAAAAGTGACCATGCAAACCATGCAGAGTGGGTCCCCAGGGTGCGACTGTGTTGAGCTGTATTAATAGGAAGAGTCTCTGACAGACCAATCCCATTATTTTGGTGAAGACCCAATATCAAGAGAATATCATTGCTTCCACATATCCTTCAGGAAACTCGTTTCTGGTGCACTAAGATGAGGCGCCTTGAAGACTTCAAAAGTGACCTCAATATCATTTCCCCTTTGGAGCTGAGTGGATTCCATTAAGATCAAATTCCTCAAGCTGTCGGCAGTCCTTTGTGTCCGGTTGGAAACCTTGGCTCCTCAAGCCTTCCAATCTATCAAGTAAAATAATCCAGTTAATCCTGTTAGGCTAGAGAAGCTCTGCCCATTGATCCAACAAGGGAGAGGGGTCATCCTCATCCTCAACTGGGTTCAAACTTGACCCTCCAACTTGCAAATCCGCTGATTCTCCTCGCCCCACCCATTTACATAAAGGCCTATCTCCAAACAGGCCTTCATTGCCTGTTGTCTCAAATTGGAAGAAACTCAAATCACCAGAAGCACTTGGCTTCTCATTCCGTGTGTCGATCACCCCATTCATGGAAGCATTAAATCTGTTCAGGAAGTCTATGCTAGAACTAGATATGCCATTGATTGAATCTTGCTTTCAGCCAAAAGAAGAACACAACAGCCACTCGCATGCTCCCTCTGAGAAGCACAGGATCTTCAACCTGCAACGTCAAACTGCCGGCCATGTGCCACCTTTGAACTTGCTGAAAATTCTCAGAAATATCCACAGGTGCATCATGCAGTGTATGATCCTCATAAGTGTGAGTAAGGAATGGGCATGGGTAGCATGAAGGATGGGTATAATGTGGCCACATGGCCATGCAAAGGTGGGAAGAAATGATGTACATGGTGTGGTGTAGAGAGAGAAAAGGTGGTGAGAAAGAAAATGAGTATGGGAAGGTTTAGAGAGAGAAATGGTGGTGGAGGGCAAGTGAGGGGAAGTGTCCATGGGGGATGGCCATGCATGCATAGTTCCCACGCATGTAGATAAGATATGGGTAGTGAGAGAAAAAAATAGGCATTATGAGTGGAGGTGTGAGAAGTTGGAGGTTTGATGGAAGATGAGACGGGTGAGGGATTAAGGATGGAAGGGGGCGTGTGCATGAACTACATGCACGTGGGAAGACATGGGATAGGTGAATGGAGAATGAATAAGAAAGCTGGTGGACATGGTAGTGAAGGAAAAAAATGGGTATTTGAAAGGTGGCCATGCATGAAGGGTATGTGGTGTAGAGAGAGAAATGGGATGATAGGCATGATAGGAATGGAAACGTCCATGGGGGATGGCCATGCATGCATGGTTCCCATGCACGTGGGTAGGATGTGGGTAGTGAGAGAAGAAAAAAAAAAGGGTATTTGAAAGGTGGCCATGCATGAAGGGTATGTGATGTAGAGAGATAAATGGGTATGAGGATATGAAATAAGTGGGTTAGTAAAAGAAATAGGTATTTGGTGATGTTAAAAAAATGATGACATGCATGGGGCATGAGGGGTGAGTATAGAAATGAGGGTGAGAAGATAAGCAATGGGTATAGAGAGAGAAAGGTGGTGAGTAAAGAAAAGATGGGTATGGATGATGATGTAGAGAGGGAAGAGGGTATGAAGGTGGGTATGGTGATGGGTGAAAGGTGGATTGGGAACATGGGCAGTGGGTTTAAAGGGTATGGGTGGTTCAGTGGGTGTGAATTGATGGCATGGGTATTGAAGGGTAGTGAGAGGTAAATGGGTCTTGGTGGTATATAAAAAATATGGAAATACCTGGGGGTATGGAGGATACGTATGGTGGTGGGAATGCTGGGTGATGGATGGCCTTGGGTGCGTGCATGCTAAGTAAGGCACATCGTGAGAGTTAACACACTGAAAGTGTTTCTCATGACGCAACCGCTTTTCAGATTTGGGCATGAGGAGCCATTACTACCACAGCTCTCATCGTCGCTCGCCTTTTCCTTGAGTGCTCCAGGCTGGGTGGTGAGAGAAATAATCAGAAAGGTGTGCACCCTGTGGATGCTTTAGGCAGTCCCAAATTTGCAATATGGACCCATTAACCATCTCATTATGGACAGCCAGATTCAGTTTTGGCCCAATTCCTCCCACGGTGCCCATAGCTTCTCAACTCTGGACATTTGCTCTTGCATATTTATCACCCAACTTCCTGTAAGCCGTTTCCGTTTCACATCTCAAACGCAGGGGAACCCCAAAACAGCTTCATGTTCTTACTTCTTGAGGTTCTAGGATCATCCCCTGGGTTTTTGAATCTTCGCCAGCGCTCCGACAGTTTCAACTTTGGAAGGCCACAATAGCGATTCGATGTCAGCTTAATCGGTTTGCCAGAAGACCTTGAGAGTATGTATTCTTATAAAACCTCACTGCCAGCCTTGGATCCTTACCCTCTCACATGCCCATACATTGAACAAAATTCAAGGAACAAAAGGCAACCATAGCAGAGGAGGAATCATGGAAATAGAGCAAAGAGAAAACAGGTCAAAATATTTTCAGATGAGGCTTCACTTCATAGATCATGAGTGAGCCCTCTTATTAGGTGGGAAAGACTACATCGACTGCAACTATGAGCATTTCAAAATAGAGGCATGGTATATTAACAGTAACAATGACAAACATGAATGCAAGATTATATCCCAAACAAACAGGTGGCCTTCATTACCCACCCCAAGCAAACCGACAAATACCCAAACATCGATAAGAAACACAAATAGATAATAAGGGTCCAAATCCAAACGATAAAACCTACTGCATCCATACCTGAGAGAAACTCTTCTCCAGTAAGGCTCTGTTCCTCTCCAGTAAGGCTCTGTTCAACTGCAAACGCCTCAAATCCACCTCCAATGCCCACGAAACTAAAAAAAATCAGCAAGCCATCACCCTTTACTCTCTAAACATGCAACACTCCCTCTCTCTCATATCCTCTGTTTCCCAGCAAGTTTGCCTCTCTATAACTCTCTCCGGCAACGAAAAATGGCTCCCCCCCTCTCTCAGTTTCTCTCTGGTTCTCCTTCGTTTTCTCTGCTCTCCTCTGGATGTTCTTCTTCTCCCTAGAAAAATACCAACTCCCCTCTCTGCATGTCCTTTCCAAGCCAAAGGAACCTCTAGAAGAACTTCCGCTCAGTTTGCTCTCTCCGGGAACCCAAAAAAAATGCTTCCCCTTCACTCTCCGTAGTTTCCCCCCTCAAGCAAGAGAACCTCCTTCAAAAAAAATATCCCTCAAGCAAGAGAACCTCCTTCAAAAAAATATCTCCCAGCTGCAGGTAACCACCCCGTTCCCCTCCTAACGGCCTGCAGCTTTTCTTTACAGGTGTCGACCTCTGATTGGCCCATTCAAACCACTACTGTGATTCTCCTACAGCCAACCAAAATGCGACACGTGCCGTCTCCAGATGGTGACACCTGGCCAAAAATATGCATGAAAAACACACCCCAATATAGGGGTCTACACCTACATTTTATAATTTTAATTCTAATTTCATCAAAATATGTTTGAATAAATTACCAGTTCTGGAAGTAGGTCATCCTAAATGAAAATTTTCTACATGGCAACTAAACAATTCTTCTTTTTTTTTTTTCTTTTTTTTTTCATTTTTATGTTTATTTTTTAAAATCACTGCAATGACTTCTATAGATTTTTGAAATTTTAATAGCAGAGATCAACAATTTTCTAAAATTTTGGTTTTTTTATTTTTATAATTATATTATTTTTATTTTTATTTAATACTATTACAACAAAGCTTATATTAAATTCTAAAATAAAATAATAATAATAATATGATAAAGGTAAATTTTTAGCATGGTAGATAGAAAAAATTATTAAGTGATGAATGACTTATAATCAAAAGAAGAAAAAGCAAGAAATGATAGGAGTAGGGTCAAGTCCTCGTATTTCTTATTTGACACGTAGAGACTATGAACCTTGACTTCGTCAGCTCATCTAGAACAACGTGTTTTTATATAGCTACCCTTCAACTGACTTCTTTAATTCCTATAAAATATTGATTTCATATAAGAGTTAAATTTTTTTTCCTTTTTTTTCTCTTGCAACACTCAAAATCATCACATTAAAATACACAGCACATACATAGACTTAGACATTTATACTTTATGGTAGGGATAATTTACATAATGACCAAAAACAATTGGTGGCAATTGAAGACTTTTGCATTTTTTTTCATATATATATATATATATATATATATATAGAGAGAGAGAGAGAGAGAGAGAGAGAGAGAGAGAGAGAGAGAGAGAGAGAGAGAGAGAGAGAGAGAGAGAGGTAACACTCAAAATCATCACATTAAAATACACAACATATATATGGTAGGGATAATTTACATAATAACCAAAAACTATTGGTGGTAGTTGGCATTTTATATATATATATATATATATATAAAGAGAGAGAGAGAGAGAGGGAGGTAACGCTCAAAATCATCACATTAAAATACACAACTGTAGACCCCCATTTTGGGTCCTTCATGCAGCTATTTATTTTGCCACGTGGAGGAACATTAAGGATCCACGTGTTAACTCATGTTTGGCTGTTGGAGAATCAGAGGAGTGGGCTAAAGGTGCAGTGAGAATGGGACACGTTGCATGGGAATCTGCAGGCCGTTATGGAGGGGCGTATGCTATTTGGAGTGGGGGGAGATATTTTTGAGGGGGAGATAGAAAGAGCAGGGGTTTTTTTTTGCTTAGGGAGGCAGGGGAAGATTTTTTTGGAGAGGCTTGCGAGAAAATGAGAGAAAAGGTATTTCTCTGAGAGAGATTTTTGTGGCCTGAGAAAGGAGAACTTTTTGAGGGTACCTTGAGCAGCAAGGAAGGAGAAGCAGAGAATCCATTTACCATCCATTTCCTAGTCTGGGTATGATTTCAACCTATTTTATGCTTCTCGTTTTGAACTGTTCTCCTTGGTTTCTTGTTGTTTATGGGTTCATCTGGATGCTTGAAGACTACTTGTGCATTTCTCTGTCCTATAATGTTTCGAATATGGATCCATCACTGTTTTTTTTTTTTTTTTTTTTTTTGAAGATCATGCTCCTGCTTCCTCTTGATCCCACCTGCATCCATCCCATTGACATTTATGGAATGGAGTGAGATTTAACATTTTTTCTTTCTTTTATACATGCTCTGTTTTCCTTCACCCTCTCCTCTGTTTCTAGCATTTTTTGGAATGTTGAGTATCACATTTGGGCTGATCATCTGGGTCGGAGTGTTTCTGGGAGCGCTCAGGTTGGTCCAATAGATACGGCTGTGAGAGAAGTCAGGGATTGGAGCTCCTTTAAAGCAATCTGCTGCAGTCTGGTGTTGCCAGGCCTTTGGAAGAAACGTTTCTCATTTTGTCTGGCATCAGGGTCTTTGGGGAAATTGTTTCCAGGCGTCAAAGAAAATTCCAGCTCTATGCCATGATGGAATGGGGTTATCTAAACGTGATAAGCGAGTCTTTTTGTGAAGCTAAGCGTGGGTGGTGATCAGTGTTCCCAGAACCATTTCTGAGTTAGATGGGTGAATATGGCAGCAATAAGTGAGGATTCAAGATTACCACCCATTTTCCATCCACATGCATGGGAACCAAGCATCCATACTAATCCCTCATACCCCATCATACCCATAGCCGTATCCATCCCCATACCCATATTTCCACCTTCAAAACCCACTACCTGCAACCCATTCACCAGTCCTCACGCACACATGACCACCTTTCATGGCCCTTTATCTCAATATTCATAGTTCACCACCTTCATACCCATTTCTTTTCATACCTATTTTCTTCATAACCACCACCCATTTCCCATCCACATGCATGGGAATCGTGCATCCATACCAATCCATCATACTCCATCATGTTCACCACCCTTCAAAGCCATCATCTTACAATACCCAACTCACCTATTCCTCTCACCACCTTTCTAACCATTCATACCCATTATCCACCCATGCACATGGCCACCTCCATCCCCCCATTCTCCACACCCCAATGCACCCATCACCCTTCACTCTCTATTTTCTATCACTTATACCCACTGTCAAAGCCACCCCACCTCATCACATTTCCATCATCACGTTTTTACCATCCTTCATACCCATTTCTCTCACTAACCCACTCATTTCATATCCTCATACCCATTTATCTCTCTACACCACATACCCTTCATGCATGGCCACCTTTCAAATACCCTTTTTTTTTTTCTCTCACTACCCATGTGCATGGGAACCATGCATGCATGGCCATCCCCCATAGACATTTCCATTCCTATCATGCCTACCATCCCATTTCTCTCTCTACACCACATACCCTTCATGCATGGCCACCTTTCAAATACCCTTTTTTTTTCTTTCACTACCCACGTGCATGGGAACCATGCATGCATGGCCATCCCCCATGGACGTTTCCATTCCTATCATGCCTACCATCCCATTTCTCTCTCTACACCACATACCCTTCATGCATGGCCACCTTTCAAATACCCTTTCTTTTCCTTCACTACTATGTCCACCACCTTTCTCATTCATTCTCCATTCACCTATCCCATGTCTTCCCACGTGCATGTAGTTCATGCACATGCCCCCTTCCATCCTTAATCCCTCACCCGTCTCATCCTCCATCAAACCTCCAATTTCTCACACCTCCACTCATAATACCTATTTTTTTTCTCTCACTACCCATATCCTATCTACATGCATGGGAACCATGCATGCATGGCCATCCCCCATGGACACTTCCCCTCACTTGCCCTCCACCACCATTTCTCTCTCTAAACCTTCCCATACTCATTTTCTTTCTAACCACCTTTTCTCTCTCTACACCACACCATGTACCCCATTTCTTTCCACCTTTGCATGGCCATGCATGGCCATGCATGGCTACATTATACCCATCCTTCATGCTACCCATGCCCATTCCTTACTCACACTTATGAGGATCATACACTGCATGATGCACCTGTGGATATTTCTGAGAATTTTCAGCAAATTCAAAGGTGGCACGTGGCAGTAGTTTGACGTTGCAGGTTGAAGATCCTGTGCTTCTCAAAGGGAGCATGCGAGTGGCTGTTGTGTTCTTCTTTTGGCGACTGCAAGGTCAACAGTGGTTCATAGAGTGGACAGTGACTGCTGCATCTGTGGGGGATTTTCGATGCATGTTGGATACATAGGGTGGTAAGATTTCTTTGTTGACAGTTGATCACAGGCAGTAAGAGAATGCATGAGAAAAGGAACGTGTCATTGCAAGTGGGAGTGAAGTTGGAAGGCTGAATGTTTTTGGGAGCAAAGAGGTTGGCCCATTTCGCTGCTGGCCTGGTAGATTATGTCTCTCTAGATTAATTGGTGACATAGATGTAAGAGAATTCATCGTCTCAATGCCACATGTTTAGCAAGTGAAGCTTTCAAATGCTAAGGGAAGACTTATTATTGCTTCTGATGGGATCCAAAATGCTTTGTCATCTGACATGGCTGTCAAGTCTTGTCGGGGTTTGCCTGCAGAGCTTGCCGCAAAGCTAGTTGTTAAGGAAACACTAAGGCCAATTAGACTTACAATCTCATGTTCAGCATAGGAGATGGGAAGGATGGTTGCCATGGAGACATGATGATTAGGGCATTCACGGCTAAAGACAGATTCAAAGCTCCCATCAAGTCCAGAGGAAAATGAGAGTCCAAGACTGGCCATCTCAGTGTGTTTGTGATTAGTTCTTGCCCATCTTCAACTTGGATATACCTATCGCTTTGTAGTCTCCATTACTTCCGCTCCTTTGGGTTTCAGAAATGGCATGCAATTAGTGTTCAAGATGCCCCATGCTCAGGACTCCCCTGCTGCAGGGTTTACATGGTTGCCTTTGGGTCACATGTCATCTCCCATTCCCTCATCCCTTGATTCTGAAAATAGTTTCCCCAAATCCCATTTTGTAAATAATTTTCTAAATTCTGGTTTTTAAATAGTTTCAAGTCTCCAAATTTCTCATTCCTCCTTAGAATTTTAGGATCCAAAAATCCCATCTTTTTTTTTTTAATAAATTGGTTACCATTTTCTCTTCGGCAAAATTTTTTTCACATTTTCCTTGTTTATAAAATATTTTAAAATAAGCAAAAATCGAATTTCGTAATTCCGAGTGATGAAATTTATGGAATTGATTCATGCAAAAATAAATTGGGCTTAGGTGGGGGCCCAACATCAAATAAATTTCCTTTAAAATAAAAGTGAATTTGAGTGGAGTGCATTGTGATATTTGATGGTTTCTCACTTTGTTTGGTGGTATGTGTGACATATTTCATGATCCTTATTGTGCACTAACCCTATTTCTTGATAACGCATTGTCGATTGCTGCTAAGGTATGCGCTTGTTCTCACTCTGGCCATTTTTTATGCGTGTTTTAATTCTCACATGTGCATGATCATGTCGGTATCCATTGATTTCTTTATCGATTGTCATGATTGCTTTATCTCATTAGTAGAGACCTGTTTTGAGGGACTTAGAGGGGTGCTACGGTCTTTACCATACCTTCCTGATAAGTAACCTGACCCTCGATCCCATTTTTGGTTTTTCAAAGACCACATTTTCCAAATAATAAGTCACGCTTAGGGTTTTTTTTTCTTATTTTGTTTACCCTTTAAAAATAAAACAAAAATAAGTGGCGACTCCAAGTCATTTTTTTTTAAATAAAATTATTTTTCAAATAAAAAGCGAGTTCGTCATTGAATGGAAGCGCATTGAGCCGAAATGCGAGGTCCACAACAACATATATATAGACTTAGAAATTTATAGAGATAATTTACATAATGACCAAAAACTATTGGTGGCAGTTGAAGACTTTTGCATTTTTTTCATATATATATAGAAAGAGAGAGAGAGAGGGAGATAGGTTGTCTCTTATTTATATGCAAGTGGGAGGGCGTTAGCTTGTACGCAAATGGGAGGGTGTTAGCTTGAAATATTTTTATGGCATCCATCCCCTTTGATTCTTAAACATTTGGTATGATCAGGGGTAGGTTAAAACGAAGAAGAATGTGGTTTGGACCAATTTTAAAATATAAGCGGTAGGTACATAAGTATTCCAAACTTTTTATTTTCAGTTAAAATCTTATCCTAATTTTCTTATATTTTAGGAATTATTAAGTAAATCAATTAACATAGAGAACATTGGTTATGCATGAAAAAACCCACATGCAAAGTATCCTAGTCTAACCCTACATATGTAAAACCACATGTCATATAATTGTAAATAAAATCAACTAAATACGAATAACTTTATTTGATTTTGATGTATGTTTTCTCAAACGACTTCATACTAGTTAGCACCTATACTTCTCATTTACGTTTTTAACACAACGCTTCATGCTCCTTAAACAATCACTTCAACCGCATGTGGAGGCTTGTGGATTGATGTACTATATCTTTCTACTAAAAGGACTTTAAAGACATAATCATAAAGAGTTTGAAAGTATGGAGTTATAAGGCAAAAGTACTGACTATGCATTCAATATGTACATCAACACCACCTTAACTCTGAAGTCTAGGTTTTTATGGAGAAATCCTCCATGACTTATTTACACAAGTTATATACAAGGTCTGAAATTTCAAAATTTATCAACATATTTTGTCAATATTTCTTGTTTTTATATCATTTATTAGCTTTTTTTTCCTTATTATTTGGGAATTCAACAGGGTCAAACCATAAAAATAAAAATAGTTTAACTTTGTAGGAAGGAATGTTTAAATTGAACCTTAGCAACCACTAGGCCAAGCTCACCCTTAGTTATACAGCTGCACAAAGATTATAGTTTTAATATTAAAAGAATATTTTAATAAATAAATTAATTCTAATTATTTTATTTTAAATTTCATTTAATTGATTACCAAAATATAAAACCATAATTATAATTTTCTTAATAAGTCTTTTTTATATCGTTTATATGATAATTAAATATGAATAATATAAATATTAAAAAACACCATTCATGTATTATCATTTATTTTACATAATTGAATAAATTTGAAATAAATATATTTTCAAGTTGAACATATTATTATCAATGTCATAATATTATTATCAAATAATATTTAATGTAACTTAATAATGAATGTACACTTACAAAATTCATATTTTTTATTGACACATGTAATAATATTATTGAGTATAACAAATTATATCATACATATATCAATTTCTTTAATAGAACAATTTCAAAATAATTATTATTACTTCTATTATTATTATTTTTTTTGTAATTTTTTCAATATTTTGATGAGTTTTGATCAATTTTCATCTCATTGATATTTTATGTCAAAATATCCACTGATATTTTTTTATATATCCTGATATATTCGTAAAATCGAGTTATTGATATATTCGTTCAAATCGATATTTTCAACCTTGGTTATATATAATCATTAGAAACCATAAATCTTACAAAAATATTTTTCCATCTCTTCAACATTTGAGGTTAGCTTGCTTTGTTTTTTGCATTTCGTTCATATAGTATTATTCAGTACATACTTTAGATCGTTTCTAGTGAATTAGTTTTCTTTCGCAATTTTCTTAGTTTCTCAATTTCTGTGTCTTTTCACATTCTATTTACTTTTTGTTTTCCTTTGATCGTCCGTCCTATTAACCTTTTTGTTCTCTAGGACACTTCTTTCCCCATCATTATTCATAAGCGAGAATAGGAGACTTTGTTTTCTTTTCAAGGGACCTACTATCCCACCTAGTGCAAATGTTTTATGCAAACATGCACTATGTCATTATCGGTGTCATATTCAGAGTGACTATGTACAACTAGTCTTTCCTTGTCTTCTCTCGATCCATCACGTGTGTACTCGACATGCCTCGACTTGATGCACACATTCTTTTTTTCTCTCCAAAGGTATAGGCTCTCACTCAAGGGGAGCTTGATGTCATTCCGACTTCCCTCTACGATGTTTTCTACCTCTTTCTTTTTATATTTCCATTGCTGGCTTCTTGAAGCCAACGTGGCTCATTGCTACCTTCTTCATGTATACCTCATATCTCTCCACTCACCTTACCCAGATTTGCTGCTCGTCTGCTAGGCTCATTCATGCCATTCTCAATGGTCGACAATTCAACATCAACCAAGTCATCTTGGACATGATGGTCCCTTACTATGATCCTTCTTACTGAGGCGATGGCCTTTCATTCACCCTATTTGTTTCTTAGATATTGGAGGATGTTAGATTCAAGATTGATCCTACTTTAGGGGTCCAAGTGTTGGGTTTGAGCCACTAAAAGCAAGACATGATGTAGCAAAGTTAGACTTAACAATCCTCTTGCTATCATTTTAGTGTATTGGCATTGATTTGAGTATTCAACCCATGTATCTTACATTGTACATGACTTGGGTGCATTAGGAGTTGCATAGAAGATACAAGTCATAGGTTCCTTGTAAGTTAATAAGTTGCCCACAATTGATTCATGGATTTGGGCAATCTAGTAGAGACTATAGTGCACCACCTTTTAATTGGAGGGATGACTTATCTTAGTCATTGGGATGGGTTTCCCATGGTGAGTGCACTAATGTATGTGATGCGCACTAGACAGGACTTATGGTGAATCATGATGCAAGACTATCAATTGTCATGATTCACCAAACTACTATATTGCATGGATTCTCAACCTTGAGATGATATTGAGCCTATGCCAAAATCAACAAGAGGCTTTTACCTATGAGTGAGATCTTAAAGTGGTCATATATCCCTATGGATTAGGTCACTATTGGTGGAGACTGGTGGTAACAGGTATTCTCAATAGAGGCACCATAATATCTTATGGGATTGAGACAGTGTATCTCCTTAGATGATCCAAAAGGCATGTGATAACAAAATTTGTGGCCATAGTAATTCTTTTAGTGGAATTTAACATATGTTTCTTGGAGCTATAGTATGTCAGTTGATCACATAATAAGTGATATTTGTAACTCAAGGCTTAGCGATATAATCTTGATAGGTGATAGCACTACCATGTTAGATTACAAACTTCAGTTCATGAGAAGTTTGCATATAGTGGACAGTAAGTCATGAACCCGAGTTTCGTTTCATTGTTATTTACATAAGGTATTGGAGTGCAGTTGACTCTCTTTAGTGGAATGTTGAATCAACTTCAAAATTGGATTTTGAGGGAGCTAATACTCCTATGAGTCCCAATGGTCCCCTCTCTAAGCTTGTATACCATGATGCCATGGTTTATGAGGGTTGGATTGACTTTAGATTCATTCTTATGCATAAGGGTGCTTTGGTAATTACACAAAGTTGCGTAGGGGATAATGAATAAGGTCTTTGGTTTAAGTTAATTAATTAATTAGATGACCCTATATGGTTAATTAATCAATTAGGACCCGTTTTAGACTAGATTAAGTGACCCAACCTTAATGGACTTAAGTCACTTAAGCTTAATGGGTAACCCTATAAATACCCCTTTATGGGTTAGAGTTTCCTAATGACTTTCAGTTAGTCATCTTCCACCTCTAGAGAGAGAGAGAGACACACACATACACACAAAGCTTTCCCTCTTTCATTGTCTATACTTTGGAGTGCCAAGATCGTGGTTTGAGTCATCGAGTGAAAAATCTTGGGTGTACGTGCGAGACCTCCGAACTCTTTAAGCTTCTTCTTCATCAGATGGGTTTTGATATGAGAACATTCAGTTCACATGTATGAATACTATATCTCTAGATCTTTATCCTAATATGGTTTTAATAGCCATACGTTTCCACTACAATAGATTTAGAGATGCTTAGGGATAGATGTATGCACTCTATGAGATCTAGGGCACAACAACAGAGTAATCTGAGGCTCCCAAGTCCAAGCTTCTCATGCCTTTTTAAATGGGAGCTCCTAGGCCAAGAACTATAGCCATGTGTACGATCCCATGGCACCCCTTGCTCGCTATGGTCCTTAAGATGCCACACTAGCTTAGGAGGCTCTTGTAAAGGAGGATGAGATCCAAGTGATGGAATAGGATGCATTAGTTCCATAGATTGACTTACCAAATCTTTCTCTAAGGACTTCGCTCCAGTCCCAATCATGTTAGTACATCCCGAGCTTTTCACATTGCATCGTCTTCAGTCAACTCAAATTCTTGAGAGATCATGGATTTCATGGTCCATCTTCACTTAAGAATAGACTCATAGGACACTTAGCTCCTTAAGATCCAAGGTTAGCTCACTTATATTATCTTGTGGATCCACTCTCAAGGTGCCTTAAGCTCCGTTTCTCCTTCGCCTCCTCTTGATGCTTAGTGTTGATATTTATTTTTATATATTTTGATATGGATTGCTTTACTTGTATATCTCTTGTATCTAGAATCAATTTTTGATCTATATATATATATATGATGATGATGATGTTTTATCTTTCTCTCGTCTCGTGTGTACTTTTTAGTTTGTATATTATATCCTTTGTCATTTTTCTGACAAAAAAGGGGGAAATGATTTGACATAATTGACAAGACATTTGACACACTTAAAACAAATAAAACGATTAAGGGTCATTTGAGAGGAGATATTTGAGATCCTTCTTGACAAAAATGGGGAGATTTTTTTAAGAAAAGTAGAGATATTCTTTAGGGAGAGATATTCTTTTTAAAATTTTCTTTTTGAATTGTTTAATTCATTTTTTTATAGATTTAATTCTTAAGGGAAATTAATTGAAATATAAAAAAAAAACCAAATAAACCAATGAAAACATACCTTAGAAGTTTAAGAGTGATACTTGACACATGTTTCTTAGAAAATATTTCTTTTAGGTTTGTCTATCTCTTTAAAACTATTCTAAGTCATAGAAAATTCTTCCCATACTCTTCACTGCATCTATCATGTTTGGTGAAATACCTTTGTGCTTTACTGTTGATCTATTGTGTCTTATTAAGCTTCTATTATGTTTGGTTTTTGCATGCATCTAGATTCCTCTCGAGCTTTGCTTTCTACATTGTGTCACTATAGAAATTTGTTCCTCTTTCATGCTTTCACAATGCATCAAGCAAAATCTCCACTTATCTTGTTTTGCTGTCTTGACATTATTTTATCCTACACATTGTTTTACCTTAGGTATAGTTTTCTATATGTATGCAAATTACAAGATTAGAAGATAAGTATTACAATATGATGGAATGCATTCCCTCAAGTTATTTTTAATTGAGTGTTAATGTGTGTTATGTAAACTCTTCTATGAGAGTTCGAGTGGGTTTATGTAACTTTATTTTATCACAAAATTGCCAAAGGGGAAGATTGTTAGGACATTGAGTCTTTTTTGTATGTTGACAATTTTGTTCCATTAATGTTTGGCCATAGAAGTCCTTTTAGATAGTTACTTGCTTTCCATTGAAGATTAAGGGTGTTGTTGTTTGTCTAACCAAGAAGTCACAGGTATGCCTAAGAAGGTTTGGCTTATGGCAAGTTAAGCTCCTAAGAGTTATAAAGAGGAACGATACCATTTAAATAAATGAAATTGATATTTTATAAATGTTAAAAGAAACAGGGGATGCTCGAGCGAGTTGCAATGCTTAAGCAGTGAGATCGTTCAAGCTTAGCACCACTCAAGTGCTCAAGACGCTTAAGTAGTGGTTAAGTGCGCTCAAGCGCTCATTCCTTTTTTGCCAAGATTTGGAAGATATTTTTGAGAATTTCATGCAAATCTTATTTGGAAACCTCATGATATTGAACCTTTTTCGCATATTTACCTATAAATACCTCATTATAGCCCCTATAGGGAAAGAGATCTTAATATTTTGAAGAGGGTTTCATTGAGGAGAAAGCATAGCAAGCCATACCATTCTTGATCTCTCATGCGAAGAAGTCAAGCATTGAATCTTGGGTTAAAGACCTTCATCCCTTCAACGACGCTGAACGTATTCACTAAAGCAATTGGAGGTTGCTGCATTGTGGACATGGATCAAGTTGTAGGTACTGGAGAGTAAGTCTTTAAGGTAAAGTAACTAAGTAAATCTATATAACTTGATATCATATAGTAGATTTAGATTAGCAGTCTTAAACCTCGTGGTTTTTTATCTCAATAGTTAGTGTAGGGGTTTCCCATGTAAAAATCCTTGTGCCTTATTGCATATCTTTATTAATTTTTTTTTTGTATTGCCTATTGTGGAAAGAATTGATTATCCCTAACTACTCACAGGGAAAAATTGAGTATAACATATAAATATTTATTTAAAATCTTTAATTACACCAATTTAACCTTCCCCCCTCCCCCTTTTTCTAAGTGTTATGCTATTGGACTTTGGTTTTTCAATCTTAATGTTTTATGATATTGCTTCAAATGGTAGTCTAAGGACACACACACTATCTTTCCTTTATGCTTGTATCTTAGAATGATTGTTTGACTTGTTTAGCATGTTATTAGACAATCACCTTTGGCTTTTCTTGGTATCCTCGATCCATCAGTTAATTGTCATGCTTCCCTCAACTTAGTTAGTAGAAACCTTTATTTTAGGGCTTAGAAGGGTGCTACCTTTATGGTACCTTCCCAATAGGAAACCAGATCCTTAGACCTAGACTCGAGTTTTTCAAAGACTTGCTTTTCTAAAACTTAAGGAGTCATCATTTTATGGTTTTCTTTCTTATTTTATTTTCCCTTTTAAAAGTAAATAAAAATAAGTGGCGACTCTAGTTTTTATTTTATTTTATTTATTTATTTTTATTATAAAAAATAAGTTTTTCACCTAAAAAAAGAGTCCTACCATCAAGTAGGGACACACATGAAAAATGTGGGTATGCACTTGTAAGTCATCAAATTGCCCCTTTACTTCATCACTGGAATCAACTTTATTTTCATCTTCAAGTTCACTTATTGCTATCACAAATATTGTAAAAGCAACTAAGTTCAAGCCCTCATTGCCCTCATTAAAATCATTTGATTCTTTCACATTGGACTTTGAGTCACTTCAAGTCAATTGCATTGTTTTTGGGCCTAAAGGAATTTTTCTCTAGGGTAATCAGAAACAATATGTCATTTTTTGCCCTAGTTATAACAATCCACCTAATTTGTCTTAAATGAATTTTTCTCTTTTCTTTTATTTGTGGTGACATTCATTCCCCCCTTTTTAGAGTCTTCTTTATACTTACCTTCTTTTGAAGTTTCATTTTAGTCTTGAATTTTTTCTTGGAAAATGTAGATATTTTAAAATAATTCAGAACTCATTCATTCTCATTTCCTGGCTTCATTTTTTATTTTGAAGGGGCCTTTAGGGCTAACCTTTTAGAAATTTTTTGAGGATGGATGAGACATCTCATAGATTATATAAGAACCACTAACTCATCCACTCATCAGGTGTCCACATCATTGCTTTCTTTTATAGCAATTATTTTGGATCTAAAAACGCTAATTGAAGGTTATTTTTCTAATTATATTTTTCACCAAGATTAAAGCAAAAAAATCACAGTATCACTCAGTTTAGTGTAAAGATTGGAGAAAAACTCATCTTTGTCATTAGGATACTTTCAAAATTGGCAATTAACATATGAAGTTTGGATAACATCACAAAAGAATTGCTCATGTGAGTAAAAATAAAAATATCCTAGCCCTCTTTAGCATATTTACGTGTTATCCTTCTAAACTCATTACCACTCACACCATTAAAAATACAATAAAGAGTCTTAGCATTGGCCTCACTACCTTCATTGTCAAGTTTATCCTCTTCCTGCTTAGATTTGGTTTCATAAATTGATATTCCATTTTCAACCACTAAAATGAGAGTTAACCACCCATATTCCACTGCATTCAAAACACATTCTTCTTGTTGTTTTAGAAAAAAAAATTATTTAAACTTTCAAGCATGGGTAATTATTGTGATCAAAGGATGAATGATAATTAATGGAAGACCTAACCCTCTACGGTTCCATGAGTAAGAATTTAAGTAGTAGAAATAAAAATTTTAAATTTTAAATTTTAAAATTTAACCTACTCTAGGTAGTAATTGAAAGTATATTCTTAATTCATAGAACTACCTTAAGTGTTTATACTTCTTATGTTCAAGTTAAAATTTAATTCTAATTTTTTTTAATCTTAATAAATTAAAACCTAATTAATCTAATAAGGAACATCAATAAATCAATTAAAAATAGGGAACACTGGAAATACATGGAAACACCATCTCTAGTCTTCTAGAAACTTTCCAAATATAAAAACCACTACTTGAACGAACAAAATCAAAATTGAAAAACCGAAAGTCCAATAGGGACCACACAAGGGAGGGGAAATGGGTGATTTAAAATATTTCAATAAAGATTTATATATTATACCAAATTCTTTTACCTTACGAGATATTGGGGATAATCTTTTCTATCAATTATAGGTAATTCAAATAGAATATCATAAATAAAAGTTACAGATAATGAGACACAATATTTTTAAGAGGAAAACCCTCACACTAATTGTGGAGATAAAAAACCACAAGCTCTAAGACCTAATAATCTAAATCCATTATACAAAATCAAATTACATAGATTTACTTGGTCGTTTTACTTTAAAGATTTACTCTTTAGTACCTACAACTTGATTCATGTTCGCGACATAGCAACCTTCAATTGCTCTAATGGATTACTTCAACCTCGCTGAAAGGATGAAGGTCTTCAAACCAAGATTCAAAGATTTAATCCTTGAATGAGAGATCAGGAATGGTGTGGCACCTTAGGCTTTCTCTCTAAGAGATCCTCTCTAAAGAATGAAAGGTCTCTCTATAATCTATCTCCAACCTCTATGATCTCTAACCCTCAAGGGGTTAAAAGAGAGGTATTTATAGGTAAAAACCTGAAGAGTTTTAAGCCAAATTTGTGTGAAAGATCTTGATAGAATATGCATGACCGCTCGAGCCAACTTACTGATTGCTTGAGTGCCTTAGGTGCTTGAGCGGTATGGCTCGCTTGAGTGGTCTTGAGCACTTAAGTACTCTAGGCCGCTTGAGTTGTCCTACTTTATTTCAAAAGTCAATTTTAAAACCTTTTAAGTTCAAAACAAAACTAATCCTCTTAATACCTTAATGTAGCCTAATTTGTCACAAGTCAAATCTCTTTAGACATACCTATGACTTCTTGGTTGGACGGACAACAACCCTTGATCTTCAATGGAGAGCAAGTCACTATCTAAAAAGTCTTTTATGCACAAACATAAAAAGAAACGAAATTATGAGCATAAAAATAAAACTCAATGTCCTAACAAAAACCACTAAATATGAAAAGAAAAAAAAAGTACATGAATTTATTTGATCCAAATTCTCTTCCTCCCAATGGTCTTATATTGTTTAGCAACTACACTTTTCTTTCATATCCTTGATGCAACACCCGATGCTCTTTAGTAGATAATCTCAATCTTGCGCTGAAACATGAAATGCACCACTACTTCTTGTTGAGATGTGTTAAAACATGAAATGCACCACTATTTCTTTCTATCAAAAAAACTTTGAAGAACAATCTTGAAAGGTTTAAAAGTTCAAACTTTTAGGACAAAACAATGATTATGTATTCGATGTGAATCAATGTATCAATTCCATCTTAAATTCAAAGATAGGTTTTTATATAGAAACCCTAGATTCATTCAGATTGTGTTTAGAAAATGTAAAATTATAACCAAAAAGTGTATTTTAAATCATTAGAAATCATAAATTTTACAAAATATCATGAGCATTTGAACTACTTGTATAGGGGCATTTGAAGGTCTCCTAAGTAATGTTTTCAGAGTCGGATTGGTTATTGAATTGAAAAAGTTATCATTTCACGGTTCAATGGTCGGATTGGTGATCAAACCAACGATGTTATAAATATAATTTATATTTTATATAAATTTAAATATATAATTAAAATTTTTAATAATATTTTATTTTTTATATTTGATATATCAACTTATATAATAGATATAAATATAAATATAAATGTATTAAATTTTATTAAATAGAACATATATAATGCTTAAGTTTGAATATATATTTAAGATGAAAAGAAAATTATAATATTTGATTTTATTTATTGGTTTATATATTTTATTATTTTAAAATTTAAAAAATTATTATCTTAATTAATTTATATTATTTTCATATTTATAATTGAATAGTTATTATAAAAATGAATATGAATGTAAATATTTGCATTTGTTTAATGGTTTGATACGATAAAATTTTGATAAACGTATTTTTATTGGACAATAATATTTCAAAGGTGATGCATTGTAAAGTGGTTAAGCCTTTGGTTTTCCACTTGGAGGCCCAGGTTCAAATCCCCTTGCGGGGTATAAATATCTAATCAACCTAACAATTTGGACCATAGCTTGGACTCCAAGCCTTGCAAGAATAGTTGGGCCAATTGGCCTAGAAGTTAGTAGAGTCCATTTACAGTTTTGGTCCAAAATAATGGTTGGATGGTTTGATTTGTTGCCGATTCGGTTTTGAAAACATTACCCCTAAGGAAGTAGGTAGTGTGAAATCAGTGCATAAATAGCTAATCTGAAGCACTAGTAGTATCAAAACACTAATTGGTTCTTTTAAAAGCGATTTTGATTGAAGTGCTATCAACAAAAACGGTACAAGCTGTTTATAACTCTTTCACCAAAATCACTTCCAAACAGCCCATATGCATTGTTTGTGGGGTGTAAATATCTAGTCAACCTAACAAAGCTTGGGCTCCAAGCCTTGGAAGAAAAGTTGGGCCAATTAGGTCCAGTAGTTAGTGGTGCCCATTCATAGTTTTGGTCCAAAATAATGGTTGGACGGCCCGATTGGTTCAACCGGCCAGTCTAGTCCAATTCTAAAAACATTACCCTTAAGGAAGTAGGTAGTGTTGAATCGGTGCATAAATGAGATAAAATTGTCTACCTAGCTGATCTAAAGCATTAGTAGTATCAAAACACTAGTTAAAAGTGATGTTGATCAAAGTGCTATGAACAAAAGCGGTACAAGCTGCTAATAACTCTTTCACAAAAATCACTTCCCAATAGCCCAAATGTATTTGTTCTATTGCAGCATGCATTGAAGTTAGGTGGCTTCCATTGTTTCTCCATCTATGGCTGTTTTTTTTCATTTGGTCCTTTTCATAATATAATGCTGTTTTTATGGTTACATATATGAACTGGGTGTGCCATTTCTTCACATTCTCTGATGCTGCACCAACTCATGAAATCAAGGTGCAATGAAAGATGTTTTGGTGAAAATTCTGTTTAGTCACGCAGAAACACATCCATGGTGAGCTCGTGTTCCAAAGAAGGCATCTTATTACTGTATTGCAACCTTTACAGATTGAAGAATTTTGATGATCTTCATTAATTAGTTTATTACACACAAATCGTTGGCGGATGCACACACTTTATTGATTATAACTTCATTAGGAGATACCAGATGAGGAAAAGAGAGATGTTGATGATGAAGAACCACCAAAGCCAGGGGCAAAACGCGCGAATTCTTGTAGGCAAGCCAGGCTGCTGCTGATCTAAACCTTCATTGACCCTGTGAATAAACGTGTTTTGAGTTGGAAAAGGTAGGGAAGGGACTGTAAGACCTAGTATGCATTTCATGAATCATTCAGAGACCCTAGATGTAAATTCAATAGGTTTTAGTGAGTCTCGAATCTGAATCTTAACTGTTTTCAGGGCTCATTCATTTGGGATTATCGCCATACCTTTGGGCACCAGATTGTGGACGTCTGTTAGGACAGAAAAAAGTATCCAAAATGAGTAACTTGGAAGCATAGTCTTAGTTCCTTATTCAGGGAAATACAATATTAAGTATGCTTATGAATCACATCTGCATTGGGAATAAGAGTTAGGCCACATGCCTTGCTGCTGGCTGAGGCTTTGGTGCCGTGGTTGGTGCTGATGGTCGGGGCCTAGCTCCCTCCGTTGGTGCTGGTTGTTGTGGTTTAGTTATTGCTGTTGCTGTTGGTTGTTGGGGTTCCTCTCGCGGTTCTTCATTTAGGATGGGCACACCTTTCGCCTGCAGCATCATTTAGTTTTAGCTAATTCCAATTTGTCTATGAACTAAATCAACACCAACTTACCAATTTTCTGAATTGGAGATTGTAGAACAATTGAAGGTATCTGTTCTTCGCATGCTTCTGATCCTTGTTCAACTGCCTCCAGAAGCCATAGGTCGAGCCCATGTTCAGCACTTTGGTCGCGTAGATCTTCCATGTGTAGCTGCAATGAAAAAACAACTTTAGATAATACCAAAATTCAAAATGGATTCTTGTTTCGATAGTCTCAAGAATCAGTCTTGGCTATACCATTCGTATATACGCTGCAGACCCGCTGTTGAGACCTTGTTCCAATACTCGCTATCTGTTTTGCACTTCTCAAAAAAGTCAGCAATCTTGTTGCTTGACTCATCGCCATTGTTGGGGTCGATGTGGAAGCCTGAGACCCCATCAATAATAATCTCTGCTGGCCCTCCTTGGTTGGTTGCAAAGGTGGGCAGCCCACAGTTCATCGCCTCAATGACTGTTAGCCCAAAAGCTTCATACAGTGCAGGCTGCACAAAAGCCCCCTTTGTGTCTGCAATACAGCGGTACAGCTCTCCATTGCGGTTCCTATCATTCTGAGCTGCTATCCATCTTATCTGGCCCTTGAGTTGGTACTTCTCAATCAATGAATGCATCTTCTTTATTTCCGCGATTTCTTCTCGGTCTTTTGACTTGGATGGATCAAAGAATCCTGCTACCACCACTAGATTCACCAAGCTTCTCAGCCTTTTGTTCTTCCCATACCATTCAGTTAGTCCTGAAATGTTTTTTACTGTATCTAGCCTTGCCATGGAGAAGATGATTGGCTTCTTTCTGTCTGATAGATACCCACTGTTCCGCAAACATTTTTGAGGGATTCAATTGTATGCAATTGTTAGAACACGGAATGAATGAAACTCTCATACTTACAGGTGTTCTTTGTTGTCTTCCTTACTGTAGAGTAGTTCTTCAATGGCGGGATGAAATGAGGTTAACCTCTTTTGTTTTTCCATGTAGGAGAAGTAGACAGACTGGTCAGCCCCAGGAGCAGCAATGTTGAATTTTGTATCAAAGACATTGATTCCTGAAACTACTCGGCAAAGCCCCGGCATTGTGAAGGCTGCATGGCTTTCATACTGTCCAGGCCTGTCCTTGCTGAAGAACACAACATTCGGGTTCAGGTTAAGAACACGTCAGCTTGATCAGAGTTCATGAATTTGTGCAAATTAAAGGCCAACCTTCCAGCAATTTCCTGAAATGTGCTAGTGATGATAAAGTCGGTTGCGTTCATTGCAAACATATCAGCTGTGAATTGACATGAAAAATGGTACTTTCCATCTAACTCCTTCCACTTCACATCAGAATCCTCATACTTGGTTTTCTCCAAAGCATGAGCAATAGTCCCCTATCCAAATTCAAATTTAGTCATCAGTTTGTAAATAAAAACGGAAATGACTGATACCATTAGCGACAAAAGCATTAGACCTGAGTTACGCCAAGTTTGCTAGCCATCAAAGACGCCACCATGTTTCCATCGGTGTAGTTCCCAATTATGAGGTCTGGTTTGCATTCCATGTGGGCAAGGATCTTAGCAGAAGCATCCTGGTTTTAAGAGAGATATAGGATTGAAATAACATTGAATCCTTGTATAAGAAACAAACTGTTGCATAGGGATTATAGAGGCGGTAAAGGGCACATGCCTGAGCATATCTTTCAAGGTAAGGGTAGATGTCAAACCGGGAAACCCATTGGCGAAGAACCCCATTTTCGGTCCTAAACGGAACCCGAAGAATGTGACAGTGTTTAGTGTTGAGGACGGGCTCTATCTCCTGATCGCATTTTGTCCCTCTTGCATCTGGTATAAGCCTGGTCACCTGCATATGCAATAAGCTTGGATTTAGTTTTAGTTCTCGGGTTTTTTTTCCCCCATTTCTTAGTTTTTTTTTTTGGTTTCTAGCTTACCACAAGAATCTGAGGCTTCACAATTAGGCCTTGCTGTTTGATTCTGTGGAGCAATTCTTCCTCTAAAGCTTTCACTTGGTCTAGAATGTAAACCACCTGTTCAAAACCTTGGTCATGCATGTATTGTATATGAAGATGTGAATGATACTACTTGTGATGGTGACATTATCAGAACTCCATACCTGGCCACCGGTATCTGGCAAACCGAGAACATCTGCCTGGCCAAAGTATCCATGAGGGGAGAAGACCACAATGTTGAACATATTTGGGAGCCTGCTGAAGAGAAGCTCCATCTTCATTGGATCCGGGGCTTGGAGCACTTCAGAGAGTGTCCTCATTGTCTCTTTAACTCTCTCAGCACTATCTCCCCATCCTTTCTCAAAACCCCAATCCTTCAACCTGAAAATAACAGAAATGATCAGACCAAGGATGAGCCTTTTTTGGGTTTTTTTTTTTTTTTTTTCACTTTTCTAACGAGGAAATGGATTGAACCTCTGCTCAAAGCTCTGATATGGTGTGTCTTTAGGCAGCGAGGAGACAAAAACTTCAGCTACAATCAATGCTGTTTGAAGCTTGGACACTGTATTTAGCGTTTCATTGATCATAAGACTCTGCATAGTTGAAACCAAATCATCAGTCCCCATAAGTTAGAAGCCCTCTCTCTCTCTTGTTTCTCTAAAACTTCCTCCTTATTTTTTTCATACCTCTCCTTGATGATTCATAGCGAGTAAGTACTCCACCAAAGGCTTGGCATTCTCAGAGCTTCCGGAAAGCTTGGATGTCATGAACTTGGAAACATAGTTGAGTCCATTCCCAATAGAAGAATTAAGGGTGAGGTGAGGCATGGAGTAGTCAAATGCTCCAAAATCTATCTCCAACGTATTTTCATCAGTTGCCCTGTGGATCATAGCATTAGGCTTTTCTGAACAAAGTTGAGTTGCTCAATCAGTTAATTTGACCATGCATACCAGTTTTCATCAAAGATGGTTTCTTTAAACTTCAAGTACTCTGCAGTAGTGATGCCATCTACGCCTAGATCATCTGCGCTCACCTTAACAAATTCCCATAAACCCGGGCTAGGCCTCACTGCAAAAGCAACATATGGTGGAACAACAGCGGCCTCCTGCAAAAACCCAAATAAAAAAGAAGGGAAAAGGGTAGTTAGGAGCCTAGTGTACAGAGAAAGAGAAAGGAGTTTGGGAGAGAGGTTTAAGACCTGGGTGGTGTTGAGGATGTAACCAAGGAGGCCATCCATAACCCTGCTTCTTTCAGCCTTGTCCTCTATGGATTTCTCTATTTCCTCCATGATATGCCGATACTTCATCAACCTTCTCCCGCTCCCAACGAATCTAAATGCAAAAACAAGTCAAGTTTGACATACAAAAACTTTGGGTGTTTCAGCAACGTTTACAAAAATCTATTTTTGAGAACACTTCTTAAAAACAGTGTTTATGTTGTTTTGAAGAACAAAATTTTACTCCAAACTCAAATATAAAAACAGTTTTCTGGGTTGGGTCTATTCTTCGCTTCAGGGGTATGAAAAATACAAAATTTTCCGTCTTAATCTTGATGTTTCCGATTGTTTCCTCAAAAAACCATCGCAATCCAAAATTCACCAAAGAGTTTTTGAAAAGTTAGAAAACTGTTTCTGGTTCTTCAAAGTAGAATATTGCTTTCAAGTTAGCTTTAGTTACAATGGAAACAAGGGAACAAACCATATGGAAAACTACCTGGCAAAGCATCTCTTCATGTGGTATCGGCTCTGCTTTAAAGCGTCGGGCATAGTGTCTGCAATGTCTTGTTGTTTGATGACTGGAGCTGATGATGAAGCCATTTCAACACAAAAGAAGCACAAGCAAAACCTCGAGGAAATGGGGAGGTCTTTGAGCTCAGAAATCAGCCGTGTTTGTGTGTTGTGGATTGGTTTGATGGTTATATAGGGGAAATGAGGGTGGGATAATGAGGCCTACGTGAGGAGAAAAGAACATATGCATGTGAAGAAAAGAGAAAGACTGAAAGCAAGAAAGGAATTCATGATTGTTGAAAACTAGAGGGAAATCCAGATTTGCCTTTTCTGCCCATATTTTACAAGTAGAGGGAAAGAATTTTTCTCACCTTTTATTCCTTTCTTCCCTTCTTCACTTCTTCTATTGCCTTGTATTCTCACTGTTAACAAATTCCAAGCTCAAAAGAAAAATCCATTTTGTTTCTTTACTTTCTAATATTTTATAGTATTTTGGAGGTAGATTGTTAGGAGTCCCACATCGTTTGTTTGCTTTTCCTTTCCTTTTCCATTTTTGATACACTAAATGTCATAACATGTAATTTTAAAAATTAAGGATGATTAAATCACTCATGAAGATGAGATGGACAAGAAAGAAACATAATGGAGAGAGGAAGCGGAATAAGGTGGCAGTGACAAAAGAAGATGAGATTCAGGAGTAGGTGTTGGGTTTGAAGACGAGGACACCATCGTAATTTCCTATATTAATTTTTGTATTTAAAAAAACTCTATATCCACCCATCCAAATTATTAAATATCTTTACAAATTCATATGCACCCACCCCTATCTTTTTCCTTTAGCTTTTTTCCTCTTCTAATCTCTGCATGACACCAACAAAGTAAAACTAAAAAATCTCAAAATAAAAATAAATAAATAAATAAAATTAAACATATTTAATATATTAAAAAAATAAAATAAAATAAAATATATAATTTTACTCAAATCTAAAACTTTTAATATCACAAAAATAGTGGGCTTTTGAAAGAAAATTTAAATTTTAAATTAAAAATTAAAATTAAAATTTTCACATAAGCATTTCACAAAAGGCAAAGATATATTGAAAAAAAAAATTACCACAACTTCCAAGTTTAGAAGGTCCATTTGTTTATTTTCTAATATTATAGAATATTTTGGAAAATGTTTTGAGTCATATTTCTGTACGCTAAATAGATATAAAATTTAAAATATTTAATTGTGGAATAGAAGATGAGATAAATGGGAAAGGCAAAGAAGGAAGGAGAGAGGAGAAGGGAGAATGAAGGTTGAAAGTTTGAATGGGTTGGCGTAGGGAATACTGCGATGACAATTTTATACTTTTATATTAGTTCAAAACTTAGAAAACTTTTTGCATTTTTTTTTTTTTGAAACGGTTTTTTGTTAACATTAAAATATATTTGTGTGGACTCACTTTTTATTTATTCAGTAAAAATTTGATTTTTTTAAAAAAGATAAAAAATAAAATAAAAAAAGAAAAATCCTAAATGTGCTGAAAGAAAAAAAAAAAGTTTATGAAAAATTGAGTTTGGGTCTAGAGATCAGGTTACTAATTGAGAAAATACAGTGGTGAGTCGTAGCACCTCTCTAAACCCGTATACATATGATTTCTACTAAACAAATAAATGGAATTATAACAATTAATTAATTAATTAATTATGGATACCAAGAAAAATAATCACACAAATGAATATGTATAAGTCATGGTGAAAATCAATATACACAAAAATAATTGTTAGCCCAAGGGTTCTGCTAATTAGGTTTTGATGATAACAAATCATGGTTAAGTGACTAATTGTTTTAAATTGTTAAGAATCTCAGGCATAATCTCAAAAATTCATCAAGGACCAAACAAATACGGGATCGAGACCTTTTGGAAGACTTGTGATCATAGGAAATGAATGTAAGATGATTGCATGAGTGCACTTCGGATGTTCATACCTTTTCATGCATCTTAGAAAAATCGGTTTATTCTTTTAAACTTGATTTTCTTTAAAACCCGAGTTTTATCAAATATACCTTAGGCAAATTGATTCAAAATTGGCATATTAACTCACCTAAAGACCTTGCCTAAGTGTTAGAAAAGAAAGAAATTTAAAAAGAATGGTTTTCGGGGCCAAAAGGCTCAACCGGTCGAGGCTATGGCCAACCGGCTCAACCGGTTGGGGAACCGGTCGACCGATTGCCCTTGTCCGGTCGAGGTCCGGTCGAGGGAGGCACAAAAACCTTCTCTCTCTCCCAGTAGCTTTCTCTTCTCGGTCGAGCCTCACCCTTGTCCGGTCGAGGTCCGGTCGAGGCAACGGTAACCTGTCATGCATTAAATGCTCCAACAGCTAGTGATCCGGTCGACCCTTTGCTCGTCCGGTCGAGGCTACTTTCTGCTGTTTTTGTCTCCCAAACTTAGAAACCTATAAATTAAGAGCCCCACTTCATTTATGACTAAGCGAACCTTTGCAATCAATTGTCTACCTACCTGTTCTTGATCAAAAAGCTCTCATTTCTTTCTTAGTGCATTAAACCATCACTTGCATATTCTTAGTGCACTCTTGTAAATCATCCTAGCTTTCTCTTGTACTTGAGCCATCCTTAAGCTAGGTTGAGAGTTTCATCTTTGTATAAACTGAGTGTGAAAGCCTTCAAGTGGTTCAAATCTTGAAGAGATTGTGTAAGAGCCTATTGGAGCCGGAATCCAAGTGTAAGAAGATTGAAAGCTTGATTGAAGCTTCAAGTTAGTGGAACCCTCACTCGGTTAGGAGATTGAGGAGAGTGGACGTAGGCAAGGGAGTGCCGAACCACTATAAACCCGAGTTTGAATTCTCTAACTTTATCCCTTTCCTTTATTTATTTTGTGCATATATTGTTGTGTGGAAAAAGATTTTGAAAAACCCAATTCACCCCCCTTTTGGGTATTTTTCTTAATTATTCATAGCCTTTGTTTTATCAATAATGATGAAATCTAATTAAAGAATACATAAAATAAAAATAAAAGGATTATGCAAATTGATTTATTGAACTGATTAAAAGAAAAGATATTTTTTCAAGAAATTTCAAAGGAGTTTATTAAAAACAATTTCAAATTAATGATTTTAATTTTTTATTTACAAAAAAAAGTTTTTATATATTTTCAATTAATGATTTGATTCAATTTCACTTGTGTTCAATTTTCAAGAAAGTTATTTACACTTAATACTATTAAAAATAATATATATATAAAAATAATTTGATTTTATTTACAAATAAATTATTTTTATTTACTTTATTAGGAAAAGAATGAATTTTTACAATTTTATTTACAAAGCAATTCAAGTTTAATCCTTATTTAAGAAAAATGTTTTTTTTTTTAAATTATTAAAAAAATAATTATAACTTTATCAACGAAAAATGTTTCATTTAAAAAAGACCAAGACTTTTACACTTTTATTTAAAATAAATAAATAAATAATATTCAATTCAATTTTATTAATAATAAAAAAAAATTAATAGAAACACATTTTTTTCCAAAATTAATAACAAAAATGTTTCAATCCTTTTTTATCTACCAAAAATTATTTCTTGTTTGATTTAATTAAAAAAATTAAAATTATTGAAAAAAAAAGGTTTATTCAATTTTATTAGGATTAAAAGTAAAAAAGAAAAAAGAAAAAAGAAAGAAACTAAAAAGAAAGTTTATCTAATTTTATTTAAAAATGATTTTTTAATTTTTATTCATAAGAGTAATACAATTATATTATTGATTTTTTTTAAAAAAAATGAACTTTTAAATTTTCTATTTTGTTTAAAAAGAGAATTTTACATTTTCACAATTTTATTTAAAAGGGAAGAGTTTTATTTGACTTTCACCATAACAAAAATGATTTTTAAGATTTTGTGTTAAAAATCTTCAATTCAATTTTATTTAAAAGAAACTGTTTATAATTTTATTTATGAAAAAAAAAATTCTTACAATTTTTATTTAAAGTAAAATTTGCTTAACCTTTATTAAGAAAAAAAAAAAATTCCCCCACATTTAAAAAAAAGAAGAATTTTTTTATAAATTTATCTAAGAATAAAATTTAATTTGTCTTTTATTTCAAAACAAAAACCTTTTCATAATTTTATTTACGAAGACAGAATCTTAACTTCCAAAGGAGATTTTTTTTTTTTTTTTATTAGTTTATGCAAAAGAATTTTTTGTTTAATACTTATTAAAAGAAAATCTTTTACAAATCTAATTGGAAAGAAAGAAAAACAAAAGAATTTTATTTTTTCTTAAATAAATAAATAACTAAAATACAAGTTCATCTAAAAGGAATTTGGCTTATCTCATATTTATTAAAAATGGTTTTGACAATTTCAAATTTATTAAAAACATAATAACAAATTATATATGTATATATATATATAAAAAAAAAGATTTACTTTTTTTTTTTGTAAAAAAATTATTATTAAAAGAAGATTTCAATTTGTTAAAAAGAGAAATTTTATTTTATTAAAAGAGTTTTTTTTTTCTTCAGTTTTATTCTAAAAACTTCTTTTTCCTTCCTTTTATTAAAAATCAGTTTTTCAATTTTTTATTTTGAAGAGTTTTATTTATACAAGAAAATGTTTTTGATATGATTTTAGCAAATGATTTTTATTTATTAATATATATAAAAAAAATACCTTATCATAGATTAGTAAACAAACATTTATTTAAAAGAATTAAATTTTTATTCCAAAATGAACTTCAGTGCAAAGAAAAAATAAAATATTTTTCAAACAAAAAATTATTATCTCATTATAGGATTATTCTACCAACAGAGGATAAAACACAAATAAATTACACTTTTCATACATTTTTCATTAACAAGAAATAAAAATAAACGAACAAAGGCCAATTGAGCATATCAAATATGAATAACAAATAAAACAAATTAAATGGATATGCACAATAAAAATCTAAATGAATCCATTTTCAAACAAACATATACAACAAAAATTAGGAGGACAAGGATTAATAAATAACCTTAGAAGTGTAGTCCCAATAATAACCCTCAAAAGCTTCCAAAATGAAGTTCAAAAATATCCTAACTCTCAACCCTCACAAAACACTCACAGAAAAACACACACAAAGAGGGAGATCTCCTCCTCCTTCACAAAAGAAAATTGAGAATATATACAAGAAGTCTCCAATTTTGTCATCTCCAATCTACCATTGCCCATGCCCTGCTTCAACTGCTCCAACCGCTCCCATGTTTTTTCACTCTTAGCATAGTGCCAAAACACTAGTCCAAACACCAAGAAAAACCCAATCAGCAAAAATCAAAGAGATTCAAATAAGCCTAATAACAATACCCAATAATATGTAAGCCCAAATCACACAAATCTGCAGCCCAAATCAACAACCATGTAAGCCCAATATCCTTAAAGCCCATAAACACAATCCAAAGCCCAAACAAACAAAACCCAAGTCTCCAAACAAAACACTATAGAAATCAAAAGGAAGAAAGAAAGGGTTACTTACCATTTTTTAAGCCGCCAAAATGAAAGTGGAAAGAATGAGTGTTGGGGTGGAAAGAAAAGAGAGATAGATAGATATAGAGAGAAAGAGAGAAATATAGAGAGATGAAAGATATGGTCGAAGATGGGGGGTAGCTACCAGTGGTGGAGAAGACTATTGGTCAGTAGTGGCGCCGCCAGCAATGGTACCGTTGTAGTGGCCTCACCAGCAATGGTACCGTTGTAGTGGCATCACCAGCAATGGCACCACTGTAGTGGCATCGCCAGTAGTTCCTGTCAACAGTGGTGAGATGGGCGACCATCATAGGGATGAGGGAAAGAGAGAGAGAGAGAAAGAAAGAAAGAAAGAAAGAAAGAAGGGAAATAAGGGGGTGGCTGGAGCAAGATGGTTGTTGTCAGTGTCGTAGGGCCACCGATAGTGCCACATCGACAATGATATGAGGGACGACCACGTCATGGGTATGAGGGGCACAAGGGGTGAGTGAGAGAAAGAGAGAAATAGGGAGAAACGAAAGGATATGGGTGTGGGGAAAAGGGAAAGAAGAAACAAAAAATGGAAATTGGGGAAAGAAATGGGAAGAAAAAAAAAAGTAAGTGGGGGTTATCATGGGGATGAGAGAGAGAGAAAAGGGGAAAAAAGAGGGGAAAATGGGGAAAGAAAGAAAGAGAAAAGGAAAAAATAAAAATAAATAATAATAAAAATAAAATTAAAATTAAAATTAAAAATTAAAATAAAATGGGTTTAAAATATTAGGCTAAAAATATAATAATAAATAAATTAATTAAAATAGAACAAATTTGGGGGTCTACAATTTGGCAATTATTTTTAAAAATCATTTTTTAAATTTTGTTTTAAAAATAGATTGTGTTTTAGAATAGGTTTAACATGTTTTAAGATATTTCATAGAGTATTATCATAAATAATTAAAAAATATGAATAATATCTTGAAAACTTTTATATTGTATGTAATATTGAATTTAATTTTGTTAATATATATATATATATATATATATATAATTGAAACTCGTTTTTTTAAAAAAAAAATTTTGAGAAATATTTTGTAAACATTATTAAACAAGGGACTTATTATTATTATTTTAAAAATGAACTCTCCTGACTTTTTTTTAGTCACATAACTATGGTTTTTAAATTGAAAAATAAAATATATTTTATTTAATCACATATATTTTGTATTGAACAAGGAATATTGTATGCATATGCGCACATATCTTAATTAAAACCAACATTTTGTCAATGAAAGCAAAATTGTAACTTATAATTATTCAATTTTATCCATTTTGGAATTTATTTGAGAATAAATTTGATTTTACATCCATCACCCTTTTAGGTGTGGGCCAAAGTCCCAAATAGGTTTTTTTGCTAGAAATTTGCTCGTTATTTGATTATTCAATTAAATTTGTTTGTTATGAAATTTTTACATAAAGAAACACTACAACAAATTTCACATTTTGCTACTATAATTTTTCAAATAAATTTTTATGCAAAAAAGAAGATTATTTTTTTTAATACTAAGGATTATTTAAAGATAAAATTTGTACTCATGATAAAATATTATATTTAACCACATCATATATTTGTGGCAAATAATTTTTCAAAAGAGTTTGAGTATAAATTAGAAAACTAAAGAAGGTAGAGAAAAATAAATTAATCACAACATAGGGTAATTTTAAAAATTTGACTCAAGGACCAACTCTCTCCAAAAACCAATTTTACAACCTTACTGAGGGACCCCTCAAGTCAAAGATCACCTTTCGATGCCCTGAGAGCACCTCATCACTTACAAAAATTTGTACTCTTTTATCTTTTAGACAAATCCCTAGGTTAGACCTAGGAAATGACATCTATTTAAGCAACTCCCCATCCTCTTCTCATTTTGAGTCACCAACTCTCTTCTCATCCGCTTTCTCTCTAGTTTTTTCCTTGAAAATCCAAATACTCAGTCAATAAGGTAATTTTTGTAATATTGATTTTTGAATGATCTTGTTGTTTGTATTTGTTGAGTTTGATTTTCTTTTTGATAATTTAAGTTGCTTAGAACGATGTGCATTGTTCACAAATCTTAAGGTCTTTACAACGAGTTAGAACTGGGACAACCCTAATCCAGATTGTTTCATCTACAGAACATGTATTTTGTAGTCCAAAGAACCTAATAGTTGCAATTGGTTCAAATTTTTAGCAAAATGCTAGTTTTATTTAAAGATCTATTTGGTTCTCTAGAAAAAATGGGAAAATAAAAGACAACAAAAATTGAAAGCGTGTCTTTCCCAAGATTTCTTTGTCTTAGCCTAATTATATTTTCTAAATTGTATTTTGGTTGCTACTTCTTCAAGAGATCAATTTGCATGAATCCCAATTGCAAAATGCTACTCATATGTGTTCTGGAGAGTGCTTTAATATTTTGTTGGATCATTGGGGTTTAGAGACAAGTTTGTTTCAAACAACCTTAGCATGAGAATTCTTTTCTAGAATTTGAAGCATAAAGCTAAATATTCCCCCATTTGCAAGGATGACTTAAATAGATGTCTATCTTACAACCAAGTTTTGGTTTTCATGTGGTTGGAAGTTGAAATATGCTACAAAAATGAATTTGCTACTAAATTCACATAATGTTATAAACCTTAACCCAAATATAATTCTGCATGCCCGATTCCTCAATTGTGTCCTATAGAGTAGTCTCCAAAAGACAACCATTAGTGACTAACAAATTCTTAGAATCAAAGCCTTTCTATGAATAAGAAAATAAAGAAATTGCATTTACTAATTGAATCTATGGCTTTACATTGTGAAGGTGCCATAACCCTTTCAAAAATTGGTTATGTTTGTGTTGTAATGAAGTTCTTTGCAGCCATTTTGTAAACAAACATATGCTTGAGCGTTATAAAAAAGCAAACCATTATTTGGCTTTCAGCTTCAAGTATGCATTAACATTTATGTTATAAACCTTGGCTAAATGATATATTTATTTGTTCCCTCTTTTGACTTTGTGAATAATAATTTATCAGTTTGGTGTTTCTCATGTGATGCATATTTGGATGCTTAAGTGATTTGCTTGATATTTCATAAATGCAAAATTTTTGCCATGAGGATGTCATATCACCCCATCCTTGATTGTGTAGTATTAAGAAGTTGAAAAAAAAAATGTCAAACCTTAATCTAATCAATTCTTCTGTTCTCTTAATTTTTTCTTATGGGGGTTTTCTATTGACAATGGAAATTGGTTCTATTAATATGTTGTTCATTAAACTATATGTAAAGATTTTCTTGATGGCCTAGTATAATATTGAAAGAGTTTTTAGGGAGTAGGGTAGCTTTTAGAATCAACAGTTGAACTCTCAACTGCAAGAACCATTGTTGAGTTCAATTCACTATTAGGCTAAAATAAAACAATTGAAAGAGAACTTCTAATATATATATATATATATATCTGTGTGTGTGTGTGTTAGGACATAGAGTCTTGTTTAGTTGTTGATAATTTTGTCCCTTTTATGTTTGGCCATAGAAGTCTTTTTAGATAGTGACTTGTTCTTCATTGAAAATCAAGGGTTGTCGTTAACTAGGAAGTCATAAGTACATCTACAAAGGTTTGGCTTATTGCAATTTAGGATCTTTTGAGTTATTAAGAGAATCAATTTTGTTTTGAACTTAAAATGATTTAAAATTTTCTTTTGAAAAAGGGCAAGATAGGTAAAAAACGCTCAAGCACTCAAGATTGCTCAAGTGAGTCTTACTGCTCAAGCACCCGAGGCACTCAAGTGGTAGGTGAGTTAGCTCAAACAATCATGCTATTTATGTCGAGAATTTTTAACGTAAATTCAATTGAGAAACCATTCAAAATCGAAACTCATCGGTTTAGTTGCCTATAAATACCTCATTATAACCTTGAAGGGTTAGAGATCTCATATTATTTGAAGAGAGTTTCGTTGAGGAGAAAGCTTAAAATGTCATACCATTCTCAATCTCTCACTTAAAGGATTCAAGTGTTGAATCTTGAGTTGAAGACTTTCATCCCTTTAATAAGGCTAAAGTGATCCACTAGAGCAATTGAAGGTTGTTGCGTCGTAAACATGAATCAAGTCTTTAGGGTCAAGTGGCGAGGTAAATTTGGGTAACTTGATTTCGTACAGTGGATTTAGATTAGTATGTCTTAGACCTCATGGTTTTTTATCTCCACAAGTAGTGTAGGGGTTTTCCACATAAATATCTTTGTGTCTCATTGTCTATATTTTTTTCATTATTTGATATATTGTTTGAATTGTCTAAAGAAAAGAATTGATAATCCCTAACAACTAGCAGGGCAAAAATTGGGGATAATCGATATCAATCTTTATTCTAAATTTAAAAAGAAAAAAAAAAAAACACCAATTGACCCTTCTCCCTTCCCCTCTCCCTCCTCCTCTCTTTGGGTGTTCCCTATTGGACTTTTGGTTTTTCAATTGGTATTAGAACAGGCTAAAAATTCTATTTTTTATCCTATTTGATTAAAAATTCAATTTTTATTAATCATATAGGATAAAAATAAAATTTTTATTGATCTCATAAGTTTGATATGGAAAATCTAAAAGTGATGCCCCTTTGAATAGTCCACCATCAACCTTGTGTAATTACTAAAACGCCCTTATGCATAAGAATAAACCTAGAGTCAATCAAACCCTCATAAACCATGTCATCATGGTATATGAGCTTAAAGTAGGGACCACTAAGACCCATAAGAGCATTTTTTCCCTTATAATCCAATTCTAAAGTTGATTCAACACTCCATTAAAAAGAATTAATTGCATTCTAGTACTTTATGTAAATAACAATGAAATGAAGCTTGGATTTGTGACCCATTATTCACTGCATGCAAGCTCCTTATAAACTAGTGTTCGTAATCTCACAAGGTAGTGTTATCACCTATCAAGATTACCTTTCAAATCGTTGAGTTACAAATCCCACTTATTATGTGATCAACTGATATACTCTAGCTCCGAGGAGCATATGTCAAATTCTACTAAATGAATTATTATGACCATAGATTTCATGATCACATATCCTTTAGATCACCCAAGGAGTACACACATTCTCAATCCCATAAGGTATCACAGTGCCTCTATTGAGAATACTTGTTGCCACTAGCCTCCATCAATAGCGACTCAATCCATAAGAATATATGACCATAGGTCAAAGCCTCCTATTGATTTAGGCACAGACTCAATATCCTCTTAATATTGAGAGTCCATGCTATATAATAGCTTAGTAAATCACAAAAATTGATAGCCTTGCATCATGATTCACTGTAAGTTCTATCCAGTGTGTTTCACATATATTAGTGCACTCACCATAGGAAACCCATCCCGATGGTCAAGAAAAGTCATCCCTCTAATTAGGAGGTGATGCACTATAGTCTCTACTAGATTGCCCAAATCCATGAACCGATTGTGGACAACTTATCTACTTACAAGGAACCCATGACTTGTATCTTTTATGCAAAATCCTAACACACTCAAGTCATGTAAAATGTAAGAGACATAGGTTGAATACTTAAATCAATGTCAATACACCAAAAATATAGTAAGGGGATAGTTAAGTCTAACTTTGTTACATCATGTTTTGCTTTTATGGACTCAATCCCAACATAAGGCTCATTCTCATTTTAATTAAAATTAAGAGTCCTAATAGCCTAATAAAAAGGCCTATTCCATGAGTAGGATGCTTGCTTTAAATGGATTTGTGCAACTTGCACACAAGGTGCTCTTGGCCCTTTTGTTATGAATCCATATAGTTACATCATATAGATGTTTTCTTCAAGATCATTGTTCAAGAACGTTGTCTTAACATCCATTTACGATATCTCGTAATCAAGATGTGCCACAATGGATGGGAGTATTCTAATGGATTTGAGCATGGCTACTGGTGAGAAGGTTTCCTCATAGTCGAAACTAGGTTTCTAACTATAACCCTTTGTTACTAGTAGAGCCTTATATGTCTCAACCTTTTTATCTACTATTCTCTTCCTCTTGTAGATCCACTTACACCTTATGGGTTTTATCCTTTCGGGTGCTTCTATAAGATTCCAAACTCCATTAGAATACATAGATCCTAACTTTGCCTCCATAGCTCCTTACCAAAGAATAGCATCATCACTATTCATTACTTCATCGTAATCTATGGGATCGATCTCATATTCCTTTATAATTGCCTCGAAAGACTCTCCTAAATACATGAACCTATCTGGTTATACAACAATCCTCCCACTACGATGAGACACTAGTATACTAGAACTTATTAGAATGGTAAGTGTAGGAACCTCTAGACTCATAATCTCATGTTTTAATATGGAAGTGTCTTCAAGTGCTTTCCAATTTATATCATGTCTTGCCCTATTACTCACCATATAGTCCTCTTCCAAAAATCTAGCATTTGTACTAACAAATACCCTCTATTTAATTTGATTATAAAAGTAATGTCTTCTTGCTCCTTTTAGATAGCCTACAAACCAATATATCTCATACCTTACTTCTAACTTGTCTACTTTTGGTTTCAGCACATGTGTTATGCACCTCCAAATGTGAATGTGTTGCGAACTGGGTTTGCGACCTTTCTATGGGGGCCCTCCACGTGTCAATCCATGTGTCACTCCTTTTAGTACAACCCGGATAACGCCATGCTGTCTAGAACCTCATATCCGGACCACATAGACATATGACAATTGGCAACGGACTCCTTAACTAGGCAACGTCTTCCAGCCAGCCTTCAAGTCCCCCTCGCTGCATGAAATCATTCCTTTCTGACATAGATGTGGCTGATGGGACCTTCCCCAATCCTCATGTCCATGTTAAAGGGATTATCACACACTACCCCCATATCTCCAACAGGATGAAATGACGGGCAGTTGTATCATGACACACCATCTGACGGCACCTGCTAGCCACCCCGAACTATAATGATTGCCCTGCCACCTATAGGATAGCCATCATTACAATGCAAGTCAAAGTGCCTACTCGGCACTACAGTGACTTCCTCCAGAGCACTATAAAAAACCCTCTTGAAGCATAACCCACGTACGCACGCCTAAGCTGGCCTGTTCACTCTCTCTATAAAGGCTCTAACCTATCTATGCCTGACTTAAGCTTTAAAGGAGCATGCCCGGACACCATATCTGGACATCCTTTGTGCAGGGAGGAAGCTCACTCAGTCTCTTGCAGTTGGGCAGAGGCTCTCTATGGCACAACATAAGGAGGATCTAACTCTAGTTGACCTCGCATCAACATTTGCACCGTCTATGAGAACATGTAAAGATGTCAACACCCTCAAGGAGCCGATCGTCAGCCATAGGTAGCGAAGGCTACTTCAACTAGCAAGAAAACATGAAAAGACGCCAACAAGAGAGTGAATGATAGATAGATGTCTTGCTTCGCGAGACAAGGAGAATTAAAGAAGAGAATGACGTGTTGCGTATCCAAGTATCCTCATCAGGCCCCTCTCACAATCATCAGCCAAAAAGCCAGCGAATAAACTCCAAACAAAATGAAGAGGTGTCATTTCCCAGGAGCGCAAAGTTCCCCTCTAACTGCCAAGAGGTGCAGCCTGATGAGAAGTTTCCACCAACCCACCAAATGCTGCTAGACGAGAGCTCTGACTCCACCCACATCTCTACAAAAAGGAGACGCGACAGGAGGTTGCAGCTATCTGACGCAATGCGAGCCCGGTTAGGGCCTCAGACACCTGGCGTGAAGGGAAGACCATGTGTAGCAACGGCCTAAAAGGCCTGCCCTGGTCCCTCGGCTGTAGTAGTCATGCTAGAATGGCCTCCTCATCCACCAACACAATAATAGGCAAGGGCTCTAACATATCGAGGTATGCCCGGCTCTGTCGGCAGGCAACTAGATGACATGCTCTTCACGCCTTTTAGCCCTTACATTATCAACTATGAGCCCCCAAGAGGGTTCATGGTACCGAAGTTTAGGACATATGATGGAACAAGTGATTCGTTCGATCACATCATGCATTACAAGCAGCTCATAACCCTCGATATAAGGAATGACGCTCTGTTATGTAAGGTCTTTCCAGCCAGCCTGCATGGCCAGGCTCTTTCATGGTTCCACCGCCTCCCATAGAATTATGTGAATAATTTTTGGGATTTATCGGAAGCCTTCATGAGACACTACCTATGTTCAACGCGACACAAGCAGAACATAAGTACCTTGCAAAATATAAAAATGCAGGAAAATGTGTCATTGAGAGAATTCGTGAAACAATTCAAACAGGTCGTGCTCCAAGTAGAGTCTTGTAGCATGGACGCCATCCTACAAATCTTCAAAAGGAGCATCTATCTAGGTTCACCTTTCTTCGAATCTCTAACCAAAAAACTGCCCACAATAATGGACGACCTGTTCAAACGAGCAAACAAGTACTCCATGCTTGAAGACAAAGTCCGTACGACCACACAACAGGTCCTGGTCACTAGTCGACTTACCAGAAACAACCACGCTGGAAGTTCTAAGCCCTCAAACCGATCGAGGCAAGTTGACAAGGGACAAGACGGCCAGTAGTAGCTTGGCCGAGTTGGCCTAAGCCCCCTCAACATTTCATACAACAAACTCCTCTCCATGATCCGTGAACTATCCAATTTCAGATGGCTAGACCTATTAAGACAGAGCCAACGAAACGAGACCAGAGCCGAAAGTGTGCCTATCACAAAAAACATGGCCACACCATGGAACAATGCAGAAGTCTCCATTATTTGGTGGAGAAGCTAATTAGAGTTGGGCACTTAAAACAATATATCCGCACAACTAGAGGACAAAGGGAAGCAACCCGAGATTTGGCCATCCAGGTCCCTACGACTTCAGCAGCCCTTAGAGTTGTCATCAACTACATCCACAGAGGCTCCATTGATGAGAAATACAATTCCAAGCAAAAAAAACAAAGATTGGACCAAGTAGCCTTTATAAGAGAGCAAGTAAGCTCATCCAACGCGGCTTGCCCGATGGGGGTACACGCCTAGTGGATGGGATAATCACCTTCCCTCCAATAAACCCCAACTAAGTCTTACAGCCACACGAAGACTCCCTAATCCTAACACTAGGGATGAGTAATTTCGATGTAAGGAGAGTTTTGATCGATCCAGGCAAATCAGTTGACCTTTTGCAGATGTCATCATACAAGTAATGGGACACCCACCATCTACCTTAGAGAACCCTGGTCGAATACTATTTGGATTCAATGGTGCCTCGACAACTTTCCTGGGAGACATCGTAATACTCGTACAAGCTGGTCTAGTCGCCCAAAACGTGTGATTCTCGGTGGTAGAGGATCCATCCCCTTTCAACGCCATCATGGGATGCATGTGGCTTCACAGCATGAAGGTCATTCCCTCTACATACCATCAGATGGTGAGCTACCTCATTGAAGACAGACAGATCGACCTTTTTGATAGTCAGTTGGCCACACACCAAAGCTATCAAGTGGCACTTGAGTCCGAACTCCCAGGCAATAGTGAGCCATGCTCGGAATCATCAAATACGGAGAAGCAATAGCAATTACTGAGCTCGACGAAAAAAGATTTGCCTGTAGCCGATCCACTCTAACTTTTGCATCTCTCAGATAGTAGTGATCGAGTTATTTATGTCAACTTCCTCCTAGCAGCAAAAAAGTAAAAAATACTCAAGGTCGTGCTTCAATAGAACAAAGACGTCTTCACGTGAACTCACTCTGATATGCCCGGAATCCATCCGTCTATAGCTTCACATCGGCTCAACATCATACCTTCCTCACGACCCATCCGCCAAAAGGTCAAACGTTTCCACCCAAACAGGAAAAAGATCATTCAGTCCATAGTAGACAAGCTGCTGATAGCCGGATTTATCAAGGAAGTGGAATATTTGGACTGGCTGGCAAACGTGGTGGTTGTTCCAAAGAAAGGAGAAAAGTGGCGAGTCTGTGTAGACTACACCAACCTAAACGACTCTTGCCTGAAGGATAGCTTTCAATTGCCCTGAATAGATCAGATAGTCGACTCCACTGCCGGACATGGAATTCTCTCATTCATAGACGCATTCTCCAGGTACCACCAAATTCCCATGTTCCAACCAAATGAAGAGAAGACAACCTTCCTAATGCCACATAGACTGTATTGCTACAAGGTCATGTCGTTTGGGCTCAAGAACGCTGGTGCTACTTACCAAAGGTTGATGACAAAGATCTTCTAGAAGAAACCCATGACTTAGATCTTTTGTGCAACTCCTAATGCACTCAAGTCATGTACAATGCAAGTGATGCAAGGTGTGTATGTTCAAATAACCAATTAATGTAAATAGGATAATAAAAAAAACCAAGAAATATAAATAAATAGACTTATAAATAAATCTCAATTTGTCACCTTATGTCATGCTTTCTAGGGGTCAATCCCAACAATAAGAAACAAAGAAGAAGAAGAAGAAGAAACCATCTCTAAGGACTCTAAGTATGAAACAAATTAAAGGGTAAAGACCTAACCCCTACAAGTAGGAAACTCACAACCCTTATTTATTTTATCATTGGTCTTCATAATTAATTTTTTTCTAGCACTTTAGTTATTTAGGTTATGTTTTTAGCTATTTTGACACACATAAGACTTAGATTAAGCTATGTAAGTAAAGATAAGGAGTAGTTTTGGACTCATTAGGGAAAATTATGATTTAAATATTCTTTTAGGACCCTTCGTTAAGGTGTGGAACTAGAATAGGAGCCTAACTAGAAGTGGGATTGGGCAAAAATATATCTTAGGAGTTCACCACTACTCTCCTCACACACTGTGCACTACACTAAGAGTTTATAATGTTGAGTTAGTGTGAGGACATAGAAGAAGAGGGTTAGAAAACAAGTTGTTATGTTGATAAAAAGACTTGCTATCACAAAGTTCCATAGGTGAACAATGTGATGTCAACAACATGAGGAATCCATTTCCATCCACTAGCTTGGTAGTAAGCCCTCATGGCTGCTTCATCACCTAATGCCTTAGACAAATTGATTAGGGAGTCACAGGCTAAAAGTCATTACATAAGCTAAGGATAGATGCTAATGTTCTGCACTCCTTATTCATTCTTTAAAATAGTAATAATAATAATAATAATAATAATAATAATAATTAGGGACTGAAATGAAATGGGAAAAAGAAGGAAAAATAAATCACAAGACAAAAGATAGGAAGAAAAAGCTTGATTCACAAAGGAATTGTGAAAACTCAACACTAATATTATAAGAAAGCAATGGAGAAGGTTTATGCTAATATACCAAGCCTAGCATGAAAGTTTGAAGATTTCCTAAACTATTTCCATACAATAATGAGGGTGACCAAATTGCATAAATGAGCAACATGCATCCTAAGGAAGTTAGAAGCTTATGACTTGCATAATTTACTCAACATAATTTGGTCCAAGGTACATTTCTCCTTTTTGCTTTGAATTTTTTGTTAATTTTATGTTCTACATATTTTTTTCTTTTAATTACTAAGGGACTAACAACAACCTATAAGGAGGATCTAAACTTAGCTTCTTAATAGGGCCAATTGTGTTGGGATTAAGCCCCAAAAAACAAAACATGATGTAACAAAGTTAGACTTAACTGTTCTTTGCTATCATTTTGGTGTATTGACATTGATTTGAGCATTCAATCCATGTCTCTTACATTGTACATGACTTGTGTGTATTAGGAGTTGCACAGAAGTCATGGGTTCATTGTAAGTAAATAAGTTGTCAGAGTCGATTCATGGATTTGCGCAATCTAGTAAAAACTATAGTGCACTACCTCTTAATTGAAGAGATGGCTTATCTTAACAGTCAAGATGGGCTTCTCATGGTGAGTGCACTAGTGTATGTGATGCATATTAGATAGGACCTATAATGAATCATGATGCATATCTATCAATTGTCATGATTCACAAAGCTACTATACAACATGGACTCTCAACCAAGAGAGGATATTGAGTATGTTTCAAAATCAATAGGAGATTATAACTAATGGGTGAGACCCTCGAGTGCTCATATATCCCTATGGATTGGGTTACTGTTGATGGAAGCTAGTGGCAATAGGTATTCTCAATAGAGACACCATGATATCTCATGGGATCAACATAGTGTGTCTCCTTGGGTGATCCAAAGGATAAGTGATCATGAAATTTGTGACCACAGTAATTCCTTTAAAGGAATTGACATATGCTCTTTAGAGTTAGAATATGTCAGTTGATAATATAATAAGTGAGATTTGTAACTCAATGATTTGATAAGTAATCTTGATTGGCGATAGCACTATCTTGTTAGATTACGGACACTAGGTCATGGGGAGTCTGCACATAATGGTTAGTAGGTCATAGACCCGAGCTTTGTCTCATTGTTATTTACATAGGATATTGGATTGTGGTTGATTCTCTTTAGTGGAATGTTGAATCAACTTTAAAATTGGATTATGAGGGAGCCAGTACTCCTATGGGTCTTAATGGTCCCTGCTCTAAACTCATATACCATGATAGTGTAGTTTATGAGGGTTGCATTGGCTCCAGGTTCATTCTTGTGCATAAGGGTGTTTTGGTAATTATACATGGTTGCACAATGGATAATGAACAAGTTCTCTAGATTGGGCTAATTGATTAATCAGATGACCTTATGCAGTTAATTAATCAATTAGGACCCATTTTGGTTAAATTAAGTGAGTCAAGAGTTGATATAGTCAAGTCACTTAAACCCAATGGGCAACCCTATAAATACCCCCTTAAAGGGTTAAGGTTTTTTAATGACTTTTAGTTAGTCATCTTTCACTTCTAGAGAGAGAGAAAGAGAACCAAAACTTCCTCACTTCCAAGGCCCACACTTTGGAGTGTCAATATTATGATTCAAGTCATCGAGCGAAAGATCTTAGGTGTACAAGATCTTTAGGCATGTTCTTCACCGCAAGGAATTGATCTAAGAACATTGATTCGTGCCCAATTGGTGTCTCAGCTGATTCACGTCCAGCTGGTGCTCCTTGATTGAGGGAGTAATCAACAAAATTTATAACCTATATCACCATGCATTGGGATAACCTCAACTAGTATAGCATAGTGGCTCTAGGATCGTTCATTGGGAAGGGTTTTCAACTCACAACTGATACCAATTCATAGCTAATTTGGTGCTTTTTCATTTCAAGGTTAGCTTAAGAAGAAAACGCAAACTTTAGTTGTAAAAGGTTTAGTTTCAAGCTAACTAAAAAGAAGGTGATGGAAATTACGTACGAAGAAAAACATTCCTTGGAGTTTTAGGTTCACAGGGGAGGTTCCTCATGCAAAAACAGGGCTCCGGTCACTTGGTTCAATTCCTCGCATTAGAGAATTAACATGTAGTCAATTCTCTAACCGGTGTTATACAGATGCTTCCCTTTAATGGATTTCATCAATAAATCCTTCTCACTGATGCAACTTGGAATGGCTCGTGCCTCTCACCAAGCATTTGCCATTCTAGGTGATCATTAACCTTGGACTTCCCGTCCCAAGCTCGCAAGAGATAACTAATGGATGTCTCCTTGGAGTCCAAAAGCTTACCAAGTGTTGGCAATTCAAGAAAATCCCACCTTCAAGTCACCTCCCAGAAGCTCGCAAGAGGTAAACTAGTGCATCTCTATGGACAGAGATCACTTGCCTTACCAAGTGTTGGCTCAGGTGACTTGCAAGGTGTTTTAAGTTAACTAAAAATGTAGAAATCATTAACGGGTCACACTTTCTCTTCTTTAATGGCTGAAACCACAAAACTACCCATTCTTGTAGTTGGAACCTTTCCCGGCAACCTTAACTCCAAGGAACTAAAAGCTTAGCCACTCATTCTCTGAGGAAACCTCCTCAGAGCTTGTTTGGCTAGTAAGAAAATAGAAACAAAGTGGGAAGGTAAGGTGAAGAAAGACTCTGAACTTTTCTATATATCTATTGGTCTCCTGGAACAAGTTCCCGAGCATCGTTTTTAAGTGTTACAAGGGAGTTTATATAGGAAGGCAATTTACCCTTCCTTCCTTACTTCCTAGCTAAGGAATTACATGAGTGGCTGAATACAAGGAGAAAATGGAGATTTAAACACAAAATATCAGAAGAAAAAGAGTCGGTGAACAAATATCCCAGTTTCGCACGTTGCATGGTGACTTGCGAAATTTCGCAAGTTGATTTCGCATGTTGAAATCCACTTTCGCACGTTAAGCTTCAAGTTCGCAAGTTGCTAAATCCCTTTCGCATGTTGGGCTTCACCGAGAATGCACAGCTGCCATCCATTTCCACTTCGCACGGCAGGCTTCAATTTCGCACGTTGGAGTTCCAATTTCGCAAGGTGCGAAATTGTCTCTCAGCTGGATGCAGTTGTCTTCCGAAGGCCATATCTTCCTCATTTCAGCTCCAAATCGCACACGGTTTAAAGCGTTGGATTCTTGACTTCCAGAGATTTCCAACGGTATATAGCATGCACAAAATAGACTTCGGAAAGTGCTCCAAAAGTGGTAAGGAAGAATATAACTGCCATGCTCTATTTTCTTCACTCTGTTTTTCCTCTGTCTGTTGCTCTTTCCTTGCATACTTTGAACGACTAAGGCAAAGGACTATGAGGCTCCAAAGCTTGATTCTTCATGAATTTGAGCTTCCAAAAGCCTTACCATGAACTATATACAACTCTCCCTCATTCTTACATTGCTTTGGTAAGCAAAAAGCTATCAAAAACACCAAAACTTAACACAATTTGATTAGAAACAAATGCAAAGGCCCTTAATATGTTAATTGGGTTAAAAGGTGATAATTACTAATCAAGAGAGTTCAAAAGAGTTAATTACAAGCTATGAAATAGCACTTTTTGAGTAGTAATCACTCCCCCCAACCGACATATTGCTAGTCCCTTAGCAATGAAGGAGAGAAAAATAAAATAAAAAATAGTATAATTTACAACATCATGCTGATCACTCCAAAAAATGTTTAAGTGGCATGACTAATCAAACTCTCACATGGAACATTAAAGAAATAAAAATCAAACTTCAATAGGAGCTATCAAATAATTTGCCCAATCACAATTCATAAAGAATAGGCATTATGCAAATTTAAGCTCCAAAATAATTTCCACTCCCAAAGTTCCAATCCTTACTCTTCCACAAAAATCTATGTGTTACTTATTAGATTCCGAATATAGTATGTCAAACTAATCTCTCCCCTCAACCTAGTTCTTTTCAAGGCTTAGCAAACTGATCAACCTCCAATAGGCTAAGAACGCACCTCTTTTATTTCACAATTTTTTTCTTGTAGGAGTGCAATGCTTAAAGGCATTCTTTTCTAAATTGTCCATGTAACGGGGGTCCATCGATGACTCCCAACCAATCAAGGTTTAGGGCATCAAGCTTCAAGGATTTTTCAACCACTAAAGAGGGGTGGGATATTGGGGGGGGGAGGGGTTGGATTGAGGTTTATGTATGGAGTTTGTGAAATGGGGTTAGTAATGAGTGGTAGAAATTAATATAATTTGTGGATTATTATAATGTTTGTTATTAACTCCTCGGATTTCACCCCGGACTTTTGAGAATGAATTTCAATACCCAAGCACCTACAATATGTCAAACTCCACCCATTCACCCATGTAACGAGCATTGAGGTTGGTGACTCCCAACCAATGAAGGTTTAAGGCACCAGGTTTTAAAGATTTTCACCATATACCCCTCAGACCTTGCTCGGGTTTCAAGGCAAGCAAAACACATTTTTTTTTTTCTTCTTCTTTTTTTTCAAAGGCTCATTGACCTTTCTCTTTTTTTTTTTTTCTTTTTTTAAGGTGTCCCAACACTAAATGAGGTCAAAGGTACCAAGTCTAAAATTTCCTAAGTAAAGGGGGAAAATAGTTTTCCATCTTATACTCGGAACCTATTGTGCATAGTGTGTGATAAGCTTAAAGTGGAAGAAATTAGGTTAAAATCAATAGGAGTTCAATAATTCATCAACTTCAATAAGCATAATACAACTCTAAGTTTCAAGTAAAAAGAAAAAAATTCTATTTCTCCCATTTTATTTTGAAAATTTTTCCTTAATAACCATGGAGTGTAGAATAAAAGCTTTAAAAAATTTTAAAAATTAAACAAAAACATCTAAATTACCAAAATAAACCTAACATTAATAACAAAAAACTTCCTTCCTCTCAACTCTCCCCCCAACCAAGCTGAACATTGTCCCCAATGTTTCAAGAGCGATTAAAAATAAAGGGAGGAAGTGGTACGTCCTGAGTGACCTGGAAGTGGAGTCGAATAGGAGAAACCACATGTTTCAAAGACAAAAGAGTAATGAGAGAAGGGAATATAATAAAAAATGATGTATATATGTATTACTTGAAAAAGAAATACAATATGCATGATGTTCAAGTAATACAACCAATCCCAGTATATAACACATCAAAAATATGGGATTTACAAGTCTAAAATAAAAGGTAAATACAAAAGAAATAATCATAAAGAGATCAGATAGTAGTGGGATCATGTGATGGCTCTGCTCTGATCTTCTCATCTGGCACTGGAGGCTCGGATGGTCCAGGTCCATCATGCCCAGGAAGTGTCTGAATACCCAGATGCTGCTGAATCTGATGAAGAATGGCAGTATGCTGAGTCTGAGTAGCAATGATCTGGTCCTGGTGTGCACGAATAGTGGCCATCTGCTGGAAAAGAGAATCCTGAGCAGTGCTCAGTGTCTGCAATGAATGCACCAAGCCTCTGAACTCCTCAAGAGAAACGGTGACAGTGGGCTCAGATGAAGGAGGAGGTGCTGAGGTAGCTGGCACGACTAGTGGAGCACCTCGAGTAGTAGGGGAAGCAGAAAGTGTAACCTCAGGCATGTGCACTGAAGTGTGTGCTGCAGGGGCAGGAGGTGTGATGTCAGTGAGAATCTCATCCTGCTGGGCCTGGGGTGGCTGCTCCTCCTGGTGTAGCTCTGGGGGCGGAGGCACATCTGGAGCTCCCTGAGGTGCAAAGTAGGCTGCCAAGTGATGCCATTTGTCGAGAGTGAACTCCTCTCGACAATGGCGGCGCCTCTCAAGGTGGGGCTCTGAAGGATAGCCCAGGTGCTCTAGAATCTGGCAGAGGAGCCTCGGAAATAATAAGGGAATGACATCTGCTCTCTGAAGCTTCCTCTAATGGACTTTCTCTTCAAAGTGAAGAAGAGAAGTCATGATCAAGTGATGAGGGCCGAAGTAATATCCCTCAGAAATCCTGAATAATGCCTCAAGTATAGCTCTTCTCCTCTGAACTTTATGCTGTAGTGGGAAGATGTTGGCACGCAGGAGCACATCGATAAGGAGCATCCCAGATGGAAGCTCCCTCCTAGTCAACACTGAGGCTGTGGAAGTCCCCCTGGACAAGATATGAACCATGTCCCTCGGAGAGAAGCGGGACCACTCCCTGAAATCTGCCTGACTCACAGGCTCATAGGGTATATGGAGGGCCTCAGCAATGTGGCGAGCTCCAATAATACCCTGGCGTCCATCTATGGTAAAATAGATGAGAGTAGGATCCCGGACGCCTCGAGTAGTCATAGACTGATGAAAGTCTAGAACTACTCTAGGATAATAGAACTGCCTAGGGGTGAGGAGATGCTCCAAATGATACCTCTGCAGTAAATGGAATGAATCCCTGAGCTCTGGCTGCTGTCTGAGAGCATCAATGTCGAACCAGGTCTCCGAATGGAATGATCGATCTCTGCAATCCAAGTTACCCTCTATAGGTAGTCCGGCGATCATAGGACGCCTGATGACTGTCTCGAGAGGAATCCCCACAGGAATCTGAGAATCCTCTATAGGCGGCTCTGCCTGAGGGGGCTGGGATGGCTCTGCCTGAGGGGGCTGGGATGACTCTCCAGGACCCGAGAACTTGGCCCTCTTCGCGGATGGCCGAGAAGCAGGCCTCCTAGCTGTGGTGGAAGGAGGCACAAGCTCAGTGGGTGTCCTCCTCGTGTGGTACCGGCGCTGAGAAGGCGTTCCACCCTCAGATGGGGGAACGATGGAGTCCTGAGCATCTCCCGAAGTGGCGTCTCTGACGGCGGACTGCGCAGGTCGAGGCATCGGCGAGGATGGGGATGCGGAATGGCCTCCCCTCGTCTTTGCCATGGCCGAAGTGCTGCTGAGAGAAACTGATCGGACTCCAGAGAGGTAGAAATGACGCGCGGAGGGGGGGGGGGGGAAACGTCTCTTTGGCTTCTCTGCTCCAAGGGTTTAAATAGAAATGGGGGAGCTAATTTGGAGTGGTTTGATGTTTAAAAACCCCCTTGGCAACCGAAAAGTCATTTTTGAAGGTTCAGCTAAGTCTCGGGTGGTAAAAAATGGATTTAAAAGTCAGTTAAGAGTTTCCGCAGCTTAAAATTTTACCGTGCGAAATTTTCGCACCTTGGCTGGAAATTTCGCACCTTGGCTCTTACCGTGCGAAATTTTCGCACCTTAAACTGAGAATTTCGCACCTTGTTTTCATTTTCGCACTCAATTTCGCACTGTGCGAAACCATTTCGATACTTAAGGTAATGGCACTCGTGTGCCAGAGAGGTGTTTCGCACGGTGCGAAAATTTTCGCACCTTGAATAGTGGTGTGTGAAAATGAAGTTTAGAAAATTCGCACCTTAGCTGTGATTTTCGTACCTTGGAATGAATTTCGCACCTTGGAATGCATCGTGCGAAATTTTCGCACCTTGTTTCGCACGGTGCGAAAATTGGTTTGGGCTATGCGAAATGCCACTCGTGTGCCAGGAGGGTGATTCGCACAGTGCGAAAATTTTCGCACCTTGGCTTGAGGTGTGCGAAATTTTTCTTTTGGAATTTTGCACCTTAAACTGGATTTTCGCACCTTGGATTCCACTGTGCGAAATTTTCGCACCTTGAAATGCAGTGCTCTGCTTCCTTTATTTTGCTCCCCTGTTTTGCTTTTCAAGGCTTCTCCTCATTTTTCTTGAATTTTCCCTGAAATTTAACATCAAAATTGACTCAAATTAAGACAAAATAAATCAAATTTAAGCAAGAATCAAAATCAAAAGAAATAAAAAACAACAATAAAACTATAAAACTATAAAATTCATGGACTTATGTAGTCCATGAAACCTTGCTCTCTCTCAAAGTTGTTGTGGTTCAAGGAGGCTGATCTCCTCCTTGTCTGCATTGTAAGGCTCCATGAATGGCTTGAGACGATGGCCATTGACTTTGAAGGTTTGATTGCCTTTAGAATTGAATAATTCCACCACTCCATTGAGATGCACTTGGTGAATAATGAAAGGACCTATCCACCTTGACTTGAGCTTCCCGGGAAAGATGTGGAGCCTTGAGTCATAGAGTAGGACTCTTTGTCCTTCTTTGAATTCTTTGTTGGAGATTAACTGATCATACCACCTTTTCATCCTCTGTTTTGCAACTTTGGAATTAAGGTAAGCATCATTTCTTAATTCCTCCATCTCATTAAGGTCTAAGCACCTCTTTGCCCCTGCTCTGATCAAGTCCATGTTCAATTTCTTGATTGCCCACCAAGCCTTATATTCAACCTCCACAGGGAGATGACATGCTTTGCCATAAACTAGACGATAGGGAGACATACCAAGAATAGTCTTATAAGCTGTCCTATATGCCCATAATGAATCATGAAGCTTGATAAGCCAATCTTTTCTACTTGTAGTCACCACTTTCATCAATATGTTCTTGATCTCCCTGTTTGCTAGCTCCACTTGCCCGGAAGTTTGAGGGTGATAAGGTGTAGCTACCTTATGCTTCACTCCATACTTGGCTAATAGGGTTTCAAAAGGTTTGTTGCAAAAATGAGTACCTCCATCACTGATTATGGCCTTGGGCACCCAAAATCTTGAGAAGATGTGCTCCTTAAGAAACTTGAGAACCACCTTGTGATCATTGTGTTTACAGGGGATTGCCTCAACCCATTTAGAAACATAGTCCACCCCCACCAATATATAAGAGTTACCAAAAGACATTGAGAAAGGTCTCATGAAGTCAATACCCCAAACATCAAAAAGATCAACTATGAGGATGGGGTTCATGGGCATTTGATTTCTTTTTGTAAGCTTCCCGAGCCTTTGGCATCTTTCACAACTCCTACACATGATGTGGGAGTCTTTAAAAAGTGATGGCTAAGTAAACCCTGATTGCAGGACCTTCATGGCTGTCTTCTGAGAGGCAAAGTGGCCTCCACATGCATTCTCATGGCAGTGGCTGAGGATTCCTTGTTGCTCTTGCTCAGGGACACACTTCCTTATGATCTGATCAGCACAATACTTGAAAAGAAAGGGCTCCTCCCAATAGTAAGCATGAATCTTCGCAAAGAAGTGCCTCTTGTCTTGTGCCTTCCACTCACTTGGAGTTTCACCAGTCACCAAGTAGTTAGCAATGTGAGCATACCAAGGAGTTTTCTCTAGCAACATCAGTGATTCCTCAGGAAAGTCATCATTAATAGGCAAGACATGGGAATTGTGTGCTATAGCCAACCTTGAAAGATGGTCAGCTACCACATTTTCCACTCCTTTCTTGTCTCTGATTTGGAGATCGAACTCTTGTAACAAAAGAATCCACCTGATCAACCTTGCTTTTGCATCTTGCTTTGTCAACAAGTACTTCAAGGCTGAATGATCCGTGAAAACAATGATGAAAGACCCTACCAAATATGCACGAAACTTGTCTAAGGCAAACACCACAGCTAACAACTCTTTCTCTGTAGTTGTGTAGTTCCTCTGAGCTTCGTTCAATGTTTTGCTTGCATAGTAGATCACATAGGGCTTTCCTTCTTCTCTTTGGCCAAGTACAGCTCCTATAGCAAAGTCACTTGCGTCACACATTACCTCAAAGGATAGTTGCCAGTTAGGAGGCCTTACTATTGGAGCGGTTGTCAAAAATTGCTTCAACTGATCAAAACTCTTTTGACATCTTTCATCCCATATAAACTTAGCATCCTTAGCTAAAAGTTCACAAAAAGGCTTTGAAAGCTTAGAGAAATCTTTTATAAACCTCCTATAGAACCCTGCATGGCCAAGGAATTGCCTAACTCCTTTCACTGTGGTTGGGGACGGCAATTTAACAATGAGTTCCACATTTGCTTTGTCAACTTCAATGCCTTTCTCGGAGATGATATGGCCAAGGACACTTCCTTGATGTACCATGAAATGACATTTCTCCCAGTTGAGCACCAAGTCTTTCTCAATGCATCTGTTAAGAACAGCTTCCAGATTAACTAAGCATTCTTCAAATGTACCTCCATATACGGTGATATCATCCATGAAAACCTCCATAATTCGCTCCACTATATCACTGAAGATACTAAGCATACACCTTTGGAATGTTGCAGGTGCATTGCATAAACCAAAAGGCATCCTTCTGTAGGCGTATGTTCCAAATGGACATGTGAAAGTGGTTTTCTCCTGATCTTCCACATCAATTTCAATTTGAAAGTACCCTGAGTACCCGTCCGAAAAACAATAAAACGGATGGCCAGAGACTCTCTCCAGCACTTGATCAATAAATGGGAGTGGAAAGTGATCTTTCCTTGTCACAGCATTCAACTTCCTATAATCAATACACACCCTCCAACCTGAAGTGAGGCGTGTAGCAATTTCTTCTCCTTTCTCATTTTGAATTATAGTAATCCCTGACTTCTTTGGGACCACTTGGGTAGGACTCACCCACGGGCTGTCAGATATGGGATAAATAATCCCTGCTTGAAGTAACTTCAGCACCTCAGCTCGTACTACTTCTTGCAAATGAGGATTCAATCTTCTTTGAGGTTGACGAATTGGTTTAGCTTCTTCCTCCATGTATATGTGATGTGTACAAACCAAAGGACTGATTCCTTTCAAGTCAGATATTTGCCATCCTATTGCATTCTTACACCTCTTGAGAACTTCAAGTATAGAAATCTCCTGATGAGTAGTAAGAGATGAAGATATAACAACAGGGCATTGGTTATTCTCTTCCAGGTACGTATATTTCAACTCCATGGGCAGAGGTTTCAAGTTGAGCTTTGGGATCTCTTCCTTATCAGCTTCTTGTGCCTCCTCTTTATTAAATAAAGGTAAAATCTCTTCTTTCCTCCAACCTTGTAGAGTAGCAAGCACATCAGCGGGTTCAGACAACTCTTCTTCAAGATCCTCAAGACTTTAATTCAATTTGTCCTGCATATTCTGATCACAATGCTCCTCCACCAGAGTATCAATAATACATACCTCTTCTAGACCTTCTTCTTCTTCCGGAGTAATTACCTTCTTGGACATATGAAAGATATTAAGCTCAAGTGTCATGTTGCCAAAAGTGAGTTGCATCAGTCCATTCCTACAGTTGATGATTGCATTTGAAGTAGCAAGGAATGGCCTTCCAAGGATGATAGGAACATAATTAGCTTCCTTTACAAAAGGATCAGTATCAAGAACAACAAAATCTACTGGATAGTAGAAATTATCAACTTGAACTAAAACATCTTCAATTATCCCCCTTGGAATTTTCACAAATCTATCAGCTAAGGATAGAGTGATTGATATTGGCTTCAATTCACCAAGTCCCAATTGCTTGTAGACAGAGTATGGTAACAAATTTACACTTGCTCCCAAATCTAACAAAGCTTTTTCCACTACCTTTCCTCCAATCATGACTAAAATGGTAGGACTTCCCGGATCTTTGTACTTTAAAGGAGTTTTGCATTGGATGATAGCACTTACTTGCTCAGTTAAGAAGGCCTTCTTATTCACATTCAACCCTCTTTTGATAGTACACAGGTCCTTTAGGAATTTTGCATACATTGGAACTTGCTTAATCATATCCAGCAATGGAATATTGACTTTGACTTGCCTTAATACTTCAAGGATTTTTGATGCATTTTTTATCCCCTTTTTCCCATGCAAAGCCTGAGGAAAAGGTGGGGATGTGCGCTTCTTCATCAGTTCTTCCTTAATAAGTTCTTTCTCCGGATTTGGTTTGACTGTTGAATCATGGTCCTCTTTCCCTTTACTGATATCTTTCTTCTTTCCTTTCATTTCCTCCCCCTTCTTTGTCTCTTCTTCTTCTTCCTCTTCCACATGTGGCTTGGGTGTTGGTGATTCAACCTTTTTACCACTCCTTAGAGTGATCAAGGCTTTAACATCCTTCACCTGTGAAGATTCTCCCTCAGGAGCTTCCACTTCATGGATACCCTTGGGGTTTTGGTGAGGTTGAGATGGAAATCTACCCTTCTCTTGCACGGTGTTCAAATTTGTGAGCCTTGAGATTGAGTATTGGAGATTATCTATCTTTTGAGATAGATCATTTTGCATTCCATCCATCTTCTTGTTCAATGTGCTCTCTACACTGTCAATTCTTTGGCTGAGCTTAGCATTGATGGATTTTTGATCTCCAACAAAATCTCCCACAACCTTGCTTAAATTCACTATTGCTTGCTCAAGATTTGAAGCTTGTTGAGATGGTTAAGCCAGCTGTTGATACTCAGGTGCTCTTGGCTTCCATGAAAAATTTGGATGATTCCTCCAACTTGAGTTGTAAGTATTCCCATACGGAGCATTGCTATTGGGCTTGAATTGCCCAATGGCATTTGCTTGATCTCCAAACATTTCTCTAGCAACTGGAATTGTAGGGCACTCCTCCACCAAGTGCTCATAAGACTGACAAATAGAACATGGCTTCACTTGCACTGGTGTTTCAGCAACAGCTTGCACTTCATGCATCTTTTTCAATTCTAGCTCCTCCAATCTCCTTGTCATGGCTGCAAATTTTGCTTTCATATCAACATCTTCATTCAAGGTGTACATCCCAGCCTTAGCACTAGAGGCAATTGGTTGAGACTTCATCTTCCCCACTTCTCCTTTATTCGGTTCATCCCATCCCCTTGAAACTTCAGCTACATAACTCAAGAAATCCATGGCTTCCTCAGGATTCTTACTCATGAAATCTCCTCCACACATTGTCTCTAAGAGTTGCTTCATTGAGCACGACATCCCATCATAAAAGTAACTCACCAACAGCCATGTATCAAAGCCATGGTGAGGACAAGCATTGATGGCCTCCATGTATCTCTCCCAACACTCATAGAATTTCTCATTCTCTTTAGCCGAGAAATTTGAAATTTGTCTTTTCAAGCCATTTATCCTATGAGTGGGAAAAAACTTCTTGAGGAATTCAGCTTGTAAATCAGTCCAAGAACGGATACTCCTTGGCCTTAAAGAATTAAGCCAAATCTTGGCTTTATCCTTTAAAGTGAAAGGAAATAGCTTAAGCCTCATCAAATCAATTGAAGCTCCTCCCTCTCGGAATGTATTACAAACTTCTTCAAATTCCTTGATGTGTGCATAGGGATTCTCACTTTCCATTCCATGGAAAGTTGGTAGAAGTGGGATAATATGCGGTCTGATAACTAGCTGCTCTGTAGGGGGCACTATACATGATGGTGCACTCATACGAGGTGGATGCATGCGGTCCCTCATCGATCTAAATTCATTGGGATTGCCTTCATGACCATGGTGACTATGCTGATCTTCAGGTGTAGCTTCCATGGTGTTCAAGCTCAATTCCAACTCCTTATTATGAGGTGTTTCACGTTTAACAAGCCTTCCTCCACTATCTCGTATCCAATTTGGCATACACAACTAGTATCAACTGTAACTAAAAAAAACGAAAACAGGGGAAAAGAAAAACAGAGGGAAACAAACTACCAAAAACTTAGATTAACTAAAACTAATTTAATAGCTATGTTAGAATATGAATGAGTAAAAGAAACAACTAAAAGAGTTAGTAAAATGAAAGGAAATTCACCGAACTTGTGATGAAGACCACAAGTATGCTGAAATAATATCACTGTGAGGTTGGCACCTTCCCCAGCAACGGCGCCATTTGATTCATGCCCAATTGGTGTCTCAGCTGATTCACGTCCAGCTGGTGCTCCTTGATTGAGGGAGTAATCAACAAAATTTATAACCTATATCACCATGCATTGGGATAGCCTCAACTAGTATAGCATAGTGGCTCTAGGATCGTTCACTGGGAAGGGTTTTCAACTCACAATTGATACCAATTCATAGCTAATTTGGTGCTTTTTCATTTCAAGGTTAGCTTAAGAAGAAAACGCAAACTTTAGTTGTAAAAGGTTTAGTTTCAAGCTAACTAAAAAGAAGGTGATGGAAATTACGTACGAAGAAAAACATTCCTTGGAGTTTTAGGTTCACAGGGGAGGTTCCTCATGCAAAAACAGGGCTCCGGTCACTTGGTTCAATTCCTCGCATTAGAGAATTAACATGTAGTCAATTCTCTAACCGGTGTTATACAGATGCTTCCCTTTAATGGATTTCATCAATAAATCCTTCTCACTGATGCAACTTGGAATGGCTCGTGCCTCTCACCAAGCATTTGCCATTCTAGGTGATCATTAACCTTGGACTTCCCGTCCCAAGCTCGCAAGAGATAACTAATGGATGTCTCCTTGGAGTCCAAAAGCTTACCAAGTGTTGGCAATTCAAGAAAATCCCACCTTCAAGTCACCTCCCAGAAGCTCGCAAGAGGTAAACTAGTGCATCTCTATGGACGGAGATCACTTGCCTTACCAAGTGTTGGCTCAGGTGACTTGCAAGGTGTTTTAAGTTAACTAAAAATGTAGAAATCATTAACGGGTCACACTTTCTCTTCTTTAATGGCTGAAACCACAAAACTACCCATTCTTGTAGTTGGAACCTTTCCCGGCAACCTTAACTCCAAGGAACTAAAAGCTTAGCCACTCATTCTCTGAGGAAACCTCCTCAGAGCTTGTTTGGCTAGTAAGAAAATAGAAACAAAGTGGGAAGGTAAGGTGAAGAAAGACTCTGAACCTTTCTATATATCTATTGGTCTCCTGGAACAAGTTCCCGAGCATCGTTTTTAAGTGTTACAAGGGAGTTTATATAGGAAGGCAATTTACCCTTCCTTCCTTACTTCCTAGCTAAGGAATTACATGAGTGGCTGAATACAAGGAGAAAATGGAGATTTAAACACAAAATATTAGAAGAAAAAGAGTCGGTGAACAAATATCCCAGTTTCGCACGTTGCATGGTGACTTGCAAAATTTCGCAAGTTGATTTCGCATGTTGAAATCCACTTTCGCACGTTAAGCTTCAAGTTCGCAAGTTGCTAAATCCCTTTCGCATGTTGGGCTTCACCGAGAATGCACAGCTGCCATCCATTTCCACTTCGCACGGCAGGCTTCAATTTCGCACGTTGGAGTTCCAATTTCGCAAGGTGCGAAATTGTCTCTCAGCTGAATGCAGTTGTCTTCCGAAGGCCATATCTTCCTCATTTGAGCTCTAAATTGCACACGGTTTGAAGCGTTGGATTCTTGACTTCTAGAGCTTTCCAACAGTATATAACATGCACAAAATGAACTTTGGGAAGTGCTCCAAAAGTGGTAAGGAAGACTGCAGATGCCATGCTCTGTTTTCTTCACTCTGTTTTTCCTCTCTCTGTTGCTCTTTCCTTGCATACTTTGAATGACTAAGGCAAAGGACTATGAGGCTCCAAAGCTTGATTCCTCATGAATTTGAGCTTCCAAAATCCTTGCCATGAACTATATACAACTCTCCCTCATTCTTACATTGCTTTGGTGAGCAAAAAGCTATCAAAAACACCAAAACTTAACACAATTTGATTAGAAACAAATGCAAAGGCCCTTAATATGTTAATTGGGTTAAAAGGTGATAATTAATACTCAAGAGAGTTCAAAATATTTAATTACAAGCTATGAAATAGCACTTTTTGAGTAGTAATCAAACATCCAAATCTAGATATGAGAACTTTTTCTCTAGATCTTTATCGTAATATGGTTTTTATAACCACATGTTTCCGCTGCAATAAATTTAAAGAAGCCTAGAATAGTTTACATGCACCTTACGAGATCCAAGGACATGGAATAAAGTAATCCAAGGTTCCCAACAAATTGTACTTATTTTGATGAGTAAAAAGTCTCAAAATTAATCCTTAGTTAAAGTTTGTTTCTTGGAGCCCTTATTTTTGAATTAATTTGTTTTGAAACTTAATTCAAGTAATTACAATTGTTTTTAGCAAAGTAGGAAGCCATTAAGAAGAGTTGTGGAAAGAATAAAGCATTCAAATATTCAAATATTCTAAGGGGATAAGATTGTGCAACCCTTAAGTGCTCAGTTCTTAATTTTCCCATCCTTTAACTGTGCAATTATTAATTTATGCACCAAAGAGAAAGCAGACCAAATTGTTTACTTAAAGGACAAAGGTATCAAGGTACATAATTTGAAATTGTACACCCCTAAAAATTAAAAGAGCACTAAAAATATTGTGTGAAGATTGTGCACATCATTCTCTAGATCAAGAAGTGCCCAATTTCAAAGGCATGCCAACCAACCCTCCTAACAAGTCTCAGAGCACACTTCAAAAGGCCTTTATTGCACTATTGCGCACCTAAACCAAAGCTTGTCAGCTCTCTCCTTTGACTTTACAATCATATCCATGACTGACAGAAGTAGCCACTCCTCACAATAGTTGTTAGTTCACCAACTACCCCTGCCATGCCCATAAAACTTCTACACCTATCAAAATTAGACTCCACCTACCCTATTTTGGGAAGAACACTTGCAACTACAAAGGAAAAAATAAGGAAAATGTGTAAAAACCAAGGCAAAAGCAATTTTGGGGGAGGCAAAAAAAAAAAGAGACAAACATAGAGAGGGTTAAAGACATTAAGTTTTTAGTTTTCTTTGTATATTTTTTTTTGTACAGCCCAATCTTGTATTTTGACTTGTTTTTTTTTATGAATGTAATTCTATTTTTGGAACATCCTCTTTGCTTTGTGTTTTTAGTATAATTAACATCCTTATTAAATTTCTTACAATTGTTTTTCTATTTCACCATAAGGTTAGGCTAATTTGGTTGAATGTTGTGAATGGAAGAGTGGGGTATTTCCCTTAACTTAATGTAATCCTTAGGAGTTAATGTGAACATGGATAGTGAGATAAAGTCAATGCTTGGAATAAATGCATGTTGCCATGATTGTGAAGGTTACAAGTCTACTTCATTGGGAATATGTTTGAACCTTAATGAAAATGGCTTATGTCTCCTCTGAAATAGAGTATTTTGGTAGTGGTTGAAGCAGTTCCCTACTTTAGTTAATGCCCACTAAAATAGTTGTGACAATCACAAGTCAAGAAACCTTAGGACTAAGCTTGAGTGATTAATTACATATTTTGTATAAAAATATGGGCAATGATGACTATTAGGATTGAGCCCTAGAAAACAAGGCGTGTAAAAAATTGAGATTCAGTTATAAATTTATGTATTTATGTTTCTTAGTTTCTTTTTATTATCCCATTTGTATTAATTTGTTAATTGATCATACATGCTCATATCACTTGTATTATACATGATTTGGGTGCATTAGAAATTGCACAAAGGGTACAAGTCATGAGTTCCTTGCAAGATGATAAGTTGTTCACAATTGATTCATGGATTTTGGCAATCTAGAAAAAACTATAGTGTACTACCTCCTAATTAGAGGGATGACTTGTCTTGGCCATTAGGATGAGTTTCTCATAGTGAGTGCACTAATGTGTATGGTTAAACATTGGAGAAGACCTATAATGAATCATGATATAAGACTATCAATTTTCGTGATTCACTAAGCTATTATGTTGCATAAACTCTCAACCTTGGGAAAATATTAGGCTTGTGAAAAAATCAATAAGAGGCTTTAACCTATGAGTGAGACCTTAATGTGGTTACATATTCTTATGGATTGGGTCACTATTGATGTAGGCTAGTGACAACAAATATTCTCAATAAAGGCACCACGATAATCTCTTGTCATTGAGACAATGTGTCTTCTTGGGTGATCCAAAGGACATTTGATCTAGAAAACTATGGCCATAACTATTCCTTCAATGGAATTATAACATATGCTCTTTAGAGCTAAAGTATATCAATTTATCACATAATAGGTGGATTTTTAACTCAAGGATTGGTGTGGTAATCTTGATAGGCAGTAGAACTACCTTGTTAGATTACGAACATCGATTTATGGGGAGTTTGAATATAGTGAATAGTAGGGCACAAACCTGAGCTATGCTCATTGTAATTTCAAAAAATACTAGAGTTTGATTGATTCTCTTTTATAGAGTGTTGAATCAACTTTAGAAGCCAGTATTTTCCTATGAGTCCAATGGTCCCCTCTCAAGCTCTTAATACAAGGTAGCAAGGTTATTTTGAGGATTTTGGGTTTCTAGTTCATAAGTGTGCATAAGGCCATTTTGGTAAAAATGCAAGGTTTCACTAGATCTTATGAATTGTCTTTTTAGATCAGGCTAATTAATTAATTGGAGCTCATAAGGATAATTATTTAATTAAGACAAAGATCAAATAGATTAGGTAACCTAAGCCTAATTTGGGCTTAAGTGATCACTTAAGCCCATAAGAAGCCCTATATATATCCCCTTAGGAGTTAGGGTTCTAACTTTTTATCCGTCATCTTCCAAAGAGAGAGTCTTCTAGAAGGAAAGAGAGAGAAACCTTAGTTTTCCTCTAAAAAAAAAAATCCATTATTTTCTCATGCCTAAAGCCTTGAAAGAGAGATTTGGTGAAAACACACCAAGTAGATGACTTTCTATAGTGGTTTTTTAAGATCCTCATCAAACAAGAAACAATCTAGGAACATTTAGATCAAAGGTATGGTTGTTACACTCTCTAGATCTATCTAAATGGTTTTTATTGTCATGTATTCTACTTAGATTGCTTTCTAGTGAAGCCTAAGGTAGAAAAACAGGTATCTATATGATCCAAGGCCAGAAAACAAACTAATCTGGGATTCCTAACAACTAATATGAACTAGGATAGGTTTTTTGTTAGATCCGCTCCTTACTCTATTTTGTAGGGTTGTTTGTTTCATCGATTGCCCCAGGGATGAATGTTTATGATTAAATTTTAGTATGATAGTTATACTTATGATGATATGTTTTTTCTCTTAGATTGGGTTGTAAGCTTCATATTTAAAAGCATAGGATTTTTTCCTTGGTTGTAAAAATTCGTTTTTTTAATTTCCTAGGAGTATAGGAATTTATGTCAAAAGTTCATGTTTTTCACATAGAGGTTCAAATTGGCCAAGGTAAGTTTTATAGTGGACAAATGGTTGAACATCAATGCAAAAATAATCTCAGGTGCACAATAGTAGGTTATAGCTCTCAAACACTAAGATTAGCTCTCAAGTGGTGTCTTCAAGCATCTAGATTAGTGCTCAACTAGCTCAACTACTCAAGCAGTCCCTCCCAACAATAGAAGTTACCATCAGTGCCCTTTTCAAATTTTTGGGTGCTTAATTGCTCCTACTCGCAAGCAAATAGTAAGGAAAAGGTTTATGATAGCTTAGAGACTTTTATAATAGTGTAAGATTTGGTTGTAATTAGTTTACTAACCTTGTTTTGTGCTGCAGTTATTATTTTTGGTAAATGTGGATATTATCCAAATGGTGTGACTGTATTATCCATTTCACTAAATAATGAGATTGTTATATCTCACTTAAAGGAAAGGAACCTAGCATTAATCAAACACAGCTTTGGTACTTATGCCTAAGTCATATTAATCTAAGTAGGATCTAAAGACTAGTTAAGTTCAAGATATTACCTTCTTTGATTCTAGAGGATCTTCTAGTTTATAGATCCTATATGGAAGGTAAGATGGCCAAGAGACCCTTTACTACAAAAGGATATAGAGCCAAGGAGTGTTTGAAGTTAGTGCATACTAACTTGTGTGGGCCTTTTAATGTCAATATATGGGGAGGGCATGAGTACTTCATCACATTTATGGATAACTACTCTAGGTTTGGATATGTTTGCCTAATGCATAAGAAGTTCGATGCCTTAGACAAATTCATTGAATTTAAGGTAAAATCAAAAAACCAATTGGGTAAATGTATCAAGGCACTTCAATCTAATTGAGGTGGTGAGTATATGTCTACTTAGTTCAATTCTTTCCTTTAGGATCATGAGATTTTCTCCTAGTTGAGTCCATCTAGAACTCCACAGCAAAATAGAGTAGCAGAAAGAAGAAATCAAACATTGATGGAAATGGTGAGATCTATGATAAGTTTCTCATCACTTACCATATCCTCTCGGGGATATACCTTGGAGCTCGCAACATGCATTCTTAACCTAGTGCCTTCCAGGTTGATACTTTTAACTCCTAAAGAGATGTGGAAAGTTAATTCTTCATCAGCTTCTTTTTCCTTCAATTCACCCATAAACATGTCATTTTAGTCACCTTCCTTTTCAAGATTAGCATCCTAATGCCTATCTTCTTCACTTGAGAACCAAGGAACCATGAAACCATCAAGTATGACTAAAATTCATGCACCAAACTCACCCATGTGCTCCTCAAGTGATGGTTTTCAATCTCATGTAAATCAACTCTCTCTTTTATCCACCTCATCATCTCCAAGTTTTCTCTCACCAAAGTTGAACCCTCTTGCTCACTCTATCACTTAATCTCATAATAACATTTTCAAGACAAAAAACATGGATGACTTTGTCACCGATCATGCCACCACCTCACAAACAATTGATACCTTCAAACCAAGATTGTTCTCACAAGCACAAAAATTTCCTCACTAGCTCAAGCCATGAGCAAAGAATATGATGCTTTTTTGAGAAACTCCAAAACCCTTGCTCATTCTCAACCCACACAAAATATCATTGGATTTAAATGGATATTTCAAGTAAAGAAAAATCCTAATGGGTCACTTGCATGATACAAGACATGAATTGTTACCAAAGGTTTTAGTCAACGTCCCAATGTAGATTTTCATAACACGGTCAACCCAATTATGAAACCAACAATCATTCATGTTATTCTCACCATTCTTGTTACAAAATGGTGGCTTTTGCATTAGCTTGACATTAATAATGCATTCCTTGAGGGTGCACTTGAAGATGAGTTTTTAATAGAGCAACCGCATGGTTTGTTAACCCTTAGAACCCATCCTATGTCTATAAATTAAGAAAAGCAATCTATGGTTTATTTTAAGCTCAAGGGCATGTTATAATGAGTTACAAGGATTTCTACTTGATTTTGGGTTCATTAATACTATATCAGATATATTCATGTTTGTATTTCATCTTGCCAATTTAACTCTTTTATTATTGGTATCTATGGATGATATAATTCTTACAAATACCTCACATAGCCTCATTAATTAGTTTGTCATTGCCTTAGCTAATCAATTCTCACTAAAAGTTCTAGGTTCTTGGAGTTACTTTCTTGAAGTTGAAGCTATCTCTACCATGGAAGACTTTTTTCTATCGCAACACAAATGCATTAAAGATCTTCACAAAACCAACATGGATGGTGCTAAAGAAGTGACCACCCCTCTTTTCTCTAGTGCATCTTTAAAGATTAACTAAAGGTCTCCTTTTTCTAATCCAACTTTGTATTGATAAACCATTGGTGTCTCACAATATCTATCCTTGATGAGGTTAGACATTTTGTTTATTGTTAAATCACCTATCACAATTCATGCATCACCCTATTTTGATTCATTGGATAGCAGTTAAGAGGGTTATTTGATATCTCAAAATAAACTTCTTTATGAGTTACTTATTCGCCATCCATTCACTTCCTCTCTTCATGCATTCTCAAACTATTATTAGGCTAGGAACTCAAATGATAAAACCTCAATATCCCCAACATTGTTTCCCTTGGCTCCAATCTTATCAATTAGATTTCTAGTTAAAAAAACAAAGAACCATTGTTTAACCATTCTTCTAAAAAAAAAAATAGAATGATGCATATTGCAATGGATTTTCACTTTGATAGAGATCAAGTAGCTAAAAAGAATTATGCATTGCACATGTTCATACCTCTAATTAACTAGATGATTCACTCATGAAACCTTTAGCTCAAGTCACATTTGTTTTTCAATGTTACGAGCTTGGTTTTCTCAACAAAACCACAATCTTGTAATCTTGTAGGGGCATGAAAGGAAAGATCATATTCCTAGTCAATCTAATCAGTAAGAGGATTCATCTCCTTGGTTTTTACAATTGTTTGTATATTTTTATAATACTTTATAGCTCAATTATGATCCGAAATTAATGAAACATGTTTGATTTTATTTTCTTATTCCATTTCTTTGTGATTTGTAAATATTACACATCATTCATGAATGAATTAAGACAATTCCATTTTCAAATCTATAAGAGAGCTTTGTCAACCCCTCAAACTAAACCTAACGGCACTAAGGCTTCATGCGGGTAGCACCTTGGCCCCTTGAATGACCCATGAGCAAAGCAAGGGGCAAAAGTGTGGGATGGTTACCTCAAAACGGTAGGCTAGCTGTTGGCACACTTGGGCAGCAGCAACACAGAAGCATGTTTAGTGCGGTAGGATGCTGAGACTAGCACACATAAGCACGATGTCTTGATGTGGTGCAATCTATGGATGCAACGACATAGGAACTGAAGGGAACTTGGATAAGATGCCTCAAATGAAAAAGGCCCATTGCAATAGGGATGAGCACAGCCTCAGCAACAAGGGCCTTGATTCATGAGCCCAAGACACACTAGTACAACAACATGAGTCATGAGCAAGTAGTTGAGTCAGACACATCTTGGCATTGGGATGAGCCTGAGTAAGGTGCTATCATTTGCAACATGCAGCATGTGGGTTGATATATAGCATGAGAAACTCCTATTAGCATGGGACTTCTAGTCAAAGTAGGAGACTAAGACTTGATGCAAGAGGAAAGGGCCTCCTGACACGCGAAGACTCCTAATTAGATCAGGAAACTAAGTCTTCATGCACATGAAGACAAAAAGATATGGCTTGTGAGTTTGAGATTGAATAGGACTTGGAGTCTTACTTAAGGTGGCATCTATTGAGCTTGAGTTAGAGTTGGAATAGGAGTCTAAAGCTAGTTCCCTAATAGGATTAAGACTGGTTGGTGCAACCTCCATAAAAGAAGAGCCTGTGTGCCTCCTAAAGAGCAAGTGAACTACCCGGTGAGTATTGTGGGAGTCCTTACAAAGAGCTTCTTATAATATGTTGGAAATCAATAAGATTCAAGTTGGGAGAGCCTTGTAAATATTGTGTGTGCTTTGTGGCTTGGAAAAAGGTTGGCCTAGAGTGTGTCTAGGCATCGCACTAACCGAACTTCTCTGTTGTACCAAAATACTTAGCCTTTTTACATAGCAACTCTGGTCAAGAAAAACTAGAGAAAGAGTCACTATGCCTTTTGTAGTATTTCGGGTATCGTCCTCAAGGACTAGCTTATGGAAATTGTCAATACTAAAATAAATGAATAGCTTTTGTTTAAATCCTAAAGTGAATAACAATATGTGAATAATGTGAAACTAAGTAAAAGAAATTAAATTAATAACAAAAATGAATATTGATTTTAAATTCAATTGATTCAAGTTTGAGGTTTTCCACAATCCAACCTAGGGTATAGAAATTAGAGCAAACAAGGGTCTTTTAAGTAATATGATCTTAGGGTTTTGGGATCCTTGGTCGCTTGCGATCAAGTTGAGTTCTATAACTAAAAATTGCATCTGAAACCTAATTTTTCCTTTTTAAAACAAATTCCTAAAACCATAAAATGAAAGAGATTGATTACCAGTTTTAGATTTGGCTTTTTAACCATTCCTACTTCTTATAACTTTGTTTTGGGGTAAATAACAATAGGGAAGATGAGGATAACTAATGATCAAGAATTACCAAGAATCACTAGTATCGGGTAATAACCTACCGTATCATTCTCTAAACTAACTCAGAAGAATAGGATAAAAAAAATAATAATAAATTGTCACTCAACCAATAATTAATCTCATTGTTATAATAATTACCCATTGTCCCTATAGGTTTCCTAACCCTTAGGTTTTCATGCTTCAAGTCCCAAGTTGGTTCTTAGCCTCTCATGGGGGTGATGTCACATTCACAATCCATAATAGGGTGAAAATCCATAATTTGAATCAAAAGAAACTAAAAACAATATATTTAATAAAGAAGAAAAAGAAAGCAAACCAAAGTTCTCATCTTCTTCCACCTTCAATGTCAAACTCTCTAGGAAAAGATCCAAGATCCCTAAAACCTAGAATTAAGAGAGTTTATATAATATCATCAATTGCCTAACATGTGGCACACTCTCATTGGCCACTTATTACAAAATAATTTCCTAAAAATGATTAATAATAATAATAATAATAAAATGGTGATTTATAGTAATGTGGGGTCCACTTAGGGCGGATGGAGTGCCCTAGATGCAATTCCCGAGGTAGAGAAGGTGAAACATCAAAGTGGCAGTGGGTGAATTCGAAATTGATGTCATTTCGAAGTGGATTTCGAATTCATAAGTTGAATTTCGAAATCATTTCGAAATGACCCTTCAGCTTGGTGCAGTTGTCTTCAAATGGCCATAACTTCTTCATTTCAACTTTGACTTCCACACCATTTGAAGCGTTAGACTCATGACTTCCTGAGCTTCGAAATGATATATAGTATGTATAAAATGGACTCTAGTAAGTGCTCTAAATTTTTCCTCAAAGTTAGAGTATATATTGCCATAAGATTTTTGAGTTCTAAATTTCCATGCAGTTGAATCTTGCTTCATGCCTCATTTCCCATTTTTTTCTCACCTTCTTTCTTACTCCATAATGGTCATTTCTCATATTCCAAACTCATGATATCCTCTTCTTGTCTTTCCTTATGGTCCATGAGTCTTGACTCACTTATTTCCTCATTTAGCCCTTTCTTGATCTTTCAAAATCTAAAGTGATTCAACTTGCACCCTTTTCTTCCCTTGAACCTGAGATAAGTCTCCAAAGTACAAATTAAACTCATGGCTAGGGCCTTAGCATCGATTTAGGTCAAGTTGGGTGATTTGAATGTCCTTTGGTGCACAAATCATATCGAATATATGCCATTAGAGCGCATATTTTAGCTCTAATCACGCACAAATGAAAAACTTTACAGAAATTATATGTGACAGTTGGTATTAAAGCCTATGGCTTCAAAGAATAGTACTTTAGAGGCCCTACATGAGTAGATGGCACGGTTGGAAGCGGCCATATATAGGTAATTGTGATGCGGGCTCCACTCTATCTGTAAGAGTGGCAAAAACTATTGAGGAACTTAGAGTACAGTGCGGACTCGCAGAAAGCTAGGAAAAATATATGGAGGAACAAATGAAATCCCTCATAACTATGATCAAATTGGCAGTAGAGGAATTTCAAGGATGGGTTGGATCTCTTAAGGAGAAGATCGCATTGTTGAAGTGGGTTGTGTTGTAGGGCACACCATCCACTTCAGAACTAGCCCCTGCAAAGGTGTGAGTGCCTAATCCTAAACCATTTGACGGTGCTCAGAATGCCAAGGATTTGGAGAATTTTCTTTAGGACATGGAGGAGTATTTTAGTGCTGCCCATATCCCCACAAATGAACAAGTAATGATCAAGTCCATGTATATCCCTAGAAATGCAAAGCTTTAGTGGCAAAGAACCAATGATGATGATACGGTTGGGAGAACACAGATCAAAACTTGGGAGATGGTTAAAAAAAGGGGGAAAAAACTAAAGGATTAGTTTCTTACCCACTAACACGACGAGGGTGGCCTAAGAGTTTTGAGAAAGTGAAGTAAATAGGTTCTGCTAAAGACTATGTCAAGATTTGTGTGATCTTTGACATTAAAAAACATGTCCAAAGAAACATGTTGTTCAACTTCATGTTTGGCTTGCAGGGATGCGCTTAGTAAGAATTGAGGAGGCAAAGGTGTGCAAAACTTGCCTGGCAGCTATGGCGGTTGCTAATGACTGGTAAACTACAAGCTAAGTTCTCCCTCGCCCACTACAACCCATAAATGGAGGAACCAATAGCAATAGTCAGGTAAAAAATGGGGAGTTCAGCCCTCTAAGAAGAATGGCAAACAAACTAAAAAATAAAAAAGCTTGAGTTTCACAAGCTAAGGTGAGGGAAAAAAAAGGTGAATTCCTCACAAGGCAAGCAAGCCAAGTATGGTTGTTTCATATGCAATGGGGCCACATAAGTAAAAGGTAGTACTACCCAAAGAAATAAAAAGATAAATGTTGTTATTGTAGCTGATGATGACAATAGTGAGTAGAGACCCCCACGAGAGTTAACCCTCTTCTGTTCTATATGCAATTACGTGTAGAGACTCACAAAGGACTGATGTATGTCAGATGGTCTTGGGTGGGCAGAAAGTTGGGGCATTGGTGATTGTGGGGCAACTCACAATTTTTTTTTGGGTGCGGGGAGCAACCAAGCTAGGCCTTGAAGCTTTGCAAGGGATGATAGGTAAGTGAAATTCGTAAACAACAAGCACTTGAGACCCATGACTTAAAAAATAAAGTTGATTGTACGTTACGAGAACTGGGAAAAGGCACATCAATTCGCTGAGTGTGTTGTTGGTTGATTTCGATTTCATATTCGACAAGACCTTTTTCCATAGGGCAAAGGTAGAACTACTGCCACATTTTGAATGGGATGTTCTAATGGATGGATGCAGCCTTATAATGCATGGACTGAGCAATGATCGCTAAGGAAACCATCCAAGGAGGGGTCTATCTCTGCCCTGCAAGTGGCGAAGGGTCCTAGGAAGGGTTAAACTCACCTATGTTATGACTTGATTGAGCATCAAGCTAGAAGATTGTGGAAGTTTTGGATGAGATGTGTCAATACTACAATGTATGAGGACGTGATTGCCTTCGAAGTTACCTACGAAACTTCCACCAAGGACGTACTAATCATTAGATTGAGCTATAGTGTCCTAGGGCAAGGCCTCCTATACAAGTCCCTTATCGCATGAATTCTTCGAAGTTGATGAAACCGAGGAGACAATTGATTGTGTTGTTGGATGCACGACTCACTCCCAACTTCAAGGGCACGGTGCTCTTCCAAAAAAGCAGGATGGGACAGTACGAAAGTGTGTAGACTATTGTGTATTGAACAGGTCACTCTCAAGAACAACTATCCGATTTTGTTGGTTGTAAACCTGTTTGATAAGCTGACTGAAGCTAATGCATTCACAAAAGCTGGATTTGTGTTCAGAGTATTGGCAAGTTCACATGCTAAGGGAGTGATTCTAAGACTACTTGTGTGAACTCAGTATGGGGTGGTATGAGTTCTTAGTATGCCTTTCAGGTAACTAATGCTCCTGCACATTTGTAACCTCATGAATACTCGACTTCCTAAACTCATTTTTTGTGTTATACTTGGATGATATTGTTTCTATAGCCTAAACTGTATAAGATCACCTAGGTCCACCTTGGGAGGTATTCAAATACTAAAGGAGGATCAGTTAGTATGTGGATGAAGGAGAAGTGCAAGTTTGCATAGATCAAGATCAATATCTTGGGTACTTGGTGTCTAAGAATCAGATTTTGGATGGATGGGTTTAAGATGGCAACAATCGGGATTGGCCTTGCCCCTTACTAAAGGTAACGTAACTATGTTCATTCCTTGGATTATCTATCTATTACAAAAGGTTTATTGTAGCTTACTCCAAGATAGCCATTCTCTCACTAACTGGTGAAGAAAAGTGGGGGAATGAAGATAGAAACTTAGAGTGTCAGGACTGCCTTCCAAAGGCTCAAAGGATGTTATTACCTCGGAAGCTACCTAGTGTTGAGATTGTCTGACCCTGAGGGCTTCCCTTTAAGGTACAAACAAACACCTCAAACAAAGCTTGAAGGGGTGTATTAGTGCAAGAAGGGCACCCGATGTTTCGCATTTAAGATGTCGGAAGCTAGATTATAGTAGAGCAAAAGGTACTTCCACACATGAGAAAGAGATGACTACAATCATCCACTGCCTTAAGACTTGGAAGCATTGTCTGATAGGAATCAAGTTCATTGTAGTAATAAACAATGTGGCTAATACATTCTTTACAACTCAGAAGAAGCTGACTGCCAAGCAAACTCGATGGTAAGAGTTCTTGGCAAACTTTGACTTTGTGTGGGTGCATAGAGTGGGCAAGCACAATCAGGTTGTAGATGCCTTGAGTTGTAAGGAGGTAACATAATTTGTGGGATCCTTATCCCGAGTTGTGGTAGATTTCACTGCAAGGGTGAGGCAGGAAGCTCCATAAGACTCTACATACAACATACTAGTGGAACAAGTGAAGAAAGGCACCATTAGACGTTGTTGGTTAATGACAAACTACTATACTATGTGGGTAGGAAGCTATATGTTCCCTCCAGAAAATTGAGACGGGATTTTCTGAAGGAAACATATGAGACTAAGTGGGCTGGTCACTTAGGAGAAGAGAGAACATTCGCTCTAATTTCATGATCCTTCCATTGGCCCAAGATAAGGCATGATGTGCAAGCTTACATGAGATCATGTCTGGTATGTCAGATAGACAAGACAATGCAAAAGAAGGAAGCAAGTTTGTTGCATCCTCTACCTATCCCTGAAAGACCATGGCAGTGTCTTTCAATGGATTTCATTACTGGATGCCCTAAGGTGTAGGGGTATTGGTCTATTCTCGTGGTGGTTGATAGATTCTCAAAGTATGCAGTGTTTATTCTAGCACCACATGAATACATTGCCAAGGAAGTTGGGAGACTCTTCTTTAGTGATGTGGTAAAATACTTTGGAATACCTGAGGATATTGTGATAAAGACTCACGGTTTACAAGCAGATTTCGGGTAATGCTATTCAAGATGATGGGAACAAAGTTCAAGTTTTCCACTACCAATCACCCTCAAATGGATGAGCAAATTGAGAGGGTAAATCCTATGTTGGAAGAATACCTAAGGTACTACGTACCAACTACACAACAGAACTGGCTGGAGCTTATGCATGCAGCTCAGTTATCCTACAACCTACATCAGAGTTTTGCAATAGGGATGAGCCCATTTGAGGTGGTTATTGGGTTACAACCGCATATGCCTATGGATATGCTAGCTAATTATCAGCCAAGACGATGCTTAAGTTCTGTAGCATACAAGTATGCTAAGACCTGACAAGAATTACTTGATGAAGCCCGGGAGAGTTTAGAGAAGGAAAACTGGCGCATGAAAAAGTATGCTGATAAAGGAAAGAGACCATTGGAGTATCAAGTGGGAGATAGAGTGATGCTCAAGCTCACTCCCTAAATTTGGAAGAAAATCAAAAGCAGATAGTATTAGAAAAGATTGATTCTGAGATATGATGGTTCTTTTGAAATTCTGAAGAGAATTGATCTTATTGCTTATAAACTGAAGCTTCTAGAGAGACTGTAGCTTCACCCTCATTCTATGTTAGCTTCCCAAAGCCTTCTCATGAGGATCCTGATCTAAACAAAGTGAAAGAAAAGAGGTCACCTCCTAACATCCAAAAGAAGTTTAGCAAGGACATAGCAAGCATCCTAAAGGACAGGAAGATAAGAAATTGGAAAGTCAAGTGGATCTAGTTTTTGATTCACTGGAAATGGACCCTTGAGAATGAAGCAAGCTAGTAAAAGGGTGCCACCCTATGGCAGTTTGAAGATAAGATACAAGAGTACTTGTAGGCCAAGTTGACAAGGACATCGAAAGGTTCAAGTAAGGGAGGGTATGGATTTGTTAGCCCCTCAAACTAAACTTAGAGATACTAAGGCTTCATGCAGGCAACACATTGGCCCCTTGAGTGGTCCATGAGCAAAGCAAGGTGCAAAAGTGTGGGATGGTTACCTCGGAATGGTAAGCTAGTTGTTGGCATGCTTGGGTAACAACAACACACAAGCATGGCTGGCGCTACAGCATGCTAAGACTAGCACACAGGCACGGTGCCTTGATGTGGTGCAACCTATGGCACAACGACATAAGGATTGAAGGGAACTTGGATAGGATGCCTTGGATGAAAGAGCCTCGTTGCAACAAGGATGGGCACAGCCTCAACAACAAGGGCCTTGATGCATGAGCCTAGCACGCACTGGTACAGCAGCATGAGTCATGAGCAGGTAGATTGAGTCAAACACATCTTGGCATTGGGATGAGCCTAAGCAAGGTGTGGTCATCTGCAACAGGAAGCATGTAAGCTGATATACAGCATGAAAGACTCCTATTAGCATGGGACTTCTAGTCAAAGTGGGAGACTAAGACCCGATGCAAGAGAAAAGGGCCTCCTGACATGCAAAGACTCCCAATAAGATTGGTAAACTGAGTCTTTATGCACATGGAGATAGAGAGATATGGCTTGGGAGTTTGAGATTGAGTAGGACTCGGAGTCTTACTTAAGGTGGCATCTGTTGAGATTGAGTTAGAGTCGAACTAGGACTCAAAAGCTAGTTCCCTAATAAGATTAAGACTACTTGGTGTAGCCTCTATAAAAGGAGAGACTATGTGCCTCCTAAAAAGCAAGTGTACTACCCGGTGAGTATTATGGAGTCCTTATAGAGAGCTTCTAGTAATATGTTGGAAATTAATAAGATTCAAGTTGGGGAGAGCCCCATAAATAGTGTGTGTGCTTTGTGGCTTGGAAGAAGGTTGGCTTAGAGCGTGTCTAGGCTCTGCACAGACGCAAAAACTTTACCCAAAAATTGTACGTGTAACAATCTCCATTTTAGATATAATTGACTCTTTTTTTTCCTTGTTTTGTACCTTGTTTTTGTGTAGATGACGTCCCATTTGTATGAAGATGCTGAGAATTTAGACCACTTGATTGTAAATTCTGGACTGATGTTAGAGCCTATTGGATTTGAGTTTTGTTTTAATCACTTTTAATGCAAGTATCACTTATTTGAAGGATCTAAGATTAGTCCAACTCTCCATGGTTTTTGTTGGAAACTTGTACTATTTTTTTTTGTAATTTTGGACTACTTTGAATTCACTTATTTTGTCAAACTATTGAAATCATTTTTAATGGAAATGCTAAGTTACATTCACATTTATTGGCATTTTGGTGAAAAACAAAACTGGTTATGGCTTAATTTTTGAAGCAAACCTGAATTTAGTTGGCTTGGTTGTATTGTTGAGATCATTTTTATGTGCATAGATCAATATGCTTGGTTACATGGCTTGTCTTGACTGTAATTTTGGCTTGGTTTATAAGCAGTGGAGTTTACATTTTTGCTTTCTCCAAGATGTAGAGGTTGAGATGAATGTTTCAAAGAATAAGGACTGAAGGAACAAAAATTTGGATTCGAAGAGGGTAAAGTCGATTTTGGAATGAACCAAGGCAGGGACTTTAATTTTGGCCTTAAAAATGCTTGAAATTGAAATTTCCGATCATAGGTCTCTAAAATCGAAATTTTTTATCTCAAGCATTTTGCATGCCAGTGGAAATTGTAAAAACCAATTTAAGGATTTACAAATCGATTTCAGTTGTATTCAAATCGAAATTTTCAATTTTTGATTGTGTTTCTACTGATCTGAGGGTTGTAAAATTGATTTGAGCTTCAAAATTCCTTTTGAATGTTGGGAAATCATTTTTAGATTCAGAAATCCCTTTTTGAGGTTCAAAAATTCTTTTTGAGGCTTTAAATCAATTCCAGTCCCCTGTGCATCTTAAATCTGATTTTGATGTCTCATTTGCTTAACTTAGCTATGGAATCAAAAATTATTGTTTCAGACCTACTGAAAATTGATTCTTTTTCCTAATATTTTTCCTTTTTTCCACACCTTATGCACTTGCTCAAGCCATTGTCTCCTAAGCTTGATGCCTCCTCTTGTTGTATTTGTTACTATGAATACTAAGATTATGTTTGGTTTGAAAAGTATCAAAGAAAGAAAAAATGTTAAAAAAAAAAATTGATTTTCTCATTTTTGGCTTCACAATAAAAAAATATAAAAAAAAATACCAAATATAATTAAAATTAGTTTAAAATTTATACATTTTAAAATTATTTTATCTTTATATAATAAAAATAAAAAGTGAAATGAATCTAAAGTAACATATAAAAATAATGTTTTAACTTTAAATCTATATTTTATTTTTTCTCACTTTTTCTTTTCTTCTACTTTTCCTCTTTATTTTCTCTCCCTCAAATTTTTTAGAACCAAACATAAACTAAGTGGTGCTAAGTTGATATTCCGTGTAAATATCTAGAAATAAATTGGTTAGGAATCATCCATTCAAATTAATGTATACAAGTTTCATATATTGTTATCCATCATTCAAATGCAATCCACCATAACCTGTGTATATATATGATGTGTTTAATTTATTCACCATAACCTTTGTGTATATATGATGTGTTTAAGTTATTTGTTGTGTATCCATCATGTTAGTGCATTAGGCTATTTAGATTAAATTGGTAATTTTGTTTCATCCATCCTAATTTAATTTAAAACTTTGTATACTTTCCTCTTATTTACACTTTTTTTTTTTAAAACATTCAAAGGTTGTTGTAAAATCAACTCAAGATTAAACAATTAAGCATTGTATGATATAAAAGACTTATTTGGAAATGAATTTTAAATCAAGAATTTGATAAAAGAAAAAAAATATTTCCAAATAATAAAAATTAATTTAGAAAGGAATTTGAAAAAAAAAAAAAAAAACATCTTTCTACATCTTTTAAGAAGTTTAGAAAGGAAATTGAATTAAGAATTTTAAAAGGAAAATTTTTCCAAATCTTTTTACTAAATATTTCCAACTCTTAAGTTTTTAAATTATTTGTTTTATAAAATATGATTTCCAAATTGATTCAAAGTCCACTTGATTTTCTCTATTATATACCTATTAGGAAATATCTCTTAAGAACTCATGCACACAAAGTTTAACTAAATGTTCTTTGTATTTCACCTGAACCTTTCAAAAAGTTTGTGAATCTTATTCTAGGGTTCATAAAAGAGATTTCCATCCCCTCAAGGCATTGAAGAGTTCATTAAGGAGTATGTGCGGTTCCACCTAGTGAACATGGGATTAGATGTAAATTTTGGAGTGTAATTCTTAGGAAGTAGTAATCACCATGTAAATTTGTTTACCTCTTTTTCATATTTAGTGGATTATAATTCGTAGTATGTAACCTTGTGGTTTTTGCATCCACAAAATCTTTAGGAGACCTTATAGATGGTTTTCCGTGTAAATCATTATCTCTTAATACGACTGAATTTCTCTACTTTTTATATTATTCTTAAAGAGAAATTAAAGAATAAAAAATTGGATTTAAATAGTTTAAATATCTATTCATCACCTTTTAATTATTTCATAAGCAAGATTTACAAACTTTTACACCAATTGATCATTAAGAAATCAAAAGTTTTCTCCACTTTACTAGAAACCAATATTTGTTGTGCTTATAGGGGGTGCTTAGGATAGATTGTCATACCTGTTGATACCACGTCAACCGAGGATGGATTCCTCCCTTTGAAGTGGCAGTGAAAGCTCGCATTCAGATGTTGAAATTTGGGATCTACTTCCCCTGCACAAAGATGTCTAGACGGGTTGCCCGGACACACCCTCTGAAGCCCAAGTCAAACCTTAGGAAGAATGGAAACCCTTAGAGAAAGAGAGAGAGATCATAGAACTTGCAATGTCCACCTCTTTGTTCTATTACAGTGGGGTTTTTATAGTGTTCAAAGGTGGAGAGGGGCTCAGTAGTGCTGAGCTGGCCATTATAGTGATGATTGCGCTGTAATAACAAGGCAATCATCATATTTGCAGGACGACTGGGGACTATGTCAGGTGGCGCGTCATGACATAGCTTGTCGCCCTTTCAATCTTACTGATGACCTAAGATTTGACGTGTCTATCTACTGAAGTAGATGTGAGGATGGGAAGGATCCCATCAGTCAATTCGGCGTTAGCTAACTAGGGCCTCATGTATCAAAGAAGATTTGAAGTTACCCGGGGGATGCGCGCCATTGAGTGGTGCAAATGGTCTGAACATAATGTTTTCCTGGTGCCTTGGAGGTTGTCCGAGTAGTGATGAAGAACTGACACGTGGCCCAACTGGGATGATGTCACGTGGTCAAACACGTGGAAGTACTTGTGGGTGGACATGTGGGATGAGGCCCCGACAATGCCCCCTTCAACATGTGCGCCTGTGTCTAGATAGGGGTGGACAACTGAAATTGTCCCTTAGAGTCCTCTAATGCAGGCGAGACATGTGTCAGCTGCTTTCAGGAAAGCTACTTCCACCAAGGTGTTTTGTCATGCGGCATGTCGCTTCGGGGTGTGTCCCCTGACAGTTGTCTTTTGGGATCCCTAGGCTTTTCTTCCTTCTGCCATTGTTTCCTTTACTCTCTACATCCTGCAACTTCAGCCACTGCCTTCTTGTTACCCCCACCATTTGTCTTTTCCGATGGCATTTACAATATATTCTCATTAAAACTCCGGTGGTCATCCATCTTTCCTGCACTGTCCCAATTTTTGGCAGTGGTGCTCTTTGAGGTAAGGCTTTGTTTCCTCGTATTTGGCTTCTTTATTTTTACTACCTGTTTGGTTGCCATTGGCGATTATTTGAGTTTGTGGTTTTTTGGGGGGCGCAATATGAGCTCTACAACATGTAGAATGTAGGGTCGCTCTAGTATTTTTCTGGGTAAGAGAGACTGTCGCTGATGATAAGCTTGGTGGCATTTTGATTACTACTCAAAAAGTACTATTTTGTAGCTTGCAATTAACTCTTTTAAACACTTTTGAGTAGTAGTTATTACCTTTTAACTCAATTGGCATGTTAAGGACTCTTGCAATCAATTCTAATCAAAGTGTGTAAGTTTTGGTGTTTTTGATAGCTTTTTGCTCACCAAAGCAATTTAAGAATGAGGGAGAGCTGTATATAGTTCATGGCAACGCTTTTGGAAGCTCAAATTCATGAAGAAACCAAGCTTTGGAGCCTCGTGATCCTTTGCCATAGTCTTTCAAAGTATGCAAGGAAAGAACAACGGAGAGAGGAAAAACAGAGTGAAGAAAACAGAGGACAGCAGCTGCAGTCTTCTTTCGCACTTTTGGAGCACTTCCCGGAGTCTATTTTCTACATGCTATATACCATTTCAAAGCTCAGGAAGTCAAGAGTCCAATGCTTTAAACGGTGTGCAAATTGGATTTGAAATGAAGAAGTTATGGCCGTTTGAAGACAACCACACAAAGCTGAGCAAAATGAGCTGCGAAAATTTCGCAGGGTGTTTCACAGCTGTGAAACCACCCTTTGGCACACGAGTGCCATTTCGCAGCTCCACCTCCTCATTTTGCAGCTGCGAAATGGGCTGCGAAAATGTCTCCACCCTGCAAAAATGTTCCTTGGCTGCGAAATGACACTTGGTTGCGAAATGATTTCCAAGCTACGAATCAAGTTGCAAATCATCTCCAAGTTGCGGAATCACCTCCAAGTTGTGAAGTCACCATGCAACGTGCGAAATTCACTTGTGCAATCTCAGATATTTGCACTGACTCTGTTAGATCTTTTCTTCAGATATTTTTGTATAAATTTCCATTCTTCTCCTTGTAATCCGCCAATCATAAGATTTCTTAGCTAGGAAGGTTGGAAAAACTTCCCTATATATGTTCTCTTGCATCCGTTGTAAAAATCATCATGTAGATATCATGTAAATGATATATCAGATATGTAATTGACGAACAGAGCACTTGCTCTGTTTTTCCTTCTCTTTTTGTTTTCTCTTTCATTTTCTTTCTAGCCAAACAAACTCTGAGGATTTTTCCTCAGAGGATGAGAGGCTAGACTTTTTGTCTCTTGGGTGAAGGAAGCTAAGTAAGGTGCCAGCTACATAACTGTGAGTTTTTGTTGTTTCCATTTTTAATGAAAAGAAAGTGTGACCCGTTTATGGTTTCTATATTTTTAGTTGACTTAAAACGCTTTTGAATCACCTGGGCCAACACTTGGTAAGGCAAGTAGACTCCGTCCATTGAGTTTCACTAGTTTATCTCTTGCGAGCCTTTGGGAGGTGATTCAAAGGTAGGATTTTCTAGAATAGCCAACACTTGGTAAGCTTTTGGACTCCAAGGAGACATCCATTAGTTATCTCTTGCGAGCTTTTGAAGGGTAATCCAAGGTTAAGGATCACCTTGAATGGCAAATGCTAGGTGAGAGGCACGAGCCATTGCAAGGTGTATCAGTGAGAGGAATTTAGTGTTTGGAACCATTAATGGTAAGCATCTGTACCACACCGGTTCGGGAAATAACTATATGTTAAATCCCCAACGCGAGGAAAAGAAACAAGTGACCGAAATCTCCTCTTTTGTATTGGCACCTAATCCTAGTGACCTGAAATCCCAAGAAACATCTTTCTTTCTAATTACTTTTAGTTACTTTATGTTTGGTTAGCTTAAAACCATTCGTTTTCATGCAAACTTGTGTTTTCTTTTAAAGCTAACCTTGGAAAGGAAAACCACCAATTCATCTTTGAATTAATATCAATTGTGAAGTGAAAACCCATCTCTGTGGACGATCCTAGAGCCACTATGCTATGCTAGCTATGCTACCCTAGTATATGGTGAAATAGGTTTATAAATTTTGTTGATAACTCCCGTCTAAGGATTGAATCAAAGGTACATCAGTTGATTGATCTAAATCAAGTAGAACACCAATTGGGGACGAATCACATTTGCTCTTCATGGTTTTGACCCTTGTTTGGCCCAAGACCTATGTGGGGCATGGTTAAGGGGGAGACCTTTGGTTGGGGTCTGCCCTGCAGGTTGAGCTAAGACGGCTCTGTCCGGATATGGGCTTTGAGCCAGTGTTGGTTAGCCCCTACACAGTTGAAATATTGCTTTCAAGCGGGAGGGTTGGGTGACTACTTTCTAACATTCAGGCGTTGTGCCATGCAGGTCTTACTCGGCCCACCACTTCAGTAGGTCAGCTCGTGGGGGTGTTGCTTCTACCAGTGTGGCTGGTAAAGGCAAGAAAAGTGTCCAACCAAGAGAAGGCACTAGACAGACAAATAAGAAGAAGCCCATCGAACTCCTTACTACACAGGAGTTTAGGGAGCGCTTCTACATGCCGTTAGGGATTGCTATTCGTTTAATGGATGGTGGTCCTAGGCATGTCAGAATGGGTCCATGCAAAGACATCTTTATTCTGCTGAAGTAATCCTTCAAGAGCTTGCGAGCTTGCGACTCTTCCGGTTCTAGGAAGGAGTTGGCATAGGTAAAGTGATCACTTTCTTCTAAGAGATGTACGGATTGTAGGGGTTAACCGCCGACGGATCTCTCTCCGTCAAGCCCTGTAATTGCTATTATTCCATCGCACCCACTAGTTCTGTGGGTGGTTCGTTATCACTGGCGGACCCGAACTCGCACGCTACCCAATAACATTGGTGTGCTACCAGCTGGCTTCCATAGAGATTGATTTGTCCATCTTCAGTTAGGTAACTCACCATTTGGTGATATGTAGAGGGAATGGCCTTCATGCCATGCAACCATGTGCGCCCCATGATGGCATTGAACGAGGACAAGTCTTCTACCACCGAAAATTGTACGTTCAGGATAACAAGCCCAGCTTGGACGAGCAGCACGATATCGCCCAGAGAGGTTGTAGAAGCTCCGTTGAATCCTGACAGTATTCGCCTGGGATTTTCCAGAGCTGATTATGGGAACCCCATCTATTTAAGCGCGGACATTTGCAACAGGTCAGCTGAACTGCCTAGATCAACTAAAATCCACCTTACATCGAAGTCATTAATCCCTAGTGTTAGGATGAGAGCGTCTTCATGTGGTTGTAACACCCGGTTGGAGTCTTCTGGGGGAAAGGTGATTACCCCATCTATTAGGCGCATACCCTCACTAACCAATCCGGGTCGAATGAAACTAACCCGCTCTTGCACAAAGGCGACTCAAAGTAACCTTTGCCTCTTCCGTTTAGAGTTGTATTCCTCGTCAATGGGCCCCCCATGGATGTAGTTAATTATGGCTTTAGGAGCCGTTGAAATTGAGGGAGCCGTGGTGGCCAGATTTCGAGCTACCTCCCCACGTTTTTCTTCCAAGCGGATGTACTGTTTCAGATGCCCAACTCTTATTAATTTTTCCACCAAGTAGTGGAGGCTTCTACATTGTTCTGTGGTGTGGCCATGTTCCTTGTGATAGACACACTTTCTGTTCCGATCCCGTTTCGCCTAATCTGTCTTTATTGGCTCTAGCCATCTGAAATCAAATAGCTCACGAATCATGGGAAGGAGTTTCTCGTATGAAATGTTAAGAGGGGTGAGGCTGGGTTGGTCCAAGTGCTGTTGTCCACCCTACCCCCTACTCGACTGCCTTCGTTGGCTCGTGGTTTTGGAGTTTCTAGCTAAGTCATTTTTGGCAAGTTGACTGATGACCAGGAGCTGTTGAGTAGCTGCGCGGACGTCACCCTCAAGTATAGAGTATTTGTTTGCTTGTTTGAATAAATCGTCCATATTCGTTGAAGGCTTCTTGGCGAGAGATTCAAAGAAGGGTGTTCCCAGGCAGATACTCCTTTAAAGATTCGTAGGAAAACGTCCATACTGTAGTATTCTACTTAGAGTACAATTTGCCTAAACCGCTTCACAGATTCCCTTAGTGATTCATTTTCCTGCATTTTTATGTTTTGCAGGGTACTGATGTTTTGCTTATGTCGTGCTGAGCACAGATATTCTCCCACAAAAGCCTCTAACAGCTCTCAGAAGTTATTCACGAAGTTCATCAGGAGGCAGTGGAACCATGAAAGAGTCTGGCCTTGGAGGCTGGCTGGAAAGATCTTGCACAATAGCGCATCATTCCCTATGTCAAGGGTCATGAGTTGCCTATAGTGCATGATATGGTCAAATGGGTCACTGGTTCCATCATACGTAGAGAATTTTGGAACCATGAACCCCCTTGGAGGTTCGTTGTTGATGATGTGAGGGATGAAAGGCGTGGAGAGCATGTCGTCCAATTGCCTACTGACAGAGACGGGGGGACCCCTATTGACCAAAATTCCCCCCCCCCCCCCCCCCCCCCACCCCCCTTCCCCAGGTTGTTGTAGTGGTGGATGAGGGAGCCAGTCTACTATGATTGGTGCAGTTGAGGGACCAGGACATGCCTCTTAGGTTGTCACTACACGCGACTTCCCTACACCGGGCATTTGAGGCCCTAGCCTTGCACTTATCACATCTGATAGCTGGGACCTCTTATCACATCTCCTTTTCGATGAGACACAAGTGGAGTCGAAGCTCTCATCCTGCGGCGCGCAATAGGCTAGTGTTTCCTCAGGTTGCACTTTTTGTTCATTAAAGGGGAACTCTACATTCCCAGGATACGTTGTCTCCTCGTTTTGCCAAGAGTTCGTTCGCTGACTTCTTGGCTATCGACTACGAGGAGGGCTTGATGAAGATACCTGAATCCGCAACACTTTGTTCTCCTCCCTAAGTCTCCTTGTTTCCTAGAGCAAGGCTTGCACTTATCGTTCGCTCTTTTGCTGGCATCTTTCCATACTTTCACACCAATCAAAGTAGCTCTTGCTACCCATGGCTGATGATCAACTTCTTGAGGGTGCTAACATTTTTGTTTGCTTCCCACAGACAGCGCCAATGTTGATACCAGGTCAACCGAGGATGGATTCCTCCCTTTGAAGTGGCAGTGAAAGCTCCCATTCAGTTGCTGAAATTTGGGATCTTTGCTTCCCTACACAAAGATGTCCGAACGGGTTGCCCGGACACACTATCCGAACCCCAAGTCAGACCTTAAGAAGAATGGAAACCCTTAGAAAGAAAAAGAGAGATCATAGAACTCGCAATGTCCTCCTCTCTATTCTATTACAATGGGTGATTCGTCCCCATACGGTGCCATTTGATTCTGGTTCCCGGACTGGTGTTATCAATAAAATTTATAAACCTAAATCACCGTACACTAAGGTAGCATAGCTAACATAGTATAGTGCTCTAAGATCATCCACAGGGATGGGTTTTCTTCGTACACGTGACTTTACTGAAGTTAATGAAATGGTGCTTTTCCTTATGAAAATTAGCTTTTAAAAGAAAAAGGAATTTTAGTTGAAAAGGTTGATTTTAAGTTAAGCAAAAACTATAATTGAAGTTAATTACAAAGAAAAGGTCTCTTGGAGCTTTAAGTCACTAGGATTGGGTTCCTTAGGCAAAAGGAGGAGATTCTAGATCTTCTCCTCATGTTGGGGACAATAACATAAAGGATGGTTATCTCCCGAACCGGTTTTGTATTTAGCAATTAAGACTTGATCCAAAGGGTTCACGAAAAATGGTAGTTGCTTCTCATTAATGGCTTCAAACACTAAAGACCCTCACCTTGAACCACCTTCCAATGGCACGTACTTGATAACTAATAGACATCCATGGATCTAGCAATAAGCATCCATAGAATTCGAAAAACTTACTAAGTATTGGCCATTCAAGGTAATTCTAAGGGATTTAAAGCTAAACCTTGAAATAAAAGCCATTAATGGTTACCAACTACCTTCATTTAAAGTAAGGAAAACTCCCACCTTTACATTCGGGCCCTTCACCTAGCTTCCATCACTCTAAGAAACGTAAAACTTAGCCACTCATCCCTTGAGAAATCATCCTCAAAGGTTGTTTGGCTAGAAAGAAAATGAAAACAAAAATAAGAAGGAAAGGCAAAGCAAGGGCTCTGTATTCTATTATGGGATTTTTCAAGTGAATAATTTATCCCCTCTGTTTACAAAAAATGTAAAAGAATATGTAGAGAGGTTTTTCCAACCTTCCTAACCAAGCAATTCTATCATTGGTTGATTATAAGGAGAAAATAGGAAATTACACAAATATCTGGAGATAAAAATCTAATTGAGTCGGTGCACAGGAAGATTTCGCAAACCATGCTAAATTTCGCATGGTATGCGAAATTCCTTTTTGGTTTGTATCTTGTGGTTTCGCAAGGTGTGCGAAATTTCGCACAAGGAGCGAAGTTATCTTTCACTCAATCCTGCAGCTGCTTCTTCTCTTGATTTTCGCATAGCCATGAGAAATTGTTGCATGTTAGATTCCTTTCTCTGTTTTTCTTCCTTGTATCTCTGATTAGCTTGGCAACCTATTGCCAAGCTTGGCAAAGGCTATGAAGTGCTCCAAAGCTCGGATTCTTCATGTATTTGAGCTTCAATTTGCATTGCCATGGATTGCACAAAATTCTCCCTCATTCTTAGCTTGTTTCAATGATCAAAAAGCTACCAAAACTAGCCAAAAACTGATTAGTAACCCTTGCTAGGTTCCTTAATGTGCCAATTGAGTTAAAAGGTATTAACCACTACTCAAAAGTGTTTAAAACAGTTAATTTCAAGCTATAAAAGAGCACCTTTTGAGTAGTAATCAGTGGGGTTTTTATAGTGTTCAAAAGTGGCCATTGTAGTGATGATTGCACAATAGTGACAAGGCAATCATCATATTTGCAGGACGGTTGAGGGCTGTGTTAGGCGACGCGTCATGACATAGCTTGCCGTCCTTTCAATCTTGCTGACAACTTGAGATTTGACGTGCCTATCTACTGAAGTAGACGTGAGGATGGGAAAGATCCCATCAGTCAATCCAACATTAGCTAACCAAGGCCTCACGTATCAGAGAAGATTTGAGGCTACCCGGGGGATACGGACTGCTGAGTGGCGCAAATGGTCCGGACAGAATGTTCCTTGGGTGCCTTAGAGGTTGTCCGAGTAGTGATAAAGAACTGACACGTGGCCCAACTGGGATGACGCCACGTGGTCAAACACGTGGAAGTATATGTGGGTGGACATGTGGGATGAGGCCCCCACAATACCTTTATAATAAGTAACCTGGTTCTTAAATCTCACCCTAATTCACTAACTTGGTTTTTTCTTTTATTGAATCACTTCTAAGGTTTTTTTTTTTTTTCTTATTTTTCTAAAATAATTAACATCAATTGCAACTTCAAAACTCAAATAAAATAGGTTTTCAAAAATAAAACATTTTTTCCTTAGAGTCTGAGTCTCATATAATGTTAACCATCTCGAGTGCAACAAGTAAGGTAGGGTTACCACTATAGAAAAGTGTCAAATAGGTATCATATTAAACTCGAAATTTGTATCTTTAGGTCATGTATGGTTGATCGGATATAGTATAAGATAGGATAAGAGAAGTGATATTATATCCTAATCCATGTTTGGTTGGTGATGGAATGAGAAAAGTTATTTCATCATTTATCCTATCCTTTAGGTCATGTATGGTTGATCGGATATGGTATAAGATAGGATAAGAGAAGTGATATTATATCCTAATCCATGTTTGGTTGGTGATGGAATGAGATAAGTTATTTCATCATTTATCCTATCCTATGTTCAAACTAAACATGGAATAGGATAAATGGTAGGATATATTATCCATCCTCTTTTTTTATCCTTTTGATATGTTATAAGATATACATATCTTATGTATCAAATTTTTTTTTTTTTTTTTTATCAATTTTTTATCATTTAATATACTCATTTTACAAAATAAATTTTTTTTATTATAAAACAAATTTATGATTAAAAAAGAAAAACTAAAAAAAATATTTATAAAATAATATTAATATATGATATATAAATTATTTTTGTATATATGAAATAACATAATATAAAAAAAAATATTTGTAAAGTTTAAATATTTTAATTAAACATAACAAAAAATTTATTTTTTTAAATAGAAAATATTTGAATGTGATATAATTTATATTTTAAACATTGAAAATTATATATATTTCATATTATTTTTTATTTATTTTAGAAATTAAATATAAAAATAATATAATATAGCATGCATATCATATCCAATGGGACATGATATCCTAAAATATACATATCATATCCTATTTTATCTCACCAACCAAACATAACCTTAAAGTTACAAAGTATATAACTAAATCTAAATCATTAAGGCTATGTTTGGTTCCCGGAAAATGCTAAGGAAAGGAAAAAAATGCAGAGGAAAATGATTTTCTTTAGTTTGGATGACATAGAAAATACAATGGAAAAAAAATATGAAAGAAAATATTAAAGAAAATATTGTAATATTTTCTTTACTATTTTCCTTAAAAAATAATGTGGAAAATATAAGAGAAAAAGAGCAGGGAAAAGGGGAGGAAAATTTTGTTGGAATTTTAGTGCATGTTTAATTAAACAAAAAATCTGGATATTAAAAACAAAACCCATGCTTATTTTGGTTGGAATCGTAATCAGGACGCATATGCTGTAGAAGCTGATTCAGTATGGCTTCGAAACAGATATTGGACCTCTTCAGAAGAATCCTCTATAGCCTGATCATGATCAGGAACAAGTGAGTTAACTCATATGGAAAGCTCTTCCTTCCATCTCAAATCAAATGTTCACTGTCCCATTTGCATGAGGAAAATTTTATACATAAATCTTATAATTATTAATAAAAAAATAATAGCAAAGACTTTTTATGAGCAATGTTTTGTGTTGAAAAATTCACGTTTTTCAACAGTTTTTTTATTGGATTAATTTATTTTATTATTCAACAAATTGATAACTATTTAAGACAAATTGTTGATTTTATTTTCCTTCCATTTTTCCTTGACTTTTTTTTGTGGTTAACCAAACAAAAGAAAATGAATTCTTTTGTTTTTTTCCCTCAAAATTTCCATGGATAACCAAACAAGTGAAAAAAATTATATTCATTTCCTTAACTTTTTCTTTCCTTCCATTTTTCCTCCCAATTTTCTTTCTCTCACATTTTCTGGGAACTAAACATAGCCTAAATGAAATATAAAGAAATAAGAGTCAAGTACAAACAAATAAAACATTTATAAGGTAAAAAGGAATTGTGGATTAATTAATCATATTTTATTCATAAAATAGATGTAATTAGTATTAATTAATCATATTTTATTCATGAAATAACTGGTATTAATCTGGATACAACAAAATCCTTTTTTCAAATCTATTTATATACTTACTCTAATAAACCACATTTGGAATAACTTCCTTCTTTCGACTTTAATTAGAAGTATGAGTTAGAATTTTTAAAGATCAATATTACTAAACATTAAAAAAAAAAAAAAAAAAAAAAAAAAAAAAAAAAAAAAAAAAAAACTGGTTGCATGAACTAACACAAAGGTTTGAAGCAATATTTTTCTAATTTCTATATTAAGTTCATTTTTTAAAATTATAAGTACATGTTTTAACTTCTATATTAAACTTTTTTTTTTTTTTTTTTTTTTTAAGATACAAGTTTTTAAACCAAAATTAGCCAAACAACGGATCCTTATTAAGCTTTATAAAAAAAGGTTTCACTTTTCAGCCTTACTCAAATATTTAATATTCTTTATGTACTACCCATGTCTACCATTTACATAATCAACCCATTCTTATTACAAACTTTATAATTTTTTATTAACCAAAAAGAGTCACCCATTTTCTCCCAAAAAAAAAAAACCTGAAAAACCGGAGCTCATTCTAAGATAATGAAAATATTAAAATAACATTATTAAAATATACATATACACACACACACGCCCACACAAACAACCCAGAAGACTAAAGAAGTGGCGGGTTGATATGGTTAAAGAGGAAGGATTTAGAGTTTCCTGGGTGTTCAGTTTGCAGTCAAAATTTGGTAGTCTTTCCTAGCCCTTTCAACATGATGCAAAAAGCACAAAAAGATTGAACTACATTTTATGAAATTCCGTAGCCATGGAAATACATGTCAAAGACCACACAGGATTTGTAACCCTCAAAACACGAATTATTCCAATTGTATCATTAGAGTGCACGGTGTATATTGTGATTTTTTTTTTTTTTTTCCCGACTGAATGGCAACATTTTATTAACTGGGTCCCAGGCACACTTTCCCACCTACTTGAAACCGCAATCTCATAATGCGACTGTATTTCAAATCAATTCCAGAATGCATTTCAAACTCAACCCAAAATAATAATAATAAATAAAAATAAAGGTAAAAATGAAAGGCCCACAGCCACAGGCTTCACATTCACAGCTAACACACCAATCACAATCCTATGTAATATATATATCCAAACAATCTTTCACGTATCACTTTCGACAACCCGGGAGTTTTAGTAAGTAGATATCATATTATACCATATATTTAAGTACTAAACTGGAAATTAAGCCACCTCAAATACTGTTGAAGCTGGAGGTTGAGCAGCTCCTTAAATGCCAAACTGGAAATTCTGGTTCCTAAATGTAGAAGAAACTAACAGTAAAACATGACCCTCTTGACATTCTCCTTGAGGGCCGGGAGGGGTCTAACGGCTGCATTAGCACCTGATACCCGCGTGCTTCGAGGACCTGGTCCTCCAACACCCATGCCCCCACGACCAGCAGCAGCACCACTCGTCATTGACCCGCTATCTGATGTCTCTGGCTCCATATAGAAGCGTGCTCGGAAAGCAGCCAGATGAGCATAGTATGCAGGGGGCACTGGTAAGATTACAGAACCCATTAATCACAAACAAGATTTTGCAAGACAGCATAAAATGCAAGTGTTAAACTGTGAAACATAGAACTAACCGATGGAAACAGAGCGTGTGCACCTAGCATATCTGAAAACAGAAAATAAAATCAGATTAAAATCGATGCCACATAGTTAAGAACTCACTAGAAAATTTTGGAAAAATGCAATAAATGACCAGGTACTATTAATTTCCAGCTGAATATGGCATCTATCTCTCTCTCTCTCTCTCTCTATATATATATATATAGACTAATATTGCCACAAGTTGTGGACCCAGGAGAAAATTTTCAAAGCCAAACTCAAAGAACTCACGTGTAGCAGAGGTTGTTTGTGAGGGACTGCAGCCCATCAGCTGTGAACTTGTTTTCATCCCACAACACATGGTAATGGGCAGGTCGGCTTGTGCCCTGTTAGCATAATGCAGTACAATATTTAAAACCACAACAAAAACCAAATGGAACATATTCCTAACAAGCAACAGAGGAATTCCCATTTTACCTGAATGCCAGCATGGCTGCACAGGTAAAAGTCAAACTCAGTAGGATGGCAGATCTTAGAATCTACAACAGTACCTGTGGAATTCACATAATGCACGGCAAAATCAAGGAAGAAGCTGTCTGAGAAGTTTTTGTAGCTGAGATGCTGAGATATGCGAATTACTTACCAGGTAATATATTCCCACTCTTGTCAACTGCATTCCGGTCATTATGGTTGTTAGCAAACAATCTAGTATGATGGCGTTTCTGAACCACAACAAATGTCACAGGAGGCTGATAGTTTGGCTCCAAAGATGCACATGCCTGAGTTTAAGTAAAATGGAAGGGAAAAAGACAAGCCCACATAATTTCACAATTTGCCCAAGAAGCAAACAGAGAAGATACGCGACAAAGAAGATTTGAAAGGAGTTAGAACTTATATACAGTTTTACCTTACGAATAGCATCAAGTTCATATAGTAAGACTTGATAGAACTGCCCTTCACTGACCCCATCCCTGCAGATGGAGAAAGTATGTGTTTATCATATATCAAGCATGGCAAAGCAAATGGGATAGGAGCAGAAGAATACGACAATACCTATAGAATATTATGCGCTGAGGTTTCTGCCCAGTTGCTCTACGGAAGGATATAAGCAGTTCTCTGAACAAATTACATAATAGCAAGAGAAAAGGATTAGATCATAAAGCTCAATAACAAAGTTACCTCTAGAAGATAAAAGCAGCATGATTTAACTGAACAAATCATCAATATAACATACAAGCCAAAAGTTTAACAAAAGAAACAAATGGGAGGAGAAAGAGCGGAGGGAGTGTTGTAATATGATGGAACATACTTGATCATTCCACCAGACACAGTTCCTCTTACAGGATCCTGCCAAGTCTTATAAAGATCTTGGATGAGCTCCTGTCGATGAGCCTGAGCACAAACCAAACCAGCATATTTTGTAATCTCGGGCCAATCTTGAGAGGCGACAACCTGCATTTAGAATAAAAGCAAACCACCTTTCATTAGTGATAGAAGATGGAAATCTTTACATCCAATCGGGATAAACAATAAAATTCAACCATAAGCAAAGGTGATGAAATAAATTCAGTATCATACAGCAGCAATAGATGGGCTTGAATCCTCTCCTGGGTGAGGATGGGTAACATCAGCCCCAAAAATGATAGTAGGCCGATCGCTGACCAGAGGTATGCGCCTTGATATTGCATCAACAAGCACCGTATTTCTCCCTCCAACCTTAACATTAATCTTCAATGCCACATTTGCCAGATATTGCTTACTCATTCTATACACATGTTTATGTAAGCAACACTGTGAAACAAGCCCAAGATCTGTCTCACAGATTCGTTTCAAGTCACCTGTAAAATAGAAAATTGAATTAAATTCAAAATAAAAGAAACAACAATTTAACCAAGAATCCAAAAAAGAGAAAAACCAGGAAACATGTATGTATTCAGTAGGTGCCATACCATAGAGTGAACCATTATTATCTGGCAAAATAACAATAAGCAAATCAAGCTCCTTGCCCTGTGGCTGGAGTTTGGTCATGGCATCATGAAACCTTGTCTTCAAAACTCTCTCCACCTGATCAGGACGTGCAGTAATTGGTGGAAGTACTGGTTCCGGATTAAATGCCTACATAAGACGATTAATCCAAAGTTCAGAACAAGAATTCATGTCAAATGGATGCAATAAATAAATCCCTCAGCAAAATCTTTAGGAACCAGAGACATGTAGAAATGTAAACCAGTATATATCAAAAAACATACCATGCCAGAAATATAGCACATTTGTGCAAGCTCCTGGCAGAACCCACGAGCCACACTCTCTTGTACTCCACGTGAAAAATTTATGCAAATCCAATTGTTGACAGTTCCACCATTGACCATTTTCTGTATTAAAAGAACCATAAATTCAAGAAAATTACTGAGTAATCGCATGGCATCATTGAATCATTTGCACGGGATGAAGTCAAAGCAAATGAAAAGGATGAGCACATTTATCTGACACCATTCGCTCCACAACTTGATAATCAGTATGCACACGTTCATTATGACATGTAAATAAACAAGAACATACACATGATATGAATGTCTATTAAACCTATTAACATGAGAAGATAAAAGAATAGCCTCAACCTTCATATATTATGCCCTACAAATGAAGGGTAGAACAGACAAAAGGTTCCCAATGAATGATTTCATTAAATGTAAACACAGGTCAACAACCTTATCACTTGTAGATATTTGAGACTTCGGTAGATATTTAAAAACCCTGGCCTTATCAGTCTCTATGTTTTTTAGAGTAAGGGGAAGCAGGGAATCCTGCCCCTCTCTGAATAAATCAGTATCCAGGTTATGTAAAGGATAGGCTATTTAAAGAATAGAAAGCTTAGTCTCTCATATGACATCTATCAAATCAGTATGTTAGAATAAGAACAAAAAAATTGCACTGCATGATTTCAAAATAGAGCAGGAGCACTGAATCAAGAAACCACTAGAATTAATCTTTAAGATCCCAGTGATATCCCAAAAATAAACACAAACCACCAACTAGATAACAAGTTTGGTTTGGAAATAGAAAAAGTCCTGACAGTATCTCAATTCACAAAAATAGCAGATAATCCTGCTTATTAACTGAACAGCAGTATAAATGCCAACAAGATCATCTGAAAATAAATGTTGATGTTTTTTAAGTAGAATATACCTTATTCATCATATTCCACTGGCCAACTTGAGGCAAACAATCCTTTTCCCTTCCTGTATCATGGTATTTAAGCTACACAAAAAGAACACAAGATTGATGAGCTATATATCATATGCAACCATAAAATCAGAACCTCTACAGAGATAGTTAAATAAAATGGATGAAATCAGATACACTACCCATGGAGCAGGTAAAATGCGAGCTTCAACTGAAGCGAGCTTCTCACTGATTTTGATACCAAACTCCTTAGCATAAGGATCCTCGTGATAAGCATTATGGTGAACCGTCTGAGAATGGGCACATTCAAGATGTAAAAAATACTGACATACACACATTGCAAAAGCTAAATTTACTGGCTCAATGTATACTTTCAATACAATGCTACAGGACACAGGCCTGATAATGCATGCATGTTAAAGGAAAAAACGCCAATGTTACAACACCACTGGATGCAAACATAATTATTTAAATAACCTCAGCCAAGTAGTACAGCATAAATAGCTCCACTATGTATGAAATCATACACACCCCCATCAGCACCTTCTTGGTCACAAAACTGACACAAAATAGATTAAACTATGACGAGGAAAGAATTTGCCTTTTTTTTTCTTTTGATAGGCAAAAAGAAAAGAATCTGATTGAAATGCAATTATTGAAAGAATTAGGCTCTTTTTTTTCTCAGGAATGTTCTCAATTTATCCATAAAAGCTAACATTCTCTTTGTTACACTGCCCCTTGGTGAAATTGATACGACATCACAGCTATTTATAAAGTTCAATGAATCATCATGTTCATGTTTAAATAGGAAAAATTTGTGATAATAAATCAATCACATAAATTTAAGAGATAGCAGGACAAGATAAAGGCTTAATTAAAATACAATTAGGAAAAAAATACCAAAGTTACGACTCATAAAACAGAAATAAGCCTACAATAATGGTAAATTCAAATGTGGGTCAATAATAAAAACATGCATTAAAAAACTTAAAACGAAGTGCATCCTAATAAAGGATTCATAACACAAGCCACAACATAGAACAGTCAAAATAGAAATAGAAAGTACTAGAAATGCACACCTCCCAAACCATGAGCATCCAAAAGTGTTAACAGGAATTGATGATCTCCAATGCCAATCAATCAAAATAGAAATATAGGCCAAAACATAAAGAGACAGAGACGATATCGTATGACTAAACCAATGAAGAATATGAAACCATAGAAAATACTATAACTTTGCAACATCAACAAACCTGCATTATGTCAAGCTCCCTTTCATGAGGACGCTGACAAGTCACCTTCAGTAAAGCAGTAATCTGCCTCTCATTCAACCTCTTGGAATATCTTTGGCCTTCAACAATCTTGCAAACCTGGATTTACTCACACAATTAGCAAGCGCATCCATAAAACAATCACTGACAAGAAGTGATGTATATATATGTGTGTTTGTGTGTACCTCCATTGGCAAATAATTTGGCCTCTGTTGATTTCCCACTTGCAGACAAGGCCATTGAGAATGCTGAATGACAAACCCATATGTCTCATAGAAGTACTCAACGACAGATTTCATGGTTCCTCTATCATCAACAGGAAAACTAAAACAAACAGCAACCCATGTCAGAGCAGCAAATTATATAGAGCATTTCAATATAACCAATGATGCATACAATCTAAGACAAAAAGTAAAATCATGAAGAATCCCAACATAAAACACTGATCCTTACGTCAATTCACGCGTTGCTTGTGATGTTAAGCCAGATATACGATATTTTCTGCGCATATTTCCCCGATGAGTAACTTCAACTTTGACTCCTCTGAGAGCCTTCTTAATCTGCCAAGGCAAATATACGAAGGCTGCATTGTAAAAGTAGTTTCAACAAGTCGACTGTCGAAGAACTACATAACTTTCTATTAAAAAAGTTCAATTTGAAGACAAACAATGTTGTTGAGCGGTAAACTAACCAAGCTACTAGAGCTTGGCTAGACTAAAAGCTTGTTCAAGATCATTCAAGTGGCAAACAATCCAAGTTCAATAACTCATTTGAAACTTGTTCATTTTGAGCAAAGCTCAACCATCCTACAACTAGGGTCAGCCTGCCTCATGAGCACTCAAGACCAAAAGACGAACCAAGCTACTTGAGCCCATCTGGAGATCAGCCAATTAAAGGTTCGCTTGAGATCATGCATGAGATATATGAGCCAGATTCAAACCCATTTCAAAGCTTGTTAATTTTGCAAGCAAGCTCAAACAGCAAGCAGCAAGCAGCATACTACTCAGCTCAGCATGTATCCTTTACAGCCATAAACAAACAGGTTAAGACAATAATGGCCAAAATGAAAGCTGACTTGTCGTAGCAAATAAAAGACATAAGACAAACTAATTTAAGCACAAAAAAGAAACAACCAGGGTACAGGAAAAGCAAGAAAAGTGCAGGGAAGATAAGTATACCTATAATGTGAAAAGAAAAAAAAAACACTATCAAGATAAAGACAAAAGAACAGAATCTAACCTTTACACGATCAGCATCAGATAATGGTCGGGAAGACACATCCCGATTCAGAAGCTGTGTCACAAAATCAATGACAGGCAATGGCTCAATAAAAGCAGTCGAGGACATATCTGCGCATTAATGAATATTAAAGTCATTAGATGCCCGAACTTTTATAGAGGAGATTGTGGGTATAATTCACAACAAAACAACTGCACAAATCAAGGGACCAGTAGAAAGGACAGCACCATATGATACATAGCCAGATGCATTCAAAGTGCATATAGATGAGTATTACCAATATTCAATGACAGTCCCATCTGAGTTGGCCGAATGCTCTGATAGAAACCACGCCAACTTTCCAAACCTTCACCCAATGGCTGCCTTCTCCCTAGATCAGGAGAATAAAATGATCGCCCCACAGGACAGTACCTACAATCAATCAAAATATTAATAGTTTCCCAATATGCAAAACAAGGAAAAATCCCATGTTTGTGCACAAATTAAATTCAGAGAGAACACAAAATCCATACCTAGTGGTAGGCAACTCGCGCAAAACAATGTCAAGAACCTGAAGAGCTTCTTGGGGAGCATCAGCTTGCCTCCCCTGTAAGAACAGTCCTAAATGGTGTAGATCAGCACGTGCAGCCAGTTTGATCACAACTTTGAATTCCCTCTCTCTCCTGCATCAAGAAAAGGGTAACCAATACAAACTAGATACACAATCAATTGCATGGAAAAAAAGGAAGGAATACAAGAAGGAGAAGAAGAAGAAATCTTCTGCAAAACCTGGGGGCGCCTGTTCCATCATCTTCATCTATGAGAGTTATCATAAACTCTTTTGAAATGAAAGGAAGCGGCCCAGCAGTATACAGACTTTTCCTTCCATCGTAGGCAGGGAGTCGCTTTCCAAGATGTGACTCCCGATACAATTTCACCAGCTGTTCCATCACAGCACGGTTCACCCCCCTCGATGTAACCTCCGGATTAATTGACACCTAACATGTGGTAGTAAATTGATTCATCTACATTCATTTCTCAATAGCAATTACAAAAGAAATGCATAAAAATACAGGAAAAAGGCATACGGTGAGAGAGCACATACATCATACTGGTGTAAATCTTTATCTGGAAGTTCAGCAAAGAAGTGATTAGCCTTGACTATACACTTCTTACCAGTAACTCCCTTGCCTGGACGAAGAGGAAACCTCATTGATTTGCTGGAGGGAGCGACAGGTTGAATTGCCTGGCTGGGAGGCACCTCTTGCTGGATAGAAACCTTCTGTAGCTGCTGTGTCAATGACTCAGCAGCCTGACGTGATGAACTGGCTTCAGAGGGAACACGATGAGGAGTTCCCCCGGCTGCATAACTCGCCTGCGTAGCTTGGTGCAGATCGGAACTTAACGGCTTAGAAGGAGGGCCACCTGAAGAGACTGGCTCTACCCCACGGCCACCACCCACACGAGCTCGGCCTCTGCTCCCAGACTCATAAGCAGCAGCTGCTGCAGGAGGTTGCTGAGGTGGTGCTCCTCCTCCTCGACCCCGACCTTGATATTCAGTCGGGACAGTGTATTGCTGTTGTGGAGCCACTCCACCACGCTGAGGACCCCGGCCACCTGCATACCCACTGCGCCCACTTTGTTGTGATTGAGGACCCCAACCTCTACCCCCTTGAAATCCCATCCCAGTAGCTCCTTGTTGTGGTGATGCTGCAGGCTGCTGAGAACCTCGGCCCCCTCCACTACCACTACCACTACCTCCACTAGCTTCCTGAGTGGACTCCGAGCTCTCCCCACTGCTGGCAGTGGGAAGTTCAGTTCTCCTCTTCCTAACCATGATAATAACTGCAAACACACAACAACCCCAAAAAACCAAAAACAAACAAAAGCAATGAAAGTCCAAAAAACAGGAGGAGCTATTACTCTGAAGCATGTAATAATGACCGTGAAAACATAAATAATCCAGAAGGCACCACTCCATAAAACCCAAAAAAGACCTAACAAAACCCAAAAAGATTACAAGAAAACCCTTGATTCAATCCAGGGAAGCTAAATGAAAGCAAACACAGGAGAACAAGGAAAAAAAAAATCTTTGGATCCATAAAAACCCAAAGCAAAATGACTCATAAATTAGCACATGTCTCTCTGTACCAGTGACTACAACCTAAATTCACATCACAAAAATCAACAAAACAAAAGGTATAAAAAAACAAAAAAAGGAAAAAAAAAATAACAAAAAAATCCATTCAAAATCATCACAGAAATTATGGACCATATCAAACACAACAAAAAGATCCATACCCTACAAACCCAAAACCAAAGCCATAGAAAGTACCATTTCCAATTAGAAAAAACCACAAACCCTAGCAAAAATCCACCAAACCCTAAAAAAGGCTTCATCACAAAACCCTAAAAGCAAAGTCAAAATCGAAAACCCCAGCTCGATACAAAAGATCTAATCCCATGATTGCACCAACAATACAAAAATCAGATATTAGCATTAAAAACAGCAAAACCAGACAGATCCGCAGGAAAGCAAAGCATAGAGACGGAGTAGACCCGATCTAAAGCAAAAAATGAGACCAAAAGCGGTAGAACAAGAAGCAGAAACCCTAAAACCACTAATATTTACCTCAAAACCGCTATCGGAAAACCGCTCTGCAGCCTCTGTTGTTATAGACTAAAGTGAAAAAGGCACACACCCACAATCGTACCACTAGAAAACAACCACCACAGTGGTGCGTTTTGTATTTGGGAGAGAAAATGAAAGAAAAAGAAAAATTAAAATAATTGTACTATTGCGCTAATAACAAAATGTGAATATAAATAATAAAAGAAATGTATTCAAAGAGAGAGGTAAGTGGGTCGGGCGTTCGTCTATGGAAGCAGACTAAAATCCTCAGCTATGCCATCCACACCCTCTATTTAAAGAACTGGTAGGTGTTTGAAAATGACAAGTCCGCCCTTGACCTTGTGGATTCCATTTCTCTCTAAAATGTCTCTTTCCTGCTCTCGTACAGACACCTCGGATGCTCACGTGGCTCAGCTTTTCCTCTTTTATATTAAAAAATTTTTAATTTAAAAAATTAGAAACCCAAATCTATTTAATGATATTCTCAAAATAAATTTAACATTAATTATTGAAGTTGATATGAAATTCAAGTTCCTATCTTCAGAAGTAAAATTATTCATCAAAATTTAATTTTTATTTTTGTAATAAGATTTTTAAAATAGAGGAGTATTAGTTTAATCCAATATTTTCTTTTTTTTCTTTTATTTATTTATTTAATATTTAATGCTAAAACTATTTAAAAAATAAAAGAATATTAATACATATCTTTATCTTCTTTTTCATAAATCATTAAAATGGTTACAATTTAAAAAAAAAAATGATAACATTACCTACAAAAATATATTCAAAAAATCTGATATTTTAAGAATGATATTTACTTTTTAATATTTTATATTTAAAAAGAAAAACGACAGCTTCATTCCCAATTTCCCATTACCAACCCAAATAGAACAATTGTCATTCTCTAACACGACCATGGACCATGGCCGTGGCATGTGCTGGCGTGGCTGCCAGCTCAGTTCCCGCCTCTTGAAGTGGAGCGAGTCACATGATTGGTCACGCCTCGTCTCGATAACACCACGAACCGTAGTGTCTCACCTTGCTCCCGTCGCTACACGCGCTCAAGTACAAAAATAAACAAAGACTCGCCTGGTTTGTGAGAAACCTGTAAACTTTTACTATAAGGGTTTGTCGTGTTTTGAGAATGCCGTGCACGCGCTTCCGGAGAGAACGGGAAATGCCACTTTTAATTAATAATCAGGTCAATTGAATTATTATTGCCAAACAGTGTCCAATCAACGTTAATATCGATATTAGGACTTTATAAAAATAAAAATATTTTTTTATTTAAAAATTGAATGTATGGTTTCTAGAAGTTTCTTTATCCTGTTTTCACTCGTCTCAGAAGTTTGTGGTGAGCGGTGTCACTTCATCCAACACTCCATTGGAGCGTTGTAGAGCCGTCGGATCCTTGCCTATTATCAACGATTTCTTTTTGTTTTTCTTTTCCCTCCCCTTTGGAAATATTTGTAGGAGTAAAACGTTACTCTCAGCAGGATGCTGAGATGCTGAGATGCCGGATCGTACGATTTCTTTTCTGCGGATATTATGTCCAATTCAATAAATTTATTAGACAAAAATATAATTTTGTAAAACTCCCATTTTTCAAAGACGAAATTATTAAAAATTATTAAATTTAAACTTGTTATATTTGATTTTAACCACAGTCATCGTCGTGCTTTCCTTCGTCCTTTTCTTGTCTTCCTTCCATCTTTTTTCCAAGAAGAAAAATTTCAGTATTTATTGTCATAGATAGCTACACATCAGAAACTTAAGCGTCCCGCATGGTTGAAAAATCACAATAAGGTTGAATAAAACTAATTTCTGTTTTGATTCGGTCTTTATGCCTCTCAGACTTGGGGTCAAGAACAACTACCTTCACCTTCTTGAAGCTTGCATACAATCCAAATCCCTCACTGAAGCTAAGAAAATCCACCAGCATTTCCTCAAGAACACCAGCAACGCCGACAGCTCTGTGCTTCACAAGCTCACCCGCCTGTACCTCTCATGCAATCAGGTTGTACTCGCCCGCCGCCTGTTCGATGAAATTCCCAACCCAAGTGTGATTCTTTGGAACCAAATCATCAGAGCTTACGCTTGGAATGGACCTTTTGATGGGGCTATTGATTTGTACTACAGTATGCTCCACCTGGGTGTCAGACCCAATAAGTATACCTACCCATTTGTGCTCAAAGCTTGTTCGGGTTTGCTGGCCATAGAAGACGGTGTTGAAATTCACACCCATGCTAAGATTTTTGGGCTTGAGTCTGATGTGTTTGTCTGCACCGCTTTGGTTGATTTTTATGCTAAGTGTGGGATTTTGGTGGAGGCACAAAGATTGTTTAGTAGCATGTCACATAGAGATGTTGTTGCGTGGAATGCGATGATTGCTGGATGCTCTCTATATGGTCTTTGTGATGATGCCGTACAGTTGATTATGCAAATGCAGGAAGAGGGCATATGTCCCAACTCTTCGACAATTGTAGGGGTTTTGCCAACTGTTGGTGAAGCCAAAGCCTTAGGCCATGGGAAGGCATTGCATGGTTACTGTGTGAGGCGGAGTTTTGATAATGGTGTGGTGGTTGGCACGGGGCTTTTGGATATGTATGCAAAGTGTCAGTGTTTGTTGTATGCCAGGAAGATTTTCGATGTAATGGGAGTCAGGAATGAGGTAAGTTGGAGTGCAATGATTGGAGGGTATGTCACAAGTGATTGTATGAAAGAAGCGTTAGAGTTATTTGATCAAATGATACTCAAGGATGCTGTGGATCCAACACCAGTTACTCTTGGGAGTGTGCTTCGGGCATGTGCAAAGCTGACTGATCTCAGCAGAGGGAGAAAGTTACACTGTTACATTGTTAAATTGGGGTCTGTTTTAGATATACTGTTAGGCAACACACTTCTTTCGATGTATGCAAAGTGTGGGGTTATAGATGATGCAATCAGGTTCTTTGATGAGATGAATCCAAAAGACTCGGTCTCTTTCAGTGCCATTATCTCTGGATGTGTGCAGAATGGTAATGCAGCAGAGGCATTGAGTATTTTCCAAAAGATGCAGTTGTCCGGTATTGATCCGGATTTGACAACCATGTTAGGTGTTCTTCCTGCTTGTTCCCACTTGGCCGCTCTGCAACATGGCTTTTGTAGCCATGGTTACTTAATTGTTCGAGGCTTTGCCACAGATACCCTAATTTGTAATGCTCTTATTGACATGTACTCCAAGTGTGGGAAGATCAGTTTCGCTAGGGAAGTTTTCAATAGGATGGATAGGCGTGATATTGTCTCTTGGAATGCAATGATAATTGGATATGGAATTCATGGGCTTGGAATGGAAGCACTTGGCCTATTCCATGACTTACTGGCCTTGGGTTTAAAGCCAGATGATATAACATTCATTTGTCTCTTATCTTCTTGCAGCCATTCAGGGCTTGTCATGGAAGGGAGACTCTGGTTTGATGCCATGAGTCAAGATTTCAGCATTGTCCCAAGGATGGAACATTGCATTTGCATGGTTGATATTCTTGGCCGTGCTGGATTTGTAGACGAGGCTCACCATTTCATCCGAAATATGCCATTTGAGCCTGATGTTCGCATATGGAGTGCTCTGCTTTCTGCCTGCAGGATCCATAAGAATATTGAACTTGGGGAAGAAGTATCTAAGAAGATCCAGAGTCTAGGACCTGAAAGTACCGGAAATTTTGTTCTTTTATCTAATATATACAGCGCTGCTGGAAGATGGGATGATGCAGCACATATTAGGATCGCACAGAAAGATTGGGGTCTCAAGAAAATCCCAGGATGCAGTTGGATTGAGATAAATGGGATTGTTCATGCATTCATTGGGGGCGACCAGTCCCATCTGCAGTTGTCACAGATAAACAGGAAACTAGAGGAACTGTTAGTGGAGATGAAAAGGTTGGGCTACCGAGCAGAGTGTAGCTTTGTCTTCCAAGATGTTGAGGAGGAGGAGAAGGAACAGATCCTTCTTTATCATAGTGAGAAGCTAGCTATTGCTTTTGGAATTCTTAATCTGAAGGCTGGCAGGCCCATTCTTGTTACTAAGAATTTGCGGGTATGTGGTGATTGCCATGCTGCAATAAAATTTATGACTGTCATTACAAAGAGAGAGATAACCGTAAGAGATGCAAATCGGTTTCATCATTTCAAGAATGGGACTTGCAACTGTGGAGATTTCTGGTGAGAAATGTTTCCATACTACCTTCCTTCTTTTCAACAAAGATAGCAAGCTACTAGTTCAGTAGAGAAAGAAAGGACCAGTTGGGATCGAAAGTAAGATACCAGTTTGGTCAGCTGGCCAAAGAGCATTCTGCTGGATTCGTAGCACATTCTTCATTAATGCAGAAACCAAGGCACCAGCTCAGTCAATATGCCTAAGAGGATTCTCTCAAGTTTGTGGCACATGTTAAGAGATGGATTCATCATCTCCCTCCTCCTCCCTGTCAAAACATTCAAGTACATGTTCAGGAAGCAGATCTAAGAGCATTTTATTGAGTTTGCGGAACATGCTAAGTGGAGGAATCCACAGTTCTATCCAAAAGGTCTAATACGGCCAAACAACCTTGACAATGAATTAGAAGGGAAAAGAAAACAAAGAGAGTTTTATGGCTTGTTTGGCAAAGTTCTCGAAGATAATTCATTATTATTTTCATGAACAAAATTCTATTTGAGAATATGGTTCTAAAAAACAATTTTCTCTATCCTATTTTCCATGAACGTGCTATGCATTTATGTTAAGTGCAATGTTCTCTGTCTGTCTCCTTGTTATTTGTTTCTGATTGTTTATAAGGATATTCTATTAAAAAAATTCAAAAACACCTTAAATTTGTTCTTAAAAAATTAATTTGTTTTCGTAATAAATTTTTTAAAAGTTATTCTCAATCCAAAATTTGTCATAAATATTGTCTAAGGTGGTGTTTGGTTTTTAGCTAAATAGAAAAAGCTTTTTTAGCTGAATAGAAAAAGTCAAATATTTTGGCTTTTTCTATTCAACTAAAAGTAACTTGTTAATATCGTTCAACACAACTAAAATAAACTTATTATCAATGAGTTCAGTTTAGTTATATTGGACAATGTCAATAGATTACTTTTAGCTAAATAGAAAAAGCCAAATATTTTAGCTTTTTCTATTCAGCCCAAACACCACCTAAGTTAAAAAACTAGAAATGCTTTTAAAATCATAGTACAATTATTATTTTGGTTTCAAAAAAAAATGTAAATAAATAAATTGGTATTTAGGTAAATTTAGAATTTAGAAATTTTATGAAGATTTGAGAAGAAGAAATTAACCCTAAGATGAGTATGCTCAAATAGGAATGGATTAGGGTTATGAACTTATAATTTATAATTTGATGATCAAGTCGATTTCATGATTATAAGTTCAGTTTATACCGGACTAGACCGGAATAGGATTATATACATTCTCATTATGAGATCTAGTCATTCGAGCATATCTAAATAAATACTATGTTTACATATGAATCTCTAAGTCTTTGCATTCCATTGAGGATAAGGAATAAGCATAATTGTGGGGAACTTTGAGAATAGTACAATGTGATTATGAAAATTTTTGTAAGTGTACTTTTGGATTAAAAATAATAATAATATGGTGTTGTTTGCAAATAATAAGTATTTTTTTAAAGTCATGCAAGTTGCAAAAGTGTTTTTGGTATAGAGTTAAATAATAAATAAATATATGCTTAGAGAATAAATTTATCAAAAATTTAGTATGAAGGATTCATTTAAATCTCTCTAGTGATTCATAGGAAATTTCTACAACGTTGTTCCCTTAGTATTATCCAATTCAAGTTAGGGGAATTCTATAAAAATATGTTTTTTTTTTTTTTATAAATGATCTAGGATAAATATTTGTAAATTCTAAAAAATGTTTAAATAAGTTTGAAGTACTAAATTGAGAATTATTTTTATTTGACTATATTTTGCCTGATATGTGCATTTTTTACCTTATATGTTTAGACAAGCTCAAATTTATGTTGATGATATAGTTTTTGGAGCTATCTTTAGTGATCTTGCCTTTACTTTTACAAAAGAAATGAAGACTGAATTTGAGATAAGCATGGTAGGTGAATTAACCTTCTTCCTAGAATTGTAGATTAGGTAACTAAAAGATGGAATCTTTCTTTTTCAATCCAAATATTCTAGGAAGTTGTGAAAAAATTCGGTCTGGAATCCTCTAAACACTCTAGGACACCTATGACTTCTACCATTAAGCTTAGCAAGGATGCATCTGGAAAAGATGTTGAGCAAAAACTCCATAGAAGTATGATAGGTAGCTTACTTTACCTCATAGCAAGTCGTCCTAACATATCTTTTAGCGTAGGAGCTAGTGCTAGATATCAAACAAACCCCAAAAAATCACACTTAATGTCTATTAGAAGAATTATTTGTTATATAAATGGGACTTTTGATTATGGTTTGTGGTATCTCTATGATTCTTCTCTTAAGATTGTTGGATATTCTAATGTTGACAAGGCTAGAAATATTGAGGATAGAAAGAGCAGATTTGGTGATTGTTTTTTTATTGGTGATTGTCTTATGGCTTGATCGCTTGGCTTAGTAAGAAACAAAACTCTATATCCTTATCTACTATCAAAGTTGAGTATATTATTGCTGGGAGCTATTGTATGCAACTCTTGTGGATGAAGCAAATGCTTAAGGACCATGAATTGAGCAAAGGACCATGTGCATACACTGTGACAACTCTAGTGCTATGAATATCTCAAAGAATCCTAGTCTTTATTCCTATACTAAGCAAATTGAAATTTGTAATCATTTTGATTAGGGATCTTGTTGAAGAAAAGGTTGTTTCTCTAGAGTTTATCCTCACTGAACATCAATTGACAAATATTCTTACCAAACCCTTGGATTTTCTTAGGTTTGAGTACCTTAGGAAATCCTTGGGCATATGTCTAATTAATTGATCATTATAGGTTTAGGCTTCAAAGGTGTTGAGCTTAGTGTTTATACTATTTTTTTTTTCTTTGGGCTTTTTATTTTTTTATATTTTTAGGCATATGATTTTTGTTTATTTATTTGATATATTAGCATAATTCGTAATACCTTGAGTTTGTGATTTAGAAAAATATACTATATCTACAAGATCTGATGTGGATGGAATCATAGATTTTTGTTAATCACTATTGATGTATTTGATTCCTAATAATTAAATGTCTTTGTATATGAGAAATTCAATATTAGTTGCATCTTGTACTTGATCAAAAGGGGAGACTTCTTAAGTGGAACGCAATAAAGTAGACTTTGATTGCTTTGGAAGGATCTATTGTCATGCTCAAATCTTATTATCCACATACCTTGTTTGACTATGATCATTATTTGTTTCCTGAGGTGAGTTAGTACAAAATATTGTATCTTTGGTTAAACATAACTCATACTCTTTCCAAGATTCATACTTTTAAATTTAAGCTGCTCACTTGCAACATTTGGAAACACCCCAAGGTGGATACAAAGGCAATCATGAATGAAAAAAAAATAAAAATCTATTGATCATGGTGTACAATGCCTCTATTTTCAAAAGAAAAAGAAAAAAAAAAGAAAAAAAAAGAAAAGAAAAATTGATATCAAATTAAAGGGGATTCAAGTTGTGCTGTATGTAGATCAACAAGACCATGTTAAACATAAATTCGACAATCTCAGTTCAAATTGATTGGATGTGTTCTTTAATTTGATCAAAGACATGATTGAATCTCTTCTAAGTGATTAATTTCAAAATATAGAACTAGATAGTAAGTCGTATTCCCTTGAAAATCAATACTTATGTTTCTATGTTGGCTCTCTTATACATTGATGGTTGATTACTACGCTCTTTTATAGCTTGTTATAAACTTTTTAAAACATTTTTGAGTAGTATTTATTACCTTTTAACTCAATTGGCACATTAAAGACCCTTGCAAATGTTACTAATAAGTTTTTGGCCAGTTTTGATATTTTTGGTAGCTTTTTTATCATTGAAGCGAGCCAAGAATGAGGGAGAATTCTGTATAGTCCATGGCTAAGCAAGTTGAAGCTCAAACACATGAAGAATCCAAGTTTTGGAGAGCTTCGCAGCCTTTGCTAAATCAATCAAGTATGCAAGGAAGAGAATCAGAGAAGAAATCTATCATCTAGCAATTTCGCATGGTTATGCGAAATTTTCGCATAACATGCGAAATACCAAAGGAGTACAAGCTGCAGGACAGAGAGCAAGACTAAGGAAAATGAATTTCACACCCTATGCGAAATTTCGCAAGCCTTGTGAAAATCCTCTTGTGTAATTTTCAGATATTTTTTCACCGACTCCGTTAGATTTTTATCTCGAGATATTTTGTGTAATTACCTATTTTCTCCTTGTAATCAACCAATGATAGGATTGCTTAGTTAGGAAGGTTGGAAAAATCTCTCTATATATTCTTTTGCATCGTTTGTAAATATATAGAATATCATATAGAATTTTACACTTGTAAATTCCCTTAGTAATAAATATATAGAGTCTTGCTCTGCCTTACCTTCTCTTTTTGTATTTCATTTTCTTTCTAGCCAAAAAACCTCTAAGGATGTTTTCTTAGAGGATGAGTGGCTAGGTTTTTCGTTTCTTGGACTGAGGGAAGCTAGGTAAAGGATCCAGATACAAAGGTGGGAGTTTTCCTTGCTTTAAATGAGGAGAGTTGTTACCCGTTAATGGTTTTTGTTTCTTTTTTTTGTTTAACTTAAAATCCCTTAAAATCACTTGGGCCAATACTTGGTAAGCTTTTCGGACTCCATGGAGATCCATTAGTTATCATTTACGAGCCTTTGATGAGTAGTCCAAGGTTAGAATCACCTTGAATGGCCAATACTTGGTAAGCTTAGCAGACTCCATGGAATCCATGGATGTCTAGTAGTTATCATTTGCGAGCCATTGGAAGATGATTCACAGTGAGAGGTCTTTAGTGTTTAAAACTATTAAAGGGAAGCAACTACAGTTTTTCATGAACTAGTTGGATCAAATCTTAGTTGCTAAATACACACCGGTTCGGGAGATAACCATCCTTTATGTTATCTTCCCCAACGTGAGAAAAAGATCTAGAATCTCCCCCTTTGCCTAAGGAACCTGAACCTAGTGACCTAAAACTCCGAGAAACTTTTTCTTTGTAATCAATTTCAGTTACTATGTTTGGTTGACCTAAAATCAATCTTTTTCACCCAAAATTATGTTTTCTTTTGAAGCTAACTTTTTAAGGAAAAGCATCATTACAGTACCTTAACTAATGTCACGTGTACTATGAAAACCCATCCTTGTGGACGACCCTAGAGCCACTATACTATGCTAGCTATGCTACCCTAGTGTAAGGTGATTAAGGTTTATAAATTTTGTTGATAACACCCGTTTGGGCCAGAATCAAATGGAACAGCCGCTATGGGACGAATCAATGGTTATGCATTGGGTTTTCGAAACTGAGATTATGATTAACTTTGATCTTTGATCTTGAAACTTCATTCTTGATGGATTGATGTGTTCTATCTAAAGTAACTTACTTCATCTATTACTAATTGAGCTAAGGTTGAAAGTTTATAGACTTAATTATTTGCTTATTTTAGTTTATTGTTAAAATTTGTTTCAATTGGTGTCAATCCTAGTTTTTAAGTTAGTTAGTTGAGTATTTTATCCCTTGTTAGAATTGAAATTAGGCTTTGATTGCTTGAACGTTGCATCCAATGCTCAAGCCTTATCTAATGATTCTATTGCTTAAGTGCTCTTAGTTACATTCAGCGGCACATCTATTGAGCATCCCGTTCGAGCACTAATCTGCATCTAGCGGTACGTCTGGGTATAAAAACCCATTCAACACACTTTTTGCATTTAAAACATTTTCTTATTCTCTCAAGTGCTTTGGGACTCTATGTTTTGTCTTTTGATGTCAGTTTTCATCATTTTACGTGTTTTTGACTTCATAGTATTATTTTATAATTCATTTAGAACATTTTCAACGATTTAGTTTTTCTTTTTATTTTTCTCGATTTTTGTGCCCTTTAGCATTCCCTTAGCTATGTCTAGCCATAGGCATAAGTGAGAGGTGACTCCTCTTGGGTCACCTGAGCCCATTGAGGGCATCTCTTTTCAGGGTCCTTTTGACCCTTCTGATCTTCCTATGGAGTGTTACTACTCTCAAGAGTCTCGTGATCATTTTTATATTTCTTTTAAGAGCTGTCATATTGAGGTCAAGTGTTCTATAAACCCTCATGCCTTCTAGGACACTATTCTTCCTTCCATTCTTAGAGGGAGAGGGTAGGATGCCTTGCTTACCTTGTAAGGATCTTACTATCCTCTTCTAGTTTGCTTGTTTTGTACGAACATGCATACCATTTCTCTTGGTCGCTCCTTTTGAGTGACCATGGTTCGAGTAGTGGAGCAGGATGCACTCGTACCTAAGGTTGCTCTGAGGACTCGCTCTAGTCAAGGTCATGCCAGATCATCTAAAGCTTTTCATGGAGCATCGTCTTTCCCACACTTAACTTCTCAGGAGATGGATCCCATGCCTATAGTGCTTCAGAGGCTGGACCCACACGACACTCAACTCCATGAGATCTAAAGTCAGTTGGCCTACATTATTTCGTAGATCCATGCTTAGAGCGGTTCGAGCTTCTTTCCCCATCCACCTTCTCCTAATGTTTAGATATTTAGTTTATCTTTATATATATCTTTTGTTAATATAGATGTTTATTCATTGCTTATCTCTTGTATCCAAAATCAATTTTTGGATATATATATATGTTGTTCATTTCTCTCCTTATCTCTCGTGTGCTTTCTCGTCTTTATATCTTTGTTATGTTGCCATTTTTGTGATAAAAAGAGGGAGAAAATTGAATTACTTAAATAAAGAAAAAGGGGAAGAACAATGAAAATATATATGAAAAGGGAGACAACATTGAATATATAAAGGGGAAGAACATTAAATATTTAAAAAGGGGAGTTAAAAGGGTGAAACTAAAAACTTATTAATTTAGGGGGAGTTAGTTATTTTTTGAATCAATTTTTTATATTTTTTAATTTTTTAATTCATTTATTAAGGGAATTTAATTGAAATATTAGAGGAAATTGAACTTGAAACATTAGAATAAACCAAATCAACCTTAGGAAGCATGACTTTAAGGTTCAACAGAGATACCTGACATGAATTTTTATTGCAAAATATTATTGTTTAAATTGTGTATTTTTTTAGAACTAATCTTAATCTAGAAACTTCTTTCCTAGGTTTTCACTACTTATGTTATGGTTGGTGAATGCCCCTTGCGCTTTACCGTTAAATTATTAGGTCTTATCTAGCTTCTATTATGTTTGGTTGATTTGCATATATCTACATTCCTCTCAAGCTTTGCTTTGTACTTTGGTGTCACTATAGGAATTTGTTCTTTATTCATGCTTACACAAGGTATCAAGCAAAACCTCCAACTATCTTGTTTTGCTTTCATGATATTATTTTATCCCTCACACTGCTTTACTTTTGGCATAGTTTTTTGTAAGTGTGCAAGTTACAAAGTTGCAAGATAGGTACTACAAAGCATTCCCTAAGTTTATTTTTAATTGAGTGTTAACGTGTGTTATGTAAACTTGGTGGGTTTATGTAACGATGTTTTGTCACAAAATTACCAAAGGGGGAGATTGTTAGGACATTGAGTCTTGTTTATTTGTTTCCAATTAATGTTTGTCCATAAAAGTCTTTTTAAATAATGACTTGCTCTCCATTAAAGATCAAGAGTTGTTATTTGTCCAATCGGGAAGTCACAGGTATGTCTAAAAGGTTTGGCTTGTGGCATATAAGGCTTTCTTGATGTATAAAAGTTTCGATATCATTTTTGTACTTAAAATATTTTAAAATGATTTTTAAAAGTAAGTAGGGGCTACTCAAGCAGTTAATCTCACTCAAGCGGTCAACTCGCTTAACGGACCACTTAAGTAGAGGACATAAGTAGTCTAAGTCCACTCAAGTGATCAAGACAGTCCTGTACAATTTAGAAACGAATTTTGGATGAATTTCACTCAAACTCTAATTTGGAAACTTAAGATACTGGGACTCTTTGAATTTTACCTATAAATACCTCCTTTATAACTCCTTGAGGGTTGGAGATTCGGGCTAAGAGATCAAAGATTAGAAAAATCATAGAGATCTTGGAGATTGTTGAGAGACCTTTTATTCTTTAGAGGGACTCCTTGTGAGAAAGCCTAATTGCCACACCATTCTCGTTCTCTCATTTAAGGATTTAGATCTTTAAATTGTTGGTTGAAGTCCTTAATCCATTCGGAGTGGCAAAAGAATCTACTAGGGAGCAATAAAGAGTTGTTGCGTCACGGACGTAGATCAAGTTGTAGGTGCTAAAGAGTAAGTCGATTTTTAGGATAAAGCAACTAGACAAATCTGTGTAGCTTGATTTCAAATAGTAGATTTAGATTGATAGGTCTTATACCTTGTGATTTTTTATCTTCATAGTTTGTGAAGGTTTTCCACATAAAAATCTTGTGCCTCATTATCTATATCTTTTTATTTGATATTTTGTTTGAATTACTTAGAATAGGTTAAATTGATTATCCCTAATATTTCATAGGGTTTTCATAAAAGGTGGATATCTATATATTCCTGCGTAGATTTTATTTGATTGATTTGTTGGGATTGTTATTGAGGTTGTTAGAGTGGTTATCTTGGTGGTTATGGTTGTTCTATAACTAATTATTAATATCCCTAACATTTTTTAGGATCTCCTTTGGATATTAATAATTAATTTATTTTATCCCCAAATAATCTTTGGATATCAATTAACCATAAAATTCAAATTTTTGTTAGTTAAGATTTGGGGTGAACTCACTTTTGGACATCATGAATATCCTTGTGATATCTTGTGATTGGAAAATTTTGATTATAATTTATAAATATTGTTTTAAACTTTTAAATTACCTATTCACACCCCTTTGGGTGTTTCCTTTTGGACTTTCAATTATTATTCGAGTGGTATTTAAACAATAACCATTTTTCAGGAGAGAAGGCAAAGTGTTACGTTTATAAACTTGTGGGTTGTGGCAATGAGTGTTTATGATAATCAAATAAGTTTGGAGACTATTATGCTACAAAATGTTTGATTGGATTGATTGGGATTTTGTTGCCTTTTTTCTCATGTAATTATTTCATTTTGATATGAGTTCCCTTTTCAATTTTAAGCCATCTTTTCCCTTTTCATTTTTCAAAAATTTTCTTCCTTTCATATTTTGTTTTGGGTTCAAGCTTCAAAATCAATGGTAGCTTTCTCTACTACCTTCCAATAAATAAGGCCACCTTCATACTCTCTACTCGGTTGGGTTAAAAGTTCTCCAATTTCAATTTTGTGTTGGCTAGATCACACACTTGAGTTGGAACTATGGAAAGATGCTTATTTACACCACTAACTCTCCTCATTAGGGAAATAAATTATGAACCTAGAAATATGCATGAGTTTTAGAGAAGTTTGAATGGTTTTTAAACCTTAAAAAGATATAAATGATTGTTTAATATGAGAGTTTCTTGAGGTTTTTTGCTAAAAGAACTACATACAAGGTGATTTTGTCTCACTATGATTGAGGAGAGTAGACCCTTTCATATCATACTGAAAAAAAAAAGTGAAAAAAATTTATGATTGGGTGGAATCAACTAGTAGTTCATCACAAGGCAGAGTGAAACATATCGAGAGCGGAATATAGTGAGAAATATGAAGAGCAAAGATTACCAAGAGTGAAAATATCAAGAAAGGCTTCTTAGTTTAGTCTTTCTCTCCTTTAAAAAATCTTTTCTCTGTATTCAAAATCTTATATCAAGTTCAAGTTCTAGATTCAAACTCTTTGTATCGATATATTATTTTCAATATAATTTTTCATTTCATATTCAACTTTTGTCCTTTATTTTATGCTTTAAATCATTTATTTGCAGAATTTTTTTTTTGATTTATGAACTATTTTTTGTCCTAGGTTGAAATGATATCAAAGCCAAGTTCTGCTTAAGAACTTAAGTGATATTACGATTTGGAATAGTTTTTAATGATTGATTGAGTCTTGAGTTAGTTCAAATTGAATTTTCTATGAACGGTTTGGCCAACCTAATTAGTGGTGTTTAAAGGGCAGAAGGAGCGTAAGTCCCATGTTGATCCACTTGTGGTGGTCCCTGTTTAGAAAATTATTTGAATTTAACAAATAATTAGATTGTGATTATTTTTTATGACAATGAGTAATATCATAAAGGAATTAAGCAGAGCTAGTTCAACCAAATCTCATAAGATAGATAGTTTTGCATTGGGTAATTCTACATATAATTTAGATAGTTATTTATGTAAGTTAGACAGTTCTTCATATACTTTAAAATTCATTAGCTACATTATTCATTCGACAAAATTTTGCTAGTAAAAATTTAGATTCTTCATCATCTAATCAAATAAAAATTAATAATTTAAAATCAAACGTAGAAATGCTTCAAATTGAAAATTAGTTAAATAATTTGTCAAATATTTTAAACTTTACGCCAAAAGTTCTTATTTTTGAACAAGAATTTTTGTCGATATCTTCTACTCATTTTGACAGGCATATTTTTATATATATTGTTAGCCCAAGGGTTCTCCAAATCAGGTTTTGATGATAACAAACTATGGTTAAGTTACTAATTGGTTTGAATTATAAAGAATTTCAGGTGATAATTTGAAAATTCATCAAAAGACCTTATGGATGCAAGATCAAGACTTTTGGAAGGCCTTTAATCATAGGAAACATATGTAAGATGAATGCATGAGTGCACTTAGGATTTATATATCATTTCATGCATCTTTGAAAAACTCGTTTTATGCTTTAAAGTTACAGTTTCATCAAAACCCGAGTTTTATCAAATGAACCTTAAGTAAATCACTTCAAAATTGGCATATTAATTTACCTTAAGACCTTGCCTAAGTGTTAGAAGAGAAAAGACCAGTAAAAGATAGGTTTTAGGGCCAAAAATGGTGAACCGGTTGAGGCACTGGCCAACCAGCTCAATCGGCTTGGGGTACTGGTCGATTGGTTCCATCTTCTCGGTCGATGTTCAGTCGAGGAGTGCAAAAGCACTCTCTCTTCCAATAGCCTTTCCTCCCTGATCAAGGTATTTGCCTTCCCGGTCGACCTCCGATTGAGGTCCAGTTGACCTCCAGTCAAGGTCCGGTCGAAGGTAATGGTCACCTGCCAAGCATTAAATGCTCCAATAGCTAGTGAACCGGTTGACCCCCATCTCGACTAGTTGAGGCTGCTTTTTGATTTTCTTGGTTCCCGAGGTCAGAAACCTATAAATAGAGAGCTCCACTTCATTTATGAGCAAGAGAATACTTGCATTTATTTGTCTACCCGCTTGTTCTTGCCTTAAAAACTTTCATTCCTTTCTTGGTGCATTAAATCTTTATTTGCATATCCTTTAGTGCACCTTTGTGATTCATCCTAGCCTTGATTTGTATTTGAGCCTTTGTTGAGCTAGGTTGAGAGATTCATTCTTGTTAGTTGAGTGTTAAAGCCTTCAAGTGAGTTGAAACTTGAAGAGATTGTGTAAGAGCCCATTGGAGCCGGAATCCAAGTGTAAAGATGATTAGAAGATTGGTTGAAGCTTCAAGTTAGTGGAACCTTCACTCGGTTAGGAGCTTGAGGAGAATGGACGTAGGCAAGGAAGTGTCGAACCACTATAAAATCTAAGTTTGATTTCTCTAACTTTATCTCTTTATATTTGCTTATCTTGTGCTTAAATTTGTTGTGTTTAAAAAAAAATTTTTTAAAAACTCAATTCACCCATCTCTTAGGTGTTTTTCTCATTTAAGATTAGCCTTTATTTTCTTATATATAAATACTATTAAAAAAATATTATAATTATAGAAAATCTTCTGTTTTTGTTCATAACACTGAATGAATTAAACAAATTTTTTTTTTCTTTCCTTACAATAATGCAAAAAGAAATTATTTCAAATCTCTAAAATCTCAAGTTACAAATGTTTTACGATAACAATATGAAAATTTTATGCAATAAATCAAAATGAAAATTTCATTTTTCCATTGTTTTTTAAGTTTAGAAAATTTCTTAAAAGAATCACAACATTAACAATAGAACAAGGAATTAAAAAATTCACGAAATCACCCTAGTAATATAATTTTTAATTTAAAAAATTTAAAATTTAATCAAGACGAGTCAAATTCTAACAAAAATGAAACAAATTTAACCAAATTTTGTTTTCTTTTGCCCTAGGAAAGGTAGGAGTAAGAAAAACAACGTAAACAAAAGAAATAATTTAAGACATGAATAAATATTCAAATGCATACAAACAAACAAAACAATAAAATAATGAAATAAAAGAGATAGATGAAACAAATGAAAAAGACAAACTAATAGAAACAAAATCATTAGAAATTGAAATAGAAAACCAACAAATAGTAACATGGGAAGAAATAAATGAAACAAATAAAGTTCCAACTAATAATAAAATTAAAACAATAAATAAAATTCAAAATAAAGACAAAACAATAAATGTGATCTCTTCAAGATTAAATAAGCAAATATTTTTTGATGTCATAGATAAAATAGATGATGCAAGAACACAAAAATAATATTTATAAAACTTAAAAGATTTAATGATTAAAGAAAATACCAATAAATTTCAAGAATATAGATCTAGTTACTATACTATGAGTGAAATATTTAATAGATTTAAAAAGATTTACAAATCAATAATTATTGAAGATTTATAAATTGAAATACAATAAATAAAAAGAGAAATAATTTAATTAAAACAAGAAAATGAACAAATAAAACAAGAAACTTTTGGTGAAACTTCTAATCCAAGAATAATAATCCTAAATAAGAAAACTCCTATCATTAATTCAATATTTATAGTAAATTTTCAAAGATGGTATATAAAAATAAAATTAATAGTTGAAAATTTTGAAGTAGAAATGATAGCTCTAATAGATTTGGGAGTAGATATGAATTGTATATAAGAAGGAATAGTACCCACTCAATATCATGAAAAAGCAGGCAAAAAAATTTACTTTGCAAATGGTAGTAAACTTGAAATTGAATACAAACTCCAAAATGCTCATATATGTCAAAATAAATATTATTTTAGAACTAAATTTATCCTAGTACAAAATATAACTAAACCTTTAATTTTACGAATTCCCTTCATTACATTACTTTATTTTTTCTAAGAAAGTCAAGAAAGTATCAAAACCACAATATTAGCAAATATAATCCTTTTCTCCCTTGTATATCCATTACTTCGAAAAGAAATACATCAAGTACAAAGTGATTCAATAAATAAAAAGATAAATTTAATTAAAAAAATAAGCCCATATAAACTATTTATTCAAAAAGATCCACTATAAGAAAATAGAAGAATAACTTTTAGAAGACAAGATTCAAAAGAAAAAAAAAATTCAAGATATTTTTCAAAATGAAATTTGTTCTAACCTTCTAAATGCATTCTAGAAAAGAAAGAAATATGAAGTAAGTTTACCATACATTCAAAATTTTGATGAGTCAAAAATACCAATTAAAGTTAAGTTAATACAAATGAATGAAAAACTTTTTGAATATTGTAAAAAATAAATATATTCATTATTAAAAAAGAAATTGATTTGACCTTCAAAATCTCCTTGGAGTTGTGCTACCTTTCATATTCAATATGCTATTGAATTAGAGATAGGTGTACCCAGATTAGTCATTAATTACAAACCTTTAAACAAAGTATTATAATGGATTAGATACCTAATACCTAATAAACAAAATTTATTTAAAAGACTTGATAGTGGAGTAATCTATTCAAAATTTGATATGAAATCATGATTTTGACTAGTTCAAATTAAAGAACAAGATAGTATAAAATTGCTTTTACCGTCTCTTTTAATCATTATGAATGGAATGTTATGCCTTTTGGTCTAAAAAAGTCCCTTTTGAAGTTTAAAATATAATAAATGATATTTTTAATTCTCATTTCAAATTTATTATTATTTACATAAATGATATTTTAGTATTTTTTGATTCATTAGAAAAACATTTTATACATTTAAAGAAGTTTTTTAGTTTAATCAAAGAAAAGGGAGTGTCATGCTTTGCTCTAAAAATGAAATTGTTTCAAACAAAAATTAGATTTTTAGGTCATGAAATTAATTAAAGAATGATAAAACTTATTCAAAGATTAACAAAATTTATTGATAAATCCTGATGAAATCAAAGATGAGAAACAATTACAAATTTTTTTATGATGTTTAAATTATGTTTCTATCTATTTCAAAGATTTAAGAATCATTTTGTAGACCCTCCATTTTGTCCTCTTAGCACATGTCCTATAAGGTATTTGTCCCATATTTTACAGCAATTCCTTGGTGGCCCATTACTACTCGTGTAGTCTATCTTTTCTAAGCCACCTTGGGGACTATGGTTGAGAGATTTATTTAACCCCATTGTGACTCTTGGCAGCCCCAATTTAGACTTAGATTCACTTAAGCACCCTAGGCCCACTTAGGCACCCTAGGTTCATTTAGGTACATTTGGCCCATTAGGCATCACCTTAGCCCATTTAGACACATTTGGATACACTTGGCTCATTAGGCACCGCCTTAGGCCCACTTAGGCACTTTTCAAGGTTTAGTTTCACTTAGATTTGTTTTCTTGTTTTTATTTATTTATTTATTTTATTGATTGCTTTTAGGATTAAGTGAGTTTTGATATATTTATATTATTTCATCATTATTATTATTAGTATTTTTGTTTATTTATTTTATTTTATAATTGCATGAAATGATTTATTATTATTATTATTATTATTATTATTATTATTATTTTTGGTGGTTTGAGTTTGACACTTCGACTATTATTATATGTTGCATTAGTTTAATTCTTCTTATTATTATTATTAAATATATCTAATATTTATTTATTTATTTTTAGGTATGTATGCTTTTATCTATGTATTGATATTTTCCTATTTGGGATTTAAGGACTTCTTGAAATTTTAATGAAAGGAATGTTGACTTTGAATGACGGGAATGGTTTTGACTTCATGGATTCTTGCTTTCTTTTTTGGATTTTTTTTTTATTGTTATTTTTCCATATAGGTGGAGTCAATCGGTAGGTGTGCAGAAGATGCTCATGGAAAGGGACCACACTGTTTTTTTGGAAAGGTGGATTCGGGGCGTGAAAGCAGAATATAAATAATGGATGAATGAGGATGATGTTTTTTTGGGGAAGATACAAAGAAGGATCAGAATTTTTTAGAAAGGAAGGAGAAGGACACACGGGCTGGTGGATGACTGAAGCCGGTTGTTGGGAAAATTACCAAAGTGGTTTTGGCAAGTGAAAAGGAAAAAGAAAAGACTTAGCATGTACGTGGACGGAATGAGGGCTAGGTCTAAAAAAAAAAAAAAAAAAAAAAGAAAAGAAAATTCTGAACGTGCATGGAAAAAGTATGGGGGAGGCTGGTTTTTGGAAGGTGAGGCTGTGCAGGAAAAGATAGCATATTGGGTGATGGAGTGGGTTGGTTTTAGGGGGAATGGAATGGAGGATTCAGGGCACGTGAAGGGGCACCATTGAGAAGGAAGAAAGAGGTAGCAACCGTAAAAAAAGACAAGAATTTTTTGATATTAGGAAGGAGAAAAGAGGATAACTAAGGTGATTTTCTGGAAAAGGGGAGCACTCTACAGAGAAAGGAAGAAGTTGCAGCCACATGGTGGAGGGAACACAAACACAGGCTTGCCATCTACAGGGGAGTCCAGGGGAAATTCACATCTTGGAGAAGAGAACCATCAGCCGGTTGAACACGGGTTTCTCGCTGAGAGTAGTCCACGCATCAAATCTTCATCTCCACGAGCTGCATCCATCATCAGTCCGCGCATCTGCTCTTCATCCAAACGACTCCATATTAGGTTCCGGAGCGTGATCTTACACTGCAAGTGTCATGGCTGCACCCTGCGCCATACCAGTCGCACATCTCCGGTGATCACCAAGCCGCCACCTCAGTTTCTTTGCCGTCAACATTCTCTCTTTGCGGCTCCGCGCCTCATCCTTTCTCTTCCCACTCTTCCTCCATAGAAAGCACCTTCAACATGCACCTCCACCTGAAGGAGATCCACTTACACGGCTGCCACTTTGGGAAGAACAGTCCACGCACTTAGCTGCTGGGTAAGTTTGGTTTTTATGCTGTGTTGCTTTTAAAAAAAATATAAAAGTCTGGTTTTATTCCTATTTAGATTATTATATTGGGTTGAATGCTTTATTGGTCCAGTACGTTTTCTTTAATATGGCAGCAAGAATACTACTTTTTGGTTTAATTGTTTTAGTTATTATATTTGGTGTACCATTTTCAATTTGGATTATTATATTGGGTGAGTGGGTTGATATGTTTATTAGCTTCAACACGTGTTTGTTTTAATATGGCAATACAATCTCACATTTGTTTAATTTTTTTATTCATCACGTTAAAGGTTAGTTTTAATGTATTATATTAAATTCATAAAATATGATTTTAGGTAGCTTTACTTGAAAAAAATAAATACATATTTTAATCTTTATTTGATGTGGTTTTGATTCATTTAATTATTGATTGTTTATTTATTCATTTGTTACCAATTTAATGCTTTGTAATTTATTTAATTATAATTAAAATTGATTCTATAGGTTAGAGATTTGGTTTTAAAAATCATTTTTGTTAGTTTTTAATTTTACTTTAGGTTTAAGCACTTTTATAAAATTTTAGTTCATTAAAATAATTGATCATATACATGTATTTATCTACTTATAAAATAAAATTGATTCTATAGGTTATGGATCTAGTTTTAAAAAATCATTTTTTATAAATTGATTCTATAGGTTAGAGATTTAGTTTTAAAAATCATTTTTGTTAGTTTTTAATTTTACCTTAGATTTAAGCACTCTTATAAAATTTTAGTTCATTAAAATAATCGATCATATATATATATATATATATATTTATCCAATTATAAATAAATTATTTTTGATTTATTATTCTAGCTTGAAAATTATGTTTTTGTTCAATGTAGTTACAATTTATTTTCTTAGTTTGACAAATTAGTTTTTTAGTATTGGTTTGGGCAATTTTTGTTAATAATGGAAAAGTTAAGATTTTTTAGAGTTTAGATAATTTGTTATGATAGTTAAAAATTTAGAATTTTGATTAGCCTTATTTTGGTTCTCAATTAGGAAATTCATAATTTCTTTTAGTTTAGTTTTAATTTATCTTTTAGTTTAGATGTTATTAAAATTCAGTTTATTAGTTCAATTGATTCCATGTCACATCTTTTCATATCTAAAGGTTGTTAAATTTAATTCATGATTCATTCTTTTAGTTTATTAATTTTAGAATTTAAGTTGGTTAATTTATTTCATTCCGCGTTGATATATTCATGTTTTAAAATAAATAAAGAAAAAAATTATTTTAGTTTTGATTGATCCTGCTTTAGTTGATATTCTTTAGAGTTTTAATTAATTCGATTGGTTTCATATTGTTTAGTTTATGTTAAGATTTTTTAATTCCATTTTTCTATTAATTCTATGCTTTCAAATTGTAGGCTATTAGTTTAATCTATCCCCATGTTGTCATTTTGTGTTTAAAAATAGTTCATTTTAGTTTTTGATTAATTTTATTTATTTTATGTGTTTGTTTTTTTTTATTTTTTTATTATTCATTTGTTTAGTTAGTCGATTAAATTTATGACTCCAAATTGTCAATATTAGTTGATACGTATCGTTTGTACTATTTTAAAGGTCACATAATATTTAGTGCTTGATTAAGTTTATCTTAAGATTAAATGTTGTTAAAGTTTCAGTGCTTGTAAGATCTAAGGTTTCGGTTTATCACTTTGGTCATCCTTTGTCAAATTCAATTTTCGGAGGCTATCGGAAAATAGTGAAGATTGGCCCCCATTCCCACCACTTCAATTTTCTCGGTTGCCAAAAAAAAAAAAAAAAAAAAAATCCTATTTTATGATTTTGTTCTCTTTTGTTTTGCTTGGTATTTTGATTCATACGTTTTATTGTTTGCGAACTAATTTCTTTTATTTTTAAAAACATAACACTATTCTCAAAAGATCCCTTTAAAAATCCATTTTAAAAAATTCATTTAGAGCTCTTAGAATCAAAATCTCATTTTCTTAAATAATGTGCAACCATGTTTTGATCGGTTTGCATTTTTCTCAAATTAAAAATGAAATTACAGTTTTAAGTAAGACATGAATCCAAGCTTGTGGTCCCAAACAAATGGGATGATCCTAAGCTAGGTTCGTGTATATCAATAGGGGAATTGGTGAAACCCCTACATAAGGAAAATTTTAAAACTCACCTTTGGTGCTCCCTTTGCTATTTGATGAAATCATGTCCATTTATCTTTTTAGGAACTATATAGAAGATATAAGTGATAACTGATGGTTTTGTGTACTGTGATAATTTTTTTTTTCCATGATAATTAGACAACAAGCATGCTAGGATTTGTTATTTTATCGTTTGTTATCTAACCCCTCATGTCTTTTGGAAGCACGTTATGGGTTATCTATGCTATCCAGGTACGTCCGCTGTCACCTACCTTCTAAATTTTGTAAATATGATTGTCATTGTAAATTACACCTATGTTTGAGAATGCTTGGGATGTCTTGATATTTGTTACATTGTTTGATCATTCATGATAAAATGTATGTTGAGTGATATATTATATAAACTAACAATTGATGTTTTATGATAGCGCTTAAGAAGTGGTTCAGGTACGCACCCTAAATCTTCTATATGATTGTGATTGATTTTCTTGTTAACATGTTATTTTTATTTATTTTTAAATCACCAAGCTTACTTAGGTATCTATAATTAATCGATTAATTGCCACATTTCCCTCAACTTAGTTAGTAGAGACCTCTATAGGGCTTAGAGGGGTGCTACCTTTTAAAGGTACCTTCCCAATAGGTGACCTGATCCCCAGACCTAGATTCGGGTTTTTCAAAGACACGCCTTTCCAAAACTATGGAGTCACTTCTTTAGGGTTTTCTTTCTTATTTTATTTTCCCTTTAAAATAAAAATAAAATAAGTGGCGACTCCGACCTTTTTTTTTTCAAAAATTAATTTTTCACAAATAAAAAGCGAGTCTCGCCGATCGAGTGGGGGCGCACGTGAAAAATGCGGGTCCACACATTTGCAATTGTATATTGAAATAGTCAAAGAAATTAAACAAAGAGTCAAACATTTACCATATATAAATATCTTGCATCCTCATGCATTGCTCATTGTAGAATTAGATGCATCTAACATAGGTTAAGGAGACATATTGAAATAAGAGTACAATAATCAAGTGCATATAGTTATATATCATTTAGAGATTTGGTTGGATGCTCAAATAAATTATTCAACTGTTAAAAAAGAAGTTTTATCAATAGTTTTGTGTGTTTCAAAATTTCAAGTGATTTGGTAAAAAAAATTAAAAATTTATTATAAAGTTGTAAAAGATATTTTACAAAAATATGTTAAAATTTTGGTTTCAAAACAAATTTTTGCAAGATGACAAGCCTTACTATCAAACTTTGATTTTGAAATTGAATTTATCAAAGGAGAGTTAAATTCCCTTTCTAACTTCCTTACTCAGGAGTTCTAATAAGGTAAGGATTCTTAACCTTAATAGTTACTTCTGTTAGGCCTTCTCTTCTTTCTTTCTAAAAGAAAACAAAATCTTCATATGCAATGACTTCAAATGTTCATCCTTCCTTTCCATTGACAACTTCAAACTTTTTTGAAGTACTGAACCAAGATTTTCCTTCTTTACAACCTTAAAAATGTTTTATTCAAGCTTAAAATCCAATTCCATTTTTTTTTTTCTTCAGAGTTAATCCAAACCTAGTATTGTTTCAACATTCTCTTTTTCATTATCTCTTCAATATGGTCAATATGTTAGAAAATCTAAACTAGAAATTGCTTTTATTTAACCTAAATTCAAATTTGAAAAAATTCTGAAAATCCTTCCTTATGTCTTTACTTAAGGAATCCATTTTGATTTAAATGATTTGTTAAAAACCAGTTAATTCTATGAGTTCATCTTGGTTGATACTAATTTAGCCAAGATTACTCATAATGTTGATAGAAACAATCCTCAAAGAATCACATTCTCCAAGTTTCAAATTGTAAAGGCTTTATCTATTTCTTATTGGAGTAAAAAGCTTCACCTACAAAGTTTTTTGTCAACCTTTCCATCCTATGAGTTTCAATTACATAGACTATATAAATGCTTAGTACAATATGTTTTATTTATAAAATTATTAGCATTCATGGTTTATTCAATTTTTGAAATGTTGTAATCAAGTCAAATTTCTTGCTTGGTTTTAAAAATGATGGACTTTCTTTAGTATAATTGAGTTAATATTCCCTCCAGAAATTCACGATGAGTTCAACTTTTATAAAAGCAAGACTTCCACCAAGTCTCTTTCTCAACCAAGACTCTTGACATTTTGTTCCAAATTAAGAATTCTTGGGATTCTAACTTGGAAGAACAACCTCCTCCTTTTCCCCTTTCTCTTTCAAGAGAATTTAATGCCAAATGGTGGGACAAATTTAATCAAGACTTTTTATATCAACAAAAAATTTTGAAAATAATTTCAAGACCTAGTTCTTCAACTTCAAAAGCCTCATCAAGCATTCCAACTCAAGTTCTAGCTAAGCAGAGTTCCTAACCATGAAAAGAAAATGCTAAGCTTCATTAGCCATTGCTTCAGATATAGAAGAATATCATCAAGGGCTTATCCATTCTCTTAAGCAAATTAATGATAATCAAGGTAATGAAGAAAATGAATAAGTAGCCCTTTTTGATGATTCATAAGTGAACCCAAAATTCATCTTATATGATGAACTTATTGTAGACCCTCCATTTTTTTCTAGTAGCACATGCTATCTTGTGCGTTCTGATTACTACCCAAAAAGTGCATTTTTACACCTTTAAATCATTATGTTTTAAGCACTTTTGTGTAGTAGTTCTCCATTTTTATTCCAATTGGCATGTTAAGGACCTAGCAATGACTTCTAATCATATTTGTGGCTAGTTTTAGTGTTTTGACAGCTTTTTGGATCATTAAGACAAGTCAAGTAAAGGAGAGAAGCAAAGAGGAAAATCGAGCAAAAAGAAGAAAACGGAGTGAAGCTGAAACAGAGGACTGCAACTGCAGTCTTTCTTCACACTTTTGGAGCACTTCCCGAAGTCCATTTTTTTCATGCTATATACCGTTGGAAAGCTCTGGAAGTCAAGAATCCAACGCTTTAAACCGTGTACGATTTGGAGCTGAAATGAGGAAGATATGGCCTTCGGAAGACAACTGTGTCAAGCTGAGAGCGAATTTCGCACCAGCTTCGCACCAGCTTCGCACCAACTTCGCACCACCTCCGCACCAGCTTCGCGTGGTGCGAACTTTCCCCTGTTCCGCCGACTCCACTTTAGATCTTTTCTTTTGTATTTTTTTGATGGAAATTCCTTTCCTATCCTTGTAACTAGCCAATTACAAGCTTGGCTTTTGTAAAGACTATAAGATGGGTGGTAATCACCTCTCGGATAAAAATGTTATGCTGTGTGATTTTTCACACTTGGAAAAAAACAGGGCTCTCTCGTTTTTCCTCTTCTCTCTACTATTTTCTTTTTCTTGGAAGCCAAACAACCTCTGAGGATGATTTCCCGGAGGATGAGAGGCTAAACCTTCGGTTTCTTGGAGTGAAGGAAGCTAGGTGAAAAGTCCAGAGGCAAAGGTGGAAAACTCCCGTGCCTTAAATACCGGTAGTTGGAGTTCATTAATGGCTTTCCAATCCAAAGGTTTGCTTTAACTCCCTTAGAATCACTTTGAATGGCCAATACATGGTAAGCTTCAGGTCTCTATGGATGCTTATTGCTAGATCCATATCAGTCCATTAGTTATCATGTACGAGCCATTGGAAAGTGGCTCAAGGTGAAGACCCATAGTGTTTAAAGCCATTAATGGACCTTGACTACCATTTCTATCGACTTTTTATGGATTAAATCTTCATTGTTAAACCTATACCGGTTCGGGAAATAACTATAGGTTAAATCCCCAATGCGAGGAGAAAAATCCGGAATTTTCCACTTTGCATTCTGAACTTAATCCTAGCAACCCTTAGCTCCGGGAAACTTTCTTTCTTCCATTTTTATTTAGTTATATGTTAGTTTAGTTCCAAACTCCACTTTCAAAACAAATTTTATTTTCTTTTAAACTTTGAGTTTTTGACAAAGGAAATCATCAAATTCAATTTCTAATCCTGAGTCTATCACTGATAGAGTGAAAACCCATCCCAGAGTTCGACCCTAGAGCCGCTATACTATAGTAGCTTTGCTACGCCAGTATGAGGTCATAGGTTTTATAAATGTTTTTGATTAAAAGACCCGACTGGGTCCGCACGAATCACGTTCCTTCACTTTTCATTGCCTTATAGCCATCCCATGGTAGCCTATTGTCACTTATTTGGTTTACTATTTTTGAGCCACATTTGGTGATTCCTTGTTGAAGGATTTATTTTTTTATGGATCCCAAATTGACTTTAGCGATACTTTATCTTAGTTCATTTAGATGCATTTTTAGGTTTAGCTCATTTAGATATATTTTTAGGTTTAGTTCATTTAGATCCATTTTTAGGTTTAGCTCACTAGTGACACTTTAGTTTAGCTTATTTAGTTGCATTCTTAATTTAGCTCACTTAGTTGTATTTTTAGGTTTAGTTCACCCAATTGTACCTTAGCTTAGTTTACTTAGTGGCACCTTAGGTTTAACTCACTTAGTTGCACTTTAGGTCTAGCTCACTGAGTTGCACCTTAGGTTCAACTCACTTAACTATACTTTAGCTCAACTCACTTTGTTTCACTTTAACTTAGCTCACTTAGTTGCACTTTAGCTTATTGCACTTAGTGGCATCTTAGGCTTAACTTGTTTAGTTGTATTCTAGGTCTAGTTCATTTAATCTAGCTCACTTAATTGCATTTTAGAAAATTGTTAGTTACACTTTAAGTTTAGTTGCACTTTAGGGTCGTTCATCTAGATGCATATTTAATTCATTTCATTTAGGTGCACTTTAGGATAGTTCATTTAGATACCTTCCTAGTTCATTACATTTAAGTACACTTTAAGGTAGTTTATTTAGGTGAATTTTAGGATAATTTATCTAAGTTCACTTTAAGAAGTTTTTTTTAGATACACTTTAGGATAGTTTCATATCACCTTGCATGACATGTGCATGAGAGTGATTTGGGAAAGCAAGAATAAGATTTTATAAGGTCCTTAAAGATGTACACGACATTGAAAGAAAGCATTGATATTTTAGAGACTTTGGAGAGTTTAAATTAGGAAAGACTCTTGTGTAGGTTTCTTTTTAAGAAGACACGATTGTGGCATGGAGATTCTTTGGGTTCACATTTTGAGAGGACTCTTTAGGAAAGTTGTAAATTGCCAGAGGACTCTCTAATGGTAGACTCATGGTTGCATTATTTATAAGGGACACATTAGGAAGGTGGAAGAGAATATCACTCACCATTAGAGATATCAATGGCCATAGAGAGATTTTTTAGGAGAGGCAAGTTGTCATTGAAGATATCCACGACCATAGAGAAATTTTTTAGGAGAGAGGGGCTGCAATTAGAGATATCAATGGCCATAAAGAGACTTTTTAAGAGAGGTGGGCTGCCATTGGAGATATCCATGACCATAAAGAGATTTTTTTTTTTTTTTTGAAGAGGTGGGCTGCCATTAGAGATATCCATGACCATAGAGAGATTTTTTTAGGAGAGAGGGGATGTCATTGAAGATATCCATGCCATTAGGAGATTTTTTCTTGAGAGACATTGGAGATCCATGCCATTGAGATAGGGATTTATGGATGCCACCAATTGATCCTGAAAGAAGAAACGAAGCATCTTGAGAAGAAAAGTTGAAGTCTTGAAGATCAAGAAGGCAAGATTCAACGTAGGGAAATAAGAAAGGAGTAAGCTTGCATCTTTTCAAGAGGAAAAGGTATGTTCTTTAATTTTCTTGATATCTTGATTATGATCATCTCTCCATCTCCTTCATCTTCTTCCATCTTGTTTAAATATAAATATTAGGTCTTGTTTGGGGTAGATAATGAAGGTCACTTTGATTGTTGATGACATATGGATGAAAAGTCGATCAATGGTTGAGTGAACTCATGTTGATTGATGTCTATTATAATTGGGGTTAGGATTGTTTTCTTTAGAATTATTCTCACTTTATTAAGGCCTTTTGACAATACATGATAAGTGGCTAAGAAATTCGCTATTTGATTTTTTATTGTTTTTTATCTCATTTTTGGTTTTGTTTGTTTGTTTGTTTGTTTGTTTGTTTGTTTGGGATGTTTAGATTGTTTGTTTGTGTTTAATATTTTGTATTTGAGTGTCTTTAAAAATTACTTTTTGTCTTTTTCAAACCTTTTCCTTAATAGATTGATCCCCTAACTTTTATTATTGATTCATATTAGGTCAGTAAGGTAAAAAATAAAAATAAAAAAATCATAGTTTTCAGAAGACATGCAACCAATTTCAATCAGTATGCATATTTCCATTGATTTTCAAACAAATTTCGATTTTGTATATATGAATCCAAGTTCATGGCTCCAAACAAATGGAGCGATTCTTAGCCTTGATGAACTTATTAATGATCATACAAAGTCAAGGATGAATGAACTAAATTTGTGTATATCAAATAGGGACTTGGTGAAACCCTACACACATCCAACTTTCTAAAGCCTGCTGCCATTGTTTATTATATTTCTAACCATTGAATTGAAAAATTGGAATCACATGGTTTAGGGTTTTTCTAATTTTTTTTTCATGCTTGGAATATATTCTTAATATTTTAAACTTGTCAATTAAACTTTATTTCACTTAAAATCAATTTTCATTTGAGAGATCTAAATTGTATTTACGCAGGTCTTGTTTTGACTTGAACTGATTTTGTAAAAATAAATTATTTCTTGATTTCCTTAATTTTGTTTGATATTTTTCCTCAATCTAAACTTCTTGAAGTTAATTTTAAAACCCTACACTATTGAAAACTGATTCCTCAAGTGGGAGAAAAAAATATTTTTTCCTACACCTACTATACTAACCCTGTTATGTATTAGGGGGTTTGGCTTTATTTAAAAATTCTTCTTGTGTGATTTAATCATATTGGTATTTTTTATTTGTAATATAAACATGTTATACATTTTATTTATTTATTTATTTTGTGATTTTATCATGCTTCTAGGTTAGTCAAATAAAATTGTTTTGGTATGCTATTGAAATCTGCCTTATTTTTAACCAATATGCTTGTGATTACATTTGGTATTAAGTGGAACATAATTTAATGATTTGAGCTTTTAACTTAGACACATAGGAGATATTGTCCATTTTTTTTTTTTTTTTTTTTTTTTATGGTGAAATTCCATTTTTAGATAATTTTTTTAGGATTTATTTTGCAAGTGTCTTTATTTTGACCAGCGTTGATTATTCTGTCAAGTGTCCCTAATGTGAATTAATCTGATATTGATTGAAACATAGTTTAATGATTTGGTCTTTTGGGTTATAACTTAGACAAATAGGAACTGTTATCCATTTTTTTTTTCATAATGAAATTCTATCTTTAGATTTTTTTTTTTTTTGAATTTATTTTGTATGTTCCTCTATTTTGTCATGTTGTTGAATGTTTTGAAGAGTGATGATAAATTTGATTTAATTTTGAATAATTGGTGATTAATTAAATTATTTTGACACTTAGGTCACATTTTAGACACTTTAAGGATGATGCCTAATTTTTATTTTGATAAAATACCATCTCTAAATATTTTATTCTGATTTATTTTGAGAACACTTCATTTATGCCCTATTGTTGAGTATTTTGCTCATTTTAGTTAATTTTCCTTTTCTTTTGTATAATTGTGAGTTTTTTAACCTTAATTTATATTAAGGCTATGTCAGACACATCAAGTACATTTCTTATATATATACATATTCATTTGAGTATGTTTTGTGGATGAATGCATGCTCGATTCTTGTTGCTTATGCATTGTTATCACTTTTTATTTTGGGTTAGAGCTGATTCATGTTATGTATGATATGAGAACTTATATTGTTTTATGAAAGCACTTTGCTTGCTATTAAGGTATACTCCTTTCCTTTCTTATTTGTTCAATTATTTTGACATGGATGTCTTGGTCTTGGGTGCACTACAATCCTCTTTCTTATCATTATTGCTTTGTTCTATCCTTTGTATCTTGTTATCCATGATTAATTGATCAATTTTCATAGTTACCTCAGTTTAATTAGTGGAGACTTGTGTAGACTCGCATTTTTCATGTACATCCCTACCTGAATGGCGAGACTCATTGTTATTGTGAACAATTGATTTTTTATTTTTTATTTTTATAAATTGGTGTTGCCACTTATTTTTCATTTTCTAAAAGGGAAAATAAAATAAGAAATAAAACCCTAAAAGATAACTCGTTACTTGGAAAAGCGTGTCTTTGAAAACCCGAGTCTAAGTCCAAAGGTTATGTTACCTATTAGGAAGATACAGTGATAAGTTGTAGCACCCTTCTAAGCTCATATACCTATGGTCTTTACTAAACAAATGAAGGGAATCATGACAATTAATTCATTAATCGAAGATATAACAAGACATGAGATGAGAAAAAGAGTACACAAGAATGTACAGAATTTATGCACGTGAAATGCACAAAATAACATTTAATTATTTGTTAAAATTACAACATTTCAAAGGAAGTTCAAAAGAATTTTATTTATAAAGGAAACAATTCCAAATTAAAGATTTTAAACTTATTTACTCACAAAGTTTCTATTTATTTACAAAAGATTCAATTTCTATTCACATCCAAATTAATTCCAAAAAAAAAAAAAAAAAGACTTTTCTTGATTTTATTGAAAGAATTTTTATTGAATTTGAATTTATTAAAGAGACAAGTTTTGATTTGACCTTCTATTTACAAAGAAATGATTTTGGTTTACACTTTATTAAAAAAAAACAAGATTCCATAATTATAAAGAAATATTAATTCTATTTTTGGAAAAGTGATTTTTACAAGGAAAAGGGAGTTTACTTATTTTAATTACAAAAACCAAATTTCAATTTATTAAGAAAACAAAATTTTACAACTTTTATTTATGAAAAATATTTCCAAATCAAATTTATTCAAAACGAGAGATTTTTAAAACTTTTATTTTCTTTAGATTTTTATTAAAACAATTCTCAAGATTTTTTATTAAAACAAATATTGGAACTTTATTTAAACCATTTTGAAATTTTTATTAAAACAAAATCTTAGAACTCTTATTAGACAAACTTTTGGAAAAATTTATCAAACACAAACTTAGAGAACTTTAATTTAAAACAAATTATAGGGACTTTGATTAAAACACAAACTTTGAGGAAATTTATTAAAACACTTTAAGGATTTTTGAGATGAACTATAAGGGTTTTTATTAAACAACTTTTAGAATTTATTAAGACAAACTTTGAGAATTTATTAAAAACGAATTTTTGGAATTTTTAAGATAAAACACTTATTTTGAGAATTTATTAAAACACTTATTAAAAATTTTCAGACTTTTTTAGAAACAAAATTTAATTACATTCAAAAGACATAACTTGAGAACTATTATCAAAACATTTATTTTGAAAATTTTAATTAAACTGAATTTGAGAACTTTTATGACTTTTATGAAAACAAACTTTTAAAACATTTATTTAAACACTTATTTTGAGAATTTTTATTAAACAAACTTATTAAAAAAATGATTTTCTAAAGAAAATTTATTAAAACACAATTTTTAGTTAACAAACTTATTCAGTTAACAAACTTATTAAAAAAAGGACTTTCTAAAGAACATTTATCAAAACACAATTTTTAGTTAACAAACTTATTAAAAAAAATAAAAATTCTAAGGAACATTTATCAAAACACAATTTTTGGTTAATGAACATATTAAAAAAATGATTTCTCTTAAGAACATTTATTAAAATATAATTTTCATTAAACAAACTTATTAAAAAAATGACTTTTTAAAGAACATTTATTAAAACACAATTTTCAGTTAACAAACTTATTAAAAAAAAAAAAATTTCTAAGGAACATTTATTAAAACACAATTTTTAGTTAACAAATTTATTAAAAAAAAGACTTTCTAAAGAACATTTATTAAAACATAATTTTCATTAAACAAACTTATTAAAAAAATGATTTTCTAAGAAACATTTATTAAAACACAATTTTCGGCTAACAAACATATTAAAAAAAATGATTTCTCTAAAGAACATTTATTAAAATATAATTTTCATTAAACAAACTTATTAAAAAAATAATTTTCTAAATAACATTTATTAAAACACTATTTTCAATTAACAAACTTATTTAAAAAACAACGTTCTAAAGAACATTTAATAAACACAATTTTCGAAATTTTCATTAAAAAAATTTATTAAAAAAAATTAATTTTCTGAAGAACATTTATTAAAACACAAATTTTCAAAATTTTCATTAAACAAAATTTTAGGACTCTACAAACTTTGAGGATTTTTGTTAAAAAAACAATTTTCTAGATTTATTAAAAACAATGAATTTTTGGATTACTAAATTAAAAACCATTTTCTAAATATATTAAAAAATGAAGTTCTTGAATTATTTTATTAAAAATGGAAATTTATGAATTAATTAAAAAAAATATATTTTTTGAATTATTTTATATTAAAAAAAATTATTGAAGTTAGTAAAAACAATTCTTTCATATTATTTTATTAAAACAATTTTTGTGCATTTTATTAAAAACTTTTTTTTGTGACTATTTTTATTAAAGACAATTTCCCGAATTTAAAAAAAAAAAACCAAAATTTTCAGGTTATTGAAAAAAAAAATGTACTCTTTATGAAAAACCAAATTCTATATTATTTATTAAAGAAAACTGTTTAGGAATTTATTTAAATCTATTTTTTGGGAAATTTTATTAAAATTAACTTCTGTAGAAAATTTATTAAATAAAATAAAGAATAACTCAAGTAAGAAAGATAAATCAAAACCCAAACATGACGGGAAATGAAATATAAGGCAAAAAGACTAATGTAAAGAGAATTGCAAAAAATTTAAGGCATGAAATATGAGGCAATAACACTAACATAAATAAAATTACATAAAATTTAAGACTAACATAAACAAAATTACAAAAAATTTAAGACATAATGAAATATAAGGCAACAAAACTAACATAAACAAAATTAGCAAAAATTTAGGATACAAATTACACAAATATAGAAAACTTGAAACAAAATGCAATACATATAGTAACACATGTCAACACACATCAACAGAATAATAAATAAAAATGACAAACATATAGATGAGGTAGAAAATATAGGCAAATGTGCATATATACAAAATATAGTGTAATGAATAAACAACCTAAATAGGTAGAAAACTGAATAAAAAGATATGGATAAATATTCAACTACCAAAATTTTCATAAATATAATATATATATATATATATATATATATATATAAAATAAGATAAATATAAGAAATCTTAAAAAGAACATAAACAAAATACAAATAAAGAGATGAGGAAGAAATGACTCCCTTGAATGCAATTCTAAATCAATACTGGCTCTCCAAACCTCCAAAGCCAACTCCAAGATATGAATACAATAAAAAAAAAAAAAACACACACACACAGAGATAACTCCAAAATAGATACATAGTAAGGAAAAACTCTCTATCACCAATGATATACAATAAAAGTAAGAGAAAAACTAAAAAAACAAAGTAGTAGCACCTCTTCTCTCTTTGGTTGTCCCTCCTTTTTGCCTAGGGCTTGTGTGTCCTTTAAATACAGTTTTCAAGACTTCCTCTCTAAGAAACCTCATTGGCTCATGCAAAACAAACAAAGCTCAAAATGAGGAATGACAACCCAAATATAATTAAAATAAAATAACTCAAGCCCACAATTTAAAATCTAAATACCCATAACCCAATTATAATAAAATAACCCAAGCCCACAACTTAAAATCTAAATACCCACAACCCAATTATAATAAAATAACCCAAGCTCACAATTTAAAATCTAAACACTTACAACCCAATTATAATAAAATAACCCATATCCATCTATAAGGAAATTTGAATATCAATTCATGCTATTTTTGGAAAAAGGGAAATTCAACCTTATCTAATTTTCTAACAAATAAATAAATAGATAAGTAAACTAAAAAATAGATAAATAAGGAAATAAATAATACAACATACTAATAATACAAAATAATAATATAGACTAAACACTACAATCAAAATTCAAATGTTAATCTAGTATAATTAATGATAAAAAAATGACACCGCAATCAAAATTCAAATGTTAATCTAGTGTAATTAATGATAACAAAATGAAACATTGAAATCCTACAACTAAATATTGAAAATTCAATCCAAGCAATAAAAAGTGCAAAAAAAAAACAAAAAATTCAAGCCAAATACTCCCTTAAACTCATAATCATGCAATCATTACTTAAGAAACAAACCTAAGTGCACTAAGCCTAAAGAAACTATTAAGTGAATCTAAGTGGGTTGGGTGAACTTACCTAAAACGTGCCTAAGTGACCCAAATGGAGAAATCTCTTAGTGAACTAAGTGGAATATAACCTAAAGAGGTGCCAAATGGGCTTAGGGGGTGGGCATGGTGCCCTAGGAAATGCCTAAGTATGCTGTCCTAAAAAGAAAAGTGCACCTAAGTCTAAAAGAAAAAGGAAAAAAAAAAAAAAACCTAGATTTAACTCTAGGTTGCCAATAGTCACAATGAGGGGCACATAAATATCTCAATTAGAGTCTCCAAGGTGGTTAAAAAAGTTAAGTTGTATGAGTAGCAATGGGCTACTAGGGAACTACTATGGAGCACTGAAAGAACACCTAATAGGCCATGTACTAAAGGGAAAAAATGGAGGGCCTACAAATATGCCTCTCTTTGGTAGAGATCATGAGTGTAAGGAATGTGAATATAAATATAAGTAATGAGTGGAATGAAGTGAACTATAATAAAGAACTAAAAAAAGACTAGAAATTTTATCCTAGCACATGACGAGGATAAGCTCAGAACATGAGGTCACAACGACAAAAATGGAACAACTCTATGTGAGAGGAATGCCAATGGAGAGATAAAAGTACATGATGAGTAGCATAAGCATAGAAGGGTGTGGAAAGAATGACTCTAGGTCATAAATGAAAATGAACAATTTTGGGTCATGAATGAGATAAATGACTTTAGGTCGAGAGCTTGGGGCTTTGAATACTATGAATGACTTTAAGTCTTGATGAGATAAACAACTCTAGGTTGGGAGCTTAGGGCTTTGAATACTATGAATGGCTTTGGGTCATGAATGAGATAAATGACTCTAGGTTGAGAGCTTGGGGCTCTAAGTACTATGAATAACTCTTGTTCATGAATAAGATAAAACTCAAAGCTCTAAATACTATAGATGACTTTGGGCCATGAATGAGATAAACAACTCTAGGTTGAGAGATTGAGGCTTTAAGTACTATGAATGACATTGGGTCATGAATGAGATAAATGACTATAAGTCGAGAGCTTGAGGCTCTAAGTATTATGAATGACTCTAGGTCCTAAATGAGATAAATGACTCTGGGTCAAGAGCTCAGGGCTCTAAATACTATGAATGGCTATGGGTCATGAATGAGATAAACGACTCTAAGTTGAGAGCTTGAGGCTTTAAATGACTTTAGGTCAAGAGCTCAGGGCTTTAAATACTATGAATGACTATAGGTCATGAATGAGATAAACGAGTCTAAGTCGAGAGCTTGGGGCTCTAAGTACTATGAATGACTCTGAGTCATGAATGAAATAAACAACCTTGGGTTGAGAGCTTAAGGCTCTAAAAACTACAGATGACTCTAGGTCATGAATGAGATAAATGACTTTAGGTCGGGAGCTTAGGGCTCTAAATATTACAAATGACTTTTAGGTCATGAATTAGATAAATGACTCTTGGTCGAGAACCTTAGGGCTCTAAGTAATATGAATGACTCTAGGTCATGAATGAGATAAATGACTCTAGGTCGAGAGCTTGGGGCTCTAAGTACTATGAATGACTCTAGGTCATGAATAAGATAAACGATTGTGGGTCGGGAACTTAAGGCTCTAAATACCATGGATGACTCTGGGTCATGAATGAGATAAATGATTAATTATTACTCAAAAAGAGCATATTTTAGATAATAATTCTCATGAGTTTCACATCGTTTGAGTAGTAATTATGCCTAAAATACCCAATTATCATGTTATTACCTTTGCAAAAGTTACTAACAAGTTTTGTGATGTTTGGAGTTATTTCAAGGTATGATTTTGATGAATTAAGTAACAAAAAGCCCCTATTGTTGTTGCAGGCTAAGAAAAATGGTTGAATTGATTTCTCATGAACATGTGAAATGGTCTAAAAAGCCCCTGTTGTTGTTGTAGTTGTTGCTTGATTGAATTTTGCACAACCATTTGAAATTGATAGTCCTCATGCAAAATGGTCGAAGCTCATGCGAAATCATGATTTTGATGCTAAACTTTAGATTTGTGAATTTGGAAGGCTCTAAAAGACCAATGAGAGGTTATTAAGTGTCCACTTGACCTTGGCCTATAAATAGAAACTTGAATTTCTCATGGAAAAGCTTTTTGACACTTTGATTGTGTAATTTTCTAGAAATTCTTTCTCTTAATAGAATTCTCTATTTTTTTTTTCATTTTCCTTTTTTTTTTTTTCAAAGAAAGGAGGATCTAAAGATAAAATCTATGGTGAATTATAGAAACGAGCTTTAATCGTAAAGGTAATTTGAACTAATTGATTAATTAATTAATTTTTGAGGATTTTTCTCTTCAAATTGTCTTAAATGATTACTACAATGTAAACTAGGTAGATTCATTAAATTCTTAAAGCTAGATTTAAAGAGATTGAATAGTTGCAGTGTGTGAATCATTGGAAGATGATTTAAGATGAATTGAATGTATGGTTTAAATGGATCTCTTGGATTAAATAACCTAATTTGAAAAGAAATTAGATATAGACTTAAAACTAAATCTAAAATCAATTTAGATGAGAATTTAGGTTTTCAATCTAACTTGATAAAAAATAGATCTCAACACCTATCCACCATAGAGATTGTTTTCTAGAAAATCCTAACTCTGAGAATTTCTTTTCCTTGTTAATTTTCTCTTATTTTACATTTTATTGTTCTTCCTAATTTAAAATCATTGTTATTTTGATTCTTCATCATGAATTACCAATCCAATTTCACTTGATCACAATCATTTATTTCTCCTCTATTCAAGCCTTAATTACCAAAAATAATCCATCCTTGTGGACGACACCTAAAATTGCTATACTAACATAGCTTTTGCTAAAAACCCTTTTTGATGGCAAGGATTACCTTAGTATAGTTGAATTAGGTTATAAATTGTGTTTTGATGTGATAAATTACAAAAATAAATTGATCAATGACTCTGGGTCAGGAGCTCAGGGCTCTGAATATTACTGATGACTCTAAGTCATGAATAAGATAAATAAATTTGGGTCGAGAGCTCGGGGCTCTAAGTACTATGAATGACTCTAGGTCTTGATGTAATAAGTAACTCAAGATTACAACAAATAGCTCAGGGCTATATGGACAACTTAGGTTTGAGAGCTCTAGGCTCTATGATTGATCGACCAAAAGGAGAATGCGATATGCAATACCAATTTTTTTAAAATTGATTTTTTAGACTTAAAGTACTAACCTTTAGGTTTGGATGTTCCCAAACCTTGAATTCCACATGTTGAAGATGATCTTGAAGTTGTTGGAAGTCTCGTAAACCCACAATCTTTTGCCCGATAACTCAACCTTATTCTTGGCACACTTCTAGTGGGAAGGAAAAGAGGGTGGAGGCTATGGCTCTCTTTCTCTCTAGATGGTGGAAGACAAAAGTTATGGAAATCCTAACCCCTTAAGGCTATTTCTAGGGATATTAATTGGGCTTAAGTGACTTGAGCCCATATGGGCTCAAGTCATTTAATTTAGCCCAAAATGGGTCATAATTGATTAATTAATCCAATATGGCCTACTAATTAATCAATTAGCATAATCTAGAGACTTTGTTCACTTACCCTTGTGCAACCTTGCATAATTACCAAAACACCCTTATGCATAAAAGTGAACCTAGAGCCAATTCAACCCATATAATTCATGCTAACAAGGTATATGAGCTTAGAATAAGGACCACTGGGATTCATAAGAGTACTATCTCTCTTAGAATCCAATTCTGAAGTTGATTCAACATCTCACCATAGAGAATCAATTGAACTCTAGTATCCTATGTAAATAATAACAAGACACTAGGTGCTCCGGTCCGTGACCTTCTAGCCACTACATGCAGACTCCTCATGACCTGGTGTCTGTAATCTAACAAGGTAGTGTTATCACCTATCAACATTACCTCTCAAATCCTTGAGTTACAAATCTCACTTATTATGTGATCAATTGACATACTATAGCTCTAAGGAGCATATGTCAAATTTCACTAAAGGAATTACTATCTTTTGGATCACCCAAGGGGACACACTATCTTAATTCCATGAGATATCATGGTGCCTATATTGAAAATACTTGTTGCCACTAGCCTCCATCAATAGTGACCTAATCTATAGGGATATATGACCATTTTAGGGTTCACTCAAAGGTCAAAGCCTCCTATTGATTTTGGAAAAGACTCAATATCCTCTCAAGGTTGAAAGTCCATACAATATAGCAACTTGGTGAATCATGACAATTGATAACCTTGTGTCATGATTCACCGTAGGTCTTATCTAGTGTGCATCACATACACTAGTGCACTCACCTTGGGAAACCTATATCGACAGCCAAAACAAGCCATCCCTTCAATTAAGAGGTGGTGCACTACAGTTTCTACTGGATTGCCCAAATTCATGAACCAACTATAGACAACTTATCTACTTACAAAGAACCCATGAATTATATTTTTTATGCAACTCCTAATGCACCTAAGTCATGTTACAATGTAAGAGACATGGACTAAATGCTCACATTAATGTCGATACTCCAAAAGGATAGCAAGGGGATGATTAAGTCTAACTTTGCTACATTATGTCTTTCTTTTAGGGGCTCCATCCCAATAGTTATCACAAAACATGATCTTAAACGATATAGCCTATGGAACTACCCATAAGCCAAAAAGCTTCCTTTGTTGTTCTAGAAGCTATAAAAACTATTTAGAGAGTACACATACCTAAAGATAGACCTGCGAGAGTCCTCATCAAACGAAAAGTCCAATTTCCCGGTATGAAAGGAGTATCAACTCATCGCAAAGACTCATAAACATATAATCTCTCGTTCTACAAAGATACTTGAGTATATATTTTACATCCACCCAAGGCTCTGATAAGGAAATGGATTAATATCCACTCATTATTCCTATAGCAAAGTAAATATTTGGTTTAGCACATAATATCTCATACTTAAGGCTATCTATTGCAGAGGCATAAGATGCCACCTTAATGTGATCTCTCTCCATAGATGTCCAAGGACATTGATCTTGAGAAAAAACAACTCCAAACCTAATAGGTAATAAACCCTAAAATGGAGTTTTGCATATGTACTTGACCAAATGCTCATCAATGTAGGTGGCATGACACAATTTTCCTATTTTGTAGTCTTAAAGGACCTTAATCCCAGGAATATATTGTGCCTCCTATAGATTTTTATCTATAACTAAGTAAACTACTAAATCTTAACTAATGACAATATCCCTACATAATATCCAATGAGTAGATTGTCATCTACCTATAAGATCTTAGAGCATTACTAGGCTTCCAAGTGCCTTCTTGTACACACATGACCTTTTACTATGAAAATGTTTGGTTGTTATATCTCATATACGAGACTCACCGCAATAGATAAGACTAATATGATGGATTTGAGTATGACCACTATTAAAAAGGTTGTACATAGTTGAAACAAGGCTTCAAACTATAAACTTTAGCTACAATCTTAGCCACATAAAACTCAAGCTTTCCATCTACTCTTGTGTTCTTTTTGTAAACTAACTTACACTTATAGGTTTTATCCCTTTAGGTGCATCTATAAGAACCCAAACTATGTTAGAATACAAAGATTCTAACTACCTCTTCATAACTCTTTGCCTTAAGTGAGCACAAACATTGCTCATCGCTTTAACATAATTTGTGGGATATAAACATCCCACTATGATGAGGTATTGATGTACTAGAAATCATAGAAATGGTATGTTTCTTACCCTTTGGATCCATAGTATTCTTTGCAAAAATGGGACTAACTTATAATATATTCCCCAATCTATATCACTCTTTGCCTCATTCCTTATCATATAATCTTCATTAGAAGTCTATCATTTATATCAATAAACAACTTTTGATAATCCTGAATATAAAGGTAATGACTCCTGTAATCCTCTTGAATATCTCTTAAATTGATATACCTTTTAAGAAAAAAAGGTAATACACAATCTATAAAACATATCACCAAAAGAATATGGGAAAAGATGAAAAACCTTTCACGATCTCACTATGTCTATCCAAGTTTGATATCTTTTTCTAGCTCTCTGAGAAAATAAAGGCTAATCTTAAAAGAGAAAAACACCCAGAGGGGGGCCGGGGTGGGGTGAATTGGGTTTTAAAAAAAATTCTTTTTAAACACAACAAATTTAAGCACAAGAGAAGTAAATATAAAAAGATAGAGTTAGAGAAATCAAACTTAGATTTTATAGTGGTTCAACACTTCCTTCCCTACGTCCACTCTCCTCAAGCTCCTCAACAAGTGAGGGTTCCATTAACTTGAAGCTTCAACCAAGCTTCTAATCACCTTTACACTTGGATTCTAGCTCTAATGAGCTCTTACACAATCTCTTCAAGTTTCAACTCACTTGAAGGCTTTAACACTCAATTTACAGATATGAATCTCTCAACCAATCTCAACAAAGGCTCAAATATAACTCAAGGCTAGGATGAATTACAAAGGTGCACTAAAGGATATGCAAATAAAGATTTTAATGCACCAAGAAAGAAATGAGAGATTTTAAGGCAAGAACAAGTGAGTAGACAAATAAATGCAGGTGTTCTCTTTTTCATAAATGAAGTGGAGCTCTCTATTTATAGGTTTCTAACCTCGGGAGCTAAGAAAACCAAAAAGCAGCCTCAACCGATCGAGCTGGGGCTTGACTGGTTTATTAGCTGTTGGAGCATTTAATGCTTGGCAAGTGACAGTTACCTTCGACCAGACCTCGATTGGAAGTTGACTGGGAAGGCAAATACCTCAACCGAGAAGGAAAGGCTACTGGAAAAGAGAGAGTGCTTTTTACACTCCTCGATCAGACCTCGACCGGGAAGAGGGAACCGGTCGATCGATACCTTGGCTAGTTGAGCCGGTTGGCTAATGCCTCGACTGGTTCACCATATTTGGCCCGAAAACCTATCTTTTTCTGTTCTTTTCTCTTATAACACTTAGGCAAGGTCTTTAGGTAAATTAATATGCCAAATTTGAAGTTATTTGCCTAAGGTTCATTTGATAAAACTCAGATTTTAATGGAAATGTAACTTTAAAGAATAAACTGAGTTTTTGAAAGATGCATGAAATGATATGTAAAACTTAAGTGCACTCATGCATTCATTTTACATTTGTTTCCTATGCCAAAAGTCTTGATCTTGCATCCATTAGGTTCTTTAATGAATTTCCAAATTAATACCTAAATTTCTTTATAATTCAAACCAATTGGTAACTTAACCATGGTTTGTTATCATCAAAACCTGATTAGGAGAACCCTTGGGCTAACAGTCACCCCCTTTTTTATGATTACAAACCTTGGTTTATCTAGGAGAAGAAGAATCTCCCCCTCAAACCAATCATGTATCAATCAATCAAAATTTATGAAGTTAAACCCAAGATAATCAAGACATGTGATTTGTCCCCAATTGGTGTCCAAGTTGATTCTTGTCAAATCAATTGATGTGCTTTGATTTCAATCCTCAGACGGGAGTTATCAACAAAATTTATAAACCTAATTTACCATATACCAGGGTAGCACTAGCTAGCATAGTATAGTGGCTCTAGGATCGTCCATAGAGATGGTTTTTCACTTTGCAATTGATATTAATTCAAAAACTGAATTGGTACTTTTCCTTTATAAGTTAGTTTTAAAAGAAAACATAAATTTGTATGGAAATGGTTGATTTTAAGCTAACCAAAAATAAAGTAACTGAAATTAACTAGAAAAAAAGGTGTTTCTTGGGATTTCAGGTCACTAGGATCAGGTGCCTTATACAAAGGAGGAGATTCCGGTCACTTGAATCTTTTCCTCGCGTTGGGGATTTAACATATAGTTATTTCCTGAACCGGTGTGGTACAGATGCTTACCATTAATGGTTTCAACGCTAAATCCCTCTCACTGATACACCTTGCAATGGCTCGTACCTCTCACCTAGTATTTGCCATTCAAGGTGATCCTTAACATCGGATCATCCTTCACAAGCGAACAAGAGATAACAATTAGACCTCCATGGAGCAAGATTGCAAGCAATAAGAATCCATGGAATCTGAAAGCTTACCAAGTATTGGCTATTCACGGTAATCTTTAGTTAACTAAAAATATAAAAACCATAAACGGATCACACTTTCTCTTCATTAAAAACGGAAACAACAAAAACTCACTCTTTTGCATCCGGCACCTTACCTGGCTTCCTTCACCCAAGAAACAAAAAGTCTAGCCTCTCATCCCCTGAGACAACATCTCAAAGGTTGATTTGCTAGAAATAAAAATAAATGAGAAAACAAAATGAGAGGGTAAGGCAGAGCAAAGCTCTGTGTATTACTTTCAAAAACTATACAAAGTGTTATCTGGAAAGCTTCCGAGATATTTTGCTTTGAGATTACAAGAGATATTATATAGGAAGGTTATTTACCCTTCCTTGATTACTTCCTAACTAAGGAATTACATAAGTGGTGGTTTACAAGGAGAAAATAGAGATTTATACACAAAATATCTAAAGAAAAATATCAACAGGAGTCGGTGCGCAAATATCCCAATTCGCGGGTGGATTTCGCAACTTGAATTATGACCTGCGAAAATTTCGCAGGTTGATTTCGCAGTTTGAAGTCCATTTTCGCAAGTTGAACTCCAATTTCGCAAGTTGAAATCCCATTTTCACAAGTTGGCCTTCTCTGTGACTGTGCTCCTCTTCCAATTCCCAGGTTGCAAAAATTTCGCAAGTTGGACTTCCAACTTGCGAAATTGCTTGGTTGCAGATTTCTTCTTTCCTTTTCTTCCTTGCATACTTGAATGACTTTGGCAAAGGATTACAAAGCTCCAAAGCTCGATTTCTTCATGAATTTGAACTTCAAATTGCTTTGTCATGAACTATACAAAGATCTCCTTCATTCTTACATTGCTTTGGTGAACAAAAAGCTATCAAAAACACTAAAACTTAACACAATTTGATTAGAAACGATTGCAAGGGTCCTTAACATGCCAATTGAGTTAAAAAGTAATAACTACTACTCAAAAGTGTTTAAAAGAGTTAATTACAAGCTATAAAATAGCACTTTTTGAGTAGTAATCAACATGCTAGAGAGAATGAATTTGCAATAAGAAACATTGTAAGTCATGAAACATATAAGCATATCATATATAAGTCAAATGTATCACAATCCAATATGTACAATCCAAGTGATGATATGACAATTGATTACTACTCAAAAAGTGCTATTTGGTAGCTTGTAATTAACTCTTTTGAACCCTCTTGAGTAGTAATTATCACCTTTTAACCCAATTAACATATTAAGGGCCTTTGCATTTGTTTCTAACCAAATTGTGTTAAGTTTTGGTGTTTTTGATAGCTTTTTGCTCACCAAAGCAATGTAAGAATGAGGGAGAGTTGTATATAGTTCATGGCAAGGCTTTTGGAAGCTCAAATTCATGAAGAACCAAGCTTTGGAGCCTCATAGTCCTTTTCCATAGTCGGGTAAAGTATGCAAGGAAAGAACAAAGGAGAGAGGAAAACAGAGTGAAGAAAACAGAGCATGGCAGCTGCAGTCTTCCTTCCCACTTTTGGAGCACTTCCCGAAGTCCATTTTCTGCATGCTATATACCGTTGGAAAGCTCTAGAAGTCAAGAATTCAACGCTTCAAACCGTGTACGATTTGGAGCTGAAATGAGGAAGATATGGCCTTCAGAAGACAACTGCATCCAGCTGAAGGACAATTTCGCACCTTGCGAAATTGGAACTTCAGCGTGCGAAATTGAAGCCTGCCGTGCGAAGTGGAAATGGATGGCAGCTGTGCATTCTCGGTGAAGCCCAACATGCGAAAGTGATTTTGCAACTTGCGAACTTGAACTCCAACGTGCGAAAGTGGATTCCAAGTTGCGAAATCAACTTGCGAAATTTTCGCAAGTCACCATGCAACGTGCGAAACTGGGATATTTTTGCACCGACTCTTTTTCTTCAGATATTTTTGTATAAATTTCCATTCTTCTCCTTGTAAACCACCAATCATAAGATTTCTTAGCTAGGAAAGTTGGAAAAACTTCCCTATACATGTTCTCTTGCACCCGATGTAAAATCATGTAGATATAGAATCGATCAATATATTATACAGAGCACTTGCTCTGCTTTTTCCTTCTCGTCTTTGTTTTCTCTTTCATTTTCTTTCTAGCCAAACAAACTCTGAGGATGTTTCCTCAGAGGATGAGAGGCTAGGCTTTTTGTCTCTTGGGTGAAGGAAGCTAGGTAAGGTGCCGGCATGCATAAGTGTGAGTTTTTGTTGTTTCCATTTTTAATGAAGAGAAAGTGTGACCCGTTAATGATTTCTATGTTTTTAGTTAACTTCAAACGCCCTCAATTCACCTGAGCCAACACTTGGTAAGGCAAGTGATCTCCGTCCATAGAGATGCACTAGTTTACCTCTTGCGAGCTTATGAGAGGTGACTTGAAGGTAGGATTTTCTAGACCAGCCAACACTTGGTAAGCTTTTGGACTCCAAGGAGACATCCATTAGTTATCTCTTGCGAGCTTTTGAAGGATAATCCAAGGTTAAAGATCCCCTTGAATGGCAAGTGCTAGGTGAGAGGCACGAGCCATTGCAAGATGGATCAGTGAGAGGGATTTATTGTTGAGACCATTAGTGGTAAGCATCTGTACCACACCGGTTCGGGAAATAACTATATGTTAAATCCCCAATGCGAGGAAAAGAAACAAGTGACCGGAATCTCCCTTTTTGTTTATGGCACCTGATCTTAGTGACCTGAAATCCCAAGAAACATCTTTTCTTCCTAGTTAAAATCAGTTACTTTAGTTTTGGTTAGCTTAAAACCAACCATTTCATTACAATTTTATGTTTTCTTTTAAAGCTAACCTTGGAAAGGAAAACCACCAATTCATCTTTGAAGTAATATCAATTGTGAAGTGAAAACCCATCCCAGTGAACGATCCTAGAGCCACTATGCTATGCTAGCTATGCTACCCTAGTATATGGTGAAATAAGTTTATAAATTTTGTTGATAACTCCCGTCTGAGGATTGAAATCAAAGCACATCAGTTGATTGATCTGAATCAATCAGAACACCAATTGGGGACGAATCAACAATGTAAGTACAATGATGATATGCATGTAAGTCTCCTAGATCCTAAAATATCTCCCCCTTTTGGCAACATAAAAAATAAACAAAGGGGGTCTCTAAGAAATCAAGGCTGAGGAGGTAAAGGTGGAAACACAGAGAGCAGATAAGCCATCATCTCCTCATGCTAAATTTCCAAGCGATCCTCAATGTGCTCAATCCTCTGCTGGAGTTGTTGAAACTGTGAGGTGAAGCCAACTTGATGCTGATCCATACGATCCTCAAGAGGCTCAAATCTCTACTGTAGATACTCAAACTGAGAGGTGAAGCCAGCCTGATACTGATCCATGCAATCCTCCATAGAGTAGAACCAAGTATCACTAACTACAGCAAGCTCCTCCATGCGAGTGCCTAGAGAGCTAATCTGAGCAGATAAATCCATCAAAGGAGCATGGTCAGGATCGTGAGGTGCCTGAGGAGGTGGTATCTCAGTGTGAGAAGGCTCAGTAAATGACGGCTGAGTAGATGGACCTGTTGTATAAGTCGGCTCAGAAAAAGCGGCCTCAAATTGAACACCCTCTTATTGGAGTGGAGAAATGTCAAGCTCGTGCTCTCTCTGCTAATAGCCACTTTGTGGGTCTACTCCACCCTCCATCTCTTATATCTCAACCTTCTCCTTTACTCCGAGATGTGCTTGTCCCTGTCCCTATACCTAGGCCTGTTCTGGTGCTCTCTCTACTCTCCTAACCTAAGAACCATCGGGGGCCTTTTCAAATTTCATCCGCCCCATTGACTGATCATCATACGTATCATAAGTGTTAGGGGCCTCAAAATCTGTCTCTTTACTCAAGTCAACGTCGACATCCTTGAACACTCTGGTGAGGAAGTGGCCATAATGGAGTACACATGTCCTGTTCTCACAACATGAGATCATGTGCATCATCATCAAGTACCCCAGGTGGATCTGTGTCCCAGTCAGAACGGAGTCAATAAGGAATGCCTCATAGTAAGAGACCTTGTCTCGGTGTTCGCCCCGTGGTAGAAAGATAGAGCATATCGTATGGTGTAGCGCTCTACTGATGATGGTCAAACTATGTGTCGAGGGTTTGCCCATACCCTGGGCATCTACAAGTTCGCATATCCTCTGAATGGCCTTTCTAGGCTTGAATTCTGGCATAGTGGGCCAAATCTTGGACTCATACTCTTTGAGTCCAACTGAAGCAATATAAAAAATGCGACAAATGCTCTCCGGGTCCAAATGAATCTCGACTCCTCTAACAGTGGAAATGATAAGGCCACCCATGCCATAAGTCTCCCTTGAATAAAATGCTTGCACTAGAGTCGAGAAAATCGGCTCCAAAATAGTGACCATGGGTAGCCAACCCATTCTAGTGAAAAGACCTTCAAATCCAAAATGCTGAAGTTAGGGAAAATTAATATTTCTCCTTGAAACTACTTTTCTTTGAGCAAAGTGTTGCTTATACCGCTAGTAGTCCTCCATGGTATTGAACAGGGTGGTGTCAAACCTCGCCTTTTGGTGAGTCTCCGACTGAGATGGCTCAGCTGGGCGCTTGCCCTATGCCTTAAAGGCAACCGACTCTCATCTAGGAGCCATGAGAAAGAGTGAAACAATGGAGAAGGGGTTGGTAGAGAGAGAAACGCTCACAACTAAAACCCTAGGCGAGCGGAAATGGAGAAGGAAAGGTGTTGAAGCTAATTGTGACACGCGAGAGAAAGAAAAAATGGCCCAAATCCAAAACCCTAGCCTCCAATCTTCCTAAAATCCAATCCAAGAGGCTTCAATCAGTCCAAAATTCACTCAAATCAGTCTCTAGAAGCCAAAAACAAAGAAACCTTGAAGAAATGGAGGAGAACAGTGTAGAAATTGAAGTGCAGGAGTCACTTAAAAACCCCAATCCCGATGAACTAGTCGACCGGTCCTAGTCCGGTTGACCGCTTGGTCAACGCGGTCAACTTGGTCAATGTTTTGACTTTTCAATTTTTGCGCATTTTCTTATTTTTTGATACTGCCCTTGCCCTTTTCAATTGAAATCCCCAATTTTTTATGCCCAATGCCAAGGAAAATTTGATTTTTGGTCGAAATTTGACCATTATTTAAGTATATGTCTTTGTAATGCATATGACATGAAATTCATGCAATCAAAAGGTATATTCATCAAAAATTCATTAAGTAATCATTAGATCATAAAGAAATCAGCCCTACTTGTCTTCTAATATCAATAAATTGTTCTTCACTTAGAGGTTTCGTAAAGATATCGGCAACTTAATCTTTTGTGCTTACAAATTCAAGTGTTATGTCACTCTTTTGTGCATGATCTCTAAGGAAATGATGTCTAATTTCTATATGCTTAGTCCTAGAGTGTTGCACGAGTTTTTTTGATATACTTATGGCACTAGTATTATCACATTTAATCGGAACATGCTTAAAAGATAAACAAAATCGCTAAGTGTTTGTTTCATCCAAAGGATTTGTGCACAACATAAACCGGCTGCTATGTATTCGGCTTCTGCCGTTGACAAAGCTACCAAATTTTACTTCTTACTATGCCATGAGACAAATGAGTGTCCTAGGAAATGACAAGTGCCACTAGTGCTTTTTCTTTCAACCCTACAACCAGCAAAATCGACATCCAAAAATCCAATTAATTCAAAGTTGTCACTCTTAGGATACCATAAGCCTATGTCCATTGTCCCTTTCAAATATTTGAGAATTCTTTTTACGGCATTTAAGTGAGATTCTTTAGGACAAGATTGAAATCTAGCACACAAGCGTACACTATACATAATGTCGGGTCTACTAGCGGTCAAATATAGCAAAGAACCTATCATGCCTCTATACATAATACAGTCAATGGATTTACCTTCTCATCCTTATCAAGCTTGATGGATGAGCTCATTGGAGTCTTCATTGTTTTGGCTTCTTCCATGTTGAACCTTTTGAGAATATCTCTTATATACTTTGCTTGATTGATGAAGGTTCCTTCCTTTAGTTGCTTGATTTGGAGTCCAAGGAAGAAGTTGAATTCTCCCATCATGCTCATTTCAAACTCACTATGCATGCACTTAGAAAATTATTCACAAAGAGAGACATTAGTAACACCAAAAATGATATCATCAACATATATTTGAACTAAGAGCATATCTTTTTCTTTGGTTTTTATGAAAAGAGTTGTGTCAATTTTTCCTATTTTAAAACCTTTTTTCAAAAGAAGTTTACTCAATCTTTCATACCATGCTCTAGGTTCTTGTTTCAAACCATTAAGTGTCTTTTTAAGTTTAAAAACATGGTTAGGAAAGTTGAAACTTTGAAAACTGGGTGGTTGTTCAACATATACTTTTTCATTTATAAAACCATTTAAAAAAGCACTTTTCACATCCATTTGATATAAAACAAGGTCTTTAAAACATGCAAAGGCAAGTAGCATCATAATGGATTCCAACCTAGCTACGAGGGCAAAGGTTTCTTCATAATCTATCCCTTTTTCTTTATTAAAACCTTGGGCTACCAATCTTGCTTCATTTCTAACAATTATGCCATTTTCATCCATTTTATTTCTAAAGACCCATTTAGTTCCAATAACACTTTGATTTGAAGGTCTTGATACTAATTCCCATACTTCACTTATTTCAAATTGATTTAACTCTTCTTGCATTCCAATCATCCAGTTTTCATCAATTAAAGCATCATTTATATTTTTAGGCTCAATTTGAGAAATAGAAGCCAGATTATTACAAATGTTTCTAAGAGAGGATCTAGTTCTTATCCCACTAGATGGATTACCAATAATTTGATCTTGTGCGTGATTGATGACAAACTTCCATTCTTCTTGGGATCCTCTCCATTTTCTTCTTGTTGTCTTCTATCTTCAATTTGCAATCTTCCCATGAAGGTCTCCAAACCTAAATCATCATCTAAACTCTCTCTTTCTTGGAGAGAATTGTTAGATTCATAAAAAATAACATGGATGGACTCCTCTACAACCATGGTTCTTGTGTTAAAAACTCTAAAATTTTGCTTGAAGTTGAGTAACCAAGGAAAATTCCAACATCCGATTTTGCATCAAATTTTCCAAGATTGTCTTTGGTGTTTAATATAAAACATTTGCATCCAAAGACTTTGAAATAGCTAATGTTGGGTTTCTTGTTTTTCCAAAGCTCATAGAGAGTTTTCTTAAGAATGAGCTTCAATAATATTCTATTTAAAACATAACAAGAGTTGTTAACCGCTTCAGCCCAAAAATATTTTGGAAAGTTGTTTTCATTGAGCATGGTCCTTGCCATCTCTTGAAGAGTTTTATTTTTCCTTTCAACTACCCCATTTTGTTGAGGAGTTCTAGGAGCCGAAAAATTGTGGTCAATTCCATGCTCATTGCAATACTCTTCAAAATCAATATTTACGAATTCTCTCCCATGATCACTTCTTATACAAGTAATTGTAAAACCTTTTTCATTTTGAACCTTATTGCAAAACTTTGAAAACTAATAAACGGCTTCATTCTTTTGACTTAAAAAAAAACCCATGTGTATCTAGAGAAGTCATCCACAATAACATATGCATAAGACTTTCCTCCAAGATATGGTGTCTTAGAGGAACCAAATAAATCCATATGCAACAACTCAAGTGGCCTAGATGTGGAAATGAAGTTTTTGTTTTTAAAAGAGTTTTTGATTTGCTTTCCCACTTGACAAGCTTTACAAACTTTTTCTTTTTGAAAATTTATTTTGAGAAGGTCTCTAACAAGTTCCTCTTTGTTGAGTTGGGAAATGAGGTCCATGTTAGCATGTCCCAACCTCCTATGCCACAACCAACTCTGATCATGCATGCTTGAAAAGCATCTATCATAACCATCATATTTTGATATATTTATAGTGTAAACATTATCACATCTATGACCCATGAAGATGGTTTTTCATTTTGAATATCTTTGATGATGCAATAAGATGCTTCAAAAATTACTTTAAAACCTTTGTCACAAAGTTGACTAATGCTTAAAAAGTTATATTTTAAACCATCTAAAAAGTTATATCTTAAAGGACATGTACTACTAATGTGCCCTCCTCTTCCACAAAAGTTGCAAGTAGTGGAAGGACTTGCACTTGTGAATTCCTTTATAAATAGTTTTTAAAATACTTTTGATTTGTTGAAGATTTGAATACTAGCCCTTGTTTGTCAAAAACCCATTTTTGGCTAGCTAGAATCATTTCAAAAGATTTTTGTCCACAAGAAAATATTGAAAGAGAGGAGGTCAACCATTCATTTTTCTTTCTTAAAATCTCATTTTCTTTTTCAAGATGAGTTTTAGAAATTTCGACATTTGAAAATTTTTCTTTTACTTCTCCAAGTTCTTTTTCAAGTTGTTGAACTTTCTTTTTAAGAGAAATATTTTTCAAACTAGGTTTTTCAAAATCCTCATACAACTCTTCAAAAGCATCATGTATATCTTCATCACTAAGGTTAGAGTTTACCTCATCAAGTTCATCTATTGCCATGAAGCACATGTTTGCCACTTCTTTCTCCTTTTCTTCTTCGGAGTATTCTTCACTTTCACTCCAAGTGGCCATCATTACCTTCTTCTTTCTCCTCTTGGCTTCACTTTTGTAAAGAGGACAATCATATTTAATGTGTCTTGGTTTCTTGCCCTTGAAACACACTAAATCTCTTTTCTCTTCCTATCTCTCCTTGTCACCATGAGATGAAGATTCCTTTTTAGAAAGGTCTCTTCTAGAAGTGAACCTTCTTCCTCTAAACTTTTCACCCCTCATGAATTTTTTGAACTTTCTTGTGATAAGGGCTAAATCTTCATTTTCTTCACTTTGTTTTTCTTCTTCAACTTCTTCTTCTTCCTTATTTGTAGCTTTAAGAGCTATGCCCTTCTTCTTTTTGTCTTCACCTTCTTGTTGCTTCTTTGCCAAAATGATCTCATAAGTCATCAATGACCCTATGAGTTCCTCCAAAGGTAGCTTAGTCAAGTCTTTGGCTTCTTGAATTGCAGTGACCTTTGTATGCCACTTTGATGGAAGTGACCTTAAGATTTTCATCACCTTTTCAGATTCCTTGCAGGTCTTTCCCAAAGCTTCAAGACCATTGACAATGTCTGTGAACTTAGTGATCATCTCAACAATAGTCTCATTATCTTTCATCAAAAACAATTCATAGCTATGAATAAGTAAATTGATTTTTGACTCTTTAACTTGATGTGTTCCTTCATGAGTTATTTCAAGCAATCTCCAAATTTCTTTAGCCGATATGCATTGACATATTCTATTATTTTCATTTCTATCCATAGAGCATTGCAAAATATAAACGACTTTAGCATTTAATTGAAAATTTCTTCTATCACGCTCATCCCATTCTTGCTTGGGTTTTGGAACCATGACTTCATCAACTAGTTTTGAAGGAAAAGTTGGGCCATCTTCAATGACATCCCATACATCTAAATCGGTTGATTGTAAAAACCAAGTCATTGTAGTTTTCCAATAGGGATAATTGGTTCCCATAAAAAATGAAGGTCTATTTTTGCAAAACTTTCAATGTGAAATGAGCTTGATGGATTAGTCATTTCCTCTTAGACGATTAAGTCTTAAACAAAAGGGTTAGCTCTGATACCAATTAAGAAAATAAAGGTTAATCTTAAAAGAGAAAAACACCCAAGAGGGGAGGTGAATTAGGTTTTAAAAAAAATTCTTTTTAAACACAACAAATTTAAGCACAAGAGAAGTAAATATAAAAAGATAGAGTTAGAGAAATCAAATTCAGATTTTATAATGGTTTGGTACTTCCTTGCCTACGTCCACTCTTCTCAAGCTCCTAACCGAGTGAGGGTTCCACTAACTTGAAGCTTCAACCAAGCTTCTAATCACCTTTACACTTGGATTCCGACTCCAATGGGCTCTTGCACAATCTCTTCAAGTTTCAACTCACTTGAAGGCTTTAACACTCAATTTACATATATGAATCTCTCAACCTAACTCAACAAAGGCTCAAATACAACTCAAGGCTAGGATGAATCACAAAGGTCCATTAAAGGATATGCAAATGAAGATTTTAATGCACCAAGAAAGAAATGAGAGCTTTTAAGGCAAGAACAAGTGGATAAACAAATAAATGCAGGTGTTCTCTTTTTCATAAATGAAGTGGAGCTCTTTATTTATAGGTTTCTAACCTTGGGAGCCAAGAAAATCAAAAAACAGCCTCAACCAGTCGAGTTAGAGGTCGACCGGTTCACTAGCCATTGGAGCATTTAATGCTTGGCAGGTGACTGTTACCTTCGACCGGACCTCGACCGGAGGTCAACTAGGAAGGCAAATACCTCGACTGGGAAGGAAAGGCTACTGGAAGAGAGATAGTGCTTTTTGCACTCCTTGATTGGACCTCGATCGAGAAGAGGGAACTGGTTGACCGATACCCTGGTTGATTGAGCCGGTTGGCCAGTGCATCGACTGATTCACCGTATTTGGCCCGAAAACCTATCTTTTCTATTCTTTTCTCTTCTAACACTTCGGCAAGGTCTTTAGGTAAATTAATATGCCAATTTTGAAGTTATTTGCCTAAGGTTCATTCGATAAAACTCAGATTTTAATGGAAATGTAACTTTAAAGAATAAATTGAGTTTTTGAAAGATGCATGAAATGATATGTAAAACCTAAGTGCACCCATGCATTCATCTTACGTTTGTTTCCTATGATTAAAGGTCTTCCAAAAGTCTTGATTTGCATCCATTAGGTCCTTTGATGAATTTCCAAATTAATACTTGAAATTCTTTATAATTCAAACCAATTATTAACTTAACCATGGTTTGTTATCATCAAAACCTGATTAGGAGAACCCTTGAGCTAACACTCTCCATTTTGCAATTGAGACCCTAGTGCACATAATTAGGAAATAATCTTGTGCTCCAATAGAAAGAATTAAACTTACTAGACCTATCACCTTGATTTAATCGAAGTGACTTGGTATGTATATCAATAGGTTATCCGATCCCACCTTAAAGGCAAGATCAACATACCTTTTATTTGGCCCATGGACTATGCAAGTGGGACTATGTGGGGCGATTCTACCACTTCATATCCAAGGTCAAGTGTATAACCATTGTCCTTGAACTATCAATGTCCCCAAATAAAGAACCACACCGTGGGGGTGGTCACTCCCACTATAGATATATCTAGTCTTGTTCATGTGGAGAGTCCATATCTCCTGATTTTTAGGGCTAACTTATCATGAGGGTGGTGATGAACCCAAATCAAGATGAACTCGAAAATTAAGGCCATGGGCTTGCCTAAGGCCCTCTCCCACTTAATATTTTGAGATAAATAAGAACATTGTAAATTCATTAGCAATTTCCTTGATGAATAAATTGTCTACTTTGAGAATTTCCAAAAATATTTATTTCTTAATTGAAAGCCTAGTGTAATAGGAGAATGAATTCTCATTCTCTTACACAAATCCAATTAATAAATATTTTATCTAAGAAATATTTCAAAGAAACTTATTTTCATTATATTACTAAGCCTTTTGGTAATAATCTTTAAATAATAAATTATCTCTAATGAAAAATTTTAAAATATTTATTTTCCAAATTAGAAACTCTATTATAATAAGAAAATTACCAATTTATGAGATTTTAAATAATCTTAAGAGCGCCTTATCTAGAAAAGGAACTTTTGCTTCCCATATTCAAAAGTTCTTATAAGATTTACTTTCCTTATTCCTTACGCTTTTCCAACTAAATAAATATTTCCATGGAAACTTCATAATAATTTATTCTATTAAATATTACCAAAAACAAAATCTTTTAGTTATTCCTTAATGGATAAAATATTCTCTATGAAAAACTCCAAAAAAAAAAAAATTATTTCCAAAAAGGTATTAAATAATCCATTTTGGAAAGTATTTTCAAAATATTTTATACCTCCATTAAATTATTAAAACTTTCCAAAGTTATTTTATTAACCATTCTTATTATAAATTATCTATCATGAGATTTTCCAAATCTATTATTTATCTTTTAAAACGAGATTTTTTTGCTAAAAGAATTGCTCTCTTATTTCTTACCCTTGAACTATCAATATTTAAATGGAACAGTTTCCTCCTTCTCTATTAGAGAAAGAGGGGAGGGGGAGGAGGAAAGCCTAGAGAACCACCAATCCTAAAACCAAATGGACAGTTCCAAAAGGAATAGCATTCTTATTAACAACAACTAGTTTAAATAAATAATCTTGAAAAAATCTTCTCATAAAAATTTACCAAGAATACCAAAATACTTTTCTTTAGGTTTTAACATTTATTTTGGTAACTTTATTAATTATAAATTATCTATCATGAATTTCCAAAATTTACTTATTTTCTTTAAAATGGAATCTTATGCAAAATAGAAAAAATATTATTTTATAAATATTTGGAAAAATAAGAGCTTTTCTTTAAAAAAAAAGTTTTTATTCTTAGATATCTCAAAATTTTGAGAAGATTTTAAATAAAATTAAAATCTCTAAGAATTAATTTTAAAAAGGAAAGAAAACTCTTAATCATTTTCCAACTTATCTTTTCTTAAAATAAAATTTTCTAATCATGCACACTCCAATTTAAACAACTTTTCCAATTTTGAAAAATGCATGAAAATTTATTTTTAATTAAGAATACCAAAATATCTTGAGGCCACATGTGCAATTAATCAAGATAGCACATAATAAAAACATGAGAATAATTAAAAATGAATATTTTCCATGGTCTTTAGGGATCTTATTGCATATTTGGTAACTAAAAATGGATTGAATCCAAATTACCAAAATAGCACTACAACCAAAGATTAGGTTTAGTAAAATAGAAAAACCCCAGAAGACCCAAGTTCCACCAAAAAGAACCTAAGAAGAGGCCAAAAAATAAGCCCAAACAACCAAAAGTAATTGGACCCATATGTAATTCTATAACAACATGCTTTTTGTGCAACATTACTTCAATTAGTCATATCTCTCTCATTTCAACTCCAAATTGCAATTCGTTTGAAGCTTTGGATTCCTAACTTCTTAAGCTTCAAAACCATATGTAACTTGACTAAAGAAACTCACTATAAATAGCCCTAATTTTGGCTCAAAGTTGACATCACTATGTTGCCATGCATTTAGCGCAACCTTTCTTCAATCGACCATATCTCCCTCGTTTCAACTATGAATTGTGATCCATTTGAAGCATTGGATTCCTAACTTCCCAAGATTCAAAAATACATGTGGTTTGTCCCAAGAAACTCAATATAAGTGTCCTTTATTTTGACTCAAATTTGACATCATTGTACTAACATGGATCTCAAAATAAGAACTTCCAAGAAACCTTTTTTTTCTCTTGGATTATCATAGAATCTCAAAAAGAAACTTCAAGACTCCTTCTTTTTTCTTGGGTCACCATAGATGGATATAAGAAACTGAATTTTTTACAATAATAAAAATTCTTATGCTCCTATAAAGGAGCTTACAACCCAGCTATTGAAAAGAAAATATTTTTTATAGCACCCCTTATGGGATGTACAACCCAATCTAGAGTATATGCCTGATATCCACCCAAAGCTTTAATAAGGAAATGGACTAATATCTACTCATGATTCCTACAACAAAGCAAATATCTAGTCTAGCACATAGCATTGCATACTTAAGACTATCCATCACAAAGGCATAGGATACCACCTTAATGCGATCTTTCTCCTCGGATGTCCAAGGACATTAATCTTGAGAAAGACAACCCTAAACCCAATGGGTAACAAACCCTTCTTGGAGTTTTGCATCATGTGTTTGACTAAGTGCTCATCGATGTAGGTGACATGGCACAATTTTCCTATTCGTGTAGTCCTAAAAGACCTTAACCTAAAGAATATATTGTGCTTTCTTTTAGATTTTCATCTAGAATTGAGTAGACTACCATATTTTGACTAATGACAATATCCCTACATCATATCCAACAAGTAGATTGTCATCTTCTTGCAAGATCTCAGAGTATCACCATGCTTCCCTATGCCTTTTTATACACACAAACATTTGCTATGAAAATGTTTGGTTGTTGTATCTTATAAATGAGATACACTGCAATAGATAGGAGTAGTATGATGGATATGAGTATGGCTACTGTTGAAAAAGTTTTCCATGGTTGAAACAAAGTTTCAAACTATAACCTTTAGCTACAGTCTTGTTACATAAAACTCAAGCTCTCCATCTACTCCTTTGTCCTTCTTATAGATGTTTACACCTAGGGGTTTTATTCCATCAAGTGCTTCCATAGAAACCTAAACCACATTAGAATACAAATATTCTAACTACCTTTTCATATTTTTTTGCTTTAAGAGAGCACAAACACTACTCACTGCTTCATCATAATTTGTGGGATATAAACCTACCACTATGATGAGGCACTAATGTACTAGAAACCATAGGAATGGTTTGTCCTTAACCCTTTGAATTCATTGTATCCTATGAATATGGGACTATCTTATAATATGTTCTCCAATTTGTATCACTCTTTGCCTTATTCCTTATATATAGTCTTCATAAAAAATCTAACATTTGTGTTAACAAATATCTTATGATGATCCTAACTACAAAGGTAATAACCCAAAAATCCTCTAAGATATCCTATAAATTGATATACCTCTTAAGAAAAAGAGGTATTACATATTCTATAAGACATATCCCCGAAAGAATTTGAGATAAGATGGGAAACTAATCCACGATCTTACTGTATTCATCCAAGTTTGATATCTTCTTTCTAGCTCTCCATTTTGCGATGGAGACCCTGGTGCACATAATTGGGAAATAATCTTGTTCTCCAATGAAAAGAATCAAACTTACTAGACATATCACCTTGATCTAATTGAAGTGACTTGGTATGTATATGCAATAGTTTACCCGATCTCACCTTAAATTCAATGAATGTATCCAAGGCATCGAATTTCCTATGTACATATCCAAACCTAGAGTAATCATTACTAAAAGTGATTAAATACCCATACCCTTCCCATGCATGCACACTAAAAGTTCCATACATGTCAGCATGCACTAACTCCAAACATTCCTTAGCTCTAGTCCTCTTGGTCATTTTACCATCTATATAAGATTTGCAAACTAGAAGATCGTCTAGAATCAATGAGTCCAGACTTTACCAGTCTTTGGATCCTATTTAAATTAATATGACATAGGTTTAGAAACCAAATGTTTAATCAGTGCTAAGTTTAATCCTAAGATCTAACTATTTTCATTACTTGGCAAAGTTATAATGGAATACATATAAAAGAATATATTACCTCCCACTAACCTGCATAACTAACCTTACATTTGAAGCTAAGGTAAGTATAATCCCATCATTTAACCTTCTTATTTGTTGAATATCTTGTAAGGACTTATAGACAGTGCGCTTGGAATCTAACCACCATAAATGATGAAATCTACCACTAAATATTTAACAATAAGAAAATGATATATACTTTCATTTTTTCTTTTAAGTAAATCGGGCGTTCATTTTCTAGTGTCTTAAAAGGTTACAAAGGAATCACTTGCCCCTAAACTTGCTCTCTTATTCCTTCTCTTGAACTTTCCTTATTTAGTGTTATTATTCTTCTTGGCAGAAGAACCTAAAGAACCTGTTACTTCCATAGGAATGCCCTATAATCTTTGAGAATCCCCTTGGCCATCCCAAAGGAAAATGGTAAGGTCTCTAAGATCATATGAATACTGGTGTTCATAACAATTCTAAGAGTAGCTTGTCAAAGTTCTCCTACCCTTATCAATAAATAACCATTGTAAGCTAGAAAGAGAATATCAAAGTCTCTAGTAATAGACATGTGTTGTTATTGCAACACATTATCCAAAGATCCAAGTGTTAGGAACTTTGTCTCCTAATTTGTCTAATATCACCTTAATATACCACTCTTTCCTTTTGATAGGTTAGTTCATAAGGAATAGTTAGCTCTTCCTAAACTAGCTTCTATGAAATTAGCTACTATATCCATAATAAAATTAGTCCAATTGATTAGTTGGGCTTGGTTTATTATGAGAAAGAGAATGATAATAAAACCAACATCACATACATAATAAAAAATATAACCAAGCATATGACATAATTGAGCATTCAAGGCATTTGGTAATTAATTTAGCAAAAATGTAGTGCTCTTAAACTATATATCCCTTTGCAAGGTATCCTACTATAATAAGAATCATGCCTATGGTGGGCAGGTTATGACCTTATTACTAGTTAGAGACCCTCTCAAATTGATCTCCCTACCTTAACCATGAAAGCTATCTAAAGACAAGATCAACATACCTTTTATTTAGCCCATGGACTATGCAAGTGGGACCGCGGTGGGCAATTCGACCACTTCATATCCAATGTCAAGTGATAACCATTGTCCTCGAACTATCAATGTCACTACGGAAGGAACCCCACCAGTGGGGTGGCTGCTCCCACTATCGACATATCTAGTTTCTTCCATGTGGAGAGTCCATATCGGTTGATTCCTAGGACCTAACCCATTGGTGGGGTGGTGATGAACCCAAATCAAAATGGGTTTGACAATGAAGGTCGTGGACTTGCCTAAAGCCCTCTCCCACTTAGTCTTTTGAGATAAATAAGAGCTTTTTAAAACCATTAGTAATTTCTCTGATGAATAAATTATCTACTTTGAGGATTTCCAAAAATATTTATTTCCTTATTGGATATCTAGTGTAATAAAAGAATATGAATGTGAAAAAATTTCAAATTTCCATGAGAGTAATTTTCAAAAAGAATTTTGATAAAATATCCACTCTCAAAATTTTAAAATCTATTTTCATAAACTTTAAAAAATTCTTATTTCTGAAAATGAATTAAACAATCCATTATGGAAAGTATTTTCAAAATATTTTATATCTTCATTAAATTACTAAAACATTCCAAAGTTATTTTGATAACTCTTATTATCATAAATTCTATGTCATGAAATTTTCTAAATCCGTTATTTACCTTTTAAACCAAGACTTTTGTGCTAAAAGAATTATTCTCTTATTCTTTATCATTAAACTATACAAATAGAACAGTTTCCTCCTCTTTGGGGGGGGGGGGGGAGGCGAACTTGGAGGACCAATTATAGGTACAGTTTTCCTTCTCTTATCAAGAAAGAATAGGAAAATTTCCTAAAGTTTAATAAATAGATAGTTCTAAAGAAATATCAATCCTTTTAGCAGCAACCAGTTTAAATAAATAGTCTTAGAAAATATATTCTCATGAAATTTTACTAAGAATACCAAAAAACTTTTCTTTGGGTTCTAATACTTATTTAGTAATAATTCTTAATCATAAATTATCTATCATGAATTTCCAAAATTAACTTTTTTCTTTAAATTGAAAATAGGAAAAGTACTATGTTATAAAGATTTGGAAAAATAAGAGTTTTTCCTTAAAAGAAAGATTTTATTCTTAGAGTTCTCAAATATTTGAGAAGATTTTAAATAAAATTAAAATATCTAAGAATTAATTTTAAAAAATGTATGAAAACTCTTAATCCTTCTCCAACTTATATTTTCTTTAAAATAAAATTTCCTAACCATGCACATTCCAATTTAAATATGTTTTTCAATTTTAAAAAATGCATGAAAATTTATTTCCAATTAAGAACACAAAAATATCTTGAGGCTGCATATTCAATTAATCAAGAGCACATAATCAAAACAAGGGAATAATTAAAAAAAAAAAAATCCCATGGCCTTTGGGGATCTTGTTGCATATTTGGTAATTAAAATTAGGATAAAATTCAAATTACAAAAAATAGTCCTACAACTAAAAATAGGGTTAGTGAAAATAGAAAACCCAAAAGGCCCAATTGCCACCAAAATGAGCCCAAAAGGAGAAGCCCAAAATTCAGCCCAAACAACCAAAAGGAATTGGACTCGTATGCAATCTCCTAATAGCATGCTTTTTACGTAGCATTGCTTCAATTAGTCATATCTCCCTCATTTCAACTCTGAATTGCAATCTGTTTGAAGCGTTGGATTCCTGACTTCTTAAAAATCATATGTGATATACCCCAAGAAACTTATTGGAATTAGCCTCGATTTTGGCTAAAAGTTGATGACACTGTGTTGTCATGCACTTTGTGCATCCTTACTTCAATTGGCCATATCTCTCTCGTTTCAACTCTGAATTGCAATTCGTCTGAAACTTAGGATTCCTAACTTCTTAAGATTCAAAATCATATGTGATTTACCCCAAGAAACTACTAGGAGGTAGTCATGATTTTGAGTTAAAGTTAACATCACTATGCAACCAAGGATCTCAAAATAAGAACTTCCAAGATCCTTATTTTTTCTTTAATCTCTCAAAAAGAACCTTCAAGATTCTTTATTTTCTCCTGGGTCACCATAAATGGATACAAAACTAAAATTTTTACAATAATAAAAAATCTCATGCTCCTATAATGGAGTTTACAACCCATCTGTTGAAAAGAAAAGATTTTTACAATTAAATATATACCCCTTATGAGGTGTAGAACATAATCTAGAGAAAATAATAAACCAATAATCATCAACAAATCCAAATATAATTATAATTATAACAATCATGTTAACATTCATTCATCCCTTTAGACCATGGGATGAATAAATATACCTTGGAAAACAAAGTTAGCATACCTTATAACAGATCTAACATGCTAAAACCTAACTTAACTCTAATACCAGTTGTTAGGAACCCCATATTCCTTTGTTCCCATGTCGTGGATCTCATAGGGTACATGTATCTATTCCTAAACATCTCAAAATCTATTGTAGTAGAAACAATTGGCTGTAAAAACCATTATTAATTATAGATCTAGAGATACAATATTCACACCTATGATCTAGATGTTCCCATATCAAAATCTATCTGACGAAGAAGAAGCCTGAAGAGTTTGAAGGTCTTGTATACCTTAAATCTTCCACCCTATGACTTGAACCACAATCTTGGCACTCCAAAGTGTGGAGAATGGAAATAAGGAAGATTTGGCTCTTTCTTCCTTTCTTTCTCTCTCTCTCTCTAGAGATGGATGATGACTAACTAAAAGTCAGTAAGGAAACCCCAACCCAAAAGAGGGTATTTATGGGGTTGCCCATTGGGCTTAAGTGACTTGAGCCCATCAAGGCTTAGGTCACTTAATCTAGCCCAAAACAAGTCCTAATTGATTAATTAACCACATAAGGTCATCTAATTAATCAATTAGCCCAATCCAGAGACCTTGTTCATTATCCTCTATGCAATCTTGTGTAAATAGCAATGAGACAAAAGAGAATCAATTGTACTCCAATAACTTATGTAAATAACAACAAGATGAAGCTCAAATATGTGACTTACTATCCATTACATGTAGACTCCCCATGAAATGGTGTCCGTAATCTAACAAGGTAGTTTTATCACCTATCAAGATTACCTCTCCAATCCTTGAGTTACAGATCTCACTTATTATGTGATCAAATGAGATACTCTACCTCTAAGGAGCATATGTCAAATTCCACTAAAGGAATTACTATGGCTACAGATTTCATTATCACATGTCCTTTGAATCCTCTAAGGGGACACACTGTCTCAATCCCATGAGATATCATGGTACCTCTATTGAGAATACCTGTTGCCACTAACCTCCATCAACAATGATCCAATTCATAGGGATATATGACTACTTTAGGGTCCACTCATAGGCTAAAGCCTCATGTTGATTTTGACACAAACTTAATCTCCTCTCAAGGTTAAGAGTCTATGCAGCATAACAGCTTGATGAATCATGACATTTGATAGCCTTGCATCATGATCCACTATAGGTCTTATCTAGTGTGCATCACATACATTAGTGCACTCACCATGATAAACTCATCCTAACGACCAAGATAAGTCATTTCTCCAATTAGGAGGTGGTGTACTACAGTCTCTACTGGATTTCCCAAATCCATGAACCAATTGCGGACAACTTATCTACTTACAAGTAAGCCATGACTTGTATCTTTTATACAACTCCTATTGCCCCACAGTGTAAGAGAGATGGTTCGAATGCTCAAATCAATGTTAAAACACCAAAGGGATAGTAAGGGGACAATTAAGTCTAACTTTGTTATATCATGTCTTAGACTTAATCCCAAAAAAAGAAACTCCGTAAATTAAAGGGAGCTAATAAACATACATTTTTTAAAGAGAATTTAATTGAAATATTAGAGGAAATTAAACTTAAGGCATTGGAGAAAACCAAATCAACTGATAAAAGCATAACTTAGATAGCTTAGAGAGATACCTAACACGGATTTTCCTGCAAAATATTATTGTTTGAATTGTCTATCGCTCTAAAGTTAATCTTAGTCATAGAAGCTTTTCCCTATGATTCTCACTACCTATTTTCTGGTTGGTGATAGACTTCTAGGCATCATTGTTGATCTATTATGTCTTATCTAGCTTCTATTCTATTGAATTGATTTGCTTTGTACCTTGGAGTTGTTATAGGAATCTGTTCTTTATTCATGCTTTTACAATGTATCAAGTAAAATCTTCAATTATCTTGTTTTGTTACCTTGATCATATCTTATCCCTCACACTACTTTACCTTTAGTATAGTTTTTTGTATGTGTGCAGGTTACAGGATTGAAAGATAAGTACTATTAAATGATGCAAAGCATTCCCTTAATATATTTTTAATTAAGCGTTAATGTATGTTATGCAAACTCCTTTATGAGAGTTTAGGTGGGTTTATGTAACAATGTTTTGTCACAAAATTGTCAAATGGGGAGATTGTTAAGATATTGAGTCTTGTTTATATGTTGACAATTTTGTTTCTTTTTATGTTTAGCCATAGAACTCTTTTTAGATAGTGACTTGATCTCCATTGAAGATCAAGGGTTTTTGTTCATCCAACCGAGAAGTCTTAAGTACATCTAAAGAGGCTTGGCATGTGACATATTAGTCTTCTTTGAGGTATAAAAAGGTTCAGTATCATTTTTTTAATGTTTTAAAAAGATTTTTTAAAAGAAGGGCCACTCGAGCAATTAAGCCCGCTCAAGTGGTTAGCCCGTTCAAACGGTAAGGATCGCTTAAGTGGTGTAAGTCCGATCAAGTGGTCATGATATTCTTACTGAGATACGAAACAGATTTTGGATGAATTTCACTCAAACTCTATTTTGGAAACTTAAAATACCGAAACTCTTTGGGCTTTTGCCTATAAATGCCTCCTTAATAATCCCTTGAGGGTTAGAGATCTAGAAGTAGAGATTTCGACTAAGAGATCTTGTAGTTTTGAGATATATCATTGAGAGACCTTTCATTTCTTAGAAAGTATCTCTTTGAAAAAGCCTAACGTGCCACATCTTTCCCGATCTCTTATTCAAGGATTCAATCTTTGAATCTTAGGTTGAAAACCTTAATCTCTTCGGAGTGGTTGAATGATCTACTAATGAGCAACAGAGAGTTGTTGTGTCACAGACGTGAATGAAGTTTTAGGTACTGGAGAGTAAGTCTTTAGAGTAAAATGGTTAGGTAAATCTGTGTAACTTGATTTCGAATAATGCATCTAGATTAGTAGGTCTTGAACCTCATGGTTTTTTATCTCCACAGTTTGTGGAGGTTTTCCATGTAAAAATCTTATGTCTTATTGCATATCTTTTTATTCTTGCTTATATTATGTTTGATAATATTGGTATCCTTTCGATTGATTGGTTAGTTTATCATTGAGGTTGTTGGGTTGGTTATCTTGAAGGTTATGGTAGTTATACTTATAACCAATTATTATTTTCCCTAACATCTCTCAAGTTGTCTTTTAGATATTAATAATTATATTATTTTATCCCTAACTAATCATTGGATATTTCTAAAAGGTAAAAATCAGTATATATATATATATATATCTAAAGATTTTAGGTATAACTCATTTAGTTATTTGGGATACCCTTGATATCTATTGAGTTAAAGAATTTGGTATAATATATAAATATTTATTTAAAAATTTTTAATCACCCATTAATCCCTCCTCTAGGTGTTTCCTATTAGACTTTCAGTGGTTTTTCACCTGTTGCCACCAACCTCCATCAATAGTGACCCAATCTATAGGAATATATAACCACTTTAGGGTCCCACCCATAGGTCAAAGTCTCCTATTGATTTTGGCACAAACTCAATATGCTCTCAAGATTGAGAGTCCATGCAATATAGTAGCTTAGTGAATCATGACAATTGATAGCCTTATGTCATGATTCACTATAGGTCCTATCTAGTGTGCATTACATGCACTAGTGTACTCATCATGGGAAACCTATCCCAAGAGCCAAGACAAACCATCCCTCCAAATAAAAGATGGGGTACTACAATATTTATTAGATTGCCCAAATCTATGAATTAATTGTGGACAACTTATCTACTTACAAGGAACCCATGACTTGTATCTCCTATGCAGCTCCTAATGCATCGAAGTCATGTACAATGTAAGAAACATGAGTTGAATGCTCACATTGTAGGGGCCTAGTCCCAACACTTTCATTCTTAACACTTTCATGCTCAATGTCAATACACCAAAAGGATAGAAAGGGGTCAATTGAGTCTAACTTTGTTACATCATGTCTTGCTTTTAGGGGCCTAATCCTAACACTTTCGTTCTTAACTCACATTGTAGGTATATCATATATGATAAATGAATCTTCTTTTATGTCATTTTTTTTCTCTTTTTGATTTTTTATTCGAATTCATTTTGAGGGTGTATTAATTATTACCTTTCTTGAAGCTTGATTTTTGTCTTTTGCTTCTTCTTTTGTATTCATTATTGATTGTTGAACTAACCTCATTATTTTATCAAAGTGCTTTATGTAATCAAGGTATGGTTTTTCTCTTCTCTATCCACTTGCATACATTGATGTGTTTACCTTACTTTAAAATATTCTCATGCTTGTTCCATCTTACTTTGCATGGTTTCCATATTATTATTTCTTTGATTCTTGATTTAAGTGGGATGCATATTGTATGTTATTGGACTTGTGATATGATATGTTTATAAGCTAATTCTTGTTATTTTATGGAAGTGCTTAGCTTGCTAATAAGGTATATTTCTTTCTCTTCCTAGTTGTTTGTTGTCATTGATATGCATGCCTTGTGTGATTATTCTCTTGATTTGTTTTCATTTGATTATCATCCTTACTTTAGTTTATTTACTTTGATTCTTCAGTATCTATTAACTTAAAAACCAATTATCATAGTTACATCAATTCATTAGTAGAGACCTTATTTAGGACTTAGAGTGGTACTACCTTATGATAACTTCTTGATAGGTAGTCTAACCTCCAAACTTAGACTCGATTTTTCTCAAACTATGCTTTTCCAAATAAGGAATATTTTTGTTAGGGTTTTATTTCTTATTTTATTTTCCCTTCAAAAATTAAAAATGAGTGATGACTTTAATTTTTACAAAATAATTTTTTCACTAAAAAATGAGTCTCGCCATCGAGTGGGACATACGTGAAAAATGTGAGTCCATAAATACCAATTTTCAAAATTGATTCTTTAAGATTAAAATATTAAGATTTAGGTTTGGATGTTCCCAAACCTTAAGTTCCAACTATTAAAGATGACCTCAAAGACCTAGAGATCTTTCAACCAATGGCTCTTCCTTGAATCCAAAAACTGAAATAGTGAAGATCTCATAGAGGATGGAGACTATGGTTCTCTCTCTTTAAGGGGACATGAAGCAAGATTAAAGTCCTAAACCCCAAGAGAGGTATTCATAGGCTTCCCATGGGCTTAACTAACTTGAGCCCATCTTAGGCTTGGGTCACTTAATCTAGCCTAAAAGGGTTCCTAATATATTAATTAGCACACAATTGAAATAAAAACCTATACACTCTCATAAACCGTGCCATCAAGGAATATGAGCTCAAGTTAAGACCATTAGGACCCATAGGAAAATACTTGCTTCCTCATAATCTAATTTTGAAGTTGACTCAACATCTTACAATAGAGAGTTAACTACACTCTAATACCCTATGTATATTACAACAAGATACAAGAACTTGGGTCAATGACCTACTATCCACTATATTTAGTCTCTCTATGAACTGATGTTCGTAATCTAAATAGGTGAAAGCTATTTGCCTCTTACAGATCCTCTTATTATGTGATCAATTGGGATATCCTAGCTTAGAAGAGCGCATGTCAAATTCCACTTAAGGAATTATGATGACCATAGATTTCTTGATCACATGTCCTTATAATCACCCAAGGGGACACATTGTCTCAAAGTCCATGAGATATCATTATCTCTATTGAGAATACTTGTTGTTATTGGTTTCCATCAACAATGATCTAATCAATAAGAAATGTATGATCACTTTAGGATCTAACCCATAGGTCAAAGTCACTACTAACTTTAGCATAAGTTCACTATTCTCTCAAGATTGAGAGAAAATACAACATAACAACTTAGTGAATTTATGACTACCCGATAGCCTTATGTCATGACTCACCGTAAGTCTTATCCAATGTGTAATCGTACACACTAGTACACTCACCATGGAAAACCCCATCCCAAAGGCCATGAAAATCCATCCTCCAATTAAGATGTAATGCACTATAGTTTAGTAGATTGCCCAAATCCATGAATCGACTGTGAACTACTTATTATTTTTCAAGGAACTCATGACTTGTATCTTTTGTGCAACTCCTAATGCACCCAAGTCATGTACAATACAAGTGATATGGGTCTAAATGCTCAAATCAATATCAATGCATATAATGGATAGATAAAATGGAGGCTCAAGTCTAACTTTGTTACATTATATCTTGCTTTTAAGGGTTTCATCCCAACAAACTCCCACTAGCCTTAAAAGTAGACTAGGCTCTAAAAAGAAAAAAAGAAAAAAAAAACCGTCATAGTCACATCATTTATCTGAACTATCTCATGTAAAAGGTGGCATTTCCTCTCTATGTCTTTTCTTTTCTAGTGGTACTATAGTTCTTCATATTGTGCCACCACCCTACTATAACTATAAAACATGATCTTGGATGATATAATCAGGAAAACTACCCCTAAATCAAGAGGCTTCCTTTATTGCTTCAAAAGGAGCAACAAATACCACTTAAAGTGAACACATACCTAAAGGTAGACCTGCAAGAGTCCTCATCAAACATAAGAAATACGAACTTATCATAAAGACTTGCAAGCATATATTCCATCATTCTCATAAGATACTTAAGTATATGCTTGACATCTACCCAAAGCTTTAATCATTGATTAGATTAATATCGACTCACTATCCCTTTAGCAAAGCAAATATCCAGTCTAACACATAGCATCGCATACATAAGGTTAATTATTGCAGAAGCATAGGCTATTACCTTAATATGATTTTTCTCCTTAAATGTACATTGATCCTGAGAAGGGCAACTCCAAATCTAAAAGATCGGAAACCTTCTTGGAGTCCTACATCATGCACTTGAACAAATGCTCATCATGTAGGCGATATAATGCAATATTCCTATCCTTATAATCTTAAAAATATATTGCACCCCTTCTAGATTTTTATCTAGAAGTAGAAAACTAGATCTTAGTTGATGAAATATCCTTACATCATTCTAAATGAGAAGATTTTCATCTACTTGCAAGATCTAAGAACACCACCATGCTTCTCTATGCCTTCTTGAACACACAAGACCCTTTGCCAAATATGAGCACCGATACTACTCATTACTATGGGATACAAACCTCCTACTATGATAAGTTACTAATGTACTAGAAGTAATGGGAATGATATGTGCTTATACCTCTAGATCCATAGTATTCTTTGCAAAAGTGGGACTATTTTCTAGTGTATTCTAGTTTATTCACTCTTTCCCTTATTTCTTATCATATAGCCTTCATAAAAATCCAGCATTTGTACTAACAGACAACTTTTGATTATCCTAAATACAAAGCAATAGCCCCTTAAATCCTTTTGTATATCTAATGAACTAATATACCTATTAGGTAAAGAAAGTATAACACAATCTTCAAGACATAACCCCTAAAACAATATGGGAAGTGATGAAGAACCAATCATCAATCTCATTATATCTATTGAAATTTGATCTCATCTTTCCTTTGCTTCATTTTACAATGTAGTCCCTAGTGCGCACAATTAGGATCTAATTCCATGCTCCTTAAGGAAAGAATCAAACTTACTAGAACACCACCTGGATATAATCGAAGTGTCCTAATATGTTTACCTAATAGTTTATCTTATTCCACCTTAAATTCAATGAATGTATCTGTTAGCCCAAGGGTTCTCCTAATCATGTTTTGATGATAACAAGCCATGGTTAAGTTACTAATTGGTTTGAATTATAAAGAATTTCAGGTGTAAATTTGGAAATTCATCAAAGGACTTAATGGATGCAAGATCAAGACTTTTGGAAGACCTTTAATCATAGGAAACATATGTAAGATGAATGCATGGGTGCACTTAGGATTTACATATCATTTCATGCATATTTGAAAAACTCGGTTTATGCTTTAAAGTTACATTTGCATCAAAATCTGAGATCTATCAAATGAACCTTAGGCAAAACGTTTCAAAATTGGCATATAATTTTACCTAAAGACCTTGCCTAAGTGTTAGAAACAAAAAAACAAAAAAAAATAGGTTTTCGGGCCAAAAATGGTGAACCGATCGAGGCACTATCCAAACCGGCTCAATCGGCCAGGGTACCCGGTTGACCAGTTCCCTCTTCTTGGTCTAGGTCCGATTGAGGTATGCAAAAAACACACTCTCTCTCTCTCTTCCAATAGCATTTCTTTCCTTGTCGAGGTCCAGTCGAGGTCCAGTCAAGGGTAACGATCACCTGCCAAGCATTAAATGTTCCAACGGCTAGTGAATCGATCGACCCCTAGCTCGACCGGTCAAGGCTGGTTTTTGGTTTTTTGGCTCCCGAGGTTAGAAACCTATAAATAAAGAGCTCTGGTTCATTTATGAGCAAGAGAACACTTGCATTTATTTGTCTACCCCTTGTTCTTGCCTTAAAAGCTCTCATTCCTTTCTTGGTGCATTAAATCTCCATTTGCATACTCTTTAGTGCACCTTTGTGATTCATCCTAGCCTTGAGTTGTATTTGAGCTATTGTTGAGTTAGGTTGAGAGATTCGTACTTATTAATTGAGTGTTAAAGCCTTCAAGTGAGTTGAAACTTGAAGAGATTGTGTAAGAGCCCATTGGAGCCGAAATCCTAGTGTAAAGGTGATTATCTCTCTCAAGCTTCCTCCCTCCTCAAGCAACCCAAAAAAAAACGCTTCTCTGTTTGTAACAGCAAGAAAAACGCCCCCTCCCTCCAATAGCCTGTAGCTCTCAAATCTTTAAAACCGTTTTTTTTAATATTCTCCACTAACACGTGTCATTCTCTCATTCTCCCTTCAGCCCACTAATGTGATTCCCTAATGGCCTCTCTTGAGGCAACACGTGGCTTTCTAAGATCGTAACACCTGGCAAAATGAACACCTGCAAGAATGACCCAAAAATGGGGGTCTACAATACTATTTCTCTTCCTACTATAACTTTGAAGAAAGTGATATTTTGTTTTCCCTTTGCTCCTTTTGTTTTAATTATCTTTCAAAACAATCATAAAATGTTGGTGCACTAAAAATAAAATGAGGGAATTGAGCACCCTAAGGGCACAACTTAAATTACGCATCCTTAAGTGATTGTTTATATTGTACCCCAAGGATGCAATTTAAATTGTCCACATAAAGCGCACATTTTTGTGTAAACATGTTATCAATGGTTAAAGATTGTTATTGCCTTTAGCCCATTTTTGGAAGAAAAGTCCCTTCCCAAAAACTTTAAAAGCTCAAAAACTTCACTTCACATATTCTAGATTTAATGCTTTGAATTGGTAAATGAAAATTGAAGTGAAGGAATTTTTAAGAGTTTATAAAAGGGAGAAGAATTTTCATTTGCAATTGCATGCATTCAAATGAGAACACTTAATAGCATAGCATGCAACTCTAAAAAAAATGATGCAAACCAAGGCACTAAGCATGAGGAAGAGAAGAAGAAGAGTTGAAGCTGGTTAAGCATGGGACTCTAATTTATGTAATCTCCTTTCTTTCTTTTTTATTATTATTATTATTATTATTATTATTATCCGATTGATTTTAATGAAGTTTCAACCTTCCAATTAATTTCAATTTCAGCTTTCAAGTGTACATTTCCAACTCTTTAATTTTCAACATGTTGAGATAATCTTTATACTCCAAGGGGTGAGAAAATCTAAGATCTTTCCCTATCTGATTATTACTCAAAAAGTGTTATTTTATAGCTTGTAATTAACTCTTTTAAACACTTTTGAGTAGTAGTGATTACCTTTTAACTCAATTGGCATGTTAAGGACCCTTGCAATCATTTCTAATCAAATTGTGTTAAGTTTTGGTGTTTTTGATAGCTTTTTGATCACCAAAGCAATCCGAGAATGAAGGAGATCTTTGTACAGTTCATGGCAAAGCAATTTGAAGTTTAAATTCATGAAGAAACCGAGCTTTGGAGCTTCGTAACCCTTTGCCAAAGTCATTCAAGTATGCAAGGAAGAAAAGGAAAGAAGAAATCTGCAACCAAGTAATTTCGCAAGTTGGAAGTCCAACTTGCGAAATTTTCGCAACCTGCAAATTGGAAGAAGAGCACAATCACAGAGAAGGCCAACTTGCGAAAATGGACTTCAACCTGCGAAATCAACCTGCGAAATTTTCGCAGGTCATAATTCAAGTTGCGAAATCCACCTACGAACTGGGATATTTGCGCACCGACTCCTGTTGATATTTTTCTTTAGATATTTTGTGTATAAATCTCTATTTTCTCCTTGTAAACCACCACTCATGCAATTCCTTAGCTAGGAAGTAATCAAGGAAGGGTAAATAACCTTCCTATATAATATCTCTTGTAATCTCAAAGCAAAGAATCTCGGGAGCTTTCTAGAGAACACTTTGTATAGTTTTTGAAAGTAATACACAGAGCTTTGCTCTGCCTTACCTTCCCATTTTGTTTTCTCGTTTATTTTTATTTCTAGCAAATCAGCCTTTGAGATGTTGTCTCAGGGGATGAGAGGCTAGACTTTTTGTTTCTTGGGTGAAGGAAGCCAGGTAAGGTGTCGGATGCAAAAGAGTGAGTTTTTGTTATTTCCATTTTTAATAAAGAGAAAGTGTGATCCGTTTATGGTTTTTTATATTTTTAGTTAACTAAAGATTACCGTGAATAGCCAATACTTGGTAAGCTTTCAGATTCCATGGATTCTTATTGCTTGAAATCTTGGTCCATGGAGGTCTAATTGTTATCTCTTGTTCGCTTGTGAAGGATGATCTGATGTTAAGGATCACCTTGAATGGAAAATACTAGGTGAGAGGTACGAGCCATTGCAAGGTGTATCAGTGAAAGGGATTTAGCGTTGAAACCATTAATGGTAAGCATCTATACCACACCGGTTCGGGAAATAACTATATGTTAAATCCCCAATGCGAGGAAAAGATTCAAGTGACCAGAATCTCCTCTTTTGTATAAGGTACCTGATCCTAGTGACCTGAAATCCCAAGAAACACCTTTCTTTCTAGTTAATTTCAGTTACTTTATTTTTTGTTAGCTTAAAACCAGTCATTTCCATACAAATTTATGTTTTCTTTTAAAACTAACTCATAAAGGAAAAGCACCAATTCAGTTTTTGAATTAATATCAATTGCAAAGTGAAAACCCATCTCTGTGGACGATCCTAGAGCCACTATACTATGCTAGCTAGTGCTACCTTGGTATATGGTGAATTAGGTTTATAAATTTTGTTGATAACTCCCGTCTGAGGATTGAAATCAAAGCACATCATTTGATTGAGCTGAATTAAGTAGAACACCAATTGGGGACAAATCACTATCCTAGTTTTGCTCTCCACCAATTTATTTGTTCACAATTGAAATGGATCTAACTTCTATCAAATGAGTAACCAAGGGGAGCAGGTGTATGATTCACTTGCGAAAATTTCGCAAGTGAAAAGTGCTGTTGCGAAATTTTCGCAATGCCTGATGCAGTCAGCTTCAAACGGCTATAACTTCTTCATTTCAGCTCCGATTTGCACACCGTTTGAAGCGTTAGATTTTTGACTTCCCGAGCTTCGAAATGATATATAGTATGAAAAAAATGGACTTCGGGAAGTGATTCAAAGTTGCAAAATAAGACTGCAGCTACTCCCATCTTGAACTTCAGCAAGCTGAATTTCGCATAGCCATGCGAAATTGCTTCCTGTTAGATTTCTCTCTTTGATTTTCTTCCTTGAATCTCTTGATTGGCTTGGAAACTTATTGACAAGGGTTGCACAAAAAATTCTCCCTCATTCTTGGCTTGCTTTAATGATCAAAAAGCTACTAAAAACACCAAAATTAGCCAAAAATTGATTAGTAACACTTGCAAGGGTCCTTAATGTGCCAATTGAGTTAAAAGGTATTAATTACTACTCAAAAGTGTTTAAAAGAGTTTATAACAAGCTATAAAAGAGCACTTTTTGAGTAATAATCAATGATGCAACAGTTATAAGTGTCACAAGCTAAGCAACCTTAAGAGAATGCCTAAGAATCATTACACTAATTCCCTTGAGTTAAGCACAAATATGATAAGTATGAAATTAAACCCCTCCAAATCGTTTGATTGCAAGGATCTAGAAGAGAGCAATCATAGTAAGTTAAGCCTTGACGAACCCAAAAAGTAGCTCATCATTCTCTGATTTACTTCTTTTATCATATTCTAGAAATATATTTAGCTATAAAGTTTGTACAAAGAGAAATTAAACTAGATTAGTTATTGTAATGAATCCTATCAAAATCTCATATTATAGTGTACCAAGGCAAGAGTGGTACTAAGACAAGTGACCTCTTAAAAGAATTTTTTTTCTTTTCCAAGTTGCATGTCATATAGTCGAGGAACATTTTTGTACCATCTTCACAATGTCATCGAACTAATGGGTGGGTGGTTTAGGCGATTGGGACTCGTAGAGAGTTGATGCTGTCCCACTACTAAGAGCTAGTTGGACGTTCAAAGTTAGTGTGAGTTTATTATAAGAAAAGGGATAGCGTTAAGGGTGTTAGTACATTGGCGAGGACGTTTGTAATGAGTGATGGAGGGCTATGTTTCGTGGAATCCAATAAAAAAAAAGTCGAGATGGGTTAGGCAAAGGATCAACTCAGTGCATAGGGGCGCTTATAAGGGTAAGCGACGCATAATATGATGAATGCAATCACAATAGCACTAATCCAATAGATCCTATAAGAAAACTATAGTCAAACATGCTTGGTGAGGATAATACTAGGATAGGTGAGCTCGTAATAAGTCCTCATGAAAATACCCTTACAAATTAAGACTAATTGCATAATTGCCCCTCCAATTATGAGTAATTGAAAAAAAATCAAATAATTATGAGTAATTACTAAAATACCCCCTTTATTTCCTTTAAATACAAAAACACCCTTATTTTGAAGGTAATTATTAGGTAATAGTAGTTGGAAGGTAATTATGAACTCAATTAGTAGTTAGTTATTTTAAATGCAATTACAAACCAATAGAGGATCAATCCACGAGAAAGAGCATAAGTGACACTGTATGAACATTGTACCCTTACATAGGAGATAAGTGAGCCACATTAAAGTCGATTGGTTCAATTTACGAGATCTCCATATCCGAGATTTCGATGCAGTCTATAAATTTTTTTTTTCAAAAACCACATCTCTCTTAGAGACTTACCTAACTATTCCCTAAACACTACATAACGGTTGGTATAAATCCTTCTTCTAAATGGGTTTCCCACCTTCTTGACCATAGAATAGGAAACCGTAGACATTGGTAGATTCATCAACACCCTACAATCCTTCCCCCAGTTTGACTTGACACATAGTTCCTAACAACTCAAAAGTTATCCCCCAAATATTAATGAAATTAAACCAAACCACATATGGTTCCAAAGGAACCCACCGTTCGATCAATCTGGAAATACTCCAAGCGGCTTGCCACTTGTCGTGCCATTAGGTTTCGCCCTTCCCATTTCCATCCGCACCGTCCGATCGTTGATCCGATCCCCCGATCGTTAGATATCGGCCGTCGAAATCGACCGTCGCCGATCTCCCCCGTTTTCTCCCACGTGAAAGTTCCCCCCATTTTATGACGATCGACGCAGACGCTAACCTTTTCCGAGCCCCGAGGCCCAAGCTATGGCCCAAAACGCCTTTCCTCCCTAATCTCCCCGTCCGTCCGTCGAAAGGATGATCCGAGCCCACCATTGCGATCCTCGCGTCGAGACTCGCGGTTTGAAAAAAAAAATGTCCCCAAACTCCACCCGAAGGGCCCGAAAACCACCTGGCAAGCTCTCGCTTCCACACTTCCCCCATCCACCCTTTAAAGTCACGATCAAACCCCAATCCATGCACCAAAAGACGAATCCAACCGTACGGATCGAAAAAACGCGTAAATTTTAAGAGGGACACACCGTCCGATCTGGACGAACATCCCCAGATACTCGCATTATAATACATCTGTCAAAACAAACATTTTCCCCCTATTTCCTTCTACCCAACACAACACACCAAAAGTTACACCTCAATCATACCACATAAGGGGATAAGGTCGCAATAACATGACGGGTGCGATCATACCAGCACTAATGCACCGGATCCCATCAGAACTCCGCAGTTAAGTGTGCTTGGGCGAGAGTAGTACTAGGATGGGTGACCTCCTGGGAAGTCCTCGTGTTGCACCCCTTTTTCTTTTTTCTTTTTTTGGACGGAATTTATATATATCGAGACTCGCGGTTTGAAAAAAAAAAATGTCCCCAAACTCCACCCGAAGGGCCCGAAAACCACCTGGCAAGCTCTCGCTTCCACACTTCCCCCATCCACCCTTTAAAGTCACGATCAAACCCCAATCCATGCACCAAAAGACGAATCCAACCGTACGGATCGAAAAAACGCGTAAATTTTAAGAGGGACACACCGTCCGATCTGGACGAACATCCCCAGATACTCGCATTATAATACATCTGTCAAAACAAACATTTTCCCCCTATTTCCTTCTACCCAACACAACACACCAAAAGTTACACCTCAATCATACCACATAAGGGGATAAGGTCGCAATAACATGACGGGTGCGATCATACCAGCACTAATGCACCGGATCCCATCAGAACTCCGCAGTTAAGTGTGCTTGGGCGAGAGTAGTACTAGGATGGGTGACCTCCTGGGAAGTCCTCGTGTTGCACCCCTTTTTCTTTTTTCTTTTTTTGGACGGAATTTATATATATCGAGACTCGCGGTTTGAAAAAAAAAAATGTCCCCAAACTCCACCCGAAGGGCCCGAAAACCACCTGGCAAGCTCTCGCTTCCACACTTCCCCCATCCACCCTTTAAAGTCACGATCAAACCCCAATCCATGCACCAAAAGACGAATCCAACCGTACGGATCGAAAAAACGCGTAAATTTTAAGAGGGACACACCGTCCGATCTGGACGAACATCCCCAGATACTCGCATTATAATACATCTGTCAAAACAAACATTTTCCCCCTATTTCCTTCTACCCAACACAACACACCAAAAGTTACACCTCAATCATACCACATAAGGGGATAAGGTCGCAATAACATGACGGGTGCGATCATACCAGCACTAATGCACCGGATCCCATCAGAACTCCGCAGTTAAGTGTGCTTGGGCGAGAGTAGTACTAGGATGGGTGACCTCCTGGGAAGTCCTCGTGTTGCACCCCTTTTTCTTTTTTCTTTTTTTGGACGGAATTTATATATATCGAGACTCGCGGTTTGAAAAAAAAAAATGTCCCCAAACTCCACCCGAAGGGCCCGAAAACCACCTGGCAAGCTCTCGCTTCCACACTTCCCCCATCCACCCTTTAAAGTCACGATCAAACCCCAATCCATGCACCAAAAGACGAATCCAACCGTACGGATCGAAAAAACGCGTAAATTTTAAGAGGGACACACCGTCCGATCTGGACGAACATCCCCAGATACTCGCATTATAATACATCTGTCAAAACAAACATTTTCCCCCTATTTCCTTCTACCCAACACAACACACCAAAAGTTACACCTCAATCATACCACATAAGGGGATAAGGTCGCAATAACATGACGGGTGCGATCATACCAGCACTAATGCACCGGATCCCATCAGAACTCCGCAGTTAAGTGTGCTTGGGCGAGAGTAGTACTAGGATGGGTGACCTCCTGGGAAGTCCTCGTGTTGCACCCCTTTTTCTTTTTTCTTTTTTTGGACGGAATTTATATATATCGAGACTCGCGGTTTGAAAAAAAAAAATGTCCCCAAACTCCACCCGAAGGGCCCGAAAACCACCTGGCAAGCTCTCGCTTCCACACTTCCCCCATCCACCCTTTAAAGTCACGATCAAACCCCAATCCATGCACCAAAAGACGAATCCAACCGTACGGATCGAAAAAACGCGTAAATTTTAAGAGGGACACACCGTCCGATCTGGACGAACATCCCCAGATACTCGCATTATAATACATCTGTCAAAACAAACATTTTCCCCCTATTTCCTTCTACCCAACACAACACACCAAAAGTTACACCTCAATCATACCACATAAGGGGATAAGGTCGCAATAACATGACGGGTGCGATCATACCAGCACTAATGCACCGGATCCCATCAGAACTCCGCAGTTAAGTGTGCTTGGGCGAGAGTAGTACTAGGATGGGTGACCTCCTGGGAAGTCCTCGTGTTGCACCCCTTTTTCTTTTTTCTTTTTTTGGACGGAATTTATATATATCGAGACTCGCGGTTTGAAAAAAAAAAATGTCCCCAAACTCCACCCGAAGGGCCCGAAAACCACCTGGCAAGCTCTCGCTTCCACACTTCCCCCATCCACCCTTTAAAGTCACGATCAAACCCCAATCCATGCACCAAAAGACGAATCCAACCGTACGGATCGAAAAAACGCGTAAATTTTAAGAGGGACACACCGTCCGATCTGGACGAACATCCCCAGATACTCGCATTATAATACATCTGTCAAAACAAACATTTTCCCCCTATTTCCTTCTACCCAACACAACACACCAAAAGTTACACCTCAATCATACCACATAAGGGGATAAGGTCGCAATAACATGACGGGTGCGATCATACCAGCACTAATGCACCGGATCCCATCAGAACTCCGCAGTTAAGTGTGCTTGGGCGAGAGTAGTACTAGGATGGGTGACCTCCTGGGAAGTCCTCGTGTTGCACCCCTTTTTCTTTTTTCTTTTTTTGGACGGAATTTATATATATCGAGACTCGCGGTTTGAAAAAAAAAAATGTCCCCAAACTCCACCCGAAGGGCCCGAAAACCACCTGGCAAGCTCTCGCTTCCACACTTCCCCCATCCACCCTTTAAAGTCACGATCAAACCCCAATCCATGCACCAAAAGACGAATCCAACCGTACGGATCGAAAAAACGCGTAAATTTTAAGAGGGACACACCGTCCGATCTGGACGAACATCCCCAGATACTCGCATTATAATACATCTGTCAAAACAAACATTTTCCCCCTATTTCCTTCTACCCAACACAACACACCAAAAGTTACACCTCAATCATACCACATAAGGGGATAAGGTCGCAATAACATGACGGGTGCGATCATACCAGCACTAATGCACCGGATCCCATCAGAACTCCGCAGTTAAGTGTGCTTGGGCGAGAGTAGTACTAGGATGGGTGACCTCCTGGGAAGTCCTCGTGTTGCACCCCTTTTTCTTTTTTCTTTTTTTGGACGGAATTTATATATATCGAGACTCGCGGTTTGAAAAAAAAAAATGTCCCCAAACTCCACCCGAAGGGCCCGAAAACCACCTGGCAAGCTCTCGCTTCCACACTTCCCCCATCCACCCTTTAAAGTCACGATCAAACCCCAATCCATGCACCAAAAGACGAATCCAACCGTACGGATCGAAAAAACGCGTAAATTTTAAGAGGGACACACCGTCCGATCTGGACGAACATCCCCAGATACTCGCATTATAATACATCTGTCAAAACAAACATTTTCCCCCTATTTCCTTCTACCCAACACAACACACCAAAAGTTACACCTCAATCATACCACATAAGGGGATAAGGTCGCAATAACATGACGGGTGCGATCATACCAGCACTAATGCACCGGATCCCATCAGAACTCCGCAGTTAAGTGTGCTTGGGCGAGAGTAGTACTAGGATGGGTGACCTCCTGGGAAGTCCTCGTGTTGCACCCCTTTTTCTTTTTTCTTTTTTTGGACGGAATTTATATATATCGAGACTCGCGGTTTGAAAAAAAAAAATGTCCCCAAACTCCACCCGAAGGGCCCGAAAACCACCTGGCAAGCTCTCGCTTCCACACTTCCCCCATCCACCCTTTAAAGTCACGATCAAACCCCAATCCATGCACCAAAAGACGAATCCAACCGTACGGATCGAAAAAACGCGTAAATTTTAAGAGGGACACACCGTCCGATCTGGACGAACATCCCCAGATACTCGCATTATAATACATCTGTCAAAACAAACATTTTCCCCCTATTTCCTTCTACCCAACACAACACACCAAAAGTTACACCTCAATCATACCACATAAGGGGATAAGGTCGCAATAACATGACGGGTGCGATCATACCAGCACTAATGCACCGGATCCCATCAGAACTCCGCAGTTAAGTGTGCTTGGGCGAGAGTAGTACTAGGATGGGTGACCTCCTGGGAAGTCCTCGTGTTGCACCCCTTTTTCTTTTTTCTTTTTTTGGACGGAATTTATATATATCGAGACTCGCGGTTTGAAAAAAAAAAATGTCCCCAAACTCCACCCGAAGGGCCCGAAAACCACCTGGCAAGCTCTCGCTTCCACACTTCCCCCATCCACCCTTTAAAGTCACGATCAAACCCCAATCCATGCACCAAAAGACGAATCCAACCGTACGGATCGAAAAAACGCGTAAATTTTAAGAGGGACACACCGTCCGATCTGGACGAACATCCCCAGATACTCGCATTATAATACATCTGTCAAAACAAACATTTTCCCCCTATTTCCTTCTACCCAACACAACACACCAAAAGTTACACCTCAATCATACCACATAAGGGGATAAGGTCGCAATAACATGACGGGTGCGATCATACCAGCACTAATGCACCGGATCCCATCAGAACTCCGCAGTTAAGTGTGCTTGGGCGAGAGTAGTACTAGGATGGGTGACCTCCTGGGAAGTCCTCGTGTTGCACCCCTTTTTCTTTTTTCTTTTTTTGGACGGAATTTATATATATCGAGACTCGCGGTTTGAAAAAAAAAAATGTCCCCAAACTCCACCCGAAGGGCCCGAAAACCACCTGGCAAGCTCTCGCTTCCACACTTCCCCCATCCACCCTTTAAAGTCACGATCAAACCCCAATCCATGCACCAAAAGACGAATCCAACCGTACGGATCGAAAAAACGCGTAAATTTTAAGAGGGACACACCGTCCGATCTGGACGAACATCCCCAGATACTCGCATTATAATACATCTGTCAAAACAAACATTTTCCCCCTATTTCCTTCTACCCAACACAACACACCAAAAGTTACACCTCAATCATACCACATAAGGGGATAAGGTCGCAATAACATGACGGGTGCGATCATACCAGCACTAATGCACCGGATCCCATCAGAACTCCGCAGTTAAGTGTGCTTGGGCGAGAGTAGTACTAGGATGGGTGACCTCCTGGGAAGTCCTCGTGTTGCACCCCTTTTTCTTTTTTCTTTTTTTGGACGGAATTTATATATATCGAGACTCGCGGTTTGAAAAAAAAAAATGTCCCCAAACTCCACCCGAAGGGCCCGAAAACCACCTGGCAAGCTCTCGCTTCCACACTTCCCCCATCCACCCTTTAAAGTCACGATCAAACCCCAATCCATGCACCAAAAGACGAATCCAACCGTACGGATCGAAAAAACGCGTAAATTTTAAGAGGGACACACCGTCCGATCTGGACGAACATCCCCAGATACTCGCATTATAATACATCTGTCAAAACAAACATTTTCCCCCTATTTCCTTCTACCCAACACAACACACCAAAAGTTACACCTCAATCATACCACATAAGGGGATAAGGTCGCAATAACATGACGGGTGCGATCATACCAGCACTAATGCACCGGATCCCATCAGAACTCCGCAGTTAAGTGTGCTTGGGCGAGAGTAGTACTAGGATGGGTGACCTCCTGGGAAGTCCTCGTGTTGCACCCCTTTTTCTTTTTTCTTTTTTTGGACGGAATTTATATATATCGAGACTCGCGGTTTGAAAAAAAAAAATGTCCCCAAACTCCACCCGAAGGGCCCGAAAACCACCTGGCAAGCTCTCGCTTCCACACTTCCCCCATCCACCCTTTAAAGTCACGATCAAACCCCAATCCATGCACCAAAAGACGAATCCAACCGTACGGATCGAAAAAACGCGTAAATTTTAAGAGGGACACACCGTCCGATCTGGACGAACATCCCCAGATACTCGCATTATAATACATCTGTCAAAACAAACATTTTCCCCCTATTTCCTTCTACCCAACACAACACACCAAAAGTTACACCTCAATCATACCACATAAGGGGATAAGGTCGCAATAACATGACGGGTGCGATCATACCAGCACTAATGCACCGGATCCCATCAGAACTCCGCAGTTAAGTGTGCTTGGGCGAGAGTAGTACTAGGATGGGTGACCTCCTGGGAAGTCCTCGTGTTGCACCCCTTTTTCTTTTTTCTTTTTTTGGACGGAATTTATATATATCGAGACTCGCGGTTTGAAAAAAAAAAATGTCCCCAAACTCCACCCGAAGGGCCCGAAAACCACCTGGCAAGCTCTCGCTTCCACACTTCCCCCATCCACCCTTTAAAGTCACGATCAAACCCCAATCCATGCACCAAAAGACGAATCCAACCGTACGGATCGAAAAAACGCGTAAATTTTAAGAGGGACACACCGTCCGATCTGGACGAACATCCCCAGATACTCGCATTATAATACATCTGTCAAAACAAACATTTTCCCCCTATTTCCTTCTACCCAACACAACACACCAAAAGTTACACCTCAATCATACCACATAAGGGGATAAGGTCGCAATAACATGACGGGTGCGATCATACCAGCACTAATGCACCGGATCCCATCAGAACTCCGCAGTTAAGTGTGCTTGGGCGAGAGTAGTACTAGGATGGGTGACCTCCTGGGAAGTCCTCGTGTTGCACCCCTTTTTCTTTTTTCTTTTTTTGGACGGAATTTATATATATCGAGACTCGCGGTTTGAAAAAAAAAAATGTCCCCAAACTCCACCCGAAGGGCCCGAAAACCACCTGGCAAGCTCTCGCTTCCACACTTCCCCCATCCACCCTTTAAAGTCACGATCAAACCCCAATCCATGCACCAAAAGACGAATCCAACCGTACGGATCGAAAAAACGCGTAAATTTTAAGAGGGACACACCGTCCGATCTGGACGAACATCCCCAGATACTCGCATTATAATACATCTGTCAAAACAAACATTTTCCCCCTATTTCCTTCTACCCAACACAACACACCAAAAGTTACACCTCAATCATACCACATAAGGGGATAAGGTCGCAATAACATGACGGGTGCGATCATACCAGCACTAATGCACCGGATCCCATCAGAACTCCGCAGTTAAGTGTGCTTGGGCGAGAGTAGTACTAGGATGGGTGACCTCCTGGGAAGTCCTCGTGTTGCACCCCTTTTTCTTTTTTCTTTTTTTGGACGGAATTTATATATATCGAGACTCGCGGTTTGAAAAAAAAAAATGTCCCCAAACTCCACCCGAAGGGCCCGAAAACCACCTGGCAAGCTCTCGCTTCCACACTTCCCCCATCCACCCTTTAAAGTCACGATCAAACCCCAATCCATGCACCAAAAGACGAATCCAACCGTACGGATCGAAAAAACGCGTAAATTTTAAGAGGGACACACCGTCCGATCTGGACGAACATCCCCAGATACTCGCATTATAATACATCTGTCAAAACAAACATTTTCCCCCTATTTCCTTCTACCCAACACAACACACCAAAAGTTACACCTCAATCATACCACATAAGGGGATAAGGTCGCAATAACATGACGGGTGCGATCATACCAGCACTAATGCACCGGATCCCATCAGAACTCCGCAGTTAAGTGTGCTTGGGCGAGAGTAGTACTAGGATGGGTGACCTCCTGGGAAGTCCTCGTGTTGCACCCCTTTTTCTTTTTTCTTTTTTTGGACGGAATTTATATATATCGAGACTCGCGGTTTGAAAAAAAAAAATGTCCCCAAACTCCACCCGAAGGGCCCGAAAACCACCTGGCAAGCTCTCGCTTCCACACTTCCCCCATCCACCCTTTAAAGTCACGATCAAACCCCAATCCATGCACCAAAAGACGAATCCAACCGTACGGATCGAAAAAACGCGTAAATTTTAAGAGGGACACACCGTCCGATCTGGACGAACATCCCCAGATACTCGCATTATAATACATCTGTCAAAACAAACATTTTCCCCCTATTTCCTTCTACCCAACACAACACACCAAAAGTTACACCTCAATCATACCACATAAGGGGATAAGGTCGCAATAACATGACGGGTGCGATCATACCAGCACTAATGCACCGGATCCCATCAGAACTCCGCAGTTAAGTGTGCTTGGGCGAGAGTAGTACTAGGATGGGTGACCTCCTGGGAAGTCCTCGTGTTGCACCCCTTTTTCTTTTTTCTTTTTTTGGACGGAATTTATATATATCGAGACTCGCGGTTTGAAAAAAAAAAATGTCCCCAAACTCCACCCGAAGGGCCCGAAAACCACCTGGCAAGCTCTCGCTTCCACACTTCCCCCATCCACCCTTTAAAGTCACGATCAAACCCCAATCCATGCACCAAAAGACGAATCCAACCGTACGGATCGAAAAAACGCGTAAATTTTAAGAGGGACACACCGTCCGATCTGGACGAACATCCCCAGATACTCGCATTATAATACATCTGTCAAAACAAACATTTTCCCCCTATTTCCTTCTACCCAACACAACACACCAAAAGTTACACCTCAATCATACCACATAAGGGGATAAGGTCGCAATAACATGACGGGTGCGATCATACCAGCACTAATGCACCGGATCCCATCAGAACTCCGCAGTTAAGTGTGCTTGGGCGAGAGTAGTACTAGGATGGGTGACCTCCTGGGAAGTCCTCGTGTTGCACCCCTTTTTCTTTTTTCTTTTTTTGGACGGAATTTATATATATCGAGACTCGCGGTTTGAAAAAAAAAAATGTCCCCAAACTCCACCCGAAGGGCCCGAAAACCACCTGGCAAGCTCTCGCTTCCACACTTCCCCCATCCACCCTTTAAAGTCACGATCAAACCCCAATCCATGCACCAAAAGACGAATCCAACCGTACGGATCGAAAAAACGCGTAAATTTTAAGAGGGACACACCGTCCGATCTGGACGAACATCCCCAGATACTCGCATTATAATACATCTGTCAAAACAAACATTTTCCCCCTATTTCCTTCTACCCAACACAACACACCAAAAGTTACACCTCAATCATACCACATAAGGGGATAAGGTCGCAATAACATGACGGGTGCGATCATACCAGCACTAATGCACCGGATCCCATCAGAACTCCGCAGTTAAGTGTGCTTGGGCGAGAGTAGTACTAGGATGGGTGACCTCCTGGGAAGTCCTCGTGTTGCACCCCTTTTTCTTTTTTCTTTTTTTGGACGGAATTTATATATATCGAGACTCGCGGTTTGAAAAAAAAAAATGTCCCCAAACTCCACCCGAAGGGCCCGAAAACCACCTGGCAAGCTCTCGCTTCCACACTTCCCCCATCCACCCTTTAAAGTCACGATCAAACCCCAATCCATGCACCAAAAGACGAATCCAACCGTACGGATCGAAAAAACGCGTAAATTTTAAGAGGGACACACCGTCCGATCTGGACGAACATCCCCAGATACTCGCATTATAATACATCTGTCAAAACAAACATTTTCCCCCTATTTCCTTCTACCCAACACAACACACCAAAAGTTACACCTCAATCATACCACATAAGGGGATAAGGTCGCAATAACATGACGGGTGCGATCATACCAGCACTAATGCACCGGATCCCATCAGAACTCCGCAGTTAAGTGTGCTTGGGCGAGAGTAGTACTAGGATGGGTGACCTCCTGGGAAGTCCTCGTGTTGCACCCCTTTTTCTTTTTTCTTTTTTTGGACGGAATTTATATATATCGAGACTCGCGGTTTGAAAAAAAAAAATGTCCCCAAACTCCACCCGAAGGGCCCGAAAACCACCTGGCAAGCTCTCGCTTCCACACTTCCCCCATCCACCCTTTAAAGTCACGATCAAACCCCAATCCATGCACCAAAAGACGAATCCAACCGTACGGATCGAAAAAACGCGTAAATTTTAAGAGGGACACACCGTCCGATCTGGACGAACATCCCCAGATACTCGCATTATAATACATCTGTCAAAACAAACATTTTCCCCCTATTTCCTTCTACCCAACACAACACACCAAAAGTTACACCTCAATCATACCACATAAGGGGATAAGGTCGCAATAACATGACGGGTGCGATCATACCAGCACTAATGCACCGGATCCCATCAGAACTCCGCAGTTAAGTGTGCTTGGGCGAGAGTAGTACTAGGATGGGTGACCTCCTGGGAAGTCCTCGTGTTGCACCCCTTTTTCTTTTTTCTTTTTTTGGACGGAATTTATATATATCGAGACTCGCGGTTTGAAAAAAAAAAATGTCCCCAAACTCCACCCGAAGGGCCCGAAAACCACCTGGCAAGCTCTCGCTTCCACACTTCCCCCATCCACCCTTTAAAGTCACGATCAAACCCCAATCCATGCACCAAAAGACGAATCCAACCGTACGGATCGAAAAAACGCGTAAATTTTAAGAGGGACACACCGTCCGATCTGGACGAACATCCCCAGATACTCGCATTATAATACATCTGTCAAAACAAACATTTTCCCCCTATTTCCTTCTACCCAACACAACACACCAAAAGTTACACCTCAATCATACCACATAAGGGGATAAGGTCGCAATAACATGACGGGTGCGATCATACCAGCACTAATGCACCGGATCCCATCAGAACTCCGCAGTTAAGTGTGCTTGGGCGAGAGTAGTACTAGGATGGGTGACCTCCTGGGAAGTCCTCGTGTTGCACCCCTTTTTCTTTTTTCTTTTTTTGGACGGAATTTATATATATCGAGACTCGCGGTTTGAAAAAAAAAAATGTCCCCAAACTCCACCCGAAGGGCCCGAAAACCACCTGGCAAGCTCTCGCTTCCACACTTCCCCCATCCACCCTTTAAAGTCACGATCAAACCCCAATCCATGCACCAAAAGACGAATCCAACCGTACGGATCGAAAAAACGCGTAAATTTTAAGAGGGACACACCGTCCGATCTGGACGAACATCCCCAGATACTCGCATTATAATACATCTGTCAAAACAAACATTTTCCCCCTATTTCCTTCTACCCAACACAACACACCAAAAGTTACACCTCAATCATACCACATAAGGGGATAAGGTCGCAATAACATGACGGGTGCGATCATACCAGCACTAATGCACCGGATCCCATCAGAACTCCGCAGTTAAGTGTGCTTGGGCGAGAGTAGTACTAGGATGGGTGACCTCCTGGGAAGTCCTCGTGTTGCACCCCTTTTTCTTTTTTCTTTTTTTGGACGGAATTTATATATATCGAGACTCGCGGTTTGAAAAAAAAAAATGTCCCCAAACTCCACCCGAAGGGCCCGAAAACCACCTGGCAAGCTCTCGCTTCCACACTTCCCCCATCCACCCTTTAAAGTCACGATCAAACCCCAATCCATGCACCAAAAGACGAATCCAACCGTACGGATCGAAAAAACGCGTAAATTTTAAGAGGGACACACCGTCCGATCTGGACGAACATCCCCAGATACTCGCATTATAATACATCTGTCAAAACAAACATTTTCCCCCTATTTCCTTCTACCCAACACAACACACCAAAAGTTACACCTCAATCATACCACATAAGGGGATAAGGTCGCAATAACATGACGGGTGCGATCATACCAGCACTAATGCACCGGATCCCATCAGAACTCCGCAGTTAAGTGTGCTTGGGCGAGAGTAGTACTAGGATGGGTGACCTCCTGGGAAGTCCTCGTGTTGCACCCCTTTTTCTTTTTTCTTTTTTTGGACGGAATTTATATATATCGAGACTCGCGGTTTGAAAAAAAAAAATGTCCCCAAACTCCACCCGAAGGGCCCGAAAACCACCTGGCAAGCTCTCGCTTCCACACTTCCCCCATCCACCCTTTAAAGTCACGATCAAACCCCAATCCATGCACCAAAAGACGAATCCAACCGTACGGATCGAAAAAACGCGTAAATTTTAAGAGGGACACACCGTCCGATCTGGACGAACATCCCCAGATACTCGCATTATAATACATCTGTCAAAACAAACATTTTCCCCCTATTTCCTTCTACCCAACACAACACACCAAAAGTTACACCTCAATCATACCACATAAGGGGATAAGGTCGCAATAACATGACGGGTGCGATCATACCAGCACTAATGCACCGGATCCCATCAGAACTCCGCAGTTAAGTGTGCTTGGGCGAGAGTAGTACTAGGATGGGTGACCTCCTGGGAAGTCCTCGTGTTGCACCCCTTTTTCTTTTTTCTTTTTTTGGACGGAATTTATATATATCGAGACTCGCGGTTTGAAAAAAAAAAATGTCCCCAAACTCCACCCGAAGGGCCCGAAAACCACCTGGCAAGCTCTCGCTTCCACACTTCCCCCATCCACCCTTTAAAGTCACGATCAAACCCCAATCCATGCACCAAAAGACGAATCCAACCGTACGGATCGAAAAAACGCGTAAATTTTAAGAGGGACACACCGTCCGATCTGGACGAACATCCCCAGATACTCGCATTATAATACATCTGTCAAAACAAACATTTTCCCCCTATTTCCTTCTACCCAACACAACACACCAAAAGTTACACCTCAATCATACCACATAAGGGGATAAGGTCGCAATAACATGACGGGTGCGATCATACCAGCACTAATGCACCGGATCCCATCAGAACTCCGCAGTTAAGTGTGCTTGGGCGAGAGTAGTACTAGGATGGGTGACCTCCTGGGAAGTCCTCGTGTTGCACCCCTTTTTCTTTTTTCTTTTTTTGGACGGAATTTATATATATCGAGACTCGCGGTTTGAAAAAAAAAAATGTCCCCAAACTCCACCCGAAGGGCCCGAAAACCACCTGGCAAGCTCTCGCTTCCACACTTCCCCCATCCACCCTTTAAAGTCACGATCAAACCCCAATCCATGCACCAAAAGACGAATCCAACCGTACGGATCGAAAAAACGCGTAAATTTTAAGAGGGACACACCGTCCGATCTGGACGAACATCCCCAGATACTCGCATTATAATACATCTGTCAAAACAAACATTTTCCCCCTATTTCCTTCTACCCAACACAACACACCAAAAGTTACACCTCAATCATACCACATAAGGGGATAAGGTCGCAATAACATGACGGGTGCGATCATACCAGCACTAATGCACCGGATCCCATCAGAACTCCGCAGTTAAGTGTGCTTGGGCGAGAGTAGTACTAGGATGGGTGACCTCCTGGGAAGTCCTCGTGTTGCACCCCTTTTTCTTTTTTCTTTTTTTGGACGGAATTTATATATATCGAGACTCGCGGTTTGAAAAAAAAAAATGTCCCCAAACTCCACCCGAAGGGCCCGAAAACCACCTGGCAAGCTCTCGCTTCCACACTTCCCCCATCCACCCTTTAAAGTCACGATCAAACCCCAATCCATGCACCAAAAGACGAATCCAACCGTACGGATCGAAAAAACGCGTAAATTTTAAGAGGGACACACCGTCCGATCTGGACGAACATCCCCAGATACTCGCATTATAATACATCTGTCAAAACAAACATTTTCCCCCTATTTCCTTCTACCCAACACAACACACCAAAAGTTACACCTCAATCATACCACATAAGGGGATAAGGTCGCAATAACATGACGGGTGCGATCATACCAGCACTAATGCACCGGATCCCATCAGAACTCCGCAGTTAAGTGTGCTTGGGCGAGAGTAGTACTAGGATGGGTGACCTCCTGGGAAGTCCTCGTGTTGCACCCCTTTTTCTTTTTTCTTTTTTTGGACGGAATTTATATATATCGAGACTCGCGGTTTGAAAAAAAAAAATGTCCCCAAACTCCACCCGAAGGGCCCGAAAACCACCTGGCAAGCTCTCGCTTCCACACTTCCCCCATCCACCCTTTAAAGTCACGATCAAACCCCAATCCATGCACCAAAAGACGAATCCAACCGTACGGATCGAAAAAACGCGTAAATTTTAAGAGGGACACACCGTCCGATCTGGACGAACATCCCCAGATACTCGCATTATAATACATCTGTCAAAACAAACATTTTCCCCCTATTTCCTTCTACCCAACACAACACACCAAAAGTTACACCTCAATCATACCACATAAGGGGATAAGGTCGCAATAACATGACGGGTGCGATCATACCAGCACTAATGCACCGGATCCCATCAGAACTCCGCAGTTAAGTGTGCTTGGGCGAGAGTAGTACTAGGATGGGTGACCTCCTGGGAAGTCCTCGTGTTGCACCCCTTTTTCTTTTTTCTTTTTTTGGACGGAATTTATATATATCGAGACTCGCGGTTTGAAAAAAAAAAATGTCCCCAAACTCCACCCGAAGGGCCCGAAAACCACCTGGCAAGCTCTCGCTTCCACACTTCCCCCATCCACCCTTTAAAGTCACGATCAAACCCCAATCCATGCACCAAAAGACGAATCCAACCGTACGGATCGAAAAAACGCGTAAATTTTAAGAGGGACACACCGTCCGATCTGGACGAACATCCCCAGATACTCGCATTATAATACATCTGTCAAAACAAACATTTTCCCCCTATTTCCTTCTACCCAACACAACACACCAAAAGTTACACCTCAATCATACCACATAAGGGGATAAGGTCGCAATAACATGACGGGTGCGATCATACCAGCACTAATGCACCGGATCCCATCAGAACTCCGCAGTTAAGTGTGCTTGGGCGAGAGTAGTACTAGGATGGGTGACCTCCTGGGAAGTCCTCGTGTTGCACCCCTTTTTCTTTTTTCTTTTTTTGGACGGAATTTATATATATCGAGACTCGCGGTTTGAAAAAAAAAAATGTCCCCAAACTCCACCCGAAGGGCCCGAAAACCACCTGGCAAGCTCTCGCTTCCACACTTCCCCCATCCACCCTTTAAAGTCACGATCAAACCCCAATCCATGCACCAAAAGACGAATCCAACCGTACGGATCGAAAAAACGCGTAAATTTTAAGAGGGACACACCGTCCGATCTGGACGAACATCCCCAGATACTCGCATTATAATACATCTGTCAAAACAAACATTTTCCCCCTATTTCCTTCTACCCAACACAACACACCAAAAGTTACACCTCAATCATACCACATAAGGGGATAAGGTCGCAATAACATGACGGGTGCGATCATACCAGCACTAATGCACCGGATCCCATCAGAACTCCGCAGTTAAGTGTGCTTGGGCGAGAGTAGTACTAGGATGGGTGACCTCCTGGGAAGTCCTCGTGTTGCACCCCTTTTTCTTTTTTCTTTTTTTGGACGGAATTTATATATATCGAGACTCGCGGTTTGAAAAAAAAAAATGTCCCCAAACTCCACCCGAAGGGCCCGAAAACCACCTGGCAAGCTCTCGCTTCCACACTTCCCCCATCCACCCTTTAAAGTCACGATCAAACCCCAATCCATGCACCAAAAGACGAATCCAACCGTACGGATCGAAAAAACGCGTAAATTTTAAGAGGGACACACCGTCCGATCTGGACGAACATCCCCAGATACTCGCATTATAATACATCTGTCAAAACAAACATTTTCCCCCTATTTCCTTCTACCCAACACAACACACCAAAAGTTACACCTCAATCATACCACATAAGGGGATAAGGTCGCAATAACATGACGGGTGCGATCATACCAGCACTAATGCACCGGATCCCATCAGAACTCCGCAGTTAAGTGTGCTTGGGCGAGAGTAGTACTAGGATGGGTGACCTCCTGGGAAGTCCTCGTGTTGCACCCCTTTTTCTTTTTTCTTTTTTTGGACGGAATTTATATATATCGAGACTCGCGGTTTGAAAAAAAAAAATGTCCCCAAACTCCACCCGAAGGGCCCGAAAACCACCTGGCAAGCTCTCGCTTCCACACTTCCCCCATCCACCCTTTAAAGTCACGATCAAACCCCAATCCATGCACCAAAAGACGAATCCAACCGTACGGATCGAAAAAACGCGTAAATTTTAAGAGGGACACACCGTCCGATCTGGACGAACATCCCCAGATACTCGCATTATAATACATCTGTCAAAACAAACATTTTCCCCCTATTTCCTTCTACCCAACACAACACACCAAAAGTTACACCTCAATCATACCACATAAGGGGATAAGGTCGCAATAACATGACGGGTGCGATCATACCAGCACTAATGCACCGGATCCCATCAGAACTCCGCAGTTAAGTGTGCTTGGGCGAGAGTAGTACTAGGATGGGTGACCTCCTGGGAAGTCCTCGTGTTGCACCCCTTTTTCTTTTTTCTTTTTTTGGACGGAATTTATATATATCGAGACTCGCGGTTTGAAAAAAAAAAATGTCCCCAAACTCCACCCGAAGGGCCCGAAAACCACCTGGCAAGCTCTCGCTTCCACACTTCCCCCATCCACCCTTTAAAGTCACGATCAAACCCCAATCCATGCACCAAAAGACGAATCCAACCGTACGGATCGAAAAAACGCGTAAATTTTAAGAGGGACACACCGTCCGATCTGGACGAACATCCCCAGATACTCGCATTATAATACATCTGTCAAAACAAACATTTTCCCCCTATTTCCTTCTACCCAACACAACACACCAAAAGTTACACCTCAATCATACCACATAAGGGGATAAGGTCGCAATAACATGACGGGTGCGATCATACCAGCACTAATGCACCGGATCCCATCAGAACTCCGCAGTTAAGTGTGCTTGGGCGAGAGTAGTACTAGGATGGGTGACCTCCTGGGAAGTCCTCGTGTTGCACCCCTTTTTCTTTTTTCTTTTTTTGGACGGAATTTATATATATCGAGACTCGCGGTTTGAAAAAAAAAAATGTCCCCAAACTCCACCCGAAGGGCCCGAAAACCACCTGGCAAGCTCTCGCTTCCACACTTCCCCCATCCACCCTTTAAAGTCACGATCAAACCCCAATCCATGCACCAAAAGACGAATCCAACCGTACGGATCGAAAAAACGCGTAAATTTTAAGAGGGACACACCGTCCGATCTGGACGAACATCCCCAGATACTCGCATTATAATACATCTGTCAAAACAAACATTTTCCCCCTATTTCCTTCTACCCAACACAACACACCAAAAGTTACACCTCAATCATACCACATAAGGGGATAAGGTCGCAATAACATGACGGGTGCGATCATACCAGCACTAATGCACCGGATCCCATCAGAACTCCGCAGTTAAGTGTGCTTGGGCGAGAGTAGTACTAGGATGGGTGACCTCCTGGGAAGTCCTCGTGTTGCACCCCTTTTTCTTTTTTCTTTTTTTGGACGGAATTTATATATATCGAGACTCGCGGTTTGAAAAAAAAAAATGTCCCCAAACTCCACCCGAAGGGCCCGAAAACCACCTGGCAAGCTCTCGCTTCCACACTTCCCCCATCCACCCTTTAAAGTCACGATCAAACCCCAATCCATGCACCAAAAGACGAATCCAACCGTACGGATCGAAAAAACGCGTAAATTTTAAGAGGGACACACCGTCCGATCTGGACGAACATCCCCAGATACTCGCATTATAATACATCTGTCAAAACAAACATTTTCCCCCTATTTCCTTCTACCCAACACAACACACCAAAAGTTACACCTCAATCATACCACATAAGGGGATAAGGTCGCAATAACATGACGGGTGCGATCATACCAGCACTAATGCACCGGATCCCATCAGAACTCCGCAGTTAAGTGTGCTTGGGCGAGAGTAGTACTAGGATGGGTGACCTCCTGGGAAGTCCTCGTGTTGCACCCCTTTTTCTTTTTTCTTTTTTTGGACGGAATTTATATATATCGAGACTCGCGGTTTGAAAAAAAAAAATGTCCCCAAACTCCACCCGAAGGGCCCGAAAACCACCTGGCAAGCTCTCGCTTCCACACTTCCCCCATCCACCCTTTAAAGTCACGATCAAACCCCAATCCATGCACCAAAAGACGAATCCAACCGTACGGATCGAAAAAACGCGTAAATTTTAAGAGGGACACACCGTCCGATCTGGACGAACATCCCCAGATACTCGCATTATAATACATCTGTCAAAACAAACATTTTCCCCCTATTTCCTTCTACCCAACACAACACACCAAAAGTTACACCTCAATCATACCACATAAGGGGATAAGGTCGCAATAACATGACGGGTGCGATCATACCAGCACTAATGCACCGGATCCCATCAGAACTCCGCAGTTAAGTGTGCTTGGGCGAGAGTAGTACTAGGATGGGTGACCTCCTGGGAAGTCCTCGTGTTGCACCCCTTTTTCTTTTTTCTTTTTTTGGACGGAATTTATATATATCGAGACTCGCGGTTTGAAAAAAAAAAATGTCCCCAAACTCCACCCGAAGGGCCCGAAAACCACCTGGCAAGCTCTCGCTTCCACACTTCCCCCATCCACCCTTTAAAGTCACGATCAAACCCCAATCCATGCACCAAAAGACGAATCCAACCGTACGGATCGAAAAAACGCGTAAATTTTAAGAGGGACACACCGTCCGATCTGGACGAACATCCCCAGATACTCGCATTATAATACATCTGTCAAAACAAACATTTTCCCCCTATTTCCTTCTACCCAACACAACACACCAAAAGTTACACCTCAATCATACCACATAAGGGGATAAGGTCGCAATAACATGACGGGTGCGATCATACCAGCACTAATGCACCGGATCCCATCAGAACTCCGCAGTTAAGTGTGCTTGGGCGAGAGTAGTACTAGGATGGGTGACCTCCTGGGAAGTCCTCGTGTTGCACCCCTTTTTCTTTTTTCTTTTTTTGGACGGAATTTATATATATCGAGACTCGCGGTTTGAAAAAAAAAAATGTCCCCAAACTCCACCCGAAGGGCCCGAAAACCACCTGGCAAGCTCTCGCTTCCACACTTCCCCCATCCACCCTTTAAAGTCACGATCAAACCCCAATCCATGCACCAAAAGACGAATCCAACCGTACGGATCGAAAAAACGCGTAAATTTTAAGAGGGACACACCGTCCGATCTGGACGAACATCCCCAGATACTCGCATTATAATACATCTGTCAAAACAAACATTTTCCCCCTATTTCCTTCTACCCAACACAACACACCAAAAGTTACACCTCAATCATACCACATAAGGGGATAAGGTCGCAATAACATGACGGGTGCGATCATACCAGCACTAATGCACCGGATCCCATCAGAACTCCGCAGTTAAGTGTGCTTGGGCGAGAGTAGTACTAGGATGGGTGACCTCCTGGGAAGTCCTCGTGTTGCACCCCTTTTTCTTTTTTCTTTTTTTGGACGGAATTTATATATATCGAGACTCGCGGTTTGAAAAAAAAAAATGTCCCCAAACTCCACCCGAAGGGCCCGAAAACCACCTGGCAAGCTCTCGCTTCCACACTTCCCCCATCCACCCTTTAAAGTCACGATCAAACCCCAATCCATGCACCAAAAGACGAATCCAACCGTACGGATCGAAAAAACGCGTAAATTTTAAGAGGGACACACCGTCCGATCTGGACGAACATCCCCAGATACTCGCATTATAATACATCTGTCAAAACAAACATTTTCCCCCTATTTCCTTCTACCCAACACAACACACCAAAAGTTACACCTCAATCATACCACATAAGGGGATAAGGTCGCAATAACATGACGGGTGCGATCATACCAGCACTAATGCACCGGATCCCATCAGAACTCCGCAGTTAAGTGTGCTTGGGCGAGAGTAGTACTAGGATGGGTGACCTCCTGGGAAGTCCTCGTGTTGCACCCCTTTTTCTTTTTTCTTTTTTTGGACGGAATTTATATATATCGAGACTCGCGGTTTGAAAAAAAAAAATGTCCCCAAACTCCACCCGAAGGGCCCGAAAACCACCTGGCAAGCTCTCGCTTCCACACTTCCCCCATCCACCCTTTAAAGTCACGATCAAACCCCAATCCATGCACCAAAAGACGAATCCAACCGTACGGATCGAAAAAACGCGTAAATTTTAAGAGGGACACACCGTCCGATCTGGACGAACATCCCCAGATACTCGCATTATAATACATCTGTCAAAACAAACATTTTCCCCCTATTTCCTTCTACCCAACACAACACACCAAAAGTTACACCTCAATCATACCACATAAGGGGATAAGGTCGCAATAACATGACGGGTGCGATCATACCAGCACTAATGCACCGGATCCCATCAGAACTCCGCAGTTAAGTGTGCTTGGGCGAGAGTAGTACTAGGATGGGTGACCTCCTGGGAAGTCCTCGTGTTGCACCCCTTTTTCTTTTTTCTTTTTTTGGACGGAATTTATATATATCGAGACTCGCGGTTTGAAAAAAAAAAATGTCCCCAAACTCCACCCGAAGGGCCCGAAAACCACCTGGCAAGCTCTCGCTTCCACACTTCCCCCATCCACCCTTTAAAGTCACGATCAAACCCCAATCCATGCACCAAAAGACGAATCCAACCGTACGGATCGAAAAAACGCGTAAATTTTAAGAGGGACACACCGTCCGATCTGGACGAACATCCCCAGATACTCGCATTATAATACATCTGTCAAAACAAACATTTTCCCCCTATTTCCTTCTACCCAACACAACACACCAAAAGTTACACCTCAATCATACCACATAAGGGGATAAGGTCGCAATAACATGACGGGTGCGATCATACCAGCACTAATGCACCGGATCCCATCAGAACTCCGCAGTTAAGTGTGCTTGGGCGAGAGTAGTACTAGGATGGGTGACCTCCTGGGAAGTCCTCGTGTTGCACCCCTTTTTCTTTTTTCTTTTTTTGGACGGAATTTATATATATCGAGACTCGCGGTTTGAAAAAAAAAAATGTCCCCAAACTCCACCCGAAGGGCCCGAAAACCACCTGGCAAGCTCTCGCTTCCACACTTCCCCCATCCACCCTTTAAAGTCACGATCAAACCCCAATCCATGCACCAAAAGACGAATCCAACCGTACGGATCGAAAAAACGCGTAAATTTTAAGAGGGACACACCGTCCGATCTGGACGAACATCCCCAGATACTCGCATTATAATACATCTGTCAAAACAAACATTTTCCCCCTATTTCCTTCTACCCAACACAACACACCAAAAGTTACACCTCAATCATACCACATAAGGGGATAAGGTCGCAATAACATGACGGGTGCGATCATACCAGCACTAATGCACCGGATCCCATCAGAACTCCGCAGTTAAGTGTGCTTGGGCGAGAGTAGTACTAGGATGGGTGACCTCCTGGGAAGTCCTCGTGTTGCACCCCTTTTTCTTTTTTCTTTTTTTGGACGGAATTTATATATATCGAGACTCGCGGTTTGAAAAAAAAAAATGTCCCCAAACTCCACCCGAAGGGCCCGAAAACCACCTGGCAAGCTCTCGCTTCCACACTTCCCCCATCCACCCTTTAAAGTCACGATCAAACCCCAATCCATGCACCAAAAGACGAATCCAACCGTACGGATCGAAAAAACGCGTAAATTTTAAGAGGGACACACCGTCCGATCTGGACGAACATCCCCAGATACTCGCATTATAATACATCTGTCAAAACAAACATTTTCCCCCTATTTCCTTCTACCCAACACAACACACCAAAAGTTACACCTCAATCATACCACATAAGGGGATAAGGTCGCAATAACATGACGGGTGCGATCATACCAGCACTAATGCACCGGATCCCATCAGAACTCCGCAGTTAAGTGTGCTTGGGCGAGAGTAGTACTAGGATGGGTGACCTCCTGGGAAGTCCTCGTGTTGCACCCCTTTTTCTTTTTTCTTTTTTTGGACGGAATTTATATATATCGAGACTCGCGGTTTGAAAAAAAAAAATGTCCCCAAACTCCACCCGAAGGGCCCGAAAACCACCTGGCAAGCTCTCGCTTCCACACTTCCCCCATCCACCCTTTAAAGTCACGATCAAACCCCAATCCATGCACCAAAAGACGAATCCAACCGTACGGATCGAAAAAACGCGTAAATTTTAAGAGGGACACACCGTCCGATCTGGACGAACATCCCCAGATACTCGCATTATAATACATCTGTCAAAACAAACATTTTCCCCCTATTTCCTTCTACCCAACACAACACACCAAAAGTTACACCTCAATCATACCACATAAGGGGATAAGGTCGCAATAACATGACGGGTGCGATCATACCAGCACTAATGCACCGGATCCCATCAGAACTCCGCAGTTAAGTGTGCTTGGGCGAGAGTAGTACTAGGATGGGTGACCTCCTGGGAAGTCCTCGTGTTGCACCCCTTTTTCTTTTTTCTTTTTTTGGACGGAATTTATATATATCGAGACTCGCGGTTTGAAAAAAAAAAATGTCCCCAAACTCCACCCGAAGGGCCCGAAAACCACCTGGCAAGCTCTCGCTTCCACACTTCCCCCATCCACCCTTTAAAGTCACGATCAAACCCCAATCCATGCACCAAAAGACGAATCCAACCGTACGGATCGAAAAAACGCGTAAATTTTAAGAGGGACACACCGTCCGATCTGGACGAACATCCCCAGATACTCGCATTATAATACATCTGTCAAAACAAACATTTTCCCCCTATTTCCTTCTACCCAACACAACACACCAAAAGTTACACCTCAATCATACCACATAAGGGGATAAGGTCGCAATAACATGACGGGTGCGATCATACCAGCACTAATGCACCGGATCCCATCAGAACTCCGCAGTTAAGTGTGCTTGGGCGAGAGTAGTACTAGGATGGGTGACCTCCTGGGAAGTCCTCGTGTTGCACCCCTTTTTCTTTTTTCTTTTTTTGGACGGAATTTATATATATCGAGACTCGCGGTTTGAAAAAAAAAAATGTCCCCAAACTCCACCCGAAGGGCCCGAAAACCACCTGGCAAGCTCTCGCTTCCACACTTCCCCCATCCACCCTTTAAAGTCACGATCAAACCCCAATCCATGCACCAAAAGACGAATCCAACCGTACGGATCGAAAAAACGCGTAAATTTTAAGAGGGACACACCGTCCGATCTGGACGAACATCCCCAGATACTCGCATTATAATACATCTGTCAAAACAAACATTTTCCCCCTATTTCCTTCTACCCAACACAACACACCAAAAGTTACACCTCAATCATACCACATAAGGGGATAAGGTCGCAATAACATGACGGGTGCGATCATACCAGCACTAATGCACCGGATCCCATCAGAACTCCGCAGTTAAGTGTGCTTGGGCGAGAGTAGTACTAGGATGGGTGACCTCCTGGGAAGTCCTCGTGTTGCACCCCTTTTTCTTTTTTCTTTTTTTGGACGGAATTTATATATATCGAGACTCGCGGTTTGAAAAAAAAAAATGTCCCCAAACTCCACCCGAAGGGCCCGAAAACCACCTGGCAAGCTCTCGCTTCCACACTTCCCCCATCCACCCTTTAAAGTCACGATCAAACCCCAATCCATGCACCAAAAGACGAATCCAACCGTACGGATCGAAAAAACGCGTAAATTTTAAGAGGGACACACCGTCCGATCTGGACGAACATCCCCAGATACTCGCATTATAATACATCTGTCAAAACAAACATTTTCCCCCTATTTCCTTCTACCCAACACAACACACCAAAAGTTACACCTCAATCATACCACATAAGGGGATAAGGTCGCAATAACATGACGGGTGCGATCATACCAGCACTAATGCACCGGATCCCATCAGAACTCCGCAGTTAAGTGTGCTTGGGCGAGAGTAGTACTAGGATGGGTGACCTCCTGGGAAGTCCTCGTGTTGCACCCCTTTTTCTTTTTTCTTTTTTTGGACGGAATTTATATATATCGAGACTCGCGGTTTGAAAAAAAAAAAATGTCCCCAAACTCCACCCGAAGGGCCCGAAAACCACCTGGCAAGCTCTCGCTTCCACACTTCCCCCATCCACCCTTTAAAGTCACGATCAAACCCCAATCCATGCACCAAAAGACGAATCCAACCGTACGGATCGAAAAAAGGCGTAAATTTTAAGAGGGACACACCGTCCGATCTGGACGAACATCCCCAGATACTCGCATTATAATACATCTGTCAAAACAAACATTTTCCCCCTATTTCCTTCTACCCAACACAACACACCAAAAGTTACACCTCAATCATACCACATAAGGGGATAAGGTCGCAATAACATGACGGGTGCGATCATACCAGCACTAATGCACCGGATCCCATCAGAACTCCGCAGTTAAGTGTGCTTGGGCGAGAGTAGTACTAGGATGGGTGACCTCCTGGGAAGTCCTCGTGTTGCACCCGTTTTTCTTTTTTCTTTTTTTGGACGGAATTTATATATATCGAGACTCGCGGTTTGAAAAAAAAAAAAATGTCCCCAAACTCCACCCGAAGGGCCCGAAAACCACCTGGCAAGCTCTCGCTTCCACACTTCCCCCATCCACCCTTTAAAGTCACGATCAAACCCCAATCCATGCACCAAAAAACGAATCCAACCGTACGGATCGAAAAAAGGCGTAAATTTTAAGAGGGACACACCGTCCGATCTGGACGAACATCCCCAGATACTCGCATTATAATACATCTGTCAAAACAAACCTTTTCCCCCTATTTCCTTCTACCCAACACAACACACCAAAAGTTACACCTCAATCACACCAGATAAGGGGATAAGGTCGCAACAACATGACGGGTGCGATCATACCAGCACTAATGCACCGGATCCCATCAGAACTCCGCAGTTAAGTGTGCTTGGGCGAGAGTAGTACTAGGATGGGTGACCTCCTGGGAAGTCCTCGTGTTGCACCCCTTTTTCTTTTTTCTTTTTTTGGACGGAATTTATATATATCGAGACTCGCGGTTTGAAAAAAAAAAAATGTCCCCAAAGTCCACCCGAAGGGCCCGAAAACCACCTGGCAAGCTCTCGCTTCCACACTTCCCCCATCCACCCTTTAAAGTCACGATCAAACCCCAATCCATGCACCAAAAGACGAATCCAACCGTACGGATCGAAAAAACGCGTAAATTTTAAGAGGGACACACCGTCCGATCTGGACGAACATCCCCAGATACTCGCATTATAATACATCTGTCAAAACAAACATTTTCCCCCTATTTCCTTCTACCCAACACAACACACCAAAAGTTACACCTCAATCACACCAGATAAGGGGATAAGGTCGCAACAACATGACGGGTGCGATCATACCAGCACTAATGCACCGGATCCCATCAGAACTCCGCAGTTAAGTGTGCTTGGGCGAGAGTAGTACTAGGATGGGTGACCTCCTGGGAAGTCCTCGTGTTGCACCCCTTTTTCTTTTTTCTTTTTTTGGACGGAATTTATATATATCGAGACTCGCGGTTTGAAAAAAAAAAAATGTCCCCAAACTCCACCCGAAGGGCCCGAAAACCACCTGGCAAGCTCTCGCTTCCACACTTCCCCCATCCACCCTTTAAAGTCACGATCAAACCCCAATCCATGCACCAAAAGACGAATCCAACCGTACGGATCGAAAAAACGCGTAAATTTTAAGAGGGACACACCGTCCGATCTGGACGAACATCCCCAGATACTCGCATTATAATACATCTGTCAAAACAAACCTTTTCCCCCTATTTCCTTCTACCCAACACAACACACCAAAAGTTACACCTCAATCATACCACATAAGGGGATAAGGTCGCAATAACATGACGGGTGCGATCATACCAGCGCTAATGCACCGGATCCCATCAGAACTCCGCAGTTAAGTGTGCTTGGGCGGGAGTAGTACTAGGATGGGTGACCTCCTGGGAAGTCCTCGTGTTGCACCCCTTTTTCTTTTTTCTTTTTTTGGACGGAATTTATATATATCGAGACTCGCGGTTTGAAAAAAAAAAATGTCCCCAAACTCCACCCGAAGGGCCCGAAAACCACCTGGCAAGCTCTCGCTTCCACACTTCCCCCATCCACCCTTTAAAGTCACGATCAAACCCCAATCCATGCACCAAAAGACGAATCCAACCGTACGGATCGAAAAAACGCGTAAATTTTAAGAGGGACACACCGTCCGATCTGGACGAACATCCCCAGATACTCGCATTATAATACATCTGTCAAAACAAACCTTTTCCCCCTATTTCCTTCTACCCAACACAACACACCAAAAGTTACACCTCAATCACACCAGATAAGGGGATAAGGTCGCAACAACATGACGGGTGCGATCATACCAGCACTAATGCACCGGATCCCATCAGAACTCCGCAGTTAAGTGTGCTTGGGCGAGAGTAGTACTAGGATGGGTGACCTCCTGGGAAGTCCTCGTGTTGCACCCCTTTTTCTTTTTTCTTTTTTTGGACGGAATTTATATATATCGAGACTCGCGGTTTGAAAAAAAAAAATGTCCCCAAAGTCCACCCGAAGGGCCCGAAAACCACCTGGCAAGCTCTCGCTTCCACACTTCCCCCATCCACCCTTTAAAGTCACGATCAAACCCCAATCCATGCACCAAAAGACGAATCCAACCGTACGGATCGAAAAAATGCGTAAATTTTAAGAGGGACACACCGTCCGATCTGGACGAACATCCCCAGATACTCGCATTATAATACATCTGTCAAAACAAACCTTTTCCCCCTATTTCCTTCTACCCAACACAACACACCAAAAGTTACACCTCAATCATACCACATAAGGGGATAAGGTCGCAATAACATGACGGGTGCGATCATACCAGCGCTAATGCACCGGATCCCATCAGAACTCCGCAGTTAAGTGTGCTTGGGCGAGAGTAGTACTAGGATGGGTGACCTCCTGGGAAGTCCTCGTGTTGCACCCCTTTTTCTTTTTTCTTTTTTTGGACGGAATTTATATATATCGAGACTCGCGGTTTGAAAAAAAAAAATGTCCCCAAACTCCACCCGAAGGGCCCGAAAACCACCTGGCAAGCTCTCGCTTCCACACTTCCCCCATCCACCCTTTAAAGTCACGATCAAACCCCAATCCATGCACCAAAAAACGAATCCAACCGTACGGATCGAAAAAATGCGTAAATTTTAAGAGGGACACACCGTCCGATCTGGACGAACATCCCCAGATACTCGCATTATAATACATCTGTCAAAACAAACCTTTTCCCCCTATTTCCTTCTACCCAACACAACACACCAAAAGTTACACCTCAATCATACCACATAAGGGGATAAGGTCGCAATAACATGACGGGTGCGATCATACCAGCGCTAATGCACCGGATCCCATCAGAACTCCGCAGTTAAGTGTGCTTGGGCGAGAGTAGTACTAGGATGGGTGACCTCCTGGGAAGTCCTCGTGTTGCACCCGTTTTTCTTTTTTCTTTTTTTGGACGGAATTTATATATATCGAGACTCGCGGTTTGAAAAAAAAAAAATGTCCCCAAACTCCACCCGAAGGGCCCGAAAACCACCTGGCAAGCTCTCGCTTCCACACTTCCCCCATCCACCCTTTAAAGTCACGATCAAACCCCAATCCATGCACCAAAAAACGAATCCAACCGTACGGATCGAAAAAATGCGTAAATTTTAAGAGGGACACACCGTCCGATCTGGACGAACATCCCCAGATACTCGCATTATAATACATCTGTCAAAACAAACCTTTTCCCCCTATTTCCTTCTACCCAACACAACACACCAAAAGTTACACCTCAATCACACCAGATAAGGGGATAAGGTCGCAACAACATGACGGGTGCGATCATACCAGCACTAATGCACCGGATCCCATCAGAACTCCGCAGTTAAGTGTGCTTGGGCGGGAGTAGTACTAGGATGGGTGACCTCCTGGGAAGTCCTCGTGTTGCACCCCTTTTTCTTTTTTCTTTTTTTGGACGGAATTTATATATATCGAGACTCGCGGTTTGAAAAAAAAAAATGTCCCCAAACTCCACCCGAAGGGCCCGAAAACCACCTGGCAAGCTCTCGCTTCCACACTTCCCCCATCCACCCTTTAAAGTCACGATCAAACCCCAATCCATGCACCAAAAGACGAATCCAACCGTACGGATCGAAAAAACGCGTAAATTTTAAGAGGGACACACCGTCCGATCTGGACGAACATCCCCAGATACTCGCATTATAATACATCTGTCAAAACAAACATTTTCCCCCTATTTCCTTCTACCCAACACAACACACCAAAAGTTACACCTCAATCACACCACATAAGGGGATAAGGTCGCAACAACATGACGGGTGCGATCATACCAGCACTAATGCACCGGATCCCATCAGAACTCCGCAGTTAAGTGTGCTTGGGCGAGAGTAGTACTAGGATGGGTGACCTCCTGGGAAGTCCTCGTGTTGCACCCCTTTTTCTTTTTTCTTTTTTTGGACGGAATTTATATATATCGAGACTCGCGGTTTGAAAAAAAAAAATGTCCCCAAAGTCCACCCGAAGGGCCCGAAAACCACCTGGCAAGCTCTCGCTTCCACACTTCCCCCATCCACCCTTTAAAGTCACGATCAAACCCCAATCCATGCACCAAAAGACGAATCCAACCGTACGGATCGAAAAAATGCGTAAATTTTAAGAGGGACACACCGTCCGATCTGGACGAACATCCCCAGATACTCGCATTATAATACATCTGTCAAAACAAACCTTTTCCCCCTATTTCCTTCTACCCAACACAACACACCAAAAGTTACACCTCAATCATACCACATAAGGGGATAAGGTCGCAATAACATGACGGGTGCGATCATACCAGCGCTAATGCACCGGATCCCATCAGAACTCCGCAGTTAAGTGTGCTTGGGCGAGAGTAGTACTAGGATGGGTGACCTCCTGGGAAGTCCTCGTGTTGCACCCCTTTTTCTTTTTTCTTTTTTTGGACGGAATTTATATATATCGAGACTCGCGGTTTGAAAAAAAAAAATGTCCCCAAACTCCACCCGAAGGGCCCGAAAACCACCTGGCAAGCTCTCGCTTCCACACTTCCCCCATCCACCCTTTAAAGTCACGATCAAACCCCAATCCATGCACCAAAAAACGAATCCAACCGTACGGATCGAAAAAATGCGTAAATTTTAAGAGGGACACACCGTCCGATCTGGACGAACATCCCCAGATACTCGCATTATAATACATCTGTCAAAACAAACCTTTTCCCCCTATTTCCTTCTACCCAACACAACACACCAAAAGTTACACCTCAATCATACCACATAAGGGGATAAGGTCGCAATAACATGACGGGTGCGATCATACCAGCGCTAATGCACCGGATCCCATCAGAACTCCGCAGTTAAGTGTGCTTGGGCGAGAGTAGTACTAGGATGGGTGACCTCCTGGGAAGTCCTCGTGTTGCACCCGTTTTTCTTTTTTCTTTTTTTGGACGGAATTTATATATATCGAGACTCGCGGTTTGAAAAAAAAAAAATGTCCCCAAACTCCACCCGAAGGGCCCGAAAACCACCTGGCAAGCTCTCGCTTCCACACTTCCCCCATCCACCCTTTAAAGTCACGATCAAACCCCAATCCATGCACCAAAAAACGAATCCAACCGTACGGATCGAAAAAATGCGTAAATTTTAAGAGGGACACACCGTCCGATCTGGACGAACATCCCCAGATACTCGCATTATAATACATCTGTCAAAACAAACCTTTTCCCCCTATTTCCTTCTACCCAACACAACACACCAAAAGTTACACCTCAATCACACCAGATAAGGGGATAAGGTCGCAACAACATGACGGGTGCGATCATACCAGCACTAATGCACCGGATCCCATCAGAACTCCGCAGTTAAGTGTGCTTGGGCGAGAGTAGTACTAGGATGGGTGACCTCCTGGGAAGTCCTCGTGTTGCACCCCTTTTTCTTTTTTCTTTTTTTGGACGGAATTTATATATATCGAGACTCGCGGTTTGAAAAAAAAAAAATGTCCCCAAAGTCCACCCGAAGGGCCCGAAAACCACCTGGCAAGCTCTCGCTTCCACACTTCCCCCATCCACCCTTTAAAGTCACGATCAAACCCCAATCCATGCACCAAAAGACGAATCCAACCGTACGGATCGAAAAAACGCGTAAATTTTAAGAGGGACACACCGTCCGATCTGGACGAACATCCCCAGATACTCGCATTATAATACATCTGTCAAAACAAACATTTTCCCCCTATTTCCTTCTACCCAACACAACACACCAAAAGTTACACCTCAATCACACCAGATAAGGGGATAAGGTCGCAACAACATGACGGGTGCGATCATACCAGCACTAATGCACCGGATCCCATCAGAACTCCGCAGTTAAGTGTGCTTGGGCGAGAGTAGTACTAGGATGGGTGACCTCCTGGGAAGTCCTCGTGTTGCACCCCTTTTTCTTTTTTCTTTTTTTGGACGGAATTTATATATATCGAGACTCGCGGTTTGAAAAAAAAAAAATGTCCCCAAACTCCACCCGAAGGGCCCGAAAACCACCTGGCAAGCTCTCGCTTCCACACTTCCCCCATCCACCCTTTAAAGTCACGATCAAACCCCAATCCATGCACCAAAAGACGAATCCAACCGTACGGATCGAAAAAACGCGTAAATTTTAAGAGGGACACACCGTCCGATCTGGACGAACATCCCCAGATACTCGCATTATAATACATCTGTCAAAACAAACCTTTTCCCCCTATTTCCTTCTACCCAACACAACACACCAAAAGTTACACCTCAATCATACCACATAAGGGGATAAGGTCGCAATAACATGACGGGTGCGATCATACCAGCGCTAATGCACCGGATCCCATCAGAACTCCGCAGTTAAGTGTGCTTGGGCGGGAGTAGTACTAGGATGGGTGACCTCCTGGGAAGTCCTCGTGTTGCACCCCTTTTTCTTTTTTCTTTTTTTGGACGGAATTTATATATATCGAGACTCGCGGTTTGAAAAAAAAAAATGTCCCCAAACTCCACCCGAAGGGCCCGAAAACCACCTGGCAAGCTCTCGCTTCCACACTTCCCCCATCCACCCTTTAAAGTCACGATCAAACCCCAATCCATGCACCAAAAGACGAATCCAACCGTACGGATCGAAAAAATGCGTAAATTTTAAGAGGGACACACCGTCCGATCTGGACGAACATCCCCAGATACTCGCATTATAATACATCTGTCAAAACAAACCTTTTCCCCCTATTTCCTTCTACCCAACACAACACACCAAAAGTTACACCTCAATCACACCACATAAGGGGATAAGGTCGCAACAACATGACGGGTGCGATCATACCAGCACTAATGCACCGGATCCCATCAGAACTCCGCAGTTAAGTGTGCTTGGGCGAGAGTAGTACTAGGATGGGTGACCTCCTGGGAAGTCCTCGTGTTGCACCCCTTTTTCTTTTTTCTTTTTTTGGACGGAATTTATATATATCGAGACTCGCGGTTTGAAAAAAAAAAATGTCCCCAAAGTCCACCCGAAGGGCCCGAAAACCACCTGGCAAGCTCTCGCTTCCACACTTCCCCCATCCACCCTTTAAAGTCACGATCAAACCCCAATCCATGCACCAAAAGACGAATCCAACCGTACGGATCGAAAAAATGCGTAAATTTTAAGAGGGACACACCGTCCGATCTGGACGAACATCCCCAGATACTCGCATTATAATACATCTGTCAAAACAAACCTTTTCCCCCTATTTCCTTCTACCCAACACAACACACCAAAAGTTACACCTCAATCATACCACATAAGGGGATAAGGTCGCAATAACATGACGGGTGCGATCATACCAGCGCTAATGCACCGGATCCCATCAGAACTCCGCAGTTAAGTGTGCTTGGGCGAGAGTAGTACTAGGATGGGTGACCTCCTGGGAAGTCCTCGTGTTGCACCCCTTTTTCTTTTTTCTTTTTTTGGACGGAATTTATATATATCGAGACTCGCGGTTTGAAAAAAAAAAATGTCCCCAAACTCCACCCGAAGGGCCCGAAAACCACCTGGCAAGCTCTCGCTTCCACACTTCCCCCATCCACCCTTTAAAGTCACGATCAAACCCCAATCCATGCACCAAAAAACGAATCCAACCGTACGGATCGAAAAAATGCGTAAATTTTAAGAGGGACACACCGTCCGATCTGGACGAACATCCCCAGATACTCGCATTATAATACATCTGTCAAAACAAACCTTTTCCCCCTATTTCCTTCTACCCAACACAACACACCAAAAGTTACACCTCAATCATACCACATAAGGGGATAAGGTCGCAATAACATGACGGGTGCGATCATACCAGCGCTAATGCACCGGATCCCATCAGAACTCCGCAGTTAAGTGTGCTTGGGCGAGAGTAGTACTAGGATGGGTGACCTCCTGGGAAGTCCTCGTGTTGCACCCCTTTTTCTTTTTTCTTTTTTTGGACGGAATTTATATATATCGAGACTCGCGGTTTGAAAAAAAAAAATGTCCCCAAACTCCACCCGAAGGGCCCGAAAACCACCTGGCAAGCTCTCGCTTCCACACTTCCCCCATCCACCCTTTAAAGTCACGATCAAACCCCAATCCATGCACCAAAAAACGAATCCAACCGTACGGATCGAAAAAATGCGTAAATTTTAAGAGGGACACACCGTCCGATCTGGACGAACATCCCCAGATACTCGCATTATAATACATCTGTCAAAACAAACCTTTTCCCCCTATTTCCTTCTACCCAACACAACACACCAAAAGTTACACCTCAATCACACCAGATAAGGGGATAAGGTCGCAACAACATGACGGGTGCGATCATACCAGCACTAATGCACCGGATCCCATCAGAACTCCGCAGTTAAGTGTGCTTGGGCGAGAGTAGTACTAGGATGGGTGACCTCCTGGGAAGTCCTCGTGTTGCACCCCTTTTTCTTTTTTCTTTTTTTGGACGGAATTTATATATATCGAGACTCGCGGTTTGAAAAAGAAAAAAAAAAAAAATTGTCCCCAAACTCTACCCGAAGGCCCCAGAAACCACCTGGCAAGCTCTCGCTTCCACACTTCCCCCATCTGCCCTTTAAAGTCGCGATCAAACCCCAATTCATGCACCGAAACACGAATCTAACCGTACGGATCGAACGAAGGCGTCAATTTTAAGAGGGGCACATCGTCCGATCTGGATGAACATCCCCAGATGCTCGCATAATAATACATCTGTCAAAACAAACTTTTTCCCTTATTTCCTTATATCAAACACATCAGAAGTTGCACCTCAATCATAGTACATAAGGGGATTATGTCGCAAGAATATGGCGGGTGCGATCATACCAGCACTAATGCGCCGGATCCCATCAGAACTCCGCAGTTAAGCGTGCTTGGGCGAGAGTAGTACTAGGATGGGTGACCTCCTGGGAAGTCCTCGTGTTGCACCCCTTCTCCCATTTTCCGACGGAATTTCTATGATTTATGCCCGCATCGGTCGTGCCAATAGGTTTCGCCCTTCCCGTTTCCATCCGCACCGTCCGATCGTCGATCCGATCCCCCGATCGTTAGATATCAGCCGTCGAAATCGACCGTCGCCGATCTCCCCCGTTTTCTCCCACTTGAAAGTTCCCCTCATAATAATATATTTGTCAAAACAAAATTTTTGCCTTATTCCCTTCTATAAAACACACTAGAAGTTGCACCTCAATCATAGCACATAAAGGGATTATGTTGCAATAACATGGTGGGTGTGATCATGCTAGCACTAATGCATAAGATCCCATCAGAACTTCACAGGTAATCATGCTCGCGCGAGAGTAGTACTAGGATGGGTGACCTCCTGGGAAGTCCTCGTGTTGCAACCTTTCTCCCCATTTTCGATGGAATTTCTATGATTTATGTTCACATTCTTCATTACAATAAGTTTCGCCCTTCCCATTTCCATCTGCACCATTCAATCGTCGATCTGATCCCCCGATTATTTGATATCAGCTGTCGAAATATATTGTCGCCGATCTCCCCTGTTTTCTTCTATGTGAAAGTTCTCCCCATTTTTGGACCATCGACGCAAACACTTACCTTTTTCGAGCCTTAAGACCCAAGTTGTGGCCCAAAACGCCTTTCTTCCCTAGTCTCCCCATACGTCTGTCGAAAGGATGATCTGATCCCACCATTGCGATCCTTAAGTCGAGACTCGCAGTTTGAAAAAAAAAAATTGTCCCCAAACTCTACTTGAAGGCTTCAGAAACCACCTGGGAAGCTCTCGCTTCCATACTTCCCCCATCCACCCTTTAAAGTCATGATCAAACCCTATTCCATGCACTAAAACGCGAATCCAATTGTACGGATCGAAAGAAGGCGTCCATTTTATGAGGGGCACATCGTCCGATCTGGACGAACATCCCCAAATACTCGCATAATAATACATCTGTCAAAACAAACTTTTTCCCTTATTCCCTTTTATCAAACACACTAGAAGTTGCACCTCAATCATAATACATAAGGGGATTATGTTGCAATAACATTGTGGGTGCGATCATACCAGCACTAATGCATCGGATTCCATCAGAACTTCGCAAGTAATCATGCTTGGGCGAGAGTAGTACTAGGATGGGTGACCTCTTGGGTAGTCCTCGTGTTGCAACCCATCTCCTATTTTTTGACGGAATTTATATGATTTATGTTCGCATTCGTCATGCCAATAAGTTTAGCCCTTCCCATTTTCAGTTGCACCGTTCGATTGTCGATCCGATCCCCCGATCGTTTGATATCAGTCGTCGAAATCAATCGTCGCCGATCTCCCCCGTTTTCTTCCATGTGAAAGTTCCCCCCATTTTAGGATGATCGGCTCATACACTAACCTTTTTCGAGCCTCAAGGCCCAAGTTATGCTCCAAAACGCCTTTCCTCCCTAGTCTCTCCATCTGTCCGTCGAAATGATGATCCGATCCCACCATTGTGATCCTCGCATTGGGACTCACGGTTTGAGAAAAAAAATTTGTCCCCAAACTCTACCCGAAGGCCCCATAAACCACCTGGCAAGATTTCGCTTCCACACTTCCCCCATCCACTCTTTAAAGTCACGATGAAACCCCAATCCATGCACCAAAATGCGAATCTAACCGCACTGATCAAAAGAAGGTGTCAATTTTCAAAGGGGCACATCGTCCGATCTAGACGAACATCCCCAGATACTCGCATAATAATACATCTGTCAAAACAAAATTTTTCCCTTATTTCCTTCTATCAAACACACCAGAAGTTGCACCTTAATCTTACCACATAAGGGGATTATGTTGCAATAACATGGTGGGTGCGATCATACCAGCACTAATCCACTTCCATTTCCATCTGCACCGGCCGATCGTTAATCCGATCCCCCAATTGTTAGATATCAGTTGTCGAAATCGATGACCGAACTTCTTTATTGTACCAAAATACTTAGCCTTTTTATGTAGCAAGTCTGGTCTAGAAAAGCCAGAGAAAAAGTCACTACAACTTTTGTAGTACTTCGGGTGTCGTCCTATAGGATAGATTTATGGAAATTGTCAATACTAGAATAAATGAATTGCTTTTGTTTAAATCTTAAAGTGAAAAAGAAGATGTGAATAATGTGAAAATAAGCAAAAGAAATTAAATTAAGAACAAAGTGAATATTGATTTTAAATTCGATTGATTCAAGTTTGGGGCTTTCCACAATCTAACCTATGGTGTAGAAATTAGAGAAAACAAGGGTCTTTTAAGTAATATGATCTTAGGGTTTTAGGATCCTTGGCCACTTGCGATCAAGTTCAGTTCTATCACTCAAATTTGCATACAAAACCTAATTTTTTCCTTTTGAAACAAAGTCCTAAACCATCAAATGAATGAGATTGATTACTCCTTATAACTTTGTTTTGGGGTAAATAACGATAAGGAAGACGAGGATAACTAATGATCAAGAATTACCAAGAATCACTAGTATTGGGTAATAACCTACCGTATCATTCCCTAAACTAACTCACAATGACAGGATAAAAAAAAATGATAAATTGTCATCCAACCAATAATTAATCTCATTGTTATAATAATTTACCCATTGTCCTTATAGGTTTCCTAACCCTTAGGTTTTCATGCTTCAAGCTCCAAGTTGGCTCTTAGCCTCTCATGGGGGTGATGTCACATTCACAATCCATAATAGGGTAAAAATCCATAATTTGAATCAAAAGAACCTAAAAAAATATATTTAATAAAGAAAAAAAAAAACAAACAAACCAAAGTTCTCGTCTTCTTACACTTTCAATGTCAAACTCTTCAAAAAAAGATCCAAGATCCCTCAAAACTAGAACTAAGAGAGTTTATGTGATGTCATCAATTACCTAGCATGTGGCACACTTTCATTGGCTACTCATTACAAAAATAATTATCTAAAAATGATTAAAAAATAAAAAATGGTGATTTCTAGTCGTGTGGGGCCCACTTAAGGTGGATGGAGTGACCTGGATGCAATTCTCGAGGTAGAGGAGGCAAAACATCAAAGTGGCAGTGGGTGAATTTGAAATTGGGGTCATTTTGAATTGGATTTCGAATTCATAAGTTGAATTTCGAAATCATTTCGAAATGGCCTTTCAACTTTGCACAGTTGTCTTCAAATGCCTTAACTTCTTTATTTCAGCTTCAATTTATACATCGTTTTTAGTGTTGAACTCCTGACTTCCCGAGCTTCAAAAGATATATAGTATGTCTAAAATGGACTTCAGTAAGTACTCCAAATTTGTCCTCAAAGTCAGAGTATATGTTGCCACCAAATTTTGAGTTCCAAATTTCCATGAAGTTTGAATCTTTCTTCATGCCTCATTTCCCGTGTTTTCTTACCTTCTTTCTTACTCCATGATGGTCATTTCTCATCTTCCAAACTCATCATATCCTCATCTTGCCTTTTCTCATGGTCCATGAGTCTTGACTTACTTATTTCCTTATTTAGCCATTTCTTGATCTTTCAAAATCTAAAGTGATTCAACTTGCAACCTTTTCTTCCCTTGAACCTGAGATAAGTCTCAAAAGTACAAATTAAACTCATGGCTAGGGCCTTAGCATCGATTTAGGTCAAGATTGGTGATTTGAATGTTCTTTGATGCACAAATCATATCGAATATGTGCCATTAGAGCACATATTTTAACTTCAATCATCCCCCTCAATCGAAACTTTGCTAGTCCCTAGCAAATGAAAAGAGTAAAAAAGAATGAAAAATATGTAATGAGATCCATGAAACCATATTGACTTAACATAACATGTTTCACACACAAAATACCCAAGTAGTCAAGTTTCCTAGAATTGAGCAGGATGACACAAGATATGTAATTTCATATACATAAATTTGCATCCATGTTTAGCATTTCCCTTAGTGTCTCTTGATTTTCCCTTGATTGGTTATTTCTACCTAAACCTCATGTGCTTAATTTTGGTGTCTCCTCATAGTATTTTTCATAAGATTTTTCTTAAACTCAAATTTCATCATTCTTTAAGTTAAAGAGTGAGGAAAATTTATTTTGATTTTTCTTTCTTAATTTAGGAAATCTCCTTCTATATGGCTTAATAGGGATCCACTGGCAACTCCCGAGTTTTCACCCAAGGTACCAAGTATTGAGGACCTTTATAGGCCACTTACCCCTTAGGTATCACGCTAAGCTTACCATAGAACAAGGTCGAATTTCCCAAACATTTATTTATTTATTTATTTTCATAATTGAGTTTATCTTGTGTAATGAGCAAGATACTGATGACTCCTAATCAATTGGTTTTAGGCACCACGACTTGCAAACACAAAGCCATTACCCCCTTAGATAATTACTCAAGCTTAAATCAATCATTTTTAATTTTTTTTTTATCAATTTGTTTGTTTGTTTTTTTTTTTTTTTTTCATTTCCTCCTTTTATTGCTTAAGAACAACTCCTTTCAAGCTAAAGAAATTGTCTTAAGCAAGATACCGTAAGGGTACACATGCTTTGTGTGTGCTTTGAGTCTTAAATAGAAAAAAACCATCAAAGAAAAATTGAAGGTATTCCAAGGATTCAACCTAACTATTTTTGCACCTAAAGATATAGAAAGATAAGGTAAGTGAACTAATACTCTTACTCTAATTGTATTTTTTTTCTCAAATTCTAAAGAAATAATACTACTTAAAGCATTCTTATGCAAAATAAACCATGAGTTACCAAGGCAAATCAAGAATCTCATTAACTAACCAAAGATAACATGCAGACTTTTGAAAAAAAAAAAATTAGGGCTAATAGACCTTCCCCCCTCAACCTAAATTACACATTGTCCCCAATGTGTAGGATAATGGGTCAAAAGAAAGGAAAAAGGAAGATGTTACCTCAAGATCATTGAGTGAGAAGTTTGTTATGAGGACTTCATATAAACTAGTCTTGCACGAAAGCAACAAGATTAGTAGCAAAAGTATGCATAGAGAAAAATATAAATGGTGAGAATCTAAAAGAGAGTATAAGAGTATTAGTATACTCCAAAAAAACCAGTGTATACAAGCATAGCGAATAAGGTAAATATAGAAATGAAAATCAAGCGCCAATGATAAGATTGACAACTCCATCTATCTCCTCCAACATAGGGGTGGCTACCTGGTTAATCTCCTCCAACATAGGTGTAGTAGCCTGATTAGTGATCTCCACAATAGGTGTAATGGCCTCCCTAGCATCTTGTACCATAGGGGGGTCACCCCTGATAATGATGTCCACACCAGTGTCAGGAGCATGAATGAAGATCTCATCATCGACCTGTCCTACAAAATCTGGAATATCAATAGTTGAGGTAAAAATCTTAGTTGCGGCATCACCTAATGTCTGTAAAATAGGCATAGTCTCATGGGCTATTTTCGGTGCTCTAGTGTTAGAGCCAGAACTAATCACCTTTGTGCCGCCATCAACCTATAAGTTGGTATCGACTGGTGTAACAAAGTCACCCCTCTATCTAGATGGAATAACCAAAGAAGTGAGTTGTTGTACAGAAAAAGTGAGGTCATCCACCCGAGTCTCTATCTTACTTAGGCGAGCATCAATTTCGGAGTCCATGGACACAAATAATTCCTAAAGTGTGTCTGAACGAGCCAGATCGATAAGGTACTCGAGGTAGCATTGGCAATCTAAGGTTGTGAAGGTCTAGCAAGATCGAAGACTGGTACTACTCGTGTAGAAATAGAAACAACAAGCTTTGGGGCACTCGAAAGAGGTGGTGGAAGAAGAATAGGAAGCACTGGTAAGCTCGTGTCAAAAGTAGGACTAGGTGGGAACGGGCTCTCTATAGTAGATGGAAATGGAACAACATGCAAAGCTCTCTTTCGCCTAGTGCCATGGTAAACCAAAGGCTATAGCAATGGTCTTAGTGGAAATAATATCAGCTCGTCCTCTATAGAAAAATGGAGCTCTCAATACCCCCTTCTCCAATCCTCAAGAGTAGAGAAGAACTCTCATACACTAGCGGCATAAAAATATGGGAGAGGATCCATCAATGCGAGAAAATAATATCAGTTGAGGAGATGCATGGACAATGTAATGGGTTCATAAGTACTAAATGCCTTTATGTCATAAGAGAACTCTTGACCAAACTCCCATTGAGATAGGTCCACCTTAGGGGCATAATCACAAACTCCTAAAGATGGAGGACATGCAGGGCTTGGAGTAGGGGGAGCTGCATGTGGATGTGGAGGAGGGGTAGTAGGCCTAGTAGTCTTAGGAGTGGTTGAGCGATCAAAACAGGCCTTTGTCCTAGCCTTTACATGCATGGCTTCGCGAGTGACCTGCCTTTTAGTAGGCTCACTAATCACTATACCACTTCAACTTTGGACAAGAGGTCGGGCACGCTTTTGCCTCGGGGAATGCCTAGTCTCATTGTCAGTTTGAACAACAACTTTCCTTTTATCTCAAGCCATCTGAAATAAATGTCGAAAAACACACTAAACTTAAAGAAGGGAAATAAATAAATAAAAATAAAAATAAAAATAAAAGCTCATAAGGGTTAAGAAAACAATCTAAAAAAATTGAATGCTCATGAAATTTATGGATTCATGTGAAATGGTGGTAGACCATTCCTAAAATGTGGGAGAACATTCAAGGTGTCCAACATTGATGAAAACGTTAGTCTTTGAAGCCTTAGATATATTCCAAACATTACCTAAGTTCAAATATCATGTGACAAGGAAATCAAAGTAATTGGTTAGCTTAGGAGAATGTGTAGAACAAATAGAAAAATCTACTAGAGAGTTTAAAATGTTCCAAAGCATATAAAACATAGGTTAGGCAACAATTATGCAAAACTCATGGAAAAGTAAGAACTTTGCTCTCAAAGTATTGTAAGATGTTCAACAAGCCTTAAGAATCATGTAGAAAAAATTTCAAAAATTTTCTCCAAGTATAAACCAAAAATTCTAACACCCTGAATTTCCAAGCAAAGCAAATGAACTATGTGTAACCAAAATGAGTCTTGTTGCTCTACGCTCGGGTTTTTGGGGGTCAAGCTAAAAACCAAAAAAAAAAAAAAAAATTTCATTATATTTATTGTTTTTGATTTATCTATCCAACTAGAACAATAGACACCCTAAACAATGTTGATGAGAAAAGGGTAACACCGCATTTTATATGGAGCAACACCGCACAATGAAACCATAAAGATCAAGAAAAATCCATGAAAAATAAACAAGAAATGAGTATGAGTGTAATGTGTACCTAGAATGTGACAAACCCATGATTACTACTAAAAAAGTACTCTTTTATAGCTTGAAATTAACTGGTTTAAACACTTTTGAGTAGTAGTTATTACCTTTTAACTCAATTAGCACATTAAAGACCCTTGCAAAGGTTACTAATCAGTTTTTCTGAAGTTTTAGTGTTTTTGATAGCTTTTTGATCATTGAAGCAAGCCAAGAATGAGGGAGAATTTTGTGCAACCCTTGGTAATAGGTTTCCAAGCCAATCGAGAGATGCAAGGAAGAAAAATAGAGAGAGAAATCAAATAAGAAGCAATTGTGCATGGCTATGCGAAATCCTCACATGCTATGCGAAATTCAAGAGGGGAGCAGCTGCATGACACATTTGGAGCAGTTCCTGGAGTCCAATTTATACATACTATATATCATTTCGAATCTCGGGAAGTCAAGAGTCCAACACTTCAAATTGTGTGCAAATCGGAGCTGAAATGAAGAAGTTATGGCCATTTGAAGACAACTGCACCAAGCTATGCGAAAATTTTGCAACCCTTGTGCGAAATTGAAATAGCCCTGCGAAATTTCGCAACCCCTGTGCGAAATGCCAAAGGAAGTTTTGCAACCCCATTGCTAAATTCCAAGAAGTTTCGCAACCCCTTTGCGAAACTAAGATTGAGGAGAATGAAGTTTCGCAGCCCCCCTACAAAACTAAGGCTGAGAAAGTGAAATTTCGTAACCCCATTGCGAAAATCCTCCTGTGTAATTTTAAGATATTTTCCACTGACTCCGTTAGATTTTTAGCTCAAGATATTTTGTGTAATTACCTATTCTCTCCTTGTAATCAACCAATGATAGGTTTGCTTAGTTAGGAAGGTTGGAAAAACCTCTCTATATATTCTTTTGCATCAGTTGTAAATTTATCGAGGAATCAAACAAAGAATCGATCAATATATCATATATAGATTATACAGAGTCTTGCTCTGCCTTACCTTCTCATTTTGTCTTTTATTTTCTTTCTAGCCAAACACCCTCTGAGGATGTTTTCCTGGAGGATGAGTGGCTAGGCTTTTCATTTCTTGGATTGAGGGAAGCCAAGTAAAGGATCCGGATACAAAGGTGGGAGTTTTCCTTGCTTAAAATGAGGAAAGTTGTGACCCGTTAATAGTTTTTGTTTCTTTTTATTTAACTTAAAATCCCTTAAAATCACCTGGGCCAATACTTGGTAAGCTTAACGGACTCCATGAGTGTCTTGTAGTTATCATTTACAAGCCTTTGGGAGGTGGTTTAAAGGTAGGATTATCTAGAATGGTCGATACTTGGTAAGCTTAATGGACTCCATGAGTGTCCTGTAGTTATCATTTACAAACCTTTGACGGATATTCCAAGGTTAAGAATTACCTTGAATGGCTAATACTTGGTAAGCCTAACGGGCAACATGGAATCCATGGATGCCCTATAGTTATGATTTATGAGCTATTGGAAGACGATTCAGTGAGAGGCCTTTAGCATTTAAAACCATTAAAGGGAAGCAACTACAGTTTTTCATGAACCAGTTGGATCAAATCTTATTTGCTAAATACGCACCGGTTCGAGAGATATCCATCCTTTATGATATTATCCCCAACGCGAGGAAAAGATCCGGAATCTCCCCCTTTGCCTAAGGAACCTGAACCTAGTGACCTAAAAGTCCAAGAAACCGTTTTCTTTATATTAATCTCAGTTATTATTTGTGGTTGACTTAAAATTAATCATTTCTCACCCAAAATTATGTTTTCTTTTAAAGCTAACTTTTTAAGGGAAAATCACCATTTCAGTGCTTGAACTAATATCACGTGTACTATGAAAACCCATCCTTGTGGACGATCCTAGAATCATTATACTATGCTAGCTAGTGCTACCCCAGTATATGGTGAATTAGGTTTATAAATTTTGTTGATAACTCCCGTTTGAGAACTGAATCAAGTAGTTTGGGTGATTTCAAAATGAGCTTGAAAAAGAAATTAGGTATTTTGAATTGGATTTTGGTTAAGAAGAGTCATTTCAAAATTTAACTATTGAATTAAAAAATAACCTTATTTCAAATTCGTTAATTGATAGTAAAAATAAAAAATAAAAAATGGCTATTTTAAAACGTAACCATTGGATTTGAAAACTACCTTATTTCGAAATGGCTCACTATATACAAAAACATTTCAAACACCTCATTTCGAAATGAAAAAAAAAAAAATTCATTTCAAAATTAGGAAAATTTTCAAATTCACCTTCTGAAGTTCAAAAATCTCAATTTTAAAGCAAAAGTTTTGATTTCGAAAAGCCCACCATTTCGAATTTGCTAACGGTAGGCTCAATGCAGTGCAAAAATCCCATTTCGAAATTTCAATAATGATTTCGAAAATAACTCCATTTCGAAAGGACTCACTATTGATTCCAACTTCTATTTCGAAATAGCAATTTTTTATTTTGAATTCGCCTTCATTTCGAAATAACCCACTGTGAGTGTTGAAGTCCATTTTAAAGCATCAAAATTGCTCATTTCGAAATTCAAAATCCATCTCAAAATTCATTGTATTTTGAATTCATTGTCTATGAGTTCAAAACACCTATTTCGACATTTACTAGTGATTTTGAAATCAATCTTAATTCGAATTAATTTTCTCTAGATTTAAAATTGCAATTCCAAGACAAAAATTTTGAATTCGAAAGGATCATAATATTGAAATCACCGATTATTGGTCTCCAAAAGTGTCATCTCCATTTGAGATTTCAAATTTAAAAACAAAGGAATTTTGAATTCATCCACTATACCTTTAACCCTTCATCATAAAAATTTAGGATTTCTCTCACAAGGGCTACTTAGTTTTGTATTTCATCATTTGTTTTCAAAGTTCACCAATGATCCTCACAAGTAAATTTTTGGGAGGCCTACAGTCTTAAATATGGATCAACGTACTTGTAGGAGCTTTGTCACCTTGAACACATGTGAGGCTTACTTTTTCACTCCCTTGAAGTTTGCATTTACCTATATCACTCAGATGTTTGCAAGCTAAGTTGCTTCAACTCATAAACTCATTAGTAAGTTAAAAACAACTAAAAAAAATGTTAATCATATTGCTAATGACTAAATGAAAATGCAAAACTAAACAAAGGAAAAAAAATAAAATAAAACGAAATAAAAGAGAAATTAAATAAATAAAAGTTTTACCTAAATCTAATTTTTACCTACTGGATTTTCAGAAAATACTTCAACCCTTGTGAACATCCTCACGAAGAAAATGGAGATTCTCCTCTTGTGTCTCAAATCTTTCAATGAAATGCTTTAAGCGCTAACCATTAACTTTGAATTCATTACCAATCCTCAGATTTTGAATGGTCATGTTGCCATAAGGGAAGACTTTCTTTACCACATAAGGGCCATTCCACCTTGACCTAAGCTTTCTTGGAAAAGTGTGAAGCTTGGAGTCATACAGCAACACCCTTTTACCTTGCTTGAACTCCCTTCATAAAATAAGCTTGTCATGGTAGAATTTATGTTTTTCCCTTGCATTACGTAAGCATTCATAACTCTCATTTCGATATGCCTCAAGTTCATTTAGATCATATTTCCTTTTAGCACTAGTTTGATCGGAATCAAAGTTCATCTTTTTTATAGCCCAATATGCACGATGTTTGAGCTATGTAGGCAAATGACATGCTTTACCATAAACAGTCCGATACGGTGACATGCCAAGGACAGTCTTATAGGCTATCCTATATGCCCAAAGTGCATCACTCAACTTGGTAGACTAATCTTTTCTTGTAGTATTGACTACTTTGATGAGGATTCTCTTAATCTCCCGATTTGCTAGCTCAACTTGCCCATTCATTTGAGGGCGATATGGGGTGGATACTCTATGCCTTACTCCATATTTCTACAAAAGAGTGGAAAAGGGCTTGTCACAAAAGTGTGACCCTCCATCACTAATGATTGCTCTTGGAATGCCAAATCTAGAGAAAATATTCTCCTTTAAAAATTTAAGCACTAGTTTGTGATCATTGCTCTTGCATGCCACTACTTTTACCCATTTAGAGACATAATCCACTCCCACCAAAATATAGAGATTACTAAAAGGAGGGAATTGTCCCATAAAGTCAAGGCCCCAACAATCAAAGACCTCAACAACACAAATATGATTTTGTGTCATTTGATACCTTGTGTTGATTTTCCTTTGTTGTTGACATTGTGGACAACTTTTGCAGTGAGTGTTACAATCCTTGAACACAGTTGGCCAATAGAATCCACTCTGTAGAATTTTTGTTGAAGTCTTCCTCAGAGCAAAATGACCTCCACAAGCTCCCTCATGGCACATTCACAATATGTCTTGTTGTTCATCCTCTAAAACACATCTCCGAATAATTTGATATGGGTAAAACTTATACAAATATGGATCATCCCAAGAATAGTGTTTTGCTCATGAAAGAAAATACTTCTTTGTCTCCATGTTCCATTTTGAGGGAAGCTCTCTGGTTGCCAAGTAGTTGACTATATTTGCGAACTAAGGCAACTTCTCCACTGCACAAAGTGCATCATCAAGAAACTCATCATTAATTTATGGTCCCTAAAAATGCGACTCTACTTTAACTCAGGAGAGATGATCAACAACCACATTCTTTACCCCTTGCTTATCCTTGATTTGAATGTTAAATTCTTGAAGAAGAAGGATCCATTTGATAAGTCTTACTTTGGCATCCTTTTTGTTGAGTAGATATTTCAAGGCCCAATGATTAGTAAAAATTACTATTGAAGTTCCCAAAAGGTAGTTCCTGAATTTATCGAGTGCAAATATCACTGCAAGAAGCTCATTTTCAATAGTTGTATAGTTCTTCTGAGCATCATTGAGTGTCTTACTAGCATAGTACACCACATATGGTTTTCCATCTTCTCTTTAACCTAGTACAACTCCCACTACATAATCATTGGCATCACACATCAACTCAAATGGAAGAGACCACTTAGGAGGTCTCACAATTGGTGTGGTAGTGATGAATGACTTTAGCCTCTCAGAAGCTTCTTGGCATGCTTTAGTCCATATGAATTCTGCATCCTTACGCAACAAAGCACAAAAAGGTTGAGAGATTGTTGAGAAGTCTTATATGAACCTCCTATAAAAACCTACATGCCCCAAAAATTGTCTCACCTCTTTAACAGTAGTAGGCGAAGGTAACTTTGAGATGAGCTCAATTTTTATTGGATCTACCTAAATGACCTCTCTAGAGATGATATGACCTATTACTACCCCTGAGGTTGCCATGAAGTGACATTTCTCCCAATTTAGGACCAAGTCCTTCTCAATGCACCTTTTCAAAACTTTTTTCAAATTTAAAAGACAATCATCAAAGGTCTTCCCATAAACTATCAGATCATCCATGAAAACTTCCATGATTCTCTCTACCATGTCACTGAAGATACTGAGCATACACCTTTGAAATGTGGTTGGCGCATTACATAGATCAAAAGGCATGCACCTATAAGCAAAAGTGCCAAATAGGCATGTGAATGTAGTTTTCTCCTAATCCTCCAATGCAATGGCAATTTGAAAGTAGTCTGAATAGCCATCCAAGAAGCAATAATAGTCATGACCAGCTACCCTCTCCAAAACATGATCTAAGAAAGGTAATGGAAAATGATCTTTCTTGGTGACTTCATTTAACTTCCTAAAATCAATGCATACTCACCAACCTATAGTCAACCTTGTAGGAATGAGCTCTCCTTCATCATTCTTCACCACAGTTATCCAGCTTTTCTTAGGTACTACTTGAGTGGGGCTCACCTAACTATTATCAGAGATAGGATAAATAATATCTGCATCTAAAAGCTTCAATACCTAATTTCTGACTACATCTTACATAAGGGGATTTAGCCTTCTTTGTGGTTGTCTTACTCGTTTTGCATTCTCTTCCAAATAAATATGATACATGCAAATCAAGGGATTTATCCCTTTCAAATTTGAAATGGACCAACCAATCGCTCTTTAATTCTCTTTAAGCATCTTCAAAAGTTTGATTTCTTGCTCTTCAATTAATGTAGTTGAAATCACCACAGGTTTTTTTTTTTTTTTTTTTTTTTTTTTTTCATTTTCCTCTAAATAAACATACTTCAAACCATGTGGTAGGGGCTTTAACTCTGGTTTTCTTATCTCAACCTCCCCCTTTTTGCTTTCTTCATCATTCTCAACACTATTCAAAGACTGAATGGTACATTTTTCTTTCCACTTTGTAGCAACTTCAACACGTTCTTCATCTATATTTTCTTCCATTAACTTTTTTGTGTGTTCTTGCACCAAGGCCTCTATAAAGCATACTTCCTCATCCTCCACATCATCATGGTCCATCGGTTGCTTGCATAAATTGAAGACATTCATTTCCACTGTCATGTTCCCAAAATATAACTACATCAATCCATTCCAATAGTTAATGAGAGCATTGGTTATAGCAAGAAAGAGTCTCCCAAGAATAATTGGAATAGAATTCACACCATTTTTCAACAGTTCTGTATCTAACACCACAAAGTCCACTGGGTAGTAGAACTTTTCAACTTGCTCCAAAACATATTTGACTATTCCTCTGGGTACTTTAATCGAATGGTCTGCTAAAGAGAGTGTAATGGTAGTAGCCTTAAGCTCTCTCAATCCCAATTGCTTATAGATTGAATATGGAAGCAAATTTACACTAGCTCCCAAATCTAATAAAACCCTTTCCACAAATGAGTCTCCAATCTAGACTGAGATGGTAAGACAACCTGGATCTTTGTACTTCACCATTGCCTTGTTCTCAAAGATGGCACTGACTTGCTCGGTGAGGAATGCTTTCTTGCTTAATTTAATCCTTCTTTTCACATTGCATAAGTCCTTGAGGAACTTTGCATAAGCAGGTACTTGCTTAATCATATCAAGGAGTGGAATGTTGATCTTCACTTGCTTCAAAACTTCCAAAATCTCCAAAGTCTTATCCCCCACTTTGTGTCTTTACATAGATAAAGGGAAAGACAAATGATAGGAAATACTCCTTTTATCTTTGCTCACGATGACTTTCTCATATTTTTCAAACTATTTCTCATTTCTAGCATTTTTCTACACAATTGGTTCATCTCTAGCAAGAATATCTTCACTTACAAGTAACTTAGGCCCTTCATATTCTTTCCCATTTCTAAGTGTGATAATTGCATTCCAATCTTCCTTTTGTACTTTAGAAACTTCATTTACTCCTCTTGAATTTTTTTATGGTTGAGCTGGGAACTTTCCTTTCTCTTGAGATAAGCCTACAGGAAGTTGGCTCAAAGTGGTTTGAATATTTGCTAGTTCTTGAGATGTTTGAGCATTTATCCTATTTTGATCCTCATTACACTTGTCTTGCTTCTGTATAAACTCTCTTATCATATCTTCCAGGCTTGAGTTAGATAATGAGGTCTAAGGTTACTATTGAGAATTTTGAGATGGCATGCCTTGTGGTTGAAAACCTTGTTGCCTATTAGTCTGATTACCCTTAAATTGGTTTTTTTGCTGCTGAAACTGGCCATTGTTACCTCTTCTCCATGATAGATTTGGATGATTCCTCCAACATGGATTATAAATGTTGGAATATGGAGAATTGCTAAAATATTTCTTGTATGTCCCTAAGGTATTGGCTTGCTTCGAAAACATGTCTGGCATTGCACATAGAGTAGGACAAGATTGCACACCATGTTCCATGGACTTACATATCAAGCACAGTTGAGCTATTCCCTTATTGACTATTTGCACCTCGTGAACTCCCTTGTCTTCCAAATCATCTAACCTTATCATAATGGTTGCAAACTTTGCTTGGACATCTAAACCCTTTAGTAAGGTATACACTCCACTAGTTCTTGCCCTGTTCATTATTCTATCTCTAGGTGTTTCCTTGACGATTGGTTCTTCCCAACTTCTAGATAACTCGACAACATAATCAAGGAATTGAAATGCTTCATCGAGGGTTTTATTCATGAAATCTTCTCCACACATAGTCTCAAGAAGTTGTTTCATTGGTGGTGACATGCCTTCATAGAAATATGATACTAGTATCCAGTTGTCAAATCCGTGATGGGGGCATGCTGCAACCATCTCCCTAAATCTTTCCCAACATGCAAAAAATTTCTCATTCTCGTAGCCTTGAAATTCGATATCTCATTTTTCAATGCACTAGTCCTATGTGTTGGAAATAATTTTTACAAAAACACCGATTGTAGATCACCCCAATTTCTTATACTAAAAGGTCTAAGACAATTTAACCAAGTCTTAGCTTTATCCTTCAATGACAATGGGAATACCTTCATGCAAAAGATCTCCAAAGGAGTTTTGGCTTCTTGAAAAATTGAAACGATGTCCTCAAATTCCTTGATATGAGAGTATGGGTTTTCATTTTTCGTTCCCCTAAAAATGGGTAGTTGAGATACCACTTGAGGCCAAATGGTCACATGATCATGATTTGGAGGTAGCATAAAACATGATGGTGTGCTCAACCTAGGAGAATTTAGAAACACTCTCATAGTTCTTTGGTCCTGCATAGGTGGTCGTGGCCTGTTGTTATTATTGTTGGATTCTTTAGTGTCCTACATATTTGGTTGAGATTCCTTAGTTGTTCTTTGAAGTCTACCTGAAAGATCTTTTTCCAAAAAGCATAAAATCGAAGAAAAATATATATAAAGAAAAAAATAAAAAAAAAAACTAAAACAAAGTAATGCATTATATCCTAGTTATGACGATTGCTAATCCTCGACAATAACGCCAATTTCTTAACCGAACTTCTTTGTTGTACCAAAATACTTAACCTTTTTACGTAGCAACTCTGGTCAAGAAAAGCTAGAGAAAGAGTCACTATGGCTTTTGTAGTACTCAGGGAATTGTCCTCAAGGACTGGCTTATGGAAATTGTCAATATTAGAATAAATGAATTGCTTTTGTTTGAATCCTAAAGTGAAAAACAATATGTGAATAATGTGAAACTAAGTAAAAGAAATTAAATTAATAACAAAATGAATATTGATTTTAAATTCGATTGATTCAAGTTTGGGGCTTTCCACAATCCAACCTAGGGTTTAGAAATTAGAGAAAACAAGGGTCTTTTAAGTAATATGATCTTTGGGTTTTGAGATCCTTGGCTACTCGCGATCAAGTTGAGTTCTATAACTCAAAATTGCATCCGAACCTAATTTTTCCTTTTTAAAACAGATTCCTAAAACCATCAAATGAAAAAGATTGATTATTAGTTTAAGATTTGGCTTTTTAACCCTTCCTACTCCTTACAACTTTGTTTTAGGGCAAATAACGATAGGAAAGATGAGGATAACTGATGATCAAGAATTACTAAGAATCACTAGTATCTGGTAATAACCTACCGTATCATTCCCTAAACTAACTCACAATGATAGGATAAAAAAAAAATGATAAATTATCACCCAACCAATAATTAATCTCATTGTTATAATAATTTACCCATTGTCCTTATAGGTTTCCTAGCCCTTAGGTTTTCATGCTTCAAGCCCCAAGTTGGCTCTTAGCCTCTCATGGGGGTGATGTCACATTCACAATCCATAATAGGGTAAAAATCCATAATTTGAATTAAAAAAAATCCTAAAACAATATATTTAATAAAGAAAAAAAAGAAAACAAACCAAAGTTCTCGTCTTCTTCCACCTTCAATGTCAAACTCTCTAGAAAAAGATCCAAAACCCCTCAAACCTAGAACTAAGAGAGTTTATATAATATCATCAATTACCTAACATGTGGCACACTCTCATTGTCCACTTATTACAAAAATAGTAATCTAAAAATGATTAAAAAATAATAAAATGGTGATTTCTTGTTGTATGGGCTCCACTTAGGGCGGATGGAGTGCCCTGGATGCAATGCCCGAGGTAGAGGAGGCGAAACATCAAAGTGGAAGTGGGTGAATTCGAAATTAGGGTCATTTCGAATTGGATTTTGAATTCATAAGTTGAATTTCGAAATCATTCCGAAATGGCCTTTCAACTTTGTATAGTTGTCTTCAAATGATCATAACTTCTTTAGTTCAACTTCGATTTATACACCATTTGAAGCGTTGGACTCCTGACTTCCTGAGCTTCAAAATGATATATAACATGTCTAAAATAGACTTCAGGAAGTATTCCAAATTTATCCTCAAAATCAAAGTACATGTTGCCACCAAATTTTGAGTTCCAAATTTTCATGCAGCTGAATCTTGCTTCATGCCTCAATTCCCTTGTTTTCTTGCCTTCTTTCTCACTCCATAATGGTCATTTCTCATCTTCCAAACTCATGATATCCTTTTCTTGCCTTTTCTCATGTTCCATGAGTCTTGACTCACTTATTTCCTCATTTAGCCTTTTCTTGATCTTTCAAAATCTAAAGTGATTCTACTTGCACCCTTTTCTTCCCTTGAACTTGAGATAAGTCTCCAAAGTACAAATTAAACTCATGAGTATGGCCTTAGTATCGATTTAGGTCAAGTTTGGTGATTTGAATGTTCTTTGGTGCACAAATAATATCAAATATGTGTCATTATAGCACATATTTTGGCTCCAATCAATCGACCATTGTTGATCTTCCCCATTCTCTCCCACATGAAAGTTCCACCCATTTTAGGAGGATCGGCGCAGATGCTAACCTTTTTCGAGCCTCAAGGCCCAAGTTATGGTCCAAAACACCTTTCCTCCCTAGTCTCCCCATCCATTTGTCAAAAGGATGATCCAAGCCCACCATTGCGATCCTCGTGTCGAGACTCGCAATTTGAAAAAAAAAAAAATTGTCCCTATACTCTACCCGAAGGCCCCAAAAACCACTTGGCAAGCTCTCACTTCCGCACTTCCTCGATCCACCCTTTAAAGTCATGATCAAACCCTAATCCATGCACTCAAATGTGAATCCAACTGTACGGATCAAAAGAAGGCGTCAATTTTAAAAGGGGCACACCATCTGATCTGGATGAACATTCCTAGATATTTGCATAATAATACATCTATCAAAACAAAATTTTCCCCATATTTCCTTCTATCAAACACACCAGAAGTTGCACCTTAATCATACCACATAAGAGGATTAGGTCACAATAACATGGCAGGTGCCATCATACCAGCACTAATGCATCGGATCCCATCAGAACTCCGCAGTTAAGTGTGCTTGGGCGAGAGTAGTTCTAGGATGGGTGGCCTCCTCAGAAGTCCTCGTGTTGCACCTGTTCTCCTTTTTTCTGACGGAATTTCTATGATTTATGTCCGTATTCCTCATGCCAATAGGTTCTACCCTTCCCATTTTCATCTGCACCGGTCGATCATCGATCCGATCCCTCAATCGTTAAATATCAGCCGTCAAAATCGACCATCATTGATCTTTCCTATTAAGTTCCCCCATTTTAGGACGATCGACGTAGACGCTAACCTTTTCTGAGCCCCGAAGCACAAGTTATGGCCTAAAACACGTTTCCTCCCTAGTCTCCATATTTGTTAGTCAAAACGATCATTTGAGCCTACTATTGCAATCCTCGTGCCGTGACTCACAGTTGAAAAAAAAAATTGTCCCTAAACTCTACTTAAAGGCCCCAAAAACCACCTATCAAGCTCTCGCTTTCTCACTTCCCTTATCCACCCTTTAAAGTCACAATCAAACCCCAATCCATGCACCAAAACTCAAATCCAACTGTACGGATCAAAAAAATGCATCAATTTTAAGGGGGGTACACTGTCCGATCTAGACGAACATCCCCATATACTAACATAATAATACATGTGTTAAAAAAAAAAAAAAAAACGTTTCTCTCTATTTCCTTCTGTCTAACTATACGCACAAATTTCGTAAAAGTCCTACGAAATTAGCAAAATAATAAGAAAATAATACGAACAAAACATTTATTAAAATTAAAATATCTTAGGCACAATCTAAAAAATAATATTCTTTACAAAATAATATTTTTCCTTTGATTCTTTCGCTTTGACCACAACTTGAAGAATAAGTTTTCTTGATTTCAAAGATCAATCAAGGGCCACAAGTGGCTTATTCCCGAATGAACTCGTTGAATGGCAAAGAACGCGTGTAGCAATTCTTTTGTCAATTACCGAACTTGTAGAAAGATTTGATGGAGCATTTTTTTTTCTTTTTTTTTTTTGTAAAGCCTATTTTCCCATACCAAGTCGTCTTTGGATTTTCTCCTTAAGATTTTCTTTTTTTGGATTTTTTTCTGATTTCTGAATTTTCTCCTCTCTTAAAAGAAGTCACCTCTATTTATAGGTGAAAGCAGGGATTTTGAATTTTAAATTCTTGAATTTTAGTTGCTTAATTAAAGGGATTTAGTTCCTTGATTATAGCAACTTTTCTTCTCTAGAGGTTTTACCATCAAGATAATAATAATAATATTTTTTATTATTATTATTATTATTATTATTATTCTTTTTTGTAGTTGGAGGTTAGTTTCCTTTTTTTTTTAGGAAAGTTACCCATAAGAGGATATCTATTTTTGTTTATTCACTTATCCATTTATTTATCAATTTTGAAGACCAAATTAGTGGTTATTTAATCCACTAAAATTTTTATGTCTACAAATGCCTCAATTTCAAGATGCATCATGTACATGTATTGTCATGTGGATGGGATGGGTCTTGAAGTTAAATTTTGTATTTCAAAGAAATATTTTAATAGGAAGTTTCCTATTTTTAAAATATTTATTTCCCATTTTTTTCCAAACTCCCTTTGTTTTCCCTCTTACTTTTACACTGAATCATCTTCCAATTTGATTTCCTTCTTGCTTTACACTTTGAATCCTCTTCCAATTTGCCATCCCTATATACATTATATATATATATATATATATAAAGGGGACAATAATCGAGAAACCCAACTTGAACTTTTTCAGAGAATTCTTTCAATCTTTGAATGTTTTTCGACCAATTTGAGGAAGCCAACTTGAATTCTTTTAGAAAATTCTTTCAATTTTTGGGTGATCTCCAACCCAATTTTAAGAAACTCGTCTTGAATTCATCGCGAGAAGTCTTGGCCTCTTCAAACTGGTAAGTGCTTTTTTTTTTCTTTTTCAAATGTGCATATATATATATATATATATATATATATATATATATATATATATATATATATATATATATATATATATTAATTTTAAGGAAAGAGAAGACTCATCTTTCTCAAACTCGTGTTGACCTTCATTATTCACGAAGACAAATTTAATTTTTTAAAAATTACCTTAATACTTGAGGGGGAATTTTTAATAAACTTCAATATCCATAAAAAAATATGAATATTTAAAATTTGACCCTCATGTGATCAAGTCGTAGCCCTTATGCAAAGCAGTGTCGTATTTTCCGCAATTATGTGCTAAAGTCTTCACCCATGCAAATTGACTTGAATGCATAATGGTGTTCCAGTTTAAACATTTAATTAAAACTAAAATAATACTTGGCGTCTATGCAAACAAGTCATGGCCCTGATACTATGCAGTGTTGTACTTTCAGCACTTAATATGACTTAAGTGCGAAGGTCTTCACTCATGCAAATTGGCATTACTTAAGTGCATAGTGGTGCCTAAAAACTTAGACCCATATGTTATTCATCTCTCTCTCTACCTTCCTTTTTTATGTAGGATGGCGTTTTTCAAATGTTTCAAAGAGAAGACTATAACCATTCTTGAGGATGATAGTGAAGATTTTGAGGAGGGGACTACCTTGTCAGTGTATAAGTCACTTACTGACCTTCAATCTTTGTCAGTGCTAGTGAAAAAGGATCCATTACACATGCCTTCTTGGTCCCGAGTTGCATCTTGCAAGCTTACAAATATTAACAATTCAAAACTCAATAAGGTGAAACTTGTTTCTAATGTTGTACTGTTGAATACCTCTCACCCGACTACTACCGAAGTTCATGATGAATTTGGATTGTTAGGTTCTCGTGTTCGTGATGGAGAAGCTAAATGGGGAAGCTCCTTCAAGGTACGTAGGAAATCTTTTTTATTAAAGGATATTGGGAATGAGTAAAGGATGTATTGGGTTGGTATGGACCATTTCTTAAAGGATGCAAACTTTATGAAGCTATTTTTGCATCCCTATTTAGCTATGATCGTCATGCCTCTATGATTAGGGTCTTTTGCAAACATGGGTGTCCTACCACTAACACCTTGCATACTTCCACTGGAAAGGTTTCCATCGGAAAGGTTTCCATCTCTCTTTGGGACTTGTATCGTATTGTTGGACTACCCATCATTAGATCTTTTTATGATGAGATGGTATCGAGCATGGAAGAGCTATCTAATGATGAAACAAAGTCCTCACTTCCACCAAGTTATCGAAACTTATTCCTTGCATATCATCGAATTTGCTCTGAGATGAAAGTAAAGTCTTTAGTCAAGTTAGCTTCTTGGGTGTCAGGCTCCGTGAAGTATGAAAAACCCCCAAAGAAGAGTACAAGGAATAAGGCATAGAGGCCTAAGGAGACTCATAAACCCTCTAGGGATATTGATCCTATTAAATCTCGTACTCAGTCGGAGATAGAATTTTTTGGCGACCTTGGAGTAGTCGAGGCAAATGTTAAGGAAACTTACTTGGTCGCTTTTTGGCATGCTGGTTATGCAAGTTCGTTCTTCCTTAGGGGGGGTTGTCAATTTGATTCATCCTGGAGTCTTCAAGGTAACAAGTAGAATGGCTCAAAGACAGACATTTAGCCTTGTTGTTTTAGTGTTAGCAAGCATTTGCAATGGCTTAAATGAAATCGCTTATTCTTCAAAGCCTAGGACTAATGCATCTATCTTCCCTATTCATTATTTATACAGATGGTTAGGTGAATATTTTGATACCTATTTCATTTCTCCTTCTTAGAACCATCCCTCACAGATGAATTATTACGCCAGTGAGTTTTTTGCTAAGTGTTTCAAAGATTCACAAGCTCAAGCATTGATAATGTCTTGTAAAGGCATAAAGTTGGGCTACTTGGCATTATGACACAAAGAACATGTGTACTTGACTAATAATGAATCTATTAGTGCTACCAAAGCTTCTTATCTCATAAGTATTTGCTCTAGTTATTTAGTTTTGCAACAAGGTAACCATCGGGTGATCTATCCATATTATCCTCATCGGTTTTCCAAGCAATTTGGGTATCCTTAAGACCTTCTGGGGGGTTTTCTAGAGATTTTTCACACTAGAACTTTAGAGGTAGTGTATCAACATTGGGAGTCATGCATTAGGCTTGGTACCTACTTTAAAGTTACTATACCAAATTATCATAATCTTGAAGAGTTTTTAGTCATCAAGGCTTATGCAAATTGGTGGATTAGAGTGTGCAATCCTAAGAAGGAAATTCTTACTACTGCTTGTATGGAGCCCTCTCTTGATTCTTCTCAGAAATACCCTCAAAGTCTTTAGAAAGTAGAACACGCAAAGTAGACTTAAGTGTTTCTACTAAGGGGAACATTAAGGACAATATTGAGAAGGATTTTGATGATTTACCTGATTATTCAAGAGCTTCTTCTAAGCGCTCAATGGGTGGTCATCAAACTAATACCTTCACACACTTGAAGCATGAGGAAATTATTTTCAATGGTGGTAGTGGTCACTATCACAAGACTTTTAAGCAACATAAAAAAGCACATGGTCTCCATGTATTTGACAACGGCTCTGAAGATACAAGTGAATGACACTTCAAACACCAAAAGATTAGCCCCAACCCTATGTACTATGATGAGACTAACTCTTTTCCTCTTGAAGTAGATGTCTTATTTGCTGACATCCCAACTTCAACTCAATCAATGAAACTTGATGGTGAAGAGTTTTTTTTTTTTTTTTTTTTTTTTTTGCATTGATACTAACAAAAATAAATATTTACCTTAGGTAAAAGGAGATGACCAATTTTTCGATGAAAGGGATGAGCCATTTCCTAAGGATCAGTTCAAAAGTGTTGTTACTACTAGAGAGTCTACTCCCTTTACCCTAACTATACAACAAGAGGATCACTTTATCATCCCATTACCTTTGCCTCATTCTTATATAGGTGATGAAGGTATTACTAACATCTTAAGTGATGTTCTGATTGAATCTCAAGGTCAAGAGACCACAATTGGAGATACAACATATGATGAATTGACACTTTTAGTAGTTGCAAGTTTAATTGTTGAACAACAATCTCCATGCCCTACTATTGTGGCTCCTTCTACTTCCATTCACACATTCGATGTTGAACAAATCATCCTTAATGCCCAGCACCAAGTAACACTTATGATAGGAGAAGGCATTAAGGAGATGATTATTAAAACTTCTAATGAGTGTCTCCCATTATTGAGAGGAAAATTTGATGAGCTTTTCAATACTATCGTGAAGACTAGAGTGGACCCTTCACCATTAAAGTCTCAAATTGAGAAGTACATGGTAAGCGTAGATCACCTTGATGCAATATAACACACCCATTCTATGAAGATATTCCTGGAAGTATAAAGCGAACATTTAGCTATTATTGTGTCTCAAATTGTGGATGCTCTAAACTTTAAGGGTGTACAGGCGAACCATCGTCAATCATTAAAAGTTGACTTAGCTACTCTCAATGCTAAACAAGAAACACTGAAGAAGAAATTGGAGCACCTGGGTATACAAAAAGAGCATCTTCATAACTCAATATTGGAGATCGATGGGAATATAGCCAATAAATAGAATGATATTTCCCGTTTGAGGAAAAAACACATCATTATCACCCAAACCCTTAAGTTTACTAATGTCAATGTCAAGACCTTAGAGACACTTCAAGAAGCCTTAAAGACTCAATGTGACAAGCTTGCATGCTTGGTGTGGATGTGACTGTTGTACTTTCTTGCTTTGTTTTAGCTCTCATTCTTTTCTTTCATTAATTTTTTTTTTATTGAGATGTAATAAAGTCTAGCATTTGTGAGCCAAATTTATTTATTAATAAAAATGAGACTTTTTTTTTTTTTTTGCTAGTGACTGAACTCGGGTAGTTTTGCAGAGTTGCCTATGTACACTTCAAAGAGAGGAGATCAAGTCAAATGTAGTTTTTTTTTTTTTTTTTTAATGCTCTAACTTTTGCCTAAGTCGCCTTTTCAGGTTTTCAACTCAGTAGACTTTTTTTTTTTCTTTGCTTTTTTTTTTGTGCACTGTACATAGTTTATGCTCATGCAAGCCAAGAGCGCCACTTGTCTTGAGTTTGATTGAAGGGTGATAAATTCATGTCTTTGGAACAAAGTTTAATTGAGAGTCAAAAATGACTTATTCTCAACCAAACTTGTGAAGACCTTTCTTAAGCATTTTGGAGAACAAAAGAAGGTCCTTTGAATTTGTATTGAATTTTTTTCAGCCCTTAAGGTGGATGAATGGCACTTTTGTATTGTGTTTGATATTCTTCCATAGGCCTGTTGAAGAATGTGTTGAGCTTGGACTTGATTTTAATCCAAGGATGGTAAACACATGTTCTTAGAGCAAAGTTTAATCGAGGGTCAATAATGACTTGATATCATGTAAACTTAACAATAATTTCCTCAAGTGTTTTGAAAAACCCAACCTTGTCTTCTTTAGCTTTGAAGGTGGATGAATGACACTTTTGTTTGTGTTTTATATTCTTCCACAAGCTTGTTGAAGAATGTTTGGAGTTTGATTTTGACTTTTGAAACTTCATTTTTGGAGTTAGCTTCTGGGTTGCATCTCCCTTTTGAGAACACTTCATGCTGAAAGAAAAGAACACTTGTATTTAGGGAAGTTAGAGAATTTAGTTTAGAATATTTGAATTTGACTTCTTTAATACAAAGAGTTTGTTCCTCAATTTAACAAGTTTGTCAAGAAAGATCATTTTTTTTTTTTTTTTTTTTTTTTTTTTTTTTGCATAAGTTTGATTTTTTTTTTTTACTACATTTTAAGCTCTTGTAGGATAGGAGTAATATGCAATTTAGGCTCATACTTCAAGGAGCATCATTGGAGTGTCGAGGTTTGAGAACAATTATGGTAAAATTTGATGTTACGCTCCCTCCATCGTCATTGGTGAAAGTGATAATTGTACAACATGTTGCAAAATTATGACATTTGTCTTCAAATCATTTTGTCCCCTTTATTTTTGTGGTATAGAGTGATAGATTCTTAAGTGCCTAGATCAATGCAATTTATGATTCCTCAAGAAGTTGTGTCATTTCATGGATACTGAAGAACGAGGGTAAGCATTGTAGGTTTGCTACTATCTTATCCTCTTTCTTGGTTTTGCTCAACTCTACACCAAGAGCACTTTCTTCATCTTCACTTGGCCTATCTTCTACTAAAGTCTCATGACAAGAGACCATATGAGTTGATGTTATCATCCCTATATTGAAGACCTCTGGAAGGAAGTATTCTCCTAAGGTGATAAAGTGATAAGCTTCTGTACCAAGAGGTCATCAACCTGTACAATGGCTTGTTTTCTTTTGGGTTTCTTTTCTTCTTTCTTCTTTGCATGTTGATGAATATTTTTCTTACATTGCTCCTTCCTAGGAAGATTTGGGTATGGATGAGATTCTTGCTTCTTGCAAGGACTTTTTCGTGTCTCCAATGTCTAACCTTTTTCGCTATACGACATTAATTCATCATCAGAGCAAATGTGAAGAAGGGTGTCCTGGCGTGACACTTGTGTTTACTTTGACTTAGGTAACTCACATTGAATAGTACTAGCTCATACTCCTCTGTCTTAGGTATAATGTGTAATGGAACAGAATTGAAGGGCCCAAATGTGACTGTAGCATGATTTGACTCTACTACTTCATCTAGATCCAAATGAATTCTTCCTTGCTTTGCAAATTTCATTATGAGATCTTTTAAGATGAAATATTTCTCTACAAAGTGACTGACGATTCGATGGTAATGGCAGTAGTTCGAATCATTAACATGACCCATTTCTTTTAGACGCTTGCACTCAGGTAGCTCAATAACCTTTTTTTGGAGTAGATTTTCCAACATGTTAGGGACATTAGAGTCAGGAAAATGATACTTCTCCTCCTCCAATTCCTTTAAGGTGAACCGACGCTTATCATTTTCTTGGATTAGTCCAACCTTTTTTATTTTTTTCTTTTTATCTCTTGCTAAGATTTTGATAAGAGTCGTATTTACTATCATTGACTCTTAGATGGGTTTTATTGAGGTCTTATCACTTGTTTTCCCATCATGTCTCTCTCTTTTCTGGTCAACGATAAAGTCCTTCTTAGTACCATGGTTAGCTATGCTGAGCTCCATGTCATGTGCTTGAGTAGCTAACTCTTCAAAGGTGCAAGGTCGTATCCCTTAGAGGATGTATAGAAGACCCTAATGCATTCCTTGTATGCACATCTCCACAGCTAACACCTCGGATAATATATCTTTATAGTTTAGTCTTAAGGAACGCTAACAATTGATGTAGTCTTCGATTGGCTCATCTTTCCATTGCTTAGTATTAGTAAGCTCCATCATGCTTACAATTCATCAGGTGCTATAGAAACGGTTGAGGAATTCACGTTCCATTTGGTCCCAACTATCGATACACTTAGGTGCAAGGTCTATGTACCAATCAAAAGCATTCCCTCGAAGAGAACGAATGAATTGTTTGACTATAAGTCACCATTTGTACCTGCATTGTTACAAGTTTTGACAAAATGGGCAATATGTTGATTTGGATTTCCCTTCCTATCAAATGATTGAAATTTTGAAGGTTGATAACCCACAAGCATATGTAAACTATCAATCCTCTTAGTGTAAGGTTTAGAGTACATGAGTGTACTCTGTAAGGGTCCACCGTACTACGCTCTAATGGTGTTTGTTATCATGTCCTGAAGTTGCTGGACAAATAATGATGCCATCGAGGCAGATTCCGTTGTTTATCCCCTGACTTGCATTGTCCTAGACGCATGTGGTGCATCATTGAGAAGAGATGCAACATTCGGAAGGTGGTTGAGTCCTTGACTTGACTCACCCGTATTTTGTACTTATGCCTCAACCTTGTTTATGAGGGAGGCGATTTGCATATCCTTCTCCTCGACCTTCTTGGTGAGTTTGGAGATGATGCAAGCCATCTCTGCTAATTATTTCTCTACAAATATGATGCTAGTTTCCATTACTGGTATAGTCATCGAGAAGGGAGAAGTAAAAGAGTTAGAATAATTAGAGTAATTTTCCTCCTTTGACGTTCTAGTTGGCGATCCAGAGTGAGAGCTGGTGCTGGAATTAGTATTGGTAATAGAGTAAGGAGACTTATTCCCAAAGTCCTTTAGTGCTAAAGGGAGTTTCCCTTGCTATGAGGATTATGGTTCTTTGCCCCCGGAAAAGCCAAAGTGATGCATGGTTGGTGCTCATCACGTGTCCTTGTTTTAAGAAACAAGTAGACTCATTTGTTTGTTTTGTTGAAGGTGAAAATGTTGATTTTGTTTTGCTACAAGTCGTGGGGCCCATAGCAATGTCGTGTGTCAATTGCACAATGACGATCTTGTCATTGCCTTTGTTGACATGCACAACTTGAGTTCTTTTTTATGTCATTGATGTAGTAGTGATAGATCTTCTAACGAAAGATATGACAGGTAGAGACATCCCACCAGGAGTGCCAAAAATTTGTACACATAAATTTTGTAAAAGTCTTGCGAAACTAGCAAAACAATAGGAAAATAATGTGAACAAAATATTTATTAAAATTAAAATATTGTGGGTATGATCTCAAAAATAATATTCTTTACAAAAGAATATTTTTCCTCTAATTCTTTCGCTTTGACCACAAATTGAAGAACAACGATGACGTTTTCTTCATTTCAAAGATTAATCGAGGGCCACAAGTGCCTTGTTCCCGAATGAACTCATTGAATGGTGAAGAATGCATGTAGCAATTCTTTTGTCATTTATCGAACTTACAGGGAGATTTGATGAAGTTTTTTCCTTTGTTGTGAAGTCTCTTTTCCTGTACCAAGTCGTCTATGGATTTTCTTTTTTTGGATTTTTTTTCTTCTGATTTATGAATTTTCTCCTCTCTTAAAAGAAGTCATCTCTATTTATAGGTGAAAGGAGGGAATTTGAATTTCAAATTCCTGAATTTTAGTTGCTTAATTCAAGGGATTTAGTTCCTTGATTTTAGCAACTTTTCTTCTCTAAAGGTTTTACCAACAAGATAATAATAACAATAATATATTTTATTATTATTATTATTATCCTTTTTGTAGTTGAAGATTAGTTTTCTTTTTTTAGGAAAGTTATCCATAAGAGGATATCTATTTTTATTTATTCACTTATCCATTTATTTATCAATTTTGAAGACCAAATTAATGGTAATTTAATCCACTAAAATTTTTATGTCTACACCAACACAATTGAAGTTTCACCTCAATCATACCGCATAAGGGGATTAGGTCATAATAACATAGCGAGTGCGATCATACCAGCACTAATGCACCGAATTCCATCAGAACTCCACAGGTAAGCGTGCTTAAGAGAAAATAGTACTAGGGTGGGTGATCTGCTAGGAAATCCTCATGTTGCACCTCTTTTTCCGTATTTTAAATGAAATTTCTTTTATTTTTTTAAAATTCATGGAATTTCTTTTATTTTTGTTTGTATTTCCCGATTGGGTGTCGTGCATAAGTGAGGAAGCAATTCCAAATGAGGTTTAGGGTTAGGGAGTTAGTGGGACCCACGAGAGGCGGGAGCCATGCATGGGCTAGTAGTAAGGACTGGAGAGCATTGGCAAGGGCGTGTGCGACGGGTGATAGGTGGGTCATATGAGGGTAGAAGGAAGTCAAGGCGAAGGGTGGGATCTGTCGAAGGGAACGCCTGAAAGAGATTAGGTCGCAATAACACGATGAGTGTGATCATACCAACACTAATGCACCGAATCCCATCAGAACTCCATAGCTAAGTGTGCTTAGGCGAGAGTAGTACTAGGATGGGTGACCTCCTAGGACATAACACTCTCTCAACAATTTATAAGTGCAAATCACATGCTAATGCTTCAACACTCCCCAAAATTAATGCATACAAACAATTATCTCCGTAACTCATTTCCAATTACTACAAGATATCATTAATCAAAATGAATAGAAAAATTATTCTAGATATCCAATGAATAATCACACTTATTTAAACTCATTTTTCTTTCATTCAACATATATACCCAAGTAACCAATGATGTCATAAACTGAAAATAAATCAAAGAGTAGAATAAGAGAAATAGACAATGACACCATATTTTAACGTGAAAAACCTCTAAAGAGATAAAAACCCACGGGCTTACAACCTATCGAAAATGTCTATTATGAACATGGAAGAAAATGTCGGGATATATCGGCGATATATCGTGTATCGGGAGGCGGCGACACGACATTTCGAGGAGAAAAATCGGAGGGGCGATTTTTCGCAAAAAATCGCCAAAAAATCGGCGATAAATCGGCGATATATCGATGAAAACCGATTTATCGACGATTTTACCCAAATAATCGCCTGTGGCCGCGGAAAATCGCCGATTTATCAGCAATAAATCGCCGGCTTTTTGGAGATATTTCGCTCCTCTCTCCAGCGCGATCTGACGGCCCAGATCACGCCCACGTTGATCCAACGGCCCAGATGCGATTCCAACGTTAATTTGGTGATCCAACGGCCAGATTTCTCCCAATTTGTGATCCAACGGCCAGATTTGAATTTCAACGATAAATAAGTGTTCCAACGGCTATTTTGGCCCAAATTTCTTCTATAAATAGCCATTTTTCCATCAATTTCACCCATTTTTGCTTTCATTCTTCATTTGCTCTCTCATTACTCCAATTTTTTCTAAGGTTGCTCAATTATTCAATCATTTTAAGGTATGTTTATTTTAAATTGTAATTAATTTTGTTTGCAATTGTAATTAATATGGATGATTTAATGTTATTTTTATATTCAATAGCAATTAATTTGTATATTTTTATTGAATTGACTTAGGTTAATTTGATTATTTAATTATAAATTGATATGTTTATTTTAGATGATTATTTGTGATTTAGTTTCACATTTAATTAATTTAATTAACATGAACTACTATATTTTGAATATGAAATATGTTCATTTTTATGATTATTGGGATTTTTTTTCATATGCAATTATGATTAGCTTTTAATTTAGTAAATTTATCATAGAATTAGATCTAGATTTAAAAAATTAACTTAGCTAAATTATTTAATTAATTTAATTAACAAGAACTACTATATGGAATATTAAATATGTTCAATTTTTATGATTATCATGATTTAGTTTCATATCCAATTATGATTAAATTTTAATTTAGTAAATTTTTCATAAAATTAGATCTAGATTCAAAAAATTAACTTAGCTAAATTATTTAATTAGTTTAATTAACATGAACTACTATATATGCAATATTAAATATGTTCAATTTTTATGATTATCATGATTTAGTTTCATATCCAATTATGATTAAATTTTAATTTAGTAAATTTTTCATACAATTAGATCTAGATTCAAAAAATTAGCTTAGCTAAATTATTTAATTAGTTTAATTAACATGAACTACTATATATGCAATATTAAATATGTTCAATTTTTATGATTATCATGATTTAGTTTCATATCCAATTATGATTAAATTTTAATTTAGTAAATTTTTCATACAATTAGATCTAGATTCAAAAAATTAGCTTAGCTAAATTATTTAATTAGTTTAATTAACATGAACTACTATATATGCAATATTAAATATGTTCAATTTTTATGATTATCATGATTTAGTTTCATATCCAATTATGATTAAATTTTAATTTAGTAAATTTTTGATACAATTAGATTTAGATTCAAAAAATTAGCTTAGCTAAATTATTTAATTAGTTTAATTAACATGAACTACTATATATGCAATATTAAATATGTTCAATTTTTATGATTATCATGATTTAGTTTCATATCCAATTATGATTAAATTTTAATTTAGTAAATTTTTCATATAATTAGATTTAGATTCAAAAAATTAGCTTAGCTAAATTATTTAATTAGTTTAATTAACATGAACTACTATATATGCAATATTAAATATGTTCAATTTTTATGATTATCATGATTTAGTTTCATATCCAATTATGATTAAATTTTAATTTAGTAAATTTTTGATACAATTAGATTTAGATTCAAAAAATTAGCTTAGCTAAATTATTTAATTAGTTTAATTAACATGAACTACTATATATGCAATATTAAATATGTTCAATTTTTATGATTATCATGATTTAGTTTCATATCCAATTATGATTAAATTTTAATTTAGTAAATTTTTCATACAATTAGATCTAGATTCAAAAAATTAGCTTAGCTAAATTATTTAATTAGTTTAATTAACATGAACTACTATATATGCAATATTAAATATGTTCAATTTTTATGATTATCATGATTTAGTTTCATATCCAATTATGATTAAATTTTAATTTAGTAAATTTTTCATACAATTAGATCTAGATTCAAAAAATTAGCTTAGCTAAATTATTTAATTAGTTTAATTAACATGAACTACTATATATGCAATATTAAATATGTTCAATTTTTATGATTATCATGATTTAGTTTCATATCCAATTATGATTAAATTTTAATTTAGTAAATTTTTCATACAATTAGATCTAGATTCAAAAAATTAGCTTAGCTAAATTATTTAATTAGTTTAATTAACATGAACTACTATATATGCAATATTAAATATGTTCAATTTTTATGATTATCATGATTTAGTTTCATATCCAATTATGATTAAATTTTAATTTAGTAAATTTTTCATAAAATTAGATCTAGATTCAAAAAATTAGCTTCGCTAAATTATTTAATTAGTTTAATTAACATGAACTACTATATATGCAATATTAAATATGTTCAATTTTTATGATTATCATGATTTAGTTTCATATCCAATTATGATTAAATTTTAATTTAGTAAATTTTTGATACAATTAGATTTAGATTCAAAAAATTAGCTTAGCTAAATTATTTAATTAGTTTAATTAACATGAACTACTATATATGCAATATTAAATATGTTCAATTTTTATGATTATCATGATTTAGTTTCATATCCAATTATGATTAAATTTTAATTTAGTAAATTTTTCATACAATTAGATTTAGATTCAAAAAATTAGCTTAGCTAAATTATTTAATTAGTTTAATTAACATGAACTACTATATATGCAATATTAAATATGTTCAATTTTTATGATTATCATGATTTAGTTTCATATCCAATTATGATTAAATTTTAATTTAGTAAATTTTTCATATAATTAGATTTAGATTCAAAAAATTAGCTTAGCTAAATTATTTAATTAGTTTAATTAACATGAACTACTATATATGCAATATTAAATATGTTCAATTTTTATGATTATCATGATTTAGTTTCATATCCAATTATGGTTAAATTTTAATTTAGTAAATTTTTCATACAATTAGATCTAGATTCAAAAAATTAGCTTAGCTAAATTATTTAATTAGTTTAATTAACATGAACTACTATATATGCAATATTAAATATGTTCAATTTTTATGATTATCATGATTTAGTTTCATATCCAATTATGATTAAATTTTAATTTAGTAAATTTTTCATAAAATTAGATCTAGATTCAAAAAATTAGCTTAGCTAAATTATTTAATTAGTTTAATTAACATGAACTACTATATATGCAATATTAAATATGTTCAATTTTTATGATTATCATGATTTAGTTTCATATCCAATTATGATTAAATTTTAATTTAGTAAATTTTTCATACAATTAGATCTAGATTCAAAAAATTAGCTTAGCGAAATTATTTAATTAGTTTAATTAACATGAACTACAATATATGCAATATTAAATATGTTCAATTTTTATGATTATCATGATTTAGTTTCATATCCAATTATGATTAAATTTTAATTTAGTAAATTTTTCATAAAATTAGATCTAGATTCAAAAAATTAGCTTAGCGAAATTATTTAATTAGTTTAATTAACATGAACTACTATATATGCAATATTAAATATGTTCAATTTTTATGATTATCATGATTTAGTTTCATATCTAATTATGATTAAATTTTAATTTAGTAAATTTTTCATACAATTAGATTTAGATTCAAAAAATTAGCTTAGCGAAATTATTTAATTAGTTTAATTAACATGAACTACTATATATGCAATATTAAATATGTTCAATTTTTATGATTATCATGATTTAGTTTCATATCCAATTATGATTAAATTTTAATTTAGTAAATTTTTCATACAATTAGATCTAGATTCAAAAAATTAGCTTAGCTAAATTATTTAATTAGTTTAATTAACATGTACTACTATATATGGAATATCAACTATGTTCATTCTTTATCATTATTTTGTACATTTCTCATATATTTAAATTTAAATATTGACTTGATTTTTGTTTACATTGAAATCACATTCAAGTGTATTTTTATTGCAATAGATTTAGCATGGCTAGTGAAGGTGGTTCTGCCCTACCAGGGCGAGATCCGGCTTGGAAGTATTGTTTACCAATTGAGGGTAACCGAAATGAAACAATTTGTAATTTCTGTGGGTTGGTGATGAAAAGTGGAGGCATCACGCGATTCAAGTTCCATTTAACGCATAAAGATCCGCATAACAACACCAAAAAGTGTCCGAGAGTGCCGCCCGAAGTGAAAGAAGAGATACGATTCCTAGTGCATGACAAAAAAAAAAAAAGCAAAAGCAAAGAAAAATGCTGATATTGAAGACATTCGTGCTCAATTACGTGGCACAATGGGGACTCATCATACACATTTGGTAGACGAAGATGATGATGAAGATGTTGAGGATGAAGATGTGTATATGTATCCGGCAGATATGCACCCAGATGAGCGGGATGCATATCGATCTGCAGTTCGTGCCTCGCAAGCATCAGAATGGGAACGTGAACAACATGAGAATATTGTAGGAAGCAAACGCAAAATGGGGGAGTCTTCACAATCTACTGGATTACCGCCAATGATGCGAAAATCACATAGTATGCGACATTCGCAACAATCACCGCCTATTGCCCCTTCACTTTACAAGTCTTCTGCAGCAAAACAAAAAAATATCAAAGATATATTCAAGGGTGGTGCAATTAAAGAAACGATGGGACACTTAATTAGCAAATTCTTCATTTATGAGAGCGTCGCACCCGCAAAAGCAAAGTCTCATCACTTCAAGAATATGATTATTGGTGCACAACAAGCTGGTAATTACTAATTTTTGAAATGTTATATTGTGCTATACTTTTAGTAAGTATAGTCTTTTGTGACATGTTTTACATATTTTTTTTTATATGAAGTGCAAGAATGGGAATCGAACCTCCATCTCCATTTGACATAAAGAACAAGTACTTGGAAATGGAGTACAGAGACATGGAAGCTTATGTGAACCAACAAAGAGAAAAATGGAAGACATATGGGTGCACAATAATGTCAGATGGATGGACAGGGCCCACAAAATTAAGTATTATTAATTTCATGGTTTATTCTAAAGGGACCACGGTCTTCCTTAAGTCAGTTGATGCATCGAACTATATCAAAGACCACAAGTATATATATGACCTATTGAAGACTGTTATCAAAGAAGTCGGTAAAGAAAATGTGGTCCAAATTGTCACAGATAATGGGTCGGCGTTCATGAAAGCAGGGAAACAATTGATGAAGAAGTATAACTTATACTGGACTCCGTGTGCGGCGCACTGCATCGACTTAATCTTTGAAGACATCGGTAAAAGACCCAGTGTTATCGAGGTGATAAACAATGCTCACAAGATAACTAACTTCATCTACAATCATGGTTGGTTACTAGCACAAATGAGAATGTATTGTGGTGGAGACATTGTTCGACCAAGAGCTATAAGGTTTGCTACCAATTATATTGCTCTTGACAGTCTTCTTAAAAAAAGGGCCGATTTGAAAAAAATTGTTTATGAGTGATGATTGGGCACAACACAAGCTGAGTCGAACAAAACATGGACGAGAGTTGGAGCAATTATTGTTTGACCATGCGTATTGGGACAGAATGACAAATATAGTTTCATTATATGAGCCATTATACGTGGTGCTTCGACTTATGGATTCTGAAGTTGTTCCCACAGTGCCATTTGTGTATGAGCTTATGCACGTGATGAAAGAGAACCTTACGCGTCAAGGAGCTGGAGATTGGATCTTCAGAATAATACAAGATCGTTGGGAGAAAACACTAAAACATCCACTTCATGCAGCAGGTACTTAAGTACTATATATCTTTATAAGTTTTTACTCTGTATTTAATTTTGTTTTAAAAAATACTAACTCTACTTAATTTTATTGTAGCATACTTCTTGAATCCAAGATTTCAATATAGGCGTGGAGTTGGTAGTGATCCGAAACTACTTCAAGCGGTCCATGATGTTTTTGCAAAATTAGATCCAACTACTGAATCAGTTGGTCAATTTGAAAATGAGGTAAATAAAAAACTGTTATTTTTGTCTATAAAACAATAATTTCATTCATCAATTTATTTGAACGTTTACTAACAAATATGATATGAACAAATTAAATGTTGAATACATAGCTTGTGCTTTTTCGAGATGCAAAAAGAGGATTTGGTGATCGAGCGGCAATTGCAGCAAGGTCAACCATGGTGCCCGGTAAGTCTTTATAGGAAAAAATTGATTATCATTATTGTAAATTCACCACATAAGTATTTATATGATTATCAAATTGGTTGCAGCTGAATGGTGGTTTATGTATGGGAATCAAACACCTACATTGAGAAAGTTAGCCATCAAAGTTCTCTCACAAACTGCGTCATCTACTGCCTGTGAGAGAAATTGGAGCACGTTTGCTCTCATCCACACAAAGCAACGAAATCATTTGGCTTACTCTCGATTGGAGCAATTAGTTTTTTGTTACTATAATATGAGGCTAAAGTTACACGATATGGAGGCAGAAAATGATCAAGTTGCTGAAAAAGATTATCTTGATCTTCTTGACATTTCAGCCGAGGTGGGTGAAGAAGAAGATAATCAGTTGTTCCAATGGGTGAGGCCTATACACTTGGATGATGAAGTTGGAAATCCCGATCCATGAATTGCCGTTCATGCTCGAGAATTTGGAGTTAATGTTGAACGTGTGTTGTCCGAAGAAGTTCACTCTGAAAGTTTTAGCAAAGATACTGATGATTCCCACCAAAAGATTGACTCTACAAGTGCTGGCCATAGTAGTAGACCTAGTGCTGCAGGTACTTCTACTTCTGGTTACGATGGTTCAAGAGGTGGAACTGATGATGGAGGTGATAATGTGGGAGGAGATATTAATGAACGTCAACATAGTCAATATCCAGTCAGCCAATTCACCTGTGAAAATACTTTCACACACTGCACACAGGATGAAGACCATGGCTCTAGAAGAGCTGGTCCAGGCATAGGAGCTATTGGGAAGCCTTATAGAGGAAGAGAACGAATGATGGAACCATATAATGAGGAGTTACTTTCAGGGAGTTTTGAATCTATGAGTATAGGAACTCAATTTAGTGACTCCTCGAATGAGGCTAATGTCTACCCTCCTCATGTGATGAGTTATGGTCAACCTTCAAGTTCAACAGATGAAGAGTATGGTATGTCTCGTTATTCACCTTCTAGACAAATGCCTTACCAAGTTCCATATCAGATGGAAGGAGGATTGGGCATTAACACATGGGTGAACTTTGAGTATCCTATCTATGTAGGGGCAGTGGGCAGGACTCAAGAGATATATGCATGGCATGTTAGAATTTTTAACCAATATTATCGAGGCTCATTGAGTTGGTATCAATATTGTCTCCAACAGCAAGACGGTGTTCTTTCATCTATCAATCCCATTGAACCACATCGATCCTCATTTTGGTACTAAAGGGACATTGTAATGTAATGTGTACAAATTATTGCTATTTAATGAAATGAAGTATTTTATGTGACTTTATAATGAGAACAATTACAAAATTAACATTTCTTATAGATCGACATGATATAATTACATCTAATATCGCAAATTATATCATATGTATATCAAATTTTTCTACAAAACAACTTTAAAATGTCTATTATACTTCTAATTATATTATTATGAAGTTTTCTTTACATTTCTATGAGTTTTTAACAATTTTAAGCTTACCGATATTTTTTTCCAAAATATCCGCCGATATATCTCCGATATATCTGATATATCCGTAAAATCGAAGTACCGATATATCCGTGATTACCGATATTTTCTTCCATGATTATGAATAACAATAACTAAATACAAGGTTTTACCTAGCTCAAGCTTACCAATCCTTCCTAGACCACTTGACTAGCACCTTTCACTTTCAGCTTATCACCTTCTTCTTTCGAAGCACACTTGGAGTTCACACCAAGCTCGATCTCAGCCTCTTCTTGAATCCACACAAAAAGAAAAATGGGTTTTTCCCAAACCCAATAGTTTTGAAATTGAGAGATGAATGAATAGGAAGAATCAACTCTTTTTTTTTTTTTCTCAAGAAAATCCATTGAAAACAATTTGGAAAACAAGTAGAAAGACGGATTTTCTTGGCAACCAAACACCCCAAAATAGGAAATGAGAAGATTAGCAAAGGGGATGGCCGTTGTTGTGTCTCTCCACTCATCAAGAAGCAAATTTTGGGGTTTTTTTAAATGAAAGAAGCCCTAGATCTAATGGTTAAAATTAAATCAAGAAAGTGTAACCTGCTTCAATCCAACCTATTCCTAGATTGATCCTAGAAAAAGGCATTTTGAACACCTAATAAAAAAAAAAGTTTCCCGAGCATTCCTAACTCCTTAAAAATATGTTTCAAGTAAAACAACATTTAAATAATATGATTGATTCAATTACATCCAACTCCAACCTCAACTACATACCTTGGTCTCTTAGCAAATTCAATGTCTTGATTTTCATTAGGCAAGTAGTCTGAAGAAGAATTTGGAAAAACCGAGTTAGAAGACACTTAGGAATTTTTGTCCAAAATTGTGAACCTAACTAAACACTCACAATCTCCCCCTTTGGCAATTATGGGAAAAAAAACCTTTTACAACACGAATGAGTACAAGCAAGTAAGCCTCACCCACTCTCATACAAGGCCACTCACTTACCCACTCAAACTCACAACCTACGTACTACAAATCCTATAAATAAACCCCAAGAAAAAAAATTAGTAGCGCCTGTATGAAGCAATTAAATATACATAATATATCAACAAGTATATCCAAAAAATCCAATGTATATCCAAATCTAAACATGCATCTCAAAAAAATATATAGCAATTATTATCAACATGTATACATCCAATATACAATATAAAAAATAATAACTGTAATGTCTCTTCCCCTTTGTTCTGTCTAAGAACAAGAACAAAGGGAAAACAATTCAAAAGTAGAATATCTAACATTCAAATCAATAAGCATCTACATGTCAACAAAATATTAAATACCCAAAAATCAAGTATCCATATCAACATCCAAATAAAAAATAAAAAATAGCAAGATACAAGAATCCCCCCCTTACTCCCATCACAGGATATAAAAATCTTCCTTTAACTCCCATTATAGGATATAAGAATCTCCCCCTGAATCCCATCACTGGGTCTCAAATCCAAACTTTCAGAAAATGCTCTACCACCATGAAAATAGGTTCAAGCATGCAAATGTCCAGAGAGCACTCACAATGAAGAAACAAAGCCTAAGACTAACATTGCTAGAAATTAAGACCAATCCAAGTAAGAATGAAACTCTAAACAGACAAAACCAAGAAAACAAAGATGAAACATCTATCAAAAACACCCCTACTGTGAGAAAATCTCTCCAAAAAAAATTCAAGAAAGATGAACAAAAGATTAAAACCTAAGACATAATACCCAAGCCTAAGGCTGTTGGATGATAAACTTTGCCAGAGAAGATGACTAAAACGAGAAACCTTGTGATAAAGTTGTACCAAAGACAAGGAGAAGACCCAAACAGGAAAGAACATGGTGAAACGGAGATTTGCAACACCCAAAAGGACGAACGAAGACAGAAAGCCTTGTTGAAAAGAATGGTCAGAGAAGATGTTCGATGGCAATGACAGAAGCACTAGGCTAGCAGCCTAAAAGAAGGGAAGCCCTCTTCTCTAGAACAAAGAGAAACAAGGGCTTAGAAAGGAATGAAAATAGGGGAAAAAAAGAAATTTGGGGATTTTCACTTTTTCATTTTTTTTTAATATGTAATGACAATTTTACCCCTTAGCCTCTCATTAAAAAAAAACCAGGGACAAAATAGGAATTTTCCACTAAGAGTCTAGAAATATCGATCTGCAATTCGTCCATATGCTCTCAATGAAAAATAGTAGCACAGGTTAGAAAATATCTGATTAACCAAAAACAGCTAAGTGTGAGTGAGAAATATGGAAGGAGTGTCATCGATCCACATTTCATTCATGAGCTCTCAATTAAAAGACTATGAAACTTGAATACAGGAGACTATCAACATAAAATTCTAAGTGTTGGAACATCATGACATCGATCTTGTTGGATCAATTCGCAAATCATACATAGGCTCTAAGCCAAATGATTGTCAACATAGTGGATCAATCCAAGTCCTAAGCAGATCGATCCACACCTAACACAAAAATGACTTAGGCAAAATTTTGATTGAAGACTACATGAAACACACCAATATGATTTCAAATGAATACACAAAGATCCAACAATGCTGAGAAAATAAGAATGACATGTTTATCTTCCAGTCATTGAGCTAAAAATGATTCATATTGATCAAAAATGCTATCAGGAGATTATAAGGAGCTGGAAAAAAAAAAAAAAAAAAAAACAATGATAGTGAGAAACCTTACCAATTTATCATATGCATAAATAAAAAAACAAATGATTATTAACAATCTACCAAGAAAGCTCAAGCTCAAAGAAGACTCACTCATGACTCCATAAACAGTGAGAATGTTAATTAATTTCCAACTATAAGCCTATATCCATCCATGGACCAAAAATCATTTTCAAGACCACACATCCACACCTAAAGAAATTTAATATTGTATCCTTTGAAGTCAATTTGCACCTCTCTTGGTCAAATTTCTGTTTAACACAGCTTATTCACATCCCTTCAAAAATGCAAAATCCACTTGCTTTTCTTATTTAGCATATTGATGATTACATAAACATAGGCTACACACTTAGGATAATGTTTTGACTTAAGGATCACTAAGATGGTCTTTACACCATAAGGGATGTCCCAATCTTGCAATGAAGGATTTTTACACTTGAAACATTGCTGAGGTGCCATAACCATTTTGGGAAACATAATTATTATTATTTTTTTCTTTTCATTTTCTTTTTTTTAATTAAAAAAATGGCAAAGAATCAAGGAAAGACAATCTCAAACACTCAAGGAGATTCTAGGTGACTTTACTTACTCTTTAAGGCTTATTAGATAGACATAGGATTGCATTTGGATCATAAAAAGCATGACTCACCTTTTATGCAACCACAAGGTCCAACAATAAGCTTTTACTCACTTAGAAGATATGATGTTAATCTTTTGTAGTTTATCTAATCAAATCAAAATAGTAGAGACTCAATCTCATGTTTATCAATCAAGGAATGGAAATAAAACCATCTTGAAGCATTTAAGATCATTATGAGTCAATCTAACTCTTATACAAAAAGAACAAGCATGTCACTTACATGAACTTAACAATTATGCTAAAAAACAAAGACAAAGAACCAAGACAAATAGAGCACCACCACAAGGACACTTTGGAACTTGAGAAGGCACCTAGGACTCAAAGATATGCATGAAGGAAGTCCTAGACAAGTTCTAGAGATAGTCAACAAGAAGTCTATAAACCTATAGGGCTCCTAAGTGATTTAAACCAAGAAATGTCTAAAGGTTTAGTAGGAGTACTAGCAATTTGACCCTTTATAGGGAAAAACTCTAATGAAACAACCTTGTCTTCTACCAAGTCTTAAATGAAGTGACGTCTAATGTCCACATGTTTTGATCTAGAATGAAGAACATGGCTCTTTAACCTATCAACAACATTGGCATCACTAAATTTCCTCCCCTTATCAATCCTAACATTTACAATAGGATGCTCATTGTCATTTTGAAACAATCTATGTTGCAATAAGAGATCAACACATTCAATATTAGAACTTCCACACAAAAGAGAAGAGGATGAAAGAGATTTTTGACTAATAGCATGGCAATTGTCACAAGTTCTCAAGCCAATCATCACACATGCACCATTCAAGTCAAACACCTTGCATAAATTTTGTGAAATTTGGAGATTGAACTCATTCTCACATATTTGGCTTATGCTTAGTAGGTTAGGCTTTAAACCTTCCACATATAAGACCTCTTCAAGATTAGGAATGTTAGGGACACAAATGGTACCTTTGCCTTTCACTCTAGCCATATTATCATCTCTAAATGTCACATCTCCTCCATCAAATTCAATGAACCTAGTGAAGAATGATTTATTACTTACCATATGATGTGAACAACCATTATCAAGATACCATGAATGTGATTCACTAGCTCTAAGTGTTGTATGGACAACAAGACACTTCAGCTCATTCTTTTTCACCCAAATTTGTTTGATAGATGAGACTTTTTTGTCTTTTCATTCAAAGGGCTTCCTTTCAACTCACCATTATGAGGGATCTGTGAGCTCTTCTTTGACACTCTCTTATTCTTATTCAACAACCTATTCTTCAAAGTATGACATTCATTCATTAAGTTGGTCAACTTCCTTTGAAAATTACAAAAAAATCTTGCATAACATCTATCAAAAGTGTGTCCCATTTTTCCACAATGAGTGCAATGAAACTTAATTTAAGAATGAGTTTTCTTAGGAAATTCTTCTTCACAAGGCTTAACAAAACTGTTTTACCACTACTTGGAGTAGCATTTCCTTCAACAAATCCTAAGCCTCTTTTATCAAAAAATTTATGCCCTGAATTGATCAACTCATTTAGTCTCTTAGAACTAGGATGTCATTCTTCCTTCTTAAGAATTAACTCATCCTTGAACATTTGATTTTCACTCTTCAACACATCACTCTTTTTCTTCACTTCCAAACGTTCATTTTAAAGAAATGCAATTTTATCAAGCAAAACCTTCTTTTCTCCCTTTAAAACATCAAACACATTGGTTAAAACCCTTTTAGAAGCCTTCCACTTGACTTATTCTTGTTTAAGGCTCAAGTACTCCTTATACAAAGTCTCATATGTTGTGTCAAAACTCATATAATCATCATTAGAGTCACCTAACTCACTTGAAGCTTCTTTTAAGAGAGATTCCTCATTGACACTTGCCGCAAATGCTATGAAATTAGTGTATTCATCACATTCATTTGATTCATTTTCACTTGTTTAATTAGACTTGGAGTCACTCCAAGTAATTTGCATAACCTTTTTATTCTTTTTATTTGAGGGACATTCAAATGCATAATGACCCTTTCCCCCACGTTTAAATCTCTTTGGAAGAGATCTTAAAATTTTTCTAACCACTTTAGAGTTAGAGATGGGTTCACCTAGATTGAAGTTAGAATTCACTACATCCATCAATTTTGCATGAAATTCTCCAAAAGTTTCATAATCATCCATCCTAATGGTCTCAAACCTAGATGTCAACATTTGAAGCTTTGACACATTCATGACATTAGTTCCTTCATGAGTCATGGAGGATATCCCAAGCTTCCTTAGTCGAAGTACATGTAGCAATCCTATGGAATTCATCCATGATAATACCTTTGAAAATGGAATACATGGCTCTAGCATTATTTTCACTAGCTTCATTTTCACTTCTATCCCATTCCAATTTAGGCTTGACAACATTTGTTGGTCTACCTTCTCTATCTAACACCTTAGGTGAAGACCAACCAAATTCAATGGCGTTCCAAACTTTTTCACTTTGTGTTTTGAGAAAATATTGCATTCTCACTTTCCAATGAGAATGATTTTCACCGGTTAAGAATGTTGGTCTCCCAATGGAAGCTCCCTCTTGATGAGGTTCCATGATTAAGATTCAAGGACCGAAAATGGCTTTACTATAAAAACCTGCTCTAATACCAATTGAAAATGAATCTCAACGATGGACTACACTTGGAGAGGGGTGAATAGGTGTTTTTCAACAATTTTAAAAAGGTTTCCTAATACAACTTATCTAACCTTAGAATTATTCACAACTTTCTTTTCTCTTTAACCGTTTTCCAATACAAAGTAAAGATCACATGCAACCATGAATGCAACAACACTCCCCAATACGATTCAAATGCAAGTCACATGCAAATGCATCAACACACTCCAACATACAAAATAAGATCAATTCTTCAATAACTCAAATTTCCATTTCTACATAATATCTTTACCAATAACAAGAACAAAAAAAATTTAAAATAACCTAACAAGAAAACACATATATCATCCCATTGTTCTATTCAACTTAAAACCACAAGCATTAAATAAAATAAATAAATAAATAAAGTTGAAAATAAATCAAAGAAAAGAGTGAGAGATAGAAACTGTGACATCAAAATTCATGTGAAAAACCTCCGAAGAGATCAAAAACCACAAGCCTACAACCGATCAAAAATTTCCGCTATGAAGAACAAACATTAAATACAAGGTTTTACATGGCTCAAACCTACCAATCCTTCCCGAACCACTTGACTAACACCTTTCACTTTTAGCTTCTCACCTTTTTTTTCGAGAGCACACACTTGGGTCTACACCAAGCTCAATCTCCGTCTCTTCTTGAATCCGCACAAGAAGAAAAATGGGTTTTTCCCAAATCCAATAGTTTTGAAATTAAGAGATGAATGAATAGGAAGAATCAACTCTCTTTTTTTTTTCTTTCTCAAGAAAATCCATTGAAAACAATTTGGAAAACAAGTAGAAAGACGGATTTTCTTGGCAACCAAACACCCCAAAATAGGAAAGGAGAAGATAACCAAAAGGAATGGTTGCTATTGTGCCTCTCTACTCATCAAGAAGCAAATTTTGGGGTTTTTAAATGAAAGAAACCTTATATCCAATGGCTGAAATTAAATCAAGAAAGTGTAAGTTGGATCAATCTAACCTATTCCTAGATCAATCCTGAAATAGGGCATTTTGAACACTTAATTGAAAAAAAAAAAAAAAGGCTTCCCAAGCCTTCCTAACTCCTTAAAAAAATATTTCAAGTAAAACAACATTTAAATAATAGGGTTGATTCAATTCCATTCAACTTCAACCTCAATCAATGTCTTGATCTTTATTGGGCAAGTAGTTCGAAGAAGGATTTGGAAAAACCAAGTTAGGAAACACTTAGGAATTTTTGTCTGAAATTGTCAACCTAACACACACTCACGTGGTTGATGAGAAAGTGTGTTTACATCTCAATCAATGAATTACAATCTTATATTTTTTGTAGATTTGATTGATGAAAAGGATAAACCCTTTGTTCAATTTTCAAGAAAAGTGGATTATATGTTGAATATGGTGCAAATTTTTTTTTCTTTTTACTAATTTAATTTCTTTTTTGCTATATAGGATAAAATGTTGAAATAGGAAATATGAGTGAGAAATTCATTTCATTTACCATTCATTACCGTATTTAGTTTAATTATTAGAAATAAATACAAGAATCAAATTTCATTATCATGGAAATCTCTTTAAGATTTGGATTCTTTTTCTTGCAAGCAATATTGTAATTCACCTTGGTTCTCACTCTTATCATTGCTTTCCAAACACTCCCTAAAATCAAAATAAGAATGATTTTCAAACTTAAATCCTAACTTTAACCAACGTACAAACATTCAAGCTCGTTTGGTATAATTCTCATAAAAGCACTTTTACCCTGTAATGTTAAAACACGTTATTCTTATTATTTGGATATGAACTAAAAAATTATTATAATAGTGTTTTTGATACTTGAATATATAACAAAAATGTGATTTTTAGACCCCGTTTGATAGTGATTCTAAGAAACATTTCCAATCTTTCAAACACTTCAAAAAATTGTATCATTTAACTATTAAAAAGACTAGAAACATTTTCTAAAATCATTGTCAAACACTCTTAAAAATTAAGAACTCATATGAGGGTAAGAAATATTTTTGTATATATGCACAAATCGATCAATAATATTATAATCTAATGAATCAACCTAAGACGGCTTAATAATGGGATGCCCTTAGACATTACAAAATCTCGCTTTAACCCACAATCCAATCATAGGAATAAGTGAAACTATAGTATCGAACTTCTTAATAACATTATCTATTATAAATACATTTTCTAACATTTGACTCCGTACCATTGAAGGATTTAACCACACACTTGTAAGGTAAATTTTGAAGTAGGTTAGAAGCACTTCTTGATATTTGGAATAACATTTTTACAAGGATTCGGTATTTAACAAATATGGGGAATCACTTAAAAGTGATTCCAAGATAATCGCTAATGGGTTATTCTTCCAAGGATCAACATTTTGTTATATATTAACATTACAAAGAAAACATTTGAGGGTATTTCAAATTGAAGTATTTTTAATTAAAGTGTTTTTTTTAAAAGTATTTTAAGAAAATTCACCTATCAAAAACTTCTCTAGAAAGTATTACAAGAGATTTTTCAACTTTATTTAAGTCTTTTCTAAATCTTACCAATTACCAGATTTTTATTTTAAAAAAATACATTTTATGTTAGAAGTGCTTTCTCAAAGCACGGGCAGATGGACTCTATAAACACTATTCTCTTTGAAAACATTTCTAACGGAAGAGCTAATAATAAAAGCCCAAAGGATAAACATATTTTAACTAGAATCACTCAAACAGGAAAAATCACTTTAGGTGATTATCTAGATTTTTTAAAAGTGGTTTTAAGAAGCTTGCCAAAAGCCTAAATGCTATAAGAAAGATACTTCCAAACAATGCTTCTCACCCTTCAAGAATCACTCTATGAGACCATAAACTCAAGTAAATATTCATTCCCAATCTCCTATTTGCGTTTGGTTTTCGGTTCTGACTAAGCCGTTGAGTTGGTCTGAAGCTCCATGTCTCTATAAATATACCATTTTTTGTACCTTTGGTGTCCAGGAAGAACAGGTCTAAGCCGAGGTGCTGATGTGCAGTCCAAACAGCAGCATCCTCTTAAATCCTCTAAGCACCGTGTACAACATCTGAAAATAGAGACAAATACGCATTAGAACTGGAGGGAAAAACAATCAAATATATGACCATCTAACCTCTGGGATTATTACATGCATTTGAGCTCGTTTGGAAGCGATTCTAGTTAAAGAGTTTAGTGTTTCCATTAGAAACACTTTCAAAGATAATCACTTATTTTGGTAGTTTTTTTAACAAATGTATGATATAACCAAAAAAATGATTTTTGAAAGAATCATCTATTAGCTATCAAGCCACGGTCTAGGAATCACTTCAAATGATTCTCCAGACTTTTAAAAGTGATTTCAAATATTTTTCAACTGTTTAATTTTTATATATAAAAAAAAATGTTTCCAAGCATTAGGAAGTGCTTTTTACCCTTTTCAAGATCTCTCTCAAATAGTCTCTAAATCCAAAAATGAAGAAGGTATTCAATAACTCTCTTGTACCACCTCAGAGGTGTATGTGGTACAATCATTTGTTCATAATCTGTCATCTCAAAGGTTGGAAATAAATAAAAAGAGTTATTTGGATATACAAAAATGACCAGCATTTTTAACTTTCCAAGTTGATAATGGCATGTTTAGGCTACCATCCATAGGGATAATGTATCAAGTTATGTGTCTCCTCATCTCTAAGGACTTGTATCTACAATAAAGACAATTGTAGAAATATAAAACAATCAGTATTAACATCGACCGTGGTTTGGCTCCTTGGATACTTTTTCCATAAGATATAGAAATTGCAAAAAAAATAAATAAATAAAAAGGAAGAAGGAAAAGGAAGAAACTTACAGAAAAAGGAGATTGCAGTCAAGATTGGCACAATTTCGATGCCTTAACTCATGGAGTTGTGAGTTGCATATGTAGCATCTAGCAAATGTACTACCCTCAGATACTTGGTGAGCCCTGCTTGTCTCACTCACGGCCTCAGTCTTGTAGGTAGAAGGCGGGAGAGAGAGACGGGAATCAAATACAAACAAATTCCCAATCCATTCCACCGGACCTTCCTTCTCAAGATAATGAGAAATGCCACCCTTCAAAGTGTACAAGTTCTGGAATCCCCTTTGTCTGCCATGAGCAAAAAAAGGAATCAAGACAATTTAGCTGTAAAGTGGAACAATATACAATCTTGAAAGTAGACAATACAAAGTATGAGGCCCAGACATGGCAACTCAATGATATCCCTCTTTCCCATTCTTGATGATTGACAGATTCCAGTCATAATTCTTTTGTGATGTTAAGAAAATATTGAACTCAGCTGATAAAATTAAAGAAAAATGGAAAATCTAAAGTTGGGATAAAAGGGAATTAGATAGGACTAAAGCCTAGCTTAGAGAACAGCACTTTGATGCAATTCAACAAGGCCTTAAATCCCAACTATAGTTTGGCTCTATAATTCCATTTTCACCATTAACCTCCTATGTGGAACCAGAATATTAACATCAACTGACAGTTTAAACATCCAGTATCAAAAAAAAAAAAAATACAATAGAATGTTGATTTCGGAAATTTTTATACGAAATGTCAATGGAAACTTGAAACGTCACTTCAAGAACTGTAGGTACAAACAAGCTTTTAGGGAAAATCAGTTAACAACATCAATTAAGAAAGGCAGGTGCAGATTTTTGAGAGGATAGAATCTCCAATTTCTAAGGTTACAAGTGTAGATTTTGAGAGGATAGAATTTCCAATTTCTAAGGTTAAAGAAGTTACGCTGCTCTAATTGCAGCCTTGGGCAGAGGTTACTCTTCAGGCAGGAGGCCTTGTCCTGTGGATTTAATTAGCAGCCAGGACTGTACAACTAGCTAGCGAGTCCTGTATTTTCTTTTTCTTTTATCCCTTTGTAAAGTCTTGCTCTACTGCAATCAGAGTTTATTTCCTGTGTACATGGGTTGTACCCCCTTCGATACATGTTAATTCAGTTTCTTAATCTTATCAAAAAGGAAGTTTTATTTTCCAGTATTTTGAGTTGTCTACAAGATTCTCGTGCATATGCGTGTGTAATATAAACAATCAATTTTTGGTTCCAAAGTTACATTTATTTTAAAAAGGAGTCCATAAGTTCCACTAGTTTGATTTTGAACATATTTATGTAATATATATAAATTTGGACTAAGCAATACCCATTCCACTATGTATATTATATATCCTGGGTATGGCTTGAAGTATATACACAAAAAATGAAATCACATGGCCCTTGAATGTTCAAATTTCTTAACAAAGGTAGATGACTATGTTTGGAAGCCAATGCTAAAGTTCAGTGTTTGAAGCTGTCTGAGTTCTTCCAGTGCATTACAATCAAGTGTTGTAAAAGATAGAGCAAATACAAGGAATCGGACTACCTTAGAATTGCAGAATACACATCACAACGGATACCTCCAGTACAATACATCAATATATCTGTTTTTTCTTTGTCAACATTTGCTAAAGGATCTGAAACAATAACCTGAAGGAGTAGAAACACAGACAAAAGTGTAGTATGTTCAAAGCATGTTCATAGTCATAACCAGAAAACAAATTATTATTCAAAACTCCACCAAGTAATGATACCAGTTAACAGCTACATGCTTCTCAGCACAAGGTTCAAAAAAGAACAGATATCCAGAGTATGACAACCATAATAGTAAGCATGCCATGGAATAAACAAAAGTATACAAGAATACAACCTGAAGATATAGTTATTCTGATAAGAGGGCTGATAGTTTCCTTTATGAGTTGTACTGACAAAAAAATTATGGTTCAAGACATCATCAGAGCCCAATCAAAGTTCTGTTTCTTTTTCCCTCTATAGAAGGAAAAGAAAAATGTTTTCCCAGCAAACAATAGCAACTTCATATGTTGCTAACATGCTCAACAAAAATTTATGTGTTACAGCACAATCTGGAAACACTAAATAAGGTGCAAAACCACCGAGCAAGCAAACCTTATTCTGAAGAAGCACGTCTACAACTATCATCAGATTTCATCCTTTCAAGTATTTATATCCTACTGATCCTTTATTTAGCTCAATTTCATAGTGACTGTACAAAGCAGAGAACAAGGAAATTACATGCTAAATGAGGGATTTCTCCTCATGGGTGTCCAGCTGTGCATACAGATTGTTCTCTATGGGAAACTATCACCCATGATACACACAATGGAGGTTTGGGAGGACATTTTAGTTAAGTCCTATGCCATGATTCAACAGAAGTACTTTTTTGGCCAAGAATGAAACACACACTTACAATTTTGTCAATAGAAGTCACGCATGCTAAGAACCAAAGGAAAGGATTGAAATACTAGCCTCTGCACCCAATTGTCCATTTTTTTCTTGGGGACTGCCTAGAAGTCATAGAGGAATGGATTTTATCTTTTGGTAATGGATTGATTTTCTAAGATGGTGCATGTCCTTTGTTTCAAGCAGACTACAAATTCATCACATTTTGTTAACTTTTACTCCTGAGAAACTGTAGTTTGGATGGAGTAAAACAATCATCACAACAGATAGAAAGTCCAAGTTCTTATCACATATTTGGAGAGCCTTGGGGAGCAGTCTTGGGACTGGGCAGCAACAGTGGAGTTCCCATCATCCCCAAACTGATTGGCAGATTGATCTTATCAACAGAGGTTTCGGAAATATATTGTGCCAAGCTAGAAAGAATCAAAAGCAGTGGGAGGCAATCAATGTACAATCTGAATTTGCTTATAACCATTCTAACAACTGGACTATGGCCAAAAGGCCCTTTGAGATAGGGAATGGATGCAGCCAACTCATTCTTATGATCTATACTCTGAACTGCAGATTGGGCAAGTAACATAAGAGGCAAGAACATGGCCAATGAAACGAAATAATGGCATATTCAGGGCAAGCTGAAAATTGAAGAATTAAATGTTAAATATAAGAAGAGTACACAGAAAAAAAAAAAAAAAAGAAAAAAAAAAGGGAAAACAAAAGAAAAATTAAATGGAAAAGAAAAGAAAGGTGATCACAAAGTTTTCAAGGAAAGAAGGTGACGTTTATCTAGAGAAGCAGAGATTCCCAGCTGGCCCTTATCCAAACTCAGAAAAAAGAAATTTTGCTGCTGGATATCAGGAAAAGGTGAAAATGCTTAGGGAATAGATTTTCCTTTCAACACTCAGGCATCATCCCTGCATTTAAAGCTTTAGATTTATATGGATACCATGAAGAAGAGGATGACAGAACTACAACACGTGTTAAAGCTCAAGGGTAAGATTATTCCAGGATGGATGAATGGAAGCAACAGTCTTTGTTATTAAATGTCAAATCATAGATTTGATATTATGAATGTCTAGTTCTTTGTAATAGCTGAAGTTAGTTTATGGGAATGGTGAGTGAATGCTTAGGAAAATATAAGGTCATTAATAAGGTTCAGATATAAGCATTACAAATGAGACAGCACCCTTAGTCTGCTGGACCAATTTTTGTTCAGAAAACAAAATATTGTATTCATTTTACTTGGTAAGTTAAGCTTCTAGCAATAAACACTACCATGATAAACAGAATTTTCTGGGTTTCCCTATAGAAATTATCTCTGAAAGATATTAGAGTATAAACAGTGTTTCTTACTTATTTCTGTTAGTGATTTGTTTCTCTATCTGCTTTAATGAATGAAATGAGAAGGTGCTGATCAAGATGAGGAGGGTGGAGCAATGAAGGTGGTACTGATGATGATGCCAGTAAAAGAAGGGGTATGATAAAGCACACGGCAATGAAACATACTAGGCCACACAAAATACAGATGCCATACTGGAGAGGAAGAGAGAGAATCGGGTTTCCCAACATAACTGTAAGGATAGAAAAGTGAGCTATGTTTGTTTCTACTATTATCACCATTTGCTGGAAGGATTAATTCCTGTTATTATCGCCTTATTTTTCTCTATTTCTTAAGTCATAAGAACGTTAATTAGTAAAACACAGGAGTCATGTTTATGGACAATTATGTCCAACAAAAATGGGAATAGAGTATGAATTTCATCACTAGTTTGGAGAATTAATTCTTTTCAATCTCTTTTGGTTTAAGGCTCTATGAAAAAACTTCCAGTTAATGACTGATTTCTGTCCAGAAAAAAGAAAAATATTTTACAGGCTGCTTACAGGACACTAGTAGGCTGGTTCATCCCCAACTGTATAAATGGATCTAATTCTAGAAGATATAATGATATTTCTGCATGCCAAAGAAGGAATCCATCCAAAAAATGGGATCAATCAACTGGATTTATCCATGATATGAGATCTCTGAATGGAAACATCTTCCAAGGAGCCGTGTGAAAATAACAGATCATGGTAGGAGTCTACCCACCTGGGCATCCCTCAGACTAAAAAGTATTCATATCAAAGCTTACATCCCCATGCTACAATTTGATAGCATATTGTAGATTGACCATACCTCTGATTGGGATTGCCCAAATGAAGTGCTCCTAAAGCAGTCCACATCAGGTCGTTGAGCACCACGAAAATGACCAACATCCCACTCATAACCTGACTACAAACAATTATAAAATCTTCAAACTTAATTGGCTGAAAGAAAGAGCATGGAATGCTCAAACAGTCTTCAACACTAAAGAAATAATAGCAAGATCCAAAGAATGAAAATATCAGATGGATCACAAATAACAAAATGTCATATTGCAAAAAAGATGCAAAAAGTTGTGCCCCAATTCCATATGTATCATATAATTCAAATATGCACTTAGCAAGCAGTGAAATCTTATATAAATTATACAAGTTTCATTCAAAATTATTAAATTATCATTCATTTTGAATGAATTAGCAAGTCTTTGTGAAATTATTTTCCTCTGGATTGTCTCTTCAGGTTAAAAGAGTGAGACTGCATAGCCACACATCCTTTAATGCCACCGCAATAGTTATCCATCCAGAATTGTGTGCTGATCTAATTAGATTAGTAACTTATAGCCAACCTCAACTGATATTTTAGTACATCCATTCAATATTTCTGTTTATCATCTTCAGAGTGTTCTGCTCCCATGGCTGCATTGGGTTATGTTGGGACATTAAGTCTTGTACTTTGTTTGTTGGCAATTTTGTTCCTTTTCATTCTGATATAGGAACATTTTTAGATGATGACTTACTCTCCATTGAAGATTCAAAGTCGCTATTCAATCAACCGGATTATCACAAGTAAGTCTGAAAAGGTTTGTTAAAGGCAAGTTAATTCTTTTTTTTTTTCTAATAAGGTAGGATTGGATCGGAAGTTTTAAAATTGTGTTAAATGTTTTCATTAATTTTTGACAACTTTAAGATTTTATTTTTTAAGAAAATTCTTTTCTTAATAAATTTTTAGAAAGTTTATATTTTATTTTTTAAGAAAATTATTTTCTTAATTAATTTTTAGAAAGTTGATATTTTATTTAAAATTATTTTCTTAATTAATTTTTGGAAAATTGATATTTTATCTTTTAAGAAAATTTTGTTTCCAACCCTATAGGCTCTTAGGCCTATATATACCCTACCTAAAGATGTTTTTGAGGGAACACTTTGAGAGAATCAACCAATTTGCCCTATCATTCTCAATCTCTAATCAAGGATTCATAGGATTGAATTTTGGGTTGTTCCAAGGACTTGCATCCCCTTAAGAGGTTGTGAGGAATCCACCGGAACATCTCCTCAAAGGCTAAGAGGAACCCATTGGAGCATTGGAGGTGTTGTATCATGGACGTGGATCAAGGTATAGGTGCTAAAGAGTAAGTCTTTAAGGTAAAGCAATCAGGTAAAACTATGTACTTTTATCTCAAATAGTGGATCTTAAAACCTGTGGTTTTTTATCTCCACAATTAGTGTGGGGGTTTTCCACGTAAAAATGTGTGTCCCATGCTTGGTTTTTTTTATTATCGTTGATCTTTGATTACTTTGTTTATCCCTAATATTTTTAGGTTTGATTTTGGGTAATTTTATTCAACTTCTATCTTATAATCTTTAAGAAACACCCATTTCCACACCACACCCACCCCCCCTCCCTCTCCCCCCAGATGTTACCTTAGTGGAAAAAAGGTTTTTCAAGTTAGGTAACTCAGGATGAGAATACTAAAAAGTAAATGCAAGTGGCACCTTTCCTGTGCTGTGAGCCTGTGACAATTCTGTCAAGTTAGTGTTCGTCTAACCTAAAGCAAAATGCTTTCTAAAGTTCGGTCACCTATAGACATAAAATAACGCAAAAGTCATACCAACTTGGAAATCTGGTGAGTTCCTTGTGTCAAACTTTAATAAAATATTCCAAAAGGATTAAATCACCAAGGAATCTATTGGTTGAAGTATGAGGAATCTCAACTTTTCCCTACTTCTCAAGTGGTGTCAATACAATTTCCCTTTTATTAATCAATAAATTTGTAAGTGACGGGAAGAAAAAAACATGAGGTAGGTCATTGACCTGGACTATCTTGGGATGGGGAAAAAAGGAGGGAGTTGTTGGTTTGCAGTAGACTCCAAGTCTTTTGAAATTTCTGTGGATGTGCTTGGGAAGAATCTAAAGGGGATTATTGTGGAAAGAAGTAGAGGGTTCACTTCCTGGATAAGGTTTAGAAGCTCCAGCTTGTGCCGGCTGTTGGAGGGAGTGGAGGCTAGCTGTAGGGGTGAGTTTGCGCAGAGATTTGTCAAAAGTTGGGAGGGAGGTAGGAAGTTTAAACTAGAATGTCGAGCAAATGAGGCCGGCAGATTTTTATTGTGTTCAGTGGTTGACTCGAATGCAAAGAGACATTGCTTAGTGTTCCCAGAAGGAAAAGGTTTTTAGGGAGGTTGGGCCTTGTTGGCTGAAAAACTTCGCTCACTTGGAATATCGACACGTGATGAGCCCAGGGAAGTTTCTACTGCCCCAAAGACTGAAAGCAGAGATGGGGATTTTAAGGGGAAGAAAGAAAAATCCTACGTTAATGCGGTGAATACAAGAGGAGTTTCAAGAGTGAGAAGACTAGGGGGAGCAGCATGGCTTCAACTGGGAGAAGAAGATGTGTCAAGAGGAAGGGAGCTGATGGACCGGTGCCTAGTTGGGAGATGGGGAGAGACTTTGATTTCGGTTCCACACCTATGTGATATGGAAAGCTGGGGAAAAAATCATTGGAAACTCAAAGGAGGAGTAAAGTTTGCGAGGATGGGGGGCCCTTTTATTCTGATTGAGTTTGAGAATAAAGCAAAGGCAGAAAAAGTGTTATTAAGAGGCTTTCGGTGTTTTAAGGATTCAATTCTGCACTTGAAGAGGTGGGATCCAAAAGTGGGGTGTTCTCAAAGTTGTGAACAACATAAGGAAGTTTGGGTGAGAATGATGGGATTACCACTGCATCTATGGAGCCGGGAAGTTTCTAAAAAGATTGGAGACTGTTGTGGGGGCTTTGTTGCAATGGATGAAAGCATCGTTGCTTTTAAGGAGATCCAATGGGCCAGATTATTAGTGAAGTCGGAGGGGCTAGAATGGCCAAGTTCCCTGCAAGTGGTAATCGGCACTACTTGCTTTGCTTTTCAATTGTGGTGGGAGGTGCTGCCAAGGGTGTCCGAAGTGCTTTCGGCGTTCAGAGATGGGTCGGGAAAGGAGCAGGAGGTTAAGGAAGAAGAAGGGGGGGCTTCACGCGCCGGCTGTGTGGTGAAGCAGGTGCAGTCAACTGGGCAACCTGCAAAGGTGGCAGTGCCGTTTGAAGATGGAGAAGAACGTTGTAGGACAGACATGGAGGCCCCTATTTCTAACTTGATGTCGACAAGAGGGGCAAAGGCGGATAAGTCCAAAAGAAGGCAGCAGGCTATTTGGGGGAAAAATTCAAAAATTGGGCCTACAACCAAAGCCGATGGTATTTTGGGCTGGGACGTGGAGTTGGCAGTAGAGAGGAGGCCAAACGAGGAGGACCTAGTTGGCTTCAAAGAAGTTTGTGGGCCGTCTCACTCAGGCCCACCATCAACCATACTGGAGACTAATCTCTAGGAGAGGCCCAGCGAGGAGGGCCATTATGGGTTCACGGAGGACTGTGGGCTGTCCCACTCAAGCCCATTACCAAACACGCACTTACGCTCAGATTTAAAGAGCTATAAGGAAGTGGGCCGACCCACTATGGACTCTCCTAAAGGCCCAACAGTGGTGGGGCAACCCACTATCGAAGACATTCTTGGGGCTAGGGCTCGCGGGGGTTGCCAAGAAGAGGTTTGGGGGTGTCCAGATGGGGCTATTTTCGGCTTCCAACAAGGTTCGTCTCCTCCGACGCCAAAGACCAAAGAACTTACCGACGAAGCTTTGAAGGAGGAGGCGTCCAGGTACATGGGTTCTCTTTCTCGCTCTTGTTTCTCGTTGGGGAAGCGGGTTTTCTCTTCTTCTTCTCTTTCTGGGCGGGATGGGAGTTTTGTCGCCACAGATGGGGGTTGCGGTCGGGGTTGCAGTTCGGAAATAGTTGGGGGAACAGAGCTGGGTCCTCTAAGATGATCTTGGCGGATGGAACGGAGGCGGAGGTCTCCGGGTTGTCGGGGTTGGCAAACGGGACTGTCGAGGAGGGGACGAAGGACGTTTTGGAAAGGGCTCCTCAAGAGATTATGGAGGAGGGGAACGATGTGGGGGAGCTGTGTTGGCAATCAAGCTACTTGGCTAAGTTTAGCCGATGCCTTGGAATGCCGACGGAGGGCTTTGAAGGAGAGATCCTATTCTTGCTCAAAAAAATGCAAGAAAGGAAAATGCAAGAAAGGAAAATTCAGAAGGGGAAGAAGGGGAAGCTAGATGGTAGGAAAAAGAGAAAATTGGAATCTTCAAAGTTTGATAAGGAGCTGAGAAAGTTGGAATGAACCGTGAATTATCTTGGGGGAGGAGAAGGGGGGGGCAGTTACTCTAAGGTTAGATGAAGATTCGTCTTCTTTCTTGGAATGATAGAGGGGCTAATAATTGTGATAAGAGGAAGGTGATCAAAGCTTTGATTAAGAAGAATAGGGTGGACTTGGTTTGCTTGCAAGAAACAAAAATCCAGGAGATGTCAAGGGGCCTTATTCAGAGCTTAGGAGTGGGGAGATTTTTAGAATGGGGAGTTGTGGATTCAAGGGGTTCAACGGGTGGTATAGTGGTGTTCTAGGATAATAAGGTGTTGGAGTTGATCGAGTTAGAAAAGGGAGAACACTCAATTTCCTGTCATTTTAAAAATTGTGAGGATGGCTTTTTGTGGATTTTTACAGGGGTATATGGTCCGACCATAAGGAGAGACAGGGAATGTTTATGGAATGAGTTGGGGGCCATCTACGATCTTTGGAATGGGCCGTGGTGTGTCGTTGGTGATTTTAATGCCATCTTAAGCCCTGAAGAGCGCAGTAGAGGAGGGAGCTTGAATTCAGACATGAGAAGGTTCTCAAATGTAATAGAAGAGTTACAGCTAAAGGACTTGCCTCTGATTGGGGGTCCTTTTACTTGGAGTGGAGGGGTAAATAACCAATCTTTCTCAAGGTTAGATCGATTCTTGGTCAATGAGGAGTGGGATTGCAGCTTTAGTGGTTCAAGGCAATGTGTCCTCCCGAGACCAGTGTCTAACCACTACCCAATTCTGTTAGAAGGAGGGGGTTTGAGAAGAGGATCATCCCCTTTCAGATTTGAGAATATGTGGCTTAAAGTGGAGGGCTTTAAGGATCTGTTGAAGGCTTGGTGGGAGGGGGGCAACTTTAATAGTTCTGCAAGCTTTATTCTGGCCGAAAAACTAAAGCTTGTGAAGTCTAAACTGAAGGAGTGGAACAGAGATGTCTTTGGCAGGGTGGAATATAGGAAGAATATGGCTTTGGATCAGCTGCAGTTTTGGGATGCAAAGGAGAATACTAACAGACTGTCTTTGGAGGAGATGGAAGCTAGAAGAGAAGCGAGAGAAGAATACAAAAAATGGGTATTATTAGAAGAGATCACTTGGAGACAAAAATCTAGGGAAGTGTGGCTGAAAGAGGGTGACAGAAATACAGGATTTTTCCACAGGATGGCAAACGCTCACAGGAGAAGAAACAATGTGGACCGAATTAGGATTAATAGTGTTTGGCATTTGGAGGAGAATGGATTTAGCGAAGGAATAGTGAATGCCTTTAGATCCTTGCTATCCAATCCGGGGGACTGGAACCCTCCTTTATCCAGGCTACAGTCGAAACATTGCAGAATTTGGATGCTGATGCTTTGGGGGTGCGGTTTTCGGAAGAGGAGGTGCATGGTGCGCTGTTGAGTTGTAGTGAGGATAAAGCTCCGGGACCTGATGGCTTTACAATGGCTTTCTGGCAGTTTACTTGGGATTTTGTGAAGGAGGATGTGATGAGGTTCTTCAGGGAGTTCCATGATCATAGTAAATTTGTTAAAAGCCTAAACGCAACTCTTCTGGTCTTAATCCCAAAAAAAGTGAGGGTTGAAGATTTGAGGGACTTTAGACCCATAAGCTTAGTGGGAAGCCAGTACAAGTGGTTGACCAAGGTGTTAGCCAATAGACTTAAAAAGATGGTTGGAAAGGTGGTTGGAAATGTGGTTTCTAAGGCTCAAGGGGCCTTTGTGGAGGGTAGACAAATTCTAGATGCAGTGCTAATTGCTAATGAAGCCATTGACTCGATTATGAAGAATAATGAGAATGGTATTATATGCAAACTTGACATAGAGAAGGCATATGACAATGTGGACTGGTCTTTTCTTCTCACAGTCATGCAGAAAATGGGCTTTGGAGAGAAATGGATAGGGTGGATTAAGTGATGCATATCCACTGCAAGTTTCTCTGTGTTGATTAATGGAACGTTTAAGGGTTTCTTTCAAAGCTCAAGGGGATTGAGGCAAGGTGATCCTCTCTCACCTTATCTTTTTGTGATTGTCATGGAGGTCTTTAGCTCTTTTTTTAAAAAGGCTGTGGAAGAAGGTTTTATGTTGGGCTGTAAAGTGAAGGGTAGGAATGAAGAAGGGGTTCAGATTTCCCACTTGTTGTTTGCTGATGACACCTTGGTGTTTTGCCAAGCTTCTCAAGACCAGCTGACTTACTTAAGTTGGTTGCTTATGTGGTTTGAGGCCGTATCAGGGTTGAGAATCAACTTGGAGAAGAGTGAACTCATTCCAGTAGGGAGGGTAGAGAATATTGATGATCTTGCCTTGGACTTTGGTTGTAGAGTGGGTAATCTCCCGTCCACTTATCTTGGCCTCACTTTGGGTGCTCCGTTTAAGTCAGTATCAATGTGGGATGGAGTGGAAGAGCGATCCCGCAAACGATTGGCCATGTGGAAGAGACAATACTTATCCAAGGGAGGGAGACCAACTCTAATTCGAAGCACGTTGTCGAATCTTCCTATCTACTTTATGTCCTTGTTGAGGTTACCAAGTTCAGTTAGACGGAGACTAGAGCAAATTCAAAGAGATTTCATTTGGGGTGGTGGCAACTTGGAGCGAAAACCACACTTAGTAAGATGGGAGGTGATGTGCTTAAGTAAAAAGAAAGGGGGATTGGGGGTCAAATGTCTTTCCATTCTCAATAAGGCTCTCCTTTCCAAATGGAATTGGTGATTCGCAAATGAGAGAGAGGCCTTGTGGAATCAAGTGATTAGAAGGAAGTATGGGGAAGATAGAGGGGGTTGGAGCTCTCGAGAAGTGAGAGAGGCGCATGGTGTGGGACTTTGGAAAGGAATAAGAATGGATTGGGAGTTGGTGGGCGCTCGGATTTCTTTTAATGTTAGCAATGGGAGAAGGGTGAGCTTTTGGAGGGATAGATGGTATGGAGATTCCCCCCTGTGTGAGTCTTTTCCTTCCCTCTTTGCCTTGTCTACTGAAAAGGAAGCTTGGGTGGCGGATGTTTGGGACCCCTGGCTGAGGGGGGCTGGGGGGGTTGGAACCCCTGTTTTTCAAGAGCTCTAAATGATTGGGAGGTGGAGGAGGTGGAAATATTTTTGGAGTATCTTCACGGGAAGAAAGTGCTTGAAGATGTGGATGATACGATGGTTTGGACCGAAACAAAGAGCAGCAAATTTTCAGTCAAGTTTCTCTATCTTGCTCTAGAAGCGGACTGCCCTATTTGTTTCCTTCTAGTTGTATTTGGAAGGTGTGGGTTCAACCCAAAATCAGCTTCTTTGCGTGGGAGGCTGCATGGGGTAAAGCTTTAACCCTAGATCTTGTTCAGAAAAGAGGATAGTCCTTAGCTAATAGATGTTTTATGTGTCTTGAGAATGAGGAGACCATAGACCATTTGCTTCTTCACTGTTCAAAAACAAGGGCCTTATGGGAGCTACTCTTTACCTTGGTTGGGGTGTCTTGGGTGTTGCCCTCTTCAGTTAGAGAGACTCTTCTTAGCTGGCATGGTTCTTTTGTGGGCAAAAAGCGCAGGAAGGTGTGGAGAGCCGCTCCTCTTCATATATTTTGGACAGTTTGGAAGACGAGAAATAGATTGACATTCAAGGATGATGTTTTGTCAATCCAGAGATTGAAATATTCCTTTTTTCTCTCTCTTTGGTCTGAGGCTAAGTTGTTTATAGTCAAATGCCCTCTAACTATGGTTAATTTTATTGATTGGTTGGGATCCTCTTAAGGCTGTTTTTTGGGCCAGGTGGCTTTTTGGGTCTCTTTCTTTTTCTTTGGCCTTTTTGGGGTGGGTGTATAGGTTTGTATACCTTGCATAGTTTTGTATACCTTGAGTCATTTTTTTGGCGTCTCTTTTTAATGAAATTATCAAAATAAATAAATAAATTTGTAAGTGACACATGGTGGGTTGGAGTTGGACGGCCACTCAATGACATGGGGCACTAACCAGATATTCCAATAAGAAGATAAAGCCAAGTCAACTGGGGGACAGTCAAACAGAAGGAAGTTATGAAAGCAGATTTGCCATATTAAACTCCAACAGTACACAAAATAATGACTAGGCCACTGATTTTTATTTCATAATGATTTTATAAATTCAGTTTCATTTGATGTTTCACTCATAGAAAGCCATGTTGGATTTTGATGATGAGAATACTATATGAGAGGGGCACATTCTGCAATTAAGGAAAATAATTATATGATAATGCCACTCTTCCAATCTTCAATGCTTATTCTACAAATTTTCCAACAGATAACCCACTTTAGAACACATACAACAAAAATAAATCACACAACTATTGAGACCACTTTTAGCTAAGAAAATTCTAGGTGAAACCATTCCTAGAAGATAAGGGAGTAGTAGATACCGTTTCTCACATCCAATAGAATACAGTTTGCATTTGAATTCTCATTTGATGCATGATCAATTTTATTTACTGCTTCCAATCTTTTCCTCCATTCTGACGGTGCTAAAGCTGTTGCCCGCATCAAAGGATCAAGCAAAGGAAGATGTGAAATACCTCCCTCTAACTGGATAAATTAAGTGATAGCAATATTCAGATTCACAGAAGCAACAAAAAAAATAGAAAATAAGAAACTTCCAACCTGACAGAGTTAAATAGCTTTACTCAAGTCCTTAAAATCTTACTCAAAATGTAAATTAAAAAGTAGTTTTCTTTTCATGGAGAAAAAAAAATGTGGATGATAGAAACAAGTACATAGAGAACACAATAACTCAAGTAAATGGCTGGAGCACAATGGAAACAATGGTATAAAAAGAAAAGTTCTGCTGGAAAAGCAAGATTAATAAATTTGAGCCAAAATGCACAGAGAACCAGTAAGCTGTCATATAGCTTGCCTGTACTAATGAGGGCTTATACCGCAGCTTCAATTTTGGAAAGGCATGTCCATTTGAAGCTGGAGAAATCTGAACCAGTATATCAGAAAATCTGTGGTCTTCTCTTAACCATTCAACATATGCAAGAGCATCCTTTGATGGCCCACTGTACTGAATTAAAATGGAGAACATTCAGAAGAGAATATTAAGACAGGCATGATAAATCCCAGTGCAATGAAAAAATCAATCTAACGAACAAAGGAAGCACTATATGAAATAACAAAATAAACATGCCCAATGATGATCAAACAATTTTTATACATCAGAAGATCTACATTGCGCACTGTATTTTGTAACAACTTATTGTCTGTTCCAAGCGAGGAGATGGGGGAGACTACTAGAAGAGAGGAAGGGTAGAGAATAGAAAGGGAAACACCATTCTACTTTGTAAAGATAATCTATATTATACTACCACCCTAACACCCGCCTGTTGGAGAGCAATGACAGTCATAGCTCCTCATTACCAACATAATAAACTGAGCATCAGATCCTACATAAAACCGAGCTTTATACCAAATTGATGCAGGATCTTCCAAAGATCCAGCACCACAATGAGGAACTAAAGCTGGAATTTTGGCTGTAGAATAGTTTAGGGATGAGCAGAAATTGACAAAAGAGGGGTTCAAGAGTAGGTGAGGTCCATAAGGGCTTAGGCGGTTTTGGAGATTTATATGTGTGTTTTTGTTATGAACAACAAATTAGAGTATAATGGCAGAAAATAAGTTCTATGTGAAGGATTACTATTCTTCAGGTCATTTGGCTTTGATAGGAACACCAGGATATCCAAGAATGAGAGGTTTATTGACTATGTAGGTAGAATATTTGTTGTCTCACTCTCTGTCAGTGTCTGTTACCAAAAAGTTCTTCAGGAATCTGATAGGTATCTAATGGAGATTTATTATTGAATTTCAAGAATTTCAAGAAACAAGAGACCTAACTGATACTCAGATAGCTATTCGAGAGGCTATCACTCTCCTACCAGATCCACAGAATATCCAGCCCCTGTTATTCCCTCTTTTTTCCTATTTAAACCATCCCAGCCCGTATCCAGATTGTGACCTAGCCTATATTAAGGCTGTTACAACTAACTGCCAGGTGGCAGTACATTCCTCTTTCCTTTTCTAGTATACACAACGTATAGGAGGCCTATCATTACCCACCCCCCCCCCCCCCCCCCCCCTCAATGAGAGACACCTTGTCCTCAAGGTGGAAGTCAGGAAAGTGCTCTTTAATTGTGTCAGCTGATTCCCATGAAGCTTCAAACTGAGGAAGTCCTTTCCACTAAATAAGTACTTCAATATCAGGCTGATTGTTATTGGGAGACTAGCGAATATCTAAGACCTGATCAGGCTCCACAAGCCATTCCAAATCATCAGCAAGAACAGGGGAAAGTGGCTGACATAAATCAGCTGAACCAAGAGCCCGCTTGAGCTGTGAAACATGAAACATTGGATGAATAGTGGCCGAAGAAGGAAGCTCTAACTTGTACACCACTGGACCAATTTGCTGCAGCACTTTGTAAGGGCCAAAATATCGTGGGGAGAGCTTCTCATTGGGTCGCTTGGCAAGGGAACGAAGATGACACGGGCGAAGTTTTATATAGACAAAATCCCCAACTTCAAATTAAACTACACAACGATGGGCATCTGCAGATGACTTCATTTTGGATTGGGCACAGCAGAGATGGTCCTTCAATTCATTTAAAATTAAATCACGCTCTTGCAATAACTGATCCACTACCAGAACAGAGGTGTAATCCCATCCATAACGTAGCAATGGTGGTGGGTCTCGCCCATAAACTGCTCGAAACAGTGTCATATTAGTGGAGGAGTGGAATGTGGTATTATAGCAGTATTCTGCCCATGGAAACCATGTAGACCAACGTCTAGGCTTGTTATATGAAAAACATCGAAGGTATGTCTCCACACAACGGTTGACCACTTGTGTTTGTCCATTCGTTTGAGGATGACATGCGGTACTATGGCAGAGAGAAATACCCTGCAACCAAAATAGCTTCGTCCAAAATTGACGAAGGAATATTTTGTCACGATCACTAATAATAGAATGGGGAATTCCATGTAATTTGACAACATCCCGAACAAAGACAGAAGCCACCGTTTGAGCTGTGAAAGGATGCTTGAGTAGTGAGAAGTGAGCATATTTGCTCAATCGATCCACAAGTACTAAAATGGAGTTATAACCCTCAGACTTAGGAAGCCCCTCAATAAAGTCTATCGTCACATCATCCCATATTTTTTCTGGAATAGGCAGTGGTTGTAGTAACCCAGCAGGTGAGAAAGTTAGGGCTTTATTTTGTTGCCACACTAGACATTTTTCCACAAACTCTTTGATGTCATTCTTCATGCCAACCCAAAAAAAATCTTGTGTGAGTCGTTTGTAAGTCCGCAAGAACCTGAAATGCCCTCCAACCACACTAGCAAGGCCCTCTTGAAGAAGTGTTGGAACAAGGGGTGAGGCCTTGGGAAGAACTAGGCGCCCCTTGTAGAGGAGAATGTCGTAGTCCAAAGAATACCAAGGATAAGCATTCAGATCAACCAGCAGCCTCTGCCGAATCTTAGCAAGGTGTGGATCAGCTTCAACTTGTGAACTAATCAACGAAGTGTCTAAGCAACTAGGAACCATGAGGGTAGCTAACTCCATAGAAATAGGGATGCAAGATAAGACGTCAGCTACTTTATTCTCCAATCCAGGCCGAAACTAAATTTCAAAATCATACCCAAACAGCTTTGCGACCCACTTTTGGTACGACTCATTCACCCCTCTTTACTCTAGTAGAAACTTCAAACTACTTTGATCCATTCGCACAATAAAGTGGCGACCAAGCAGGTAGTGACGCCACTTCTGAACTGCTAAGACAATAGCCATTAACTCTCTTTCATCTATGGGATTTTGTCGCTCCCTTGCTGAGAGGACTTGGCTGAAATAAGCTACTAGTCTATGACTTTGCATCAAAATGACACCCAAACCATACCCCAAGGCATCCGTCTCTACAATGAAAAGTTTACTAAAGTTGGGCAAAGCCAAAACAGGAATTGTTGTCATAGTTGTTTTCAATTTTTGGAAGGTTGCCTCAACCTCTGGGTTCCAATTAAAAGCATCTTTTTTAAGTTGCTGAGTGAGGGGCCAAGAAATAGCTCCATATCCCTTGACGAATCGACGGTAGTATCCAGTCAATCCAAGAAATCCTCTTAATTCTTTAAGGGATTTGGGTGTGGGCCACTCTACCATGACTGAAATCTTGTTGGGATTAGCAGCAACCCCCTTGGCAGGAACCAAATGGCCCAAGTATTCCAGCTGTGGTTTAGCAAAGAGACATTTCTTTCCATTGACATACAGTTGGTGGTTCACCAGAATGGATAGCACACTTTGCAAATGATCACAATGCTCCTTCAAGTCCTTGCTGTAAACCAATATGTCATCAAAAAATACGAGCACAAATTTTCGAAGGTGTGGCCGAAATATACGGTTCATTAATGATTGGAAAGTCGTCGGTGCATTGGTTAGCCCAAAAGGCATCACCAAGAACTCGTAGTGGCCTTCATGGGTGCGAAATGCCGTTTTGTGGATATCTTGTTATCGGACTCGAATTTGGTGGTAGCCCGATTTGAGGTCTAATTTGGAAAAAATGGCCGCACCATGAAGTTCGTCGAGTAACTCATCGATCACTAGAATGGGGAACCGATCTGGGATTGTAAATTTGTTGAGAGCATGGTAATCCATACAAAACCTCCATCCTCCATCTTTTTTTTAACCAACAACACTGGGCTAGAAAATGGGCTTAAGCTAGGCCGAACAATTCCTGCCTTAAGCATCTCTTGCACCAATCTCTCTATTTCATTCTTTAGAATATGTGGATATCGGTAGGGACAGACGTTAACCAAAGATGCTCCCGGAATTAATTGAATGGCATGGTCAATATCACGACTTAGTGGTAATCCTGTTATTGGCCCAAAAACTCGCTAATGTTGAGCTAACACTTCTTTGACTGTTTTCAGGACCTCTTGTACTCCTTCACTCAAATCCGAAGTGGTGGAAGTCTAACAGAGTTCCACCCATACCCCCTAGCTATGGTGTTGCAATGCTCTAACCATTGCCTTAAGAAACACCTCAGTCCCACTAAGGCTTGGGTCTCCCTTCAACACTATCACTACCTTCCCCATTTTGATCTTCATTGTTATCATCTTCCAGTTTACTTTCACGTCTCCTAAAGTTCCCAACCAAGGCATTCCCAAAATTACATCAGTGTTGCCTAATTCAAGTGGAAGAAAGTCTTCCACTACCGTGAGCCCCTGCATCGAAATACAAACTCCCCTACAAATGCCTTTCCCTTTCACGGATATCCCGGTTCCCATCATCACCCCGTAACTGGTTGTTGTAGTTAATGGAAGTGCTAATTGTTGAACCAAATCAAGGGATAAAAAATTGTGGGTAGCCCCACTGTCTACAAGAATGATTGCCTCTTTTAACCCGATCGTCCCTTTGATCTTCATAGTCCCCAGAGTAGTTAAACCTACCATGGAATTTAGAGATAATTCCACAGCGTCTTTCAGCTCAATGAGTGAAGGTTCTTCGGTTGCTTTGCCGTCAAACTGATTATCCTCCTCCTCCTCATCTTCGTGCACCAATAAAACCCTTAATTCTTTCTTACAACGATGACCAGGTGAGAACTTTTCATCACACTTAAAACAGAGCCCCTTCTCTCTACGAGCTTGAAGCTCCGATTCCGTCAATTTCTTTAGTGGAATCTCACGTCGCTGGCTCATCATCTTCTCGCTAACAGCCACTACCCTAGTCTGAAAATTCTCCCCAATCTTCCAATCACCTCGATTTGCAGTTGACAACATTTTGGTGCTCTTTGGGTCCTTTGGTTCACGGGCCGCCCTCAGGGTTAAATTCCTATCTTCGACCCATTAGGGCCATTTCCATCAAGTGGCCCAACCCATATGGTTGTAGAAAACATAACTCAGCCCGAATCTCAAGAAGCAGCCCATTCATAAATGTGCTTTCCATTACCTCCGAAATCCCTTTCAAGGGAATCGCTAGAATCTCGAATTCCCGACGGTATGCTGCCACTGACCCTTGTTGTCACACTGCCAGAAACTGCTCATAAAGGCTCCCTTCTTAAGTCGGACAAAAGCGGCAACAGTCGCCTCTTCAAATTTTCCCAACTCCCAAACGCCTCCCTCGAATCAGTCCACTGGTACCAAGAGAGTGAGTCCCCATCTAAACTCATCACGGCGGCAACTAATTTCTCCTCTTCCGTGAGTCCATACATCGCGAAGTATTGATCGGCCCGGAAGATCCAGCCATCCGGGTTTTCTCCCGTAAATACAAGCATCTCCACCTATCGGCCGCCACACCATTCCTCGTTTCCGCCTTGCCTCGTCTCATCCGACGCCATCCACCCCCCACTGGGTTCCCCAATTCCAAGGATCCATCTTGCATGGTCTTCTCGTTGAGTAGCAGTCGCTGTGACCCACCCTAATGACAACACCGCCACCACCTTCTGTGTCTCTTCCAGCAACTGCAGAACTCACATTACGTTCTGGACAAGGTCCATCACCGTCTTTTCCATTCCTGGTAAGCGCTGCATCTTCTCTCTAATTTCTCCAACTTCCTTCTTTAGAAAATCCACCCGACCTTCATTCCTTTTTTGAGCCATCTAGATCGATGCTCTAATACCAAATTGATAGGTATCTAATGGAGATTTATTATTGAATTTCAAGAATTTCAAGAAACAAGAGACCTAACTGATACTCAGATAGCCATTCGAGAGGCTATCACTCTCCTACCAAATCCACAGAATATCCAGCCCCTTTTATTCCCTCTTTTTTCCTATTTAAACCATCCCAGCCCGAATCCAGATTGTGACCTAGCCTATATTGAGGCTATGACAACTAACTGCCAAGTGGCAGTACATTCCTCTTCCCTTTTCTAGTAGACACAACGTATAGGAGGCCTATCAGAATCCCATCAACTTAACCCTGTTGTGAGGTGAAAAAAGTTTACCATGAACTTAGAAGGATGGTTGTGATCAAGGCTAAGAATGCTAGTTCACCATAGGGAGCCTCAAGCTCAATTTTGATGGTTCTTTGAGTGACCAATGATAGTTGAGGGTTGGTAGATTGTCTAGAGACCAGGGAACAAATTGGTTAGAGCTTTCTCTAGACCATGATTAGTTCAGCCTTTAAGGAGACAATCCTAGCTTTATTCGAATTTTTGGAAAGGGTATCCTGATTGGGAGTTAGTAATCTTCTAGAGAAGAGGGACTCAGTGATTGTTCTCTCTTGGATCACTTAGGAAAAGAGAGGGCATTGGAGATTTGAATTGTGGAATCACAGGAATTTGACCTCTGTAGAGATCCAGAGAACTTGGAAGTCTAGATTGGATAACTAAGAAGCAGAATGAGGAGCTGCCTTGTCAAAGGAGTTTGTTGCGGATGTCCCCCTCTTTGAGCTTCTCTCAGATTTTCTTCCTGGGTCTTTTCAGGGTGGTGGCTTTATTTCAGAACAACTTGTTAGGCTCTTTCTACCTGCAGCTCACTAGAAGGATCTCATCCATACTTGTATTGGTTTTCCCTTTTTCATTATTAGAATTTCCATATTTCCTATTATAGAGGAACAGAGAAAAGGAAGATATCTCGACAATTCAACTTTCACTAATTTCAAAAGAGAGAATTACAACCTTTTAATAACTGAAGATCCTAAAAACAATGAAACCAACAAGTTCAGCCAAAACTCCAATAAAAAAAAATGTTCAGCCAAAACAGCAAAAATGAGAGAGAGTTATAACCTTGGCTGTAGAAGTAAACAAGAATGTACCATAGTTGATGGATGATTTAAAAATAATAAGTATAGCCTAGTTGGTTTATAAAAGGTTTTAGCATTCATATAATTACCAAACCTAAATTGAAAGATACTTATATTTGAAACCAAACTCAGGATAAATTTATATTGCAGCACCATTCTATGGAGCAATTTCTTGATCAGTCCAACTGAGATCTATTCACCATAGAAAAATTGACCTAATCAAGCAGTCGTGATTAATTTATAAAGCAACATGCCTATGAACATTAACAGCTGTATAATAAACTTGGATATTGCAGCAGACTTCTCTGATCCAGACCAATTTCTAAGTCAGACACAAAAGTATTGTGACCCTGACTCCCTGAATTATGCTTATGTAAAGAATAGCACCATTAATTTTTATTTCATAGAGGTCTGACCAACGAGGGGTAGTATCTTCCCAACATAAAGACTTGTGAATAAAAGAAACCATGACCAATAAACACCATTCTACGACAGAACCCCAGCAAAGTACCATTCGAACATGCAGACTTATAAATAATATGCAGCTCAGTTGCAACCATGCACAAATTCATAAACAATTAAAATAATAATACATGCTTTGCACACCCGTGCAAGCATAAACAAGGGCACATGTGAAGAGAGAATTATGTTCAAGAGATGCCACATAGAAAAAATAAAGATATCTGATTAGAAGGGAGACCACCCTACCTGTGCATTAATGCCTTGCTCATTTATATATACTCGGCCATGTATGTCAAAGCCCTGACAATCGAACATAAAGTGGAAACTCAGCAGAAAATGTAGGATGAATAATTGATTCTAGATTAATGATGTCTAATTATAACATAGTCAATAATCTTCTTTTTTTTGATAGGCTAATTATAACATAATTAATCTTTTTACTACAATTTGCCCCAGTTCATGTCCCAATGTCCCATATCCACATCGACAGCACAGTAATACATTTGAAGGATTTATGCAATTGATGAGTTCTTTTCTTTTCTTTTTTTCTATTATAAGAGGAGAATCTATGAGAAAACTAAAGAATATAAGAAGCCAAATTACAAATGGTTCTTAGGAACAAAACAGGAAACAAAAAATCATAAAGAACCCAACAACCACAAGGAGTTACATCTTTTATTAAGTGCAAAACCAATACAACTTAGGAGGAAATAAGTGATCGTGGCAGAGCTCCAGAGACTAGAACATTTGCCTTAGCAAGGGATCCACCTGAAAAAAAAAGTGGGGGGGCCAAATGATGCGTGCTGCTATAGCTAGCACTTAGCAGCCAGATGATGACAACAGTCCAGAATCTCTCATCCTGCCAGAGTAGCTATGAAGATTTAATTGGGAATCGCTCTTTCTGGTATTTTACATAATACAGCAATTCTCAAGACCCGAACCTATGCATTTGTGTCCAAAAGCCCTAGAACTAGTGGAATCACAATGGACCATCATGCTTCTAAGGCCAAAATCCTTGGCCTCTAAGTGGCCAGTCTCAGGATGCCCCTTCCAAGGCAATCCCTACTCTGGTGGTTTGACGCCCTTTTTTAACCTAGGACATGCTCTAATACCAAATGCTAAGAAACTTGACCAATATGCTAAAAGATCAATCACTCACAATGAAATCAAAATCCCATAACCTTTCAGAATGGTAACAAATAAAGATACATATACCCACGTACAAAAATATATTACTTTTAAAAGCAATGAGGGTGGGTGAACTTGCTCTCTTACTTTAAAACCCTAAATAACACCCAACTGCTTAAGCCTATAACGTATGCATACACATAAATCTATAAAATGCAATAAGAAAAATATCCCTAATTGCTTAAGAGTTAAGACATGACTCAAATCACCACCGCTCCAATTTGCCCATCCCATTGAACTCCTAAGAAGACAAGAAATAACTTCCTGCTCAAAAAAGAGCTTCCACAAGAACAAACGATGTTCCTACTTACAAGTTAAACTTGTTTTAAAGTTATAAGCAGCTTCACTAAAATCATTTACTAACATTTTTGGCTTCATAACTTTTATCAAATTCATAATTTTCAAATTGCAATATTATTTGGTAAAAGTTTCACTACAAATGAAATAGTCAATGTTTAAAAGGCTAAAGGCAGTCTTAGGGTGTTTTACCTAAATGAGGCAAGGTACAAGCCTCAAGGCAAAATGAGGCATAAGCCTCAATTTAAACAAATAAACAAAATAAAATTATCAAAAAAAACAACTCATAAAATCATAATAAATTGAAAAATAAAAAAGACATAAATTTCATAATAATAAAATTAATTATTTTTCATTGTTAATAGTTCTAATTTAGTTACTTTTTCTCTCATAAAATTTAGCTCTCCCTCATGGTTTATTTTTCATTGTTAATAATTCTAAGTTAGTTCCTTTTTCTCTCATATAATTAGCTCTCTCTCATGGTTTTACCAAATAATTTTCAACATTACTGTTCCTATCACTAAGATCCTCAATATAGTCATATCCAATTGCTATATTATCCTCCCCATTGATCTTAATATCCACCCATTCCTCATCCTCTTCTTCCACCAATTGTATTGGTATCTCTTTTTATCCGTCAGTGATTAGATTATATATGAGATCAACGAACAATCAGCAATTCCCTTATTCTTCTCAATCTCTTTTTTCCCTTTCATTCAATAAGACTGAATTTTGTAAAAGGTTTAACGAAGTAGGGACTCAACACAAAATTCATGAAATGTATATCAAAAGTGCACAAAGCATAAATGATAGAACCCATTAAAACTCATAGAATATTGATATTTAAGCCTCTTATGAAATATATATTAAAAGCCCATAAAGGCCGAAAACCCTTAGGATATTTAGGCTTAGGCATCATTAGCTTTGAGGCTATAACCTCAAAGCTATAAGCCTTGGCAAGGTGAGGCTTAAGCCTCAATTACCTTAACTGAGGCTATAGCCTCAAGGCTAATCTTTAGAACCTTGTCTTGAGGTGAGTGATGTAGGACAACCCTAGGATGGTTGCCTACACTCAAGGGTAGGTGGACTAGGGTTTTATTTTTAGAGTGTAAGGAGAGGAACAAGGAATAAATTTTATAGTAGAGAAACTTATAAGATAAGAAATAGAAAGAAAGAAACAATAAAAAAAAAAAGAAGGAAAACCTTAGAATCTCACTAAGGCCTTCTAAGAGTCTCACCTAGAAGAAAATCAATGGAATCTCACCATTGAGGGTTGCAACCTTGCAATGAAAGAAAATATAATATTATTAATATCAATTCATCCCTTTGATTTACATTGATTAGCCTATTTATAGGCTTCTTTAAGAAATCCAAAGTCTACTAGGACTCTAATAACCTATTATGATTCTAATTCTAATTATAACATCCAAAGTCTATTAGGACTCTAATAACCTATTATGATTCTAATTATAACATCCAAAGTCTACTAGGACTCCAATAACCTATCATGACTCAAATTCTAATTATATTATAACTCAACTAGCTAATCTTAATTAGACTCCAACAAATACCAATCTTAATTCAATTCTAATTAATATTAATCCTACTTAAAGTTTACTTAGGTTTTCCCTTTCCTCCTTGAATAAACTTTAAAAGGCTTTCCCCCATCAATTCCCCCCGGCTTTAAAGAACTCGGCTCTAACGAGTTAGAAGCTTAATACAATTCATAGAAATCGGGGTTAAGCTTTTGAAAATCCATTGTCATAATCTATGTATTTTCAAACTGTGGTTTGCCTCGCCATTTCACCAAAAATTTTTGATATCTACCTTATCGAGTAGATACAAGTTGATCATCAAGAACATGCTCGATCTCAGAATGTGAGCTAAGAGTAGGTGGTAATTGAAGATCCAACTCTTCACTTACATCGTTGTGATTGCCATGGTAGATACACAAATCTTCCACATTAAATATTGGACTAAAATGCAAGTCTGAAGGGAGCTCCAACAAATAAGCATTTTCACCCAACCGCTTTAGTACCCGAAATGGACCCATTTTCTTAGCTTGAAGCTTTTGATATGTGCTCGGATGAAAACTTTTTGGACTTAGACGAACCATCACTAGATCACCTTCTTGAAATTGAATATATCTTCAATGTGCATCTGCTACCTCTTCATAGTTCTCATTACTGATTTTGATTTTTTCTCGCACCTTTTCATGTATATCTCGTATATGACATGTAAATGCATCACCATCTTGGCTGGTGTAGACAGAAATAGGTAATGGTATAAGATCAACAGGTTGCTTAGGTTTCAGCTCATATGCCACTTCAAAAGGTGAGTACCCAATAGTATAATTAGTGGAGCAAACTCGGCTTGTGGTAAGACATTGTCCCAATTTCTCAATTGATCTCTCACAATGCATCTCAAAAGATTACCAAGACTGCGATTGACAACTTCTGTTTGTCCATCAGTTGAGAATGAAAAAAACTTGAAAATTTTAATTGAGTACCTAGCTTGGCCCACAAGGTTTTCAAAAATAACTCATAAACTTGACATTGCGATCAAAAACAATGGATTGTGGTAATCAAGCAATCGAACTACTTCTTTAAAGAACAAGGCAACAACATAAGAAGCATCCAAAGCCTTCTTACATGGGATAAAATGTATCATTTTGGAAAATTTGTCAACCACAACAAATATGGAATCAAAGCCCCGTTGTGTCTTGGTAATCCAAGAACAAAATCCATGCTCAAGTCTTCCCAAGGCTTAGATGGAATTGGTAATGGTGTATATAACCTTGTATTTTGCTTGAACCTTTTCCTACTTGACATGCTCGACATTGTTCGATAACCTTCCAAACATCCTTCTTTAAACAAGGCCAAAAGAAGCGATCTTCCACCAAAGCAATGGTCTTATCTCGTCCAAAATGTCCACTCATTCCACCTCCATGAAGTTCCCATATGACATGATCACGTAGGGAAGTCCTTAGTAAGCATAAACGATTTTTATAAAATAAGTACCCTTCTAAAATCTAGAAATCAATACGTGTTGCTTTTGAACCACTTAAAAGAAAGGAATAAAAATCTCCAAAATCAACATCATTGTCATAGCAATGCTTTAACTCTTCAAATCCAATTGTAGTGGCTGACATGTTTACTAAGAGAAGAGCCTTCCTACTAAGGGCATCAACTACTTTACATTCAATTCCTGCACAATGCTTTAAATTGAAGGTAAACAGCTGAAGAAAACTACTCCATTTTGCATGTCGAGAGTTAAGCTTCTTTTGAGAATTAAGTGTTAGATAGTGTACAGTTATTTACTTTTCTTTTTTCCTTATTGTATTGTGGGTCCCACTAGCATGTATATATATACCCAATGTGTATTATTGTATTCTTGTTCAATAACAAAAATTAGGGATTCTCCCTTTTCTCTCTTTTCACATGGTATCAGAGTTTAGGGAGAAAAACCTAATTATTTCAATTTATCCGTGAATTAATTCTGGGAAACCTTTCAGTGACCGTGTTTCATTCCGGTCACCTTTCCCATCTCCTAAAGCTTTCTGGTCGACCCTCACCGCCGTCAGAAAACCCTCACCGCCGGCGACTTTTTCCGGCAAAGTCCTTTTCCGACACCGACCATACCATCAGGTGCGCAAGGAGGAGATTTTCAAGTTTTGTCAAAGCACCGAAGGGAGAATCTCAGTCATGCGCCGGTCATGCACGTTTCTTCTCCGACGGCCTAAACCTCATGCGCAGGCGCGTGAGGGCGCGTGGAGCACTTTCCGGCAACGGGCTTCCACCTCCAGCCTCGCCTGACGTCGTCTAAACCAGACTCCCAACATCAGTGTGGACAAGTTCAAAAGGAGACTTTGCCCGATTATTCAAAGGCTTTGGGAACGAGACACGAGTATGTTTCCCAAGCTGACAGGACTCACACGCAAGCGACGACAAAGATGAAAAACAAGCTGAGTTATTCTCTATTTTTCAGAAATTTTATGCTGAAATCCAAACCCAGTTCAATATTTTAATTCGTGTGTTACGCAGTGACAATGCTAGGGAATATTTTTCTGCCCCATTTACTTCATTTATGTCCCGACATGGGATCCTTCATCAGTCTTCTTGTGCTCATACTCCTCAACAAAATGAGGTAGCTGAACGTAAGAATCGACATCTTGTTGAGACAGCTCGTACTCTCCTTCTCCATAGTAATGTTCCTTTTCGTTTTTGGGGGGATGCTGTTCTTACAGCATGTTATTTGATTAATCGTATGCCCTCATCTGTATTAGACGATCAGATTCCTCATTCCCTTCTTTTCCCTGACCAACCACTTTATTTCCTTCCTCTGCGTGTTTTTGGTTGTACTTGCTTTGTTCATATTCTCACTCTGGACAGGACAAACTTTTTGCCAAAGCCACAAAATGCATCTTCTTGGATACTTCAGACTTCAAAAGGGTTATCGTTGTTATTCCTTTGAGACTCATCGCTACTTTATCTCCGCTGATGTCACCTTCTTTGAGGACCCACCATTCTTCTCCACCTCTGAGTCTCTTCTTGTTTCTGAAGTCTTACCCCTTCTCATTATCTCCCCACCTGATGCAGTGCCTTCTCGCCCACTTCAGGTTTATCATCGCCGTCATCGTGTCGCTGTTCCTCCTTCTTTGGCCGAGGTACCTGCTGACTCACTTCCTATTCCTTCGACTTCTCCTGCCCCGGCTCTGACTCCTTCTGCTGACTTACCCATTGCTCTTCGAAAAGGTAATCGATCTACTCATAATCCTCATCCCATTTACAATTTTTTGAGTTACCATCAATTATCTTCACCCTATTCAGCATTTGTTTCTGCTATATCTTCTGTTTCTCTTCCCAAGAGCACCCCTGAGGCTCTTTCCCATCCAGGCTAGCGACAAGCAATGGTAGATGAAATGGTTGCTTTACACTCCAATGGCACTTGGGATCTTGTTGTTTTACCCTTTGGTAAATCTACAGTTGGTTGTCGTTGGGTCTACACAGTTAAGGTTGGCCCTGATGGTCAGGTTGATCGCCTTAAGGCCCGCTTAGTTGCTAAAGGCTAAACTCAGGTTTATGGTTCTGATTATGGTGACACTTTCTCTCCTGTTGCCAAGATTGCTTCTGTTCATCTATTGCTCTCCATGGCTGCTATGCGTTCTTGGCCTCTTTATCAGTTAGATATTAAAAATGTTTTCCTTCATGGGGATCTTGCTGAGGAAGTTTATATGGAGCAACCACCTGGTTTTGTTGCTCAAGGGGAGTCTGGTTTAGTGTGCAGGTTACGTCGTTCTCTATATGGCTTGAAACAATCTCCTCGAGCATGGTTTAACCGTTTTAGTTCTGTTGTTCAGGAGTTTGGCATGTTTCGCAGTACAGTAGACCATTCCGTTTTCTATCATCATAACTTTTCGGGGCAGTGTATTTATCTGGTAGTTTATGTGGATGACATCGTCATTACAGGCAGTGATCAAAATGGTATTCAGAAACTAAAGCAACACCTTTTCACCCACTTTCAGACTAAAGACTTGGGGAAACTCAAGTATTTCTTAGGGAATGAGATAGCTCAATCCAGTTCCGGTGTGGTTCTTTCCCAAAGGAAGTATGCTTTAGACATCTTGGAAGAAACCGGTATGTTAGACTGTAAACCAGTAGACACTCCTATGGATCCAAAAGTCAAACTTATACCAGGACAGGGGGAGCCTTTAGGAGATCCTAGGAGATATCGGCGACTTGTAGGTAAACTGAACTACCTCACCATTACTCGTCCAGACATTTCTTTTCCTGTAAGTGTTGTTAGTCAATTCCTACAGTCACCATGTTATAGCAATTGGGATGCTGTAATCCGCATTCTTCGATATATCAAAAGCACACCAGGCCAAGGTGTGTTGTACGAGAACAGAGGTCATACCCAGGTTGTTGGTTACACAGATGCAGATTAGGATGGCTCACCCACAGATAGACGTTCCACTTCTGGGTATTGTGTTTTAATTGGAGGTAACCTAATATCCTGGAAAAGTAAGAAACAAGATGTAGTGGCCAAATCTAGTGCTGAAGTCGAGTATCGAGCTATGGCTTTGGCAACATGTGAACTCATATGGCTGAAACATCTTCTTCGAGAGTTGAGATTTGGAAATGATGAACAGATGAAGCTCATCTGTGACAACCAAGCCGCTTTGCATATTGCATCCAATCCAGTCTTCCATGAAAGGACCAAACACATTGAAGTTGACTATCACTTCATTAGAGAGAAGATCGCATCAGGATGTGTGGCGACTAGTTTTGTCAATTCAAATAATCAACTAGCAGATATTTTTACTAAATCTCTCAGAGGTCCTAGAATTAAATACATTTGTAACAAACTTGGTGCATATAACATATATGCTCCAGCTTGAGGGGGAGTGTTAGATAGTGTACAGTTATTTACTTTTTTTTTTCCTTATTGTATTGTGGGTCCCACTAGCATGTATATATATACCCAATGTGTATTATTGTATTCTTCTTCAATAACAAAAATTAGGGATTCTCCCTTTTCTCTCTTTTCACATTAAGATATCACAAGGCTTCATAATCCGAATACAAAACAAATTCCTTGTAACTGAGATAATGTTGTCAATGCCTAATTGCTTGCACCACCGCATAGAATTCAAGATCATATGTGGAGTATTTTTTCTTTGCCCCATTGAGCTTCTCACTAAAGAAAGTCATAGGATGTCTCTCTTGGCTAAGAACTGCTCCAATTCCCACATGGGAAGCATCACAAGCCACCTCAAATACTTTCTCAAAGTCTGGTAGACGTAGGATAGAAGGGTTCACCATCTTGGATTTGATTTCTTCAAATGCCTTGTTGGCCGCCTTGGTCCAAATAATTAAACCAGGTTTCATGCATTTAGTAATTAGGGTCATAATAGAGCTGAAATTTCGAATAAATCATCAATAAAATGTAGTCATTCCATGGAAGCTTGGCACCTCATGAATATTTGTTGGTACTGGCCAATCAACAATAGCTTTGATCTTCTCCGGATCTGTTTCAACACCCTTAGAAGACACAATAAAGCCTAGAAATACATCACTAGGGTTCATGAAAGTACATTTTTTCACATTAATGTAAAATTTTTCAGCCCTAAGAGTGCACATTACTTGCTTTAAGTGTTCCTCATGATCTTCACAAGATCTACTATAAATAAGAATATAATCAAAATAGACAACAACAAATCGTCCAATAAAAGGTTTCAATACCTGCATCATAACCCACATGAAGGTATTTGGAGCATTGGTCAGTCCAAACGACATTACTAACCACTCATACAACCCATCCTTAGTTTTGAAAGATGTCTTCCATTCATCCCTTGGTCTAATACGTATTTGATGATATCCACTTCTTAGATCAATCTTTGAGAAGATTACTGATCCAACCATCATATCTAGCATGTCATCAAGTCTTGGAATTGGAAATCGATACTTGATTGTGATTTTGTTGATTGCACGACTATTCACACACATCTGCCATGATCCATCCTTCTTTGGTGTTAGTAGGGCAGGAACTCCACAAGGACTTAGGCTTTCACGAATGAAGCCTTTAATAAGTAATTCATCAACTTGCCTTTTCAATTCAGCATGTTCTGTTGGATTCATTCTGTAGGCTGGTAAATTTGGTAATAATGCATCGGGAATCAAATCAATGGCATGTTGTACGTCACACATAGGAGGAAGTTGATTAGGTAACTCTGCAAGCCACAAGTCAGAAAAGTCATCAAGGATTTTACGTACATTTGCTGGATATTCCTTATCTTGCTCTTTAAATTCTTCCACTTCTTGAGCCATTAAAACAAAAATACTTTCATTTCCCTACTCTCCTTTTCAAATTGACACATAGTAAGTACATTTATTTGTTGTGCCTCCTCTGACTTCTTAATTGGAGAGACTTCTTTCATTAGACGAGGATCTTCTTACGTCCTTGTGTATGAGAGCATATATATTTTCATAGCTATCATGTTGAACTCTTCTATCAAAAAGCCAAGGTCTTCTAAGTAAAATATAACTTACTTTTATGGGTAAGACCTCACACCATACAGACTCTTCAAAGTCCTTACCAGAAAGGAATGTTACTAAGTAGCAAAAACTTACCGAGATAGGGGTGTCATTAACCCATGCTACTCTGAATGGATTTGGATGTCTCTCTGTTTTAAGGTTTAGCTTCTCAACAAGTTTTTATGAAGCTATGTTCAAACTGTTACCTCTATCAATGATCATGGTGCATAATCTCCCTTGGCAAGAAATACGTGTCTGGAAAATGCTAGTACATCATCAATCTTTTTCTACTTTTACCTTTGGGACAGCTAATAAAGGTCGTACTACAAGATTATGTCCTTCCATCATACCATCATAGTAGTCACATTCTTCACTAACTTCATCTTCGTTGTAGGTCTCTTCTTCCTTTAGGTAACTCTCCAATTCAAATTCTGGTTCTTCAACACAAAAGTGTAAACCTTTGGTTGGGCACAAAACAACATAATGACCATGCCCACCACACTTAAAGCATAAAGGAGTCACATCTACTTTTCTATCTCTAATACTCATTGAAGTTTTGCCCTTATTACCATTCTTATGAGCCACATTCGAAGTCCGTTGAGTGTTGCCCCCACCATTCTTATGATTAGAATTTCTAAAGCTTGATATACTTAAAGGTTTGCTTGCTATCCTGTTGGAGAAAGTGCTCCTAATTTGCGAACTAGGACACCTGGAAACCCGAAATTTGAGGTCTTCTTCTATTTTGAGGGCTAGTTGATAAACATCATCTATGGTATAAGTGTCTGCAACTATCATCTCAAGTTGAATCTCCATTCGAAGTCCAGCTTTGCAACAGGCTACAAGTTGAGCATCACTTTCCTGCACTTGATTTCGAATGCTCAATTCATGGAATTTTTCTATATATTCTTCAACGAACTTGGTACCTTGTTTAAGGGAAAACAATTTTGTATACATAAGTTGTTCATAATCAGTTAGGAGAAAGTGTTCCTTCATCTTCAACTTCATCCCATCCCATGTGTCAATAGGCGGTTGGCCAGTTCTATGAACTTGATTCTCAATATTATGCCACCATAGACGCGCTACTCCTTACAACTTTGCCTTCACAAAACGAACTTTTCTATTTTCGGGCATTGCATACCAATTAAAGTAATCTTCCATTGACATAATCCAATCAAGAAAAATTGTTGGATTTAGTTTTCCATAAAATTCAGCTACTTTATGACGTACCTTTTTTGTCACATCATCATCTAGCTCAAAAAGTTGGGCCCTTCTTTGATTCCCCATCATAAAATTGTCTTGTTCTCCGCGTGATCGACTTGACCATTGTCGAAATTGATGACTTGCAATCTCCTCTTCAATTGGTCGTTTTTCTTGACTCTTTTCTAATAATTTCATGATCTCATCAAGTTTGCTATTTAATTGTATTATAGCATCTTGATGGGATTGTTGTGTGGCCGAAATTTCCTCCAAGGGTATTGTAGCAGCATCTTGATTGCTAGAAGTTTTTTTTGAACTCATACTTGCATGAGTCGCTCCGCTCCCTAATTACATATGCCTTCAAGCCAAGAACTTTGGCTCTGATACCAAAATTGATGTAGGACAACTCTAAAATGGTTGCCTACACTCAAGGGTAGGTGGACTAGGGTTTTATTTTTAGGGTGTAAGAAGAAAAATAAGGAATAAATTTTATGGTAGAGAAACTTATAAGATAAGAAATAGAGAGAAAGAAGAAACAATGAAGAAACGATGAAAAACCTCAAAGTCTCACTAAGGCCTTCTAGGAGTCTCACCTAGAAAAAAATCAATGGAATCTCACCATTGAGGGTTGCAACCTTGCAATGAAAGAAAATATAATATTATTAATATCAATTCATCCCTTGGATTAACATTTATTAGCCTATTTATAGGCTTCTTTAAGAAATCCAAAGTCTACTAGGACTCTAATAACCTATTATGATTCTAATTCTAATTATAACATCCAAAGTCTACTAGGACTCTAATAACCTATCATGACTCAAATTCTAATTATATTATAACTCAACTAGCTAATCTTAATTAGACTCCAACAAATACCAATCATAATTCAATTCTAATCAATATTAATCCTACTTAAAGTTTACTTAAGTCTTCCCTTTCCTCCTTGAATAAACTTTAAAAGGCTTTCCCCCATAAGGGAGCCTCGCCTTGAGGTGAGTCTCAAGGCATAAGCCTCAATGGCCTATTAAAACATGGGAAATAGTTTTGTGCATAAACAAAATACGGGTTGTACAATAAGTAACATTTTTTCTGTCTTCTACATTAAGATCTTTTTTAAGAGCTAAGCACTTTTACAAAAATTATATAAACAAAAACAAAATTTCTAGTTGAGCCTAAAAGAAAGGAGTTTTTATCTTCTCAAAAGAATTCAATGCCTAGATACAAGTAAAGCTTTGATTGGATAAAACAGTTTTTACTTCCAAAAAGTCAATCTAAATACACCAACTTTCCGTCCTCCTTAAACTTACTATTACTCCAACCCTTCTTATCATGACTGCCCCTTACTCTGAAGAAAGCTACATCCACAAATCTTTATATATAAATATGGATTTTGTTTTTGTAGAAAGATGCACCTGATTTCAAAAATCGAACATCAACTAAAAGGATTGTATGTTCAGCAAATACCATTACAGAGGTAGATGACAAGAGAAAGATGCCTTCTATCACGTTTTCAACAACTGTTTTTTAAAAATATTTCCTGAAAATTGGTCTTTGCACAGTTCCAGAAAATGGGTGTTCTCACAAAACCATCAAACCTGCATTTTTTAAGAAAACAAACCAAAATTCCAAAACCCCACATATTGTCTCATCCAAAACGTTTCTGAACCAAATAGGGCCAACCAAAAAAGATCATTTGTTCAGTGAATACCTGCAAAAAGGAGAGGTGTTTGGAGACCTCCAATTCAGGGTCTTGGATGAAGACAAAGCGGTAGAAATTAACGACAACGAAACCACCATCTTTGCTGAGCTCGGAAGAGACTGCGCACCCACATTTCACATTCTTCTTGGATTCTGATTTGGAGATGGAAATCAAAGCTTTGAGAGTGAGATGGGTTACAGAGAGTTGAAGGGTTTGAGTGAATAGGGAGAGAGGTTTGTGGGCTGTTGTCGGAAATGGAGAGAGGGTTGGCAAAGAAAGAGATTGCTTGGGAGCTAACACAACGGCGCATTGGAACGACGTCGTCGCGGCCGTTGGCGTCATTCTTCTACACGCAACTAAGTCCCTTATCCCACTGGGCAAAAGATGAGGTGCCTTTGGGACTCGGATAGGAGATGACCGGACAATGATTTCATTTTTTTTCTTTTTTTTCTTTTTCTTGAAAAATAAAAATAAAAATAAAAATGAATGGGCACATAAATGGAATAACATTTTATTTCCAAAACCTGGACGCCGCTTCCTATTGGATTTTGATACTTGCACTGGGAAGTCAATGTTACAAAATCTTCGTAATCGAATCATTGATGTCACTCAAAAAAAAAAAAAAAATATTGACTCATGATTGAAATGTTATTCCATTCACAATTCAAATCATTATTCAAATGTTATTTCTCTCTTTCTTTCTCTTTTTTGTGGGATGTTCATTGTCGTCTCCCGAGCATTGACTAGCGCAAGGCACTGTCATCTCCCAAGTGTCAACTAGTGCAAGACACCATCATCTCCAAAGCGTCGTCTGGCACAAGGTATTATTGTGCAAGAGCCATGTAGCCCTATCTATCTGGCCTTAGGATACCAAACAAACACAAATCAATCAAGCACTATGCATTCTTGCTTAACAAGCATTAACTACAATAAGCATTAAGTGTCTTCATTGACACAACCATTATAAGGCTAAAACATCAATTTTAATGTTCATCAAGACATGACAGTTGTTATTGGTCAACAATCATTAATATTAAAGACGGTAATGCACAAAGGCACCATTAAGGCACCTAAGAAGACGTTACATTTGGGCAAAGATAATAGCCGCTCTTAACCATAAGAAAGGTATGCTGCCATTTTTCCAAAAACACCAATCTTGCTCAAGTCTTCACTCTCTGACTTAAGCTTTAAAGTGGCGTGCCCAAAAAACCTATCCAAACATTCTTTTGTATAGGTCGAACCATCATCTACACCTTAGAGGCTAGTCGAACTCTACTTTCGTTGGTCATGCACGACATTGTTTGTGAGAAACGAATACGAAAGCCTAAAATAGAATATGATGGCTAACAAGCCTTCGGCAATTAAATCAGTTAATGTTGACAAGCAGTTTCAAGCTTGGCAAGATAGAATGGAAAGGAAACAAGAAGAATATGAGTGATAAATGCAATCCCTGCTTTGGTAGGCAGAACAATTAAAGTAAAAAAACAAGGAGCTACGGGCTCAGATGGGCATGGGTGGCTGCTTGAAAAGCCATCGCACCCCTAGCCAATAAATAGCTTCAAGACGAGATCGAAGCAAGACGAAGAGAGCTTCTTAGTGATACGTTAAGCTCTTCCTACCAATGGACGAGGGATTGTCTGCAAGCAATTCTCCAACATGACCAGAACTAATGCATTCACTAGTCAACCAGACTCAAGTAAAAAAGGCAACAAGCTCCATTAGAGAAAAACTGAAAAGGGGCCAAGAATGGGGCTCACATCTCCCAAGTGCTATGAAAGCCTGCCTTGGGCCCCATGAGAAAAAAACACATGTCAAGGGCCCTCAAGGCCGATTGGGCAAACCAAACAATGAGGCATCCGCCAAGACATCTGCCTTAGCGCCTAATACTAGAACTACTACCAGCAAATGACTCGACAACGAAGGCCCTACTCGACTCCATCAATAGACAGTTAGATGAGATGCTCTCCATGTCGTTTAGCCCCTACATCATCAGTTATGAGCCACCCAGGGGGTTTCAAGTGCCAGAGTTCACAATGTACGATGGGAAGAATGACCCTTTTGACCATCTAATGCACTTCCAATAGCTAATAATGTTGGATGTTGGCAATGGCGTGTTGTTATGCAAAGTCTTTTTGGTCAGCCTACACTACTCGACTCTGTCTTAGTTCCATCGACTCCCATAAAACTCCATCAATTCTTTTCAGGATGTCTTAGAGATCTATGTTCTACTCAACAGAAGCCTTCATTTCGCCACATGGTGACTTGTTGCTTGCGGAAGCAACTCCCCCACTGTCCATGCCTACATATGGATTGAAAGTTGTGTAGATACCTACACGGTAAAAGTGCAAATTAATTAACACAGGGACACACTAGCTAGGCAAATTAAAGGGGTTACTTTCCTAGAATGGACAACCATATTAACCTAGACGAATGACAAGCTTCCTCAAAATGGACAAAGTGTAGAAAGGCTTGCTAGGCAAGATAACTTAAACGGATTGCAGTCCAAAGAGGCTTGTTAGGCAAGTTATGCACTTGAACATCTCTTAAAGGCGAAATCCTATATCACCAAACTATTGTGACAACGATCTAGGCAACATATACACGACAACAAATGCAACCAAGCATACTAAGAATGCAGAAATTAGAGGCAACTTTCAAATACAGAAAACAAAAGGCAAATCGAAAGAAATAGACCAACAATAACCATTTGCTAATGGAAAATAAGAATTGACCTAGTAAGAAAAGCAAAGTCTAGTGCCAATAAAGAACCTCTGGTGTTGAATACCAATAGTTATAGACTACCAACGATAATGGCAATGCTTGAGAGACACAAACAGTGAACAAAAAACCTCTAAAATGAAATAAGGAAGAAAACCAAAAGGTAACCTCCTTATATAAGGCATAGGTGTGCACATCAAGGCGTATAAGGGGACACACTTCTTGACAAGTTGCCCTAATTGATGTGACCCCTCGTAGCGCACACAAAAGACGATTGTCCTATGGTGCCAAAACTTCAAACACTTGAGCAATTGAATCCTTCTACCTAGCCATCTAGAGCCTAGTTGGACATAGTTGCAAGGATTAGGGGGTATTGTGGGACACTCATCGGCGTCTCCCAAGCATCAACTGACACAAGGCACTACCGTCTCTAAAACGTTGTCTAGGGCAAGGCATAATTGCACAAGAGCCATGTAGCCTTGTCTGTCTAGTCCCCCAAGGTACCAGATGAACACAAACCAGTCAGGCACTATGCATTCTTGCCTGACAAGCATTAATTGCAATAAGCATTAAGTGTCTTGATTGACGCAACCATTACGAGGCTAAAACATTAGTCTTTAAGACTCAGTAAGGCATTATAGCCATTATGGCCCAACAATCTTTGACACTGAAAAGGGTAACGCACAATCAAAGGCACCATTAAGGCAGCTAATAAGACATTATATTTAGATAAAGATAAATAGCTGCTCTTGACCACAAGAAAGGTATGTTGCCATTTTTCCAAAAACACCCATCTTTCTCAAGTCGTCACTCTCTAACTTAAGCTTTGGAGGGGCAAGTTCGGAAAACCCATCCGGGCATTCATTTGAGTAGGTCGAACCATCGTCTACACCTCGAAGGCTAGTCGGACTTTACTTTCGTTGGTCGTGCACCAACATTTCCCACACACACACACTCTCTCTCTCTTTCTTTCTCTCTCACACACAAAAATATATATATGTATAAGGAAAAATAACTTACAAGGAAAAAACCAAAAGAAATTCAAGAAGTGAAAGCTTTGAAGATTACATCTAAAAAGGGAATTACAAATCTTGGAAAAAAAATTTGATGGTCACAATTGAGACCACAGTCCTCCTAAATACAAAAAAAAAAATGGAATCTTGAATAGTAGACATCCCTTGAGCGAATGGTGAATAGTAAACAAGAAAATTCACATTTTTATTATAGTACTTTTGAATTTTTTTTTTTTTTTTGGGAATCTTAATTATAGTTGCACATGCTAAAGAGAATCAAACTTTTGGTGTAAAATATTTAATCTTAAAGCTAAAAAGAGCTTAAAATTTGAGACAAAATTTCTTTTAGTGAAAAATCTTTTCTTGGCAAATCTATTTTTGCTTTAAGTGCAACTTTATCTTAAATTTCTTATTGAGATTCCAATATAAGATAATTGCTTTCAATGAAAATTTTTTCTTGATTTTCTAATAGAAGGAAGGATTCATTCATAGTCATCCTCATTGTTTTGGAGATAACTAGTGGATGAAGCCTTTGACCAAGCTTTAACTTGTGAATCAACATCTTCATCTTAAGAGAGGTTAGAGAGGTTGTTTTTAGGAAACTTTTGATACTCTTTCATGGTCTTGCCTACAACAAATTGAGCTTGGGTCTATTGTTTCTTAAGAAGGAACTAAGACATCTTTTGAGTTGAGGGTCTAAGAATGATTCATAAAATACTTTTAAACAATTAGGGCCAAAACATTATTCTTCAAGTTATCTCATTATTTAGTCTTAAAAGTCTTTCCTAATAAGGGAAAGATTGTTGAAGCATCTTCAATGATGATATAGTCCCATTGGATTATCCAAGCTAAGTAGCCAATGCAAACTCACTGAAGAAGAACAAAAGCTAGGGAAAAATTGAAAGTTCCTTAAGGGTAACAAAGGATTTCAAGAGAACCTTAAAACCCTAAAGAAAGGGATTTGGGAGGATCTTAATGGTTAGCCCAAAAGAAAATATAGCCAAATAGGTGAGCCTAATTCCAAGGTTTAGGCACTTTGTTACCATCAAGTTAAAACTACCAACATGCTTTTTATGAGGTCATTTTAACTAGATATGCTCCCTTTAAGGATTTTGACCTTTTGATTGTAGGTTCATGTTTATCATTGTTGGTAGATCACCACATTGATTGATGCTTCTTTGCATTTAGTTAAGTAAGCCCATAAGATGACTAATTGTTCCTTGACCTATCCCAACTTCGAAGGCTTTACTCTTTTCTCATTGCTAATTTCAACTTGTTCATTATTTGTCATGCCTTTCCTTGAGTAATTCGTAATAGACATCATATCTTTTGAAAAAATAGTGAGTTTTATAATTTATTTCTTCCATTTTTTTCTTTTTGGAAAGGTTCAACTCCATTTAGCAAGGTTCTAAGAAAAAGTTCTTAGCACAAACTCTTAATACACATGCAAAAGTAATAATGTACGTACTTTTTCTCTAACTAGGATAGAAGTGTTAGGAACCCCGAATTGCTTTGTTTCCTAAGTCTAGGTCTCATAGGGTGCATGCTACCTATCCCTAAGGCTCTTTAGATCTAATGCGATGGAAAACAATGGTTTCAAAAACCAATAATGAATTAAAGACTAATTAATTAAGAAAAACACATAAAAAAGGGGTTAATTAGGTTTTAAAAACTTTTTCAAAAACAACTCTTCAGCAACAATTAGAAAATAATGAAAGTAAAAAAGATAAGAGTAAAAAAAATTGCAAATACAGTTTATAGTAGTTCGACAATTCCCGCCAACGTCCACTTCTCCTCAAGTTCCTCTCGAGTGAGGGTTCCACTACTATGAAGCTTTAAGCAAGCTTCCAAGAGCTTATAATTGGATTCACCAACTCTAATGGATACTACAATCAATCCTTCAAGTTTATCCCCAACTTGACGACTAAGCACTCAACCTTACTTGAAGAATGAAGATTTAAGACACTCAACCTAGCACAATTAACGAGCAAGTACAAAGCAAAGCTAGAAATGGATTGCAAATGAGAGTTTAATGCACCAAAGAGATAAAGAAAGCTTTGAATATGAGAAACAAATAGGTAAGGAGTTTAAAGCAGTTCTTATTTTGTTAATAAATGAATGAAATTTATTTATAGGTTTCCAACCTCGAACACCAAAAAGTGCACCAATAGGCCTTTCCTGGTTAAGCTTTGATCGATTGGTTGATTAGTCGTTCGGTATTAAATGTTTGGCAGGTGACTATTGGGGGTTTGATTGGACCTTGATCGAGAAAGGGGTATCTTTGACTGGAAAAAAGTACTCCTTGACCGGAAAAACAAAGCTATTGGATGAGAGAGAAAGTTTTATAACCACTTGACCGGTCCTTGATTGAGAAAGGGTAACCAATCGATCGGTTCCCTAATCAATTGAGCCTTTTCTTAACCGATTGCCCATTTTTAGCTAAAAACCTATCTTTTTTCAATTTCAGTTCTTTCTCGCACTTAGGCAACATCTTTAAGTACTTTTGTAAAAGCAAATTGAGAGGTTTTTGCCTAAGGTTTTGGATTAAAACTTGAGTTTATACAAAAATATGACTTTTAAATCTTAAAATGAGTATGATAGTGTTGCATAAATGAAATAAAAATCATAAGTGCATCCAAGTATTCACCTTACATAGGATTCCTAAGCTTGAATGACCTTCATGCACACTTGGACTTGTAGTTCTTTGATCATTTGATGATTATCTTGATTTTCCATTTGAATTTCTTGATTAGTACTTAAAACTTATCTCGATTTTAACTCATTAGCATAGTAACCATGATTTGTTATTATCAAAACATTTTTAGGGGAACACTTGCGGGTAACACCAATAATTAACATAAATCTAGAGTTTAAATGCTCAAACCTATGATTTGGATATTCTGAGATCGAATCTCAACTGATGAAGATGCTAAAACCACAGAGTCATCACATAACTCATCTACTTAAGAGTTTTCCACCTAATCTCTCCCTCCATAGGTCTAGGCATAAGAGAACGGTGAACTTCTCTTTCTCATGAGGGTGGTTAGGGTTTCTCTTTGGAGGCTTTCTGGAAGATGATAGACAAAAGTCTAAACCCTAAAACCCTAAAAAGGTTTATATAAGGCTCATTGTGGGCTTAAGTAACTTGAACCCAAGTTGGACTTGGATCACATAATTTAGCCTACTTGGGTCATAATTAGTTAATTAGCCCTATTGGGCTCCAATTAATTGATTAGCTCGATTTAGAAAGACAATTCATAAGATCTAGTACAACTTTACGCTTTTACCCAAATGCCCTCATGCACACTTATGAACTAGAAACTCAAATATGTGAATCCACATTTTTTCACATGTATCCCCACTCGATGGTGAAACTTGTTTTTTCTTTATAGTAAAAAACTGATTTTTGTAAAAATTGAAATCGTCACTTATTTTTATTTATTTTTTAAAGGGAAAATAAAATAAAAAAATAAAACCCAAAAAAATGACTTCTTATTTGGAAAAGCATTTCTTTGAAAACCGAGTCTAAGTTCGAGACTTAGGTTACTTATCAGGAAAGTACCATAAGATAACACTCCTTTAAGCCCTAAATGAAGGCTTCTACTAATCAAGTTGAGGTAATTATGACAATTGATTGATAAATCATAGATACCAAGGAACAAGAATAAGATAAAAGTGATAGTAACAAAAGCTTAGCAAAATACTACTATGGATATGCATTTTTCACTTGTGTCCTCACTTGATGGTGAGATACACTTTTTAGTGAAAAACTAATTTTTATAAAAAATAAAGTCGCCAGTTATTATTATTTTTTAAATAATAAAATGAAACTCTAAAAAATAATTCCTTATTTGGAAAAGCATGTTTTTTAAAATCGAGTCTAAGTTTGAGGGTTAAGTTACCTATCAGAAATGTACTATAAAGTAGCCCCTTTCTAAACCCTAAATAAAGGTTTCTACTAATCAAGTCATGACAATTGATTTGTAAATCAATGGATACCAAGAAACAAGAATAAGGCAAAGATGGTAATGACAATAGTCTAGCAAAATATTACTCACACAAGACATGCATATAAAGTAAAATCAAGTATATAAGAAAAGGGAAGAAATATACCTCAATTGCAATCCAAAGTGCTTTCATAAAATAATAGGGTTAGTTCAACAAGTATAACATAACAAATATCTTATAATACACACAACATGCAGTCCACACAAATCAAGAATTAAAGAAATGATCAATGCATAACAAGATGTAATGAAGCATGAGAATTTATAGAAACAAGACATACATGTCCATGGTATTAAGTAAATAGGGGATAAAGGAAGCATACCTTAATAGCATATAAAGCACTTTCATAAGATCAAAGAGATTAGCTCAATAAATAATGAATAAATATTATAGGCAAGGACTCATTTTACATACAATCAAATCCAAAATAAAAAGCAAAGAAAGTGAAATAGTATGAGATAATATACAACAATTAAGTTTAAGAATTTAACATATATTCATTCACAAAGTAATTCTAAATAACATGCCAAAAGAAAGAGATATGAAAGAGAACTCAACTATTGTGTATGATATATCTACAATGTATAAAAAAAGTCAAAACAACCTAAAGCATGCCAAAGGAAACTAAATTATCAACCACAAACAAGACTTTCAACAATATGGTAAAACAAGGAATTCACAAAATAAATCCTAAAAAAATACTTAAAAATGTTATTCATCAAGATAAAAAATAAACAACATCTTTAATATATCTAGATCACAACACAAAAGTCTGAATGATTTAATTAGGTGTCAATAAATACCAAATTAATTCATAATAAGGACTTTGTACAGAACAATCAACATACAACCAAAATAGAGGGGCTTACAAAATAAATCTTAAAAAAAAAAAAAAAAATCTAGAAAAGGAATTTGATCATAAATTTTTTTTTTTTTAAAATGGAAAACATCTCCTATGTGCCTAGATTACAATCTAATAGGTCAAATTATTTAATCATGTGTCAATCAATATTAGATTAATTAACAATAAGGATATTATATAGAACAATCAATATACGATTAGAATAGAGGAACTTGCAAAATATATCCTATCTAGAAAAGGAATTTCATCATAAAAAAAATTAGAAAATATCTCCTATGTGTTTAGATTACAACCCAAAAGGATAAATTAATTAATTAGGTGTTGACCAATACCAAATTAATTCACAATCATATTGGTAAAAAAAAAAACATAGCAAATTTCAATAACATATCAAAACGAATTTGTTTGACTAATCTAGAAGCATGATGAAATCAAGAAAAAAAATTGTAAAATACATTCAATATACCTATTTTAAAGGAAAAATAAGAACATGATTTAATTACACAAGAAGCATATTTAAATTAAGTCAAACAATCCCTAACTACAAAATGGTGTTCAATGCAATAGACATAGGAAAAATGATTGTTTTCTCTCACTTGGGGAATTGATTTTCAACAAAACAAGACCTTAAAATTTATTTTAAGAAGAGTAGATTAAGGAAAAAAAATATCAAACAAAATTAAAGAAGTCTATAAATAATTTAATTTTACAAAATCAATTTCGGGTGTCTAGAACAGGGTTAAAACAGGACTTGTGTAAAAATCGATTTAGATCTCTCAATTGAAAATTGATTTTAAGGCCAAATTATTATTATTGTTATGACAAGTTTACGAAGTTAGGAACATTATACAAACATCAAACTATTTTTAAAAATCCCCTAAGTGCCTTTATTCCAATTTTTTTTATCATAAAGGTCAAAGAGAAATTATGAGTTAAATAAATCCAAAGCATAAACAATCAATCATCTTCAACAATCATCCTATTAATGAATACCAATAATCCATGTGGCCTATGCATCCACACCAACCAAAGATAATTCTCATACCTAAGTAAGATGGAAGGAAAGAAAAAGAGATGGAGAGAGGATCATTAACAAAATATGTAAAAAAAAAAAAAAAATTAAAAAGAATCATACATCTCCTCCCAAATATGAATCTTACTTTTTTTTTCTTGCTATATTGTGTCTCTAGCCCTTCAAGATTTCACCTTTTCTTCTCAACACTTCATCTTTTTTCTTATGACTCCACCTCTCTTCCTAATTTTTGTGGTAGTCATGTTTTCCAACTCAAATGACATGAATCTCCCTTGCACTGTGGACGTCAAGGGAGAAGAACCGAGTCATCCAGCTCCAGACTTCCAAGTAAAAATCCTGACCCTAAACCTCCAGCAACCCACCTTCATTTTCCGAAGGAAACCCTTTTACCGACATGATCTCACAATAAATGATAATTTCTAAAGCAAAAATTGTAGAAACCATGGTTTTGATTAAGGGTAATTATTCATACACAAAATTGATTTTTTTTTTTCTCAATGGGTTTATCATTTCAATTTTGTTGTTTTGTGCATTTTTTTTAGACTAATTATACTAATTTGGGTGTTCACTTTTTCATTTGTTATAAGGTTTTGCCGCATTTTAATTGATTTGAGTGTTTACTCTTTGATGCAAACCAAGTTTTGCCACATTTCTTTTGTTGTTTTTAAGTTTAGTTTAATGGGTCTTCTTCTATCAGTGATAATCTAGATTATATGCGAAGCAAGATCCATGGAGAGTTGGGTAAGAACCTTTTATCATTTTACAATAATTTTTTTTTTTTAAATTGCAAGTAATGGTGGGAGTCTTTGTGATTTGTAGTAGTCCCACGAAAATGGGTATTGACTTAAATATTGTGGGAAAGAATTTTAAAAACTAGTGAAAATTATTGATGGCAGAATTTGTTAAGAGTAAATACCTGGCTTTGGGATTGTATAATAGAACTGTAGTTTTCACTTCGTTGGCATAGGAAAACATTGATTTCAAACATGGGTTGAAAAGTTTTTTTTTTTTTTAATGGGAAAGTAAATGTGACCTAATTATGGGTTTATCCTTTTCCTTAAGAACAAACTATTTTTGCTTGATTTCATTTGAATTTTAAATAGAGCGGTGTGTTCTTGTCTGGAGTGTGTGATTCCGCCAATAAATAAATTAAACTTTTTTTATAAAAAAAAAAGTACGAAGCAAAATAAATAAATAAATAAATTAGTTCTTGTTTTGGATGATCTAATTCATAAGGCGTGGTATTTAGGCTTTTGGTGAATTTTTTTATGGTTGTTTGTTCAAATTTGATTGCAAGGACAATATTGCGGGTGTTTTAGGAAAAAAAATTTTTACACAAGGTGGCTTTCTTTAATTTTTATGATGCCACAGCCAGCTTTATTTACACTACTCTATTAGGCATAGTGATACATACATTCATTACATATATATATCACAACCCTGAAGGAATTCCCATTATTAATACTGTTCTCTTCACTGGCTAGTTTGAACACTCTTTCCTCATTATGGAAATAACCAACCCATCTCTCTCTCTCTCTCTCTCTCTCTCTCTCTCATACACCATAGATTTGATAATAAATTTCACATATGGAGTTCTATCTCGTACACATCCTCTATAGTATGGAGACACTTCTTTTGATGATTCTGTTTTCCTTCAAAATGTATTCAGCCTATGATATGCTATTTACTTCAACAATGTTATGTATGTGTGTGCAGTAGATTTATCTCAGTTTATGGACAATTATCTTTGTTCAGGCTGAAAAAGTAGGCTAAGTTTTCTTAAAATACGAAAGCCACTTACACAAGAGGACAAACCCTATTCCTGCCAACAACCTCTTCACCTCAGGTCCACATGCGCATGGCCATGCATGGTCACATTCCAATAAAACTCCCTAGGCCATGGTCATTCTCCTAATTCATTTTTTGACATTTAAAAAAAAATGATCTTTTAAAAATTCTATTTTCAAAATAATTTTTCCAAAATTTTATTTTTTTTAATTTAATTTTTCGAAATTCCAATTTTCCAAAACTTCATTTTTTTTATTCAATTTTCCAAAATTCTATTTTCAAAATAATTTTTCCAAAATTTGATTTTTTTAAATGTAATTTTCCAAAATTTCATTTTTTTTATTCAAATTTCCAAAATTCTATTTTCAAAAATGATTTTCCAAATTTCCAATTTTTAAATTTAATTTTTCGAAATTCCATTCTCAAAATTCCAATTTTCCAAAATTTCATTTTTTTAAATTCAATTTTCAAAATAATTTTTCCAAAATTTCATTTTTTATATTCAATTTTCCAAAATTCTATTTTCAAAATGATTTTTCCAAAATCCCAATTCTTTAAATTTAATTTTCCAAAATTCCAATTTTCCAAAATTTTATTTTTTTAAAATTCAATTTTCAAAATGATTTTCCAAAATTCCTTTTTTTTTTTAATTTAATTTTCCAAAATTCCATTCTCAATAAGATTTTCCAAAATTTCAATTTTTTTTTAAATTTAATTTCCCGAAATTCTATTTTCAAATTAATTTTCCAAATTTTAATTTTGTATAAAATTCAATTTTCTAAACGATTTTCTAAAATTTATTTTTTCAAAATTTAATTTTTTGAAATTCATTCTCAAAATGATTTTCCAAAATTTCAATATTTTTTTTTAAATTTAATTTTTCAAAATTCCATTTTCAAAATGATTTTCCAAAATTCCATTCTTAAAATGATTTTCCAAAATTCCAATTTTTTTAAAAATTTAATTTTTCAAAATTATATTTTCAAAATGATTTTCCAAAATTTCAAAAATTTAAATTTAATTTTTCAAAATTCTATTTTCAAAATAATTTTCCAAATTTCCAATTTTTTTTTAAATTTAATTTTTCGAAATTCTATTTTCAAATAATTTTTCAAAATCAAAATTCCAAAATTTATTTTTTAAAAAATTTCATTTCCAAAATTCCAAATTTAATTTTTAAGATTTCATTTCCAAAATTTCTAAAATTCCAAATTTATTTTTTTAAAATTCCATTTCCAAAATTTGCAAAATTCAAAATCTAATTTTTAAGATTTCATTTTCAAATTTCCAAAATTTCAAATTTAATTTTCAAAACTCCCATTGTCAAATTTTTTTTTATATAAAAATGAATAAGTTTTCATAATTCCAAAATAATGGAATTTATGATAATTAATTCATAATAATATAAAATAGGCTTTGAAGAAGGGTCGAACATTCATAACATTTCTTTTCAAAATAATTCAAGTGAACTGTGCGATCGATTTTGTTTGATTTTGATTTGGTTTTGTGTAAGATATTTTATACTTATCATTGTACACTAACTTTGTTTCAGGACAGCACTTTATTACCTGCTACCAAGGCACGCTGTTACCCTCACTTTGTTTATTATTTCGTCATTATGACTCGTATTTGAACTATGATCATTTTGGTATCTATTAATCTCCTAGTTAATTGTCATACCTGCTTCATCTTATTTAGTAGAGACCCATTTTTAGGGGTTTAGAGGGGTGCTACCTCTTTGGAGGTACCTTCCTGATAGTTAACCTAATCCCCGAACCCAGACTCAGGCTTTTCGTAGACAACTTTTCCAAAAAAAAAAAAAAATCAGGAGCCCTTTTAAGGGTTTTGTTTTTACTTGTTTTCCCCTTTAAAAATAAATAAAAGTAAGTGGCGACTCCAACTTTTTATAAAAATCAGTTTTTCACTTTAATCAAAAAGCAAGTCTCACCAATTGTGTGGGAACGTATTGAGCTAGAAATGCGGGGTCCAAACACATGCCATGAAAAGTGACCATGAAATGCTATCCTAAAATGTAACTAAGAATTTTACTAAAATAAAATTAGATGAACTATCCTCAAATGCACTTAGATGAAGTGAAATAATGATGCATCTAAATGAACTATCCTAAAGTGCTCCTAAACAAAATGAACTAAAATGTATCTAGATGAACTATCCTAAAATGCAATTATGTGAGCTTGACTAAGTATGCAACTAAGTGAATTAAACCTAAAATGCAATTAAGTGAGTTAAATTAAGAATACAACTAAGCTAACTAAACTAAGAATGTAACTAAGTGAGCTAAATTAAGAATGCAACTAAGCGAACTAAATTAAGAATGCAACTAAGTGAGCTAAACTAAGAATGCAACTAAGTGAGCTAAACTAAGAATGCAACTAACTGAATTAAGCTAAGAATGCAACTAAGTGAGCTAAATTAAAAATATAACTAAGTGAACTAAACCTAAAATACAACTTAGTTAGCTAGACTAAAAATGTAACTAAGTGAACTAAGCCTAAAATGTAATTAAGTGAGCTAGACTAAGAATGAAACTAAGTGCAGTAAACCTAAAATACAATTAAGCGAGCTAAACTAAGGTGCAACTAAGTGAGCTAAACCTCAAATGGAACTAAGTGAGTTAGACTAAGCATGCAACTAAGTAAACTAAACCTAAAATGCAACTAAGTGAGCAAGACTAAGTATGCAACTAAGGTCACATTCAGGATCTATAAAAATCCCTCAACATTAAATCTCCAAAGATGACTCAAAAATAGTAAACCAAATGAGTGAGAATGGACCACCATGGAATGACTATAAGGCAACAAGAGGCAAAGGAGACCACATGGAATAACACATGTTACTAGCATAAAATTGAGGGTCTACAAAATCCCTCAAATAAAATGTGTCACCATGAACTAAGAGTTTGAGTAGGGATCATTAAGGCCCACGAAAAATATTGGCTCCCTCAAAATTTAATTTTGAAATTGACGTAACACTCCATTAAAGTGAGTCAACTGCACTCCAATATCCTATAAAATTACAACCAGTTAAAATTTAGGTTTTTGACCTATTATTTATTGTATGCAGACTCTCATGAACTAGTGGCCATAATCTAATAGGGTAGTTCTATCAACCTATCAAGATCACATCTTCAATTCTTAAGTTGTAGATTATTTTATTATGTAATTAACCGACATACTTTAGTTGATAAAAAACATATGTCAAATTCTAGTTAAGGAATTATTGTGGCCACAAATTTCATGGGCCACAAATTTCATGATCACGTGTTATTTTGATCACCCAAGGGGACATGGTGTCTCCCATGTGATATCACAATTAATGCTTCCACTAAAAATATCTTTTGTCACCAACTTTCATTACTAGTGACCCAATCTGTAAAGACATATGATTAGATTAGGGTTCACCCGTAGGCCGAAGCCTCCTATTGATTTTAACACAAGCTTAATATCCTCTCAAGGTTGAGAGTCCATGGAACATAGTAGTTTGGTGAATCATGACAAATCGATAGTCTTGTATCATAATTCACCGTAGGTCTTATTCAATGTGTAACCATGCACACTAGTGTACTTACCATGACAACCTCATCCCAATAACTAAGACAAGTCATCCTTCCAATTATGAGGTAGTACAATACAATCTTGAATGGATTGCCTAAATTCATGTACTAATATGAACAACTTATCGTCTTGCAAGGAGCCTATGACTTGTATCCTCTATGCAACTCCTAATGCACCAAGTCATGTACAGTGCAAGTGATAGGAGCTAAATGCTTAAATCAAGATCAATGTATACAAAGGATATATAAGTGGAAGCTCAAGTCTAACCTTGTCACACCATGTCTTACTTTTAACAAGAAGATCTTACTTTTAAAAGATGTGTTCCCATTTTGGAGGGCTTCACATTCTTTTGTTTAACTACCAACCATAAATAAGAAGTGATGCAGATAGATAGCAGGCAAACCATGAGTTGTTCATCATAAGGTACCAAAGGTTACACTCTACTATTGGAGGTTCCTTATATGTTAACTTTTTTTCGGTTCTTGAGTGAGGCTCCTAAATGAATTCTAACTAGTGTTAGTTTCTTCGCTAGATCTTTTTACTAGCTTGTAACATTTTGTTTCTAACTAAGAGGTTGTCATTATATTCTAGCATGGGATTATTGATTTGTTGATTGAATGTCATCCTTCTTCCTAATGATCTTGTCATGAAGCAACTTACTTCATAGCTTGTTTTGCCTCTTTTGAGATAGTTTCTATGTCATACATCAATAGCCAAGTTGGGTCATTTGGTTTGTATGCTCATTATATATGCAATTACTAAATTTTTATATGAATATAAGAGGTTTATAGATGATTTTAATTTTTCAAATTAGAGATAACAGAAAAGTTTTGGATTGAGTACCTCTTCATACTAGAACAATTGGAACTAGTTTTTTTTTTTTTAGTTTTGATGATGGCTCAATCTATCTACTAGAAGACATATCTAAAGACCTTCCGGTTAAAGGACTTATAATAGGAATGACTCTTGCTCATAGATGGAAATTGGGTTGGTATAAAATTGACCCACACTCGAATGTGTAGTTTGACTTAATGTATACAAGTTCAATTTGTACCTTGTGGTGAGAAAGTCAACTTACTATAGAGATAATCATTATGCAAAGGGGTGAGGGATTAGGCTTACACCAAGACAACTTTCATGTATAATTGTGAAGGTTGGTTTTATATAGGGACATCATGAATTAGAGAGATAAATGTAATTAGGTCAAAGTTTCATTTAGGTTTCTTAATAAAGATATCTATAAATCTTTTAGGTTATTTGCTTTGACCGTTTATCTTGGCATTACAAGAAAAATGGTGTATCTTGGCATATGATTCCATGACATAAAGGTTTTGTATGTCATTATAGGTTGCTTTAGTAAGCATCAATGACTTATATAAATTAAGTGCAACCAACAGTGACATTTGCAAAATCTAAATAAAGAAATGTTGACATATATAGATTTAACTTGACAAAAGTTTTGAGTAAAAGTAGAATTTAAGCCATGATTTGTGCAACTGAGGAAGTAGCCTTGACATAAAACATATGAGTCAAGGTAGTCCATTTAAGCATACGTTTTTGTGTACATGGTTTAGTTGGTTATGATACTTTATCTTTTTTATTTATTTATTACTTTTTTATGTTTTTATTTGTGAGGGAGTTGAAAAGGGGCTCTATTTATTTATTTATTTCAGTTATGTTATGTTACATTCTTTAAGAGATTTTCCCTTAGTTTCTAGTTTCTCCAACTCCCACCCATGTCCTTTCCTATTCACTAATAACAACAAACATATAACTAACTTAATATAATGGCTTTTAAAATGAGAATTAGTGTTCCTCATTTGTAATTAGGATTACATTACATCGAGCATGAGGCCACTCTAGCATTTGGAAACACTTAAAAGGTTATCGTAGGCTTATTATTTTAGTAGAAACAATTTGATCAAGTCTCAATCCACATGAATCTAGTCCTTAGTCACATTTAGGTTTATAACTTTTTCATCTCAGACACATTGTGCATAATGACAAAATGTGATGAGTGTAAGAGTAACGAAATTAGCCAATTGATAATTGGTATTCTCTCAATTCTTGTAACAATAATTTTATTGAAAGTATTTTTCTTAAAAGTATATATATATATATATACTTGAGAGTTCAGAAGAAACAAAGTTGCATTTTGTGATAGAAACTGAATATGAAGATATGATTTTGTAAATACTATGTCTTCTTATTCCTATTTTATCATCATATAGGTTTTCATTCTATTTGCCTCTTTTTATTGCTTAAAAGTTGTGGTAATAACATGTAAGGCTTTTAATTAATTTTTTTCTTTTGTTTTATTTATTTTTTATTTCATTTTTCTTGAATCATTCAAGAAATTAGCAAAAATTTTAGGCTAAGTGTAATCTTTCTAGTACAATAGCTATTTTTCATACACCTAAGCTAGAAATCTGGATAGGAATATTTTATCTAATTGAAATGATAACTTTGTTAAAGACCAACACCAAATTCTAAAAACATAGATGAAGAGTTAGAGATAACTTTTAAATTTTATGAATGAAGGGAAATTTAGGAAATTTTCTAGAATTACCATGCTCCAATTTTCTAAATTTATATTGTTTTGGACTTAGATCATAAATTTTAGTGATATACAATGTTTCATGTTGTGTAATGCCTTAATAGGTAAAGAACTTTATTTATTTATTTTTTATTTAAATCAAGTCAAATGTTAACCTTGGCTCCATAAGGTGGTTGATTCTCACATTTTCACCAATATCTATAAGGAGAGTGATTGGTCATTGAAGTTTATTATTTATCTCATAAATTTATGTGGTTACAAAATATATAATTGAAAAATTTTATTTAAGTAATGATTTGAAAAAGATACAATTTTTTCATTGTTTTCTCATATGCTTAATTGTATCATAGACAGAGATTAAACTTGAAGTAAATAAGAATAAGTATTCTTTGTGACCTTAACTTGCATTTCAAGTCTTTTATGAGTGTGCGGAATGCAAGTTTGGTACTTGGATTTATTAGATTTATTAATTTTAAGGCTACTAATCTACTAGAAATTGAGGAACCTAATTAATAATTTCATAATTTACTAATAATATAAGTATATTAGTTTTCATTCAATTTTCTTCATGTCTTTGTGGCTTAATCAACTTTTCAATGCAATTGTATGATTTAGATTGGAGAAATTTGGTTTTCAAACCAACAATTGGAAAGATATAATATAGTATAACAACCAATGGACTCTCTCACTTAAAACTATATAAATAATATTATAATAGAAATATTGTTTTAGAAAAAGATAATATGTTGATTGTCGAACTAGCCTAGACTCTAGAAATTAATGGATATTCATTAGTAAATTTTCCCCATTTCTCCCCTTCATTTTCATATCTTTGTAGCTCTAAGATAAGGATAGACATGACTTATACGGGCTTGAAAATAAAATTTCTTACATACCAATTTTAAAATAAGTTTTCTTAGGTTGTGATCTATGTTTTCCTATGTTTTTGAACAAAAAAATATTTGGTTTTTTTGTTTGGACATCTAAATATTCTATGGTATTTTTAGGATCTCACTAAACTAGCTAACTTGTCCAATTAGCCACATAGGGGTATACTTCAAAATAAAAGGAGCAATTATGTTTGATTTTCACAAAACTTTTTTGTGGCAAATGATTTCTTAAGTAAGCTATGTCAATCAACATTCAGTATGGTGGTTATTTGACCTTTCTAGAAAATCTTTCTATCTAGTCTTTTTTTTTTTTTTTTTACTATCATTTCCTTGTGGTAAAATTAAGTAATATATTTTGTCAAAAGAGTAAAATTTTATGATGATTTTTTGTTTATTTTCATCAGGAATGCTGCTGAAAGAGAATTATATGCTATTAATTTACATTTAGTTAAGGTTTGTTTATGGTGAGCTCTTTGTAGAAATATTAGTTGAATAACAATTTCAAGCTATAGGGTAACATTTACTTTGCAAGATTGGTGCTCAAGTTAGGTTGGGCAATGTGCAACAACTCCAATTTTGAGGGTGTACAAAATCATATATGGGTAGGTTCTTTTTATCGTATACAGCCTATAGATTTTTGGATATCTTGGGTTGTTATTTATATCTTTTTTGTATATATTTGACGAGAATGCGAGATCAAGTATGAGTTCTTCTCATCATGTATAGTTGTTAGCTTTTTTTTGGATATATTTGGATACATGTTTATATTAATTTTTTTTTTTATGATGTATTCATGCAATTGAAATTACTTTATGTGTATATATATATATATATATATATATATATATATATATGATGAGAATGCGAGATCATGTGTGGGTTCTTTTCATCATGTATGGTTGTTAGGTTTTTTTGGATATATTTGGATACATGTTTATATTATTATTATTATTATTATTTTATGTATTCATGCAATTGAAATTACTTTATATATATATAATTTGGGATTTAGATTTTTGAAATTGTTGAGGATATAAAAAGTTAATATTTGAATTTGGCAATAGATGCAATGTTGACATATATCAAACTTAACCTTCATAGTAGTATAAGTCATTCTTGACATAATTTGAATTAACCTTGACATTTGTTTGACTCAACCTTGACATATATTGAATCTAAGTTTTACATAAAAGCAAGTCAACTTAACTTAAGATTAAAGAACCTTATCATATGTTGAATCTAACCTTCAAAAGTCCTACTAACAAGATTTCATCATTGGTAATAATAAAGATAACTTGACATTTGTATATGTCAAGCTAGCTTTAAACTTTTCATGACATAGACAGAGATGAATACTAATCTACTTGATAGATACACCTTACTTTGATAATAAAAAATTGTCAACAAAAACTTTTTTTTTTTTTTTTTTGTGGTGAAGAGCTTTTGTTATGAGGCTAATTTGATTGTATGTTTTCAATTTAAAGGTTATTTTAACTTATAAGATATTAGTTTTTCATTATTTCTTACTTTACTTTTCAGGATGAAGTGAACTAGAGACCATAAAATAGGCAAGTTAGAAAAGACTCATCTAGACTTTAGTTGATCACTTGCTTATGGCCCAAGATCTTTTTCTTCTTTTTCTTTTTCTTTGACTTAGTTGATGCACATGTGAGTTGACTTCGAGATCACCTTTGTGTTTTCTTGTTGAGGTGAGGTAAATGGGATGACTTTTTGGGGTGTATATGATTTGCAAACAGCTGAGGTGTTTTGGAATACTTGATTCATGAGTACCCAAGTTTGTTTTTCGAGATAAGAGTTGTAGTCTAAATATTGAATCCAACTTTCTACATTTCCATCCTAACTCTTGATCTCCTATATTTAGGTAGAGCCAAGAACCTGAATTAGTGCTTAGTCCTTGAAGGGTGGAAAAATTAAGCGTGGAGATCTCTTCTTCAGACAAGCGGATCTTCAAATTCAGTGTTGTTCCATCACACATACAGAGAGAGAAGCACTAAGTTTGTTGAGAAGAAGGGGTAACCATTTCAAGTTGGAGAGCTTCCTTAATCCTTAGGAAGATTTCCAATCAACTGGTTAAGAGTAAAGCTAAAAACAATTAGGTTGCTGAGATTGACAATGGCATTAGAGACGGGCCTTGAGATGTTGTCAATTGGGAATAAAATTTCCTACAGAGTTGTTGCACTGTAGATGTCCTCAAGGATCTATCTCGAGAGAGAGTGCTGAAAGGGAAAATAGGAGAATCTTCAATTTGGAAATTTTATTATAAGATGAGAAATCCATAAGCCCAATGAAAGGGAAAATTGCCCATTGAATGGTGTCTTGGCTAACACACAAATTCCAAGAAGATAAAGAAGATGGTACTGTTGAGGGATTGGTTGCAATTCGAGTATCCGCCTTGAGGATGTGAGCAAATCACATTTTATCTAAAATTTGGATATGAGATCAGGAACGGACTTTGAAGAGAGCAAAAACAAGTTGTTCGATGGACTTTTCTCACTTCTCAACATTCTAATCTCTCTTCTCTATTTGTGAAGGCTAAGTTGCAAAAGGAGTGAATTTGTGAAAGTAAAAAATGAATTAGAGTCCTTTCCATTAAAATGTCATCATTTTAAGCATTTGGCAAAAAAAAAAATGATCAAATGGACCAAATAGTTTTTCCAAGAAGGCCCTATTCAAATGAGTTATTGGTTTGACCATTTGATCACCACTTTCATCTATTTAGTGCTAAATGTGTTGATGAAGCTATTTGAACTAGGAAGGTAATTGGGTGATGGTTTCCTCGGGTTTTTAAAACATTATTGTCAATAACAAAAATGCTATAAACTAGAAACATTTTAACTAGAATCATCATCAAATAACATTAAGAGTGCGTTTGGGAGTGATTTTATAAAGTGTTTCTAGCATTTTTAACACTTGAATAATAAAAAATTTCAAGTATTAAAAATATTAAAAGCATTTCCTAAAATCATTACCAAACGGGCTCTAAAAGTCAATTTAGAAGTGATTTTGAGAGGATTAAAAATGCTTCACTTTTAAATACTTAAGAATCACTTTTTAGTGATTCTTTAACAATCACTCAGTAAAGTGATTCCTTGACAATCACTTGATAAGGCCTTGTTTGGGATAATTTTTTGTGCTTAGCTTCAGCTAAAAGGTAAAGCAAAAACCAAAATTACAATTTTTAAATCACAGTACTAATATTATATAACTTTTATTAAATATGAAAAATTTCTTTTATAAATTAAAATTATACTTATACAAGAAGTAATATTTTTCTTGTTTCTATGTTAAATTTTATTTGTAATTCATAAACTTTTTGAATAAAATTAGTCAAATGAACATAAAAGTTGTTATTAAGCATAAATAAGACCATTTAACTCATCAAAAGCCAATCCAAATATAGGTGAAGTAATTTCACTTTTTTAAAAAAGAAAAAAATTATATCAATATATTATCTTCTTGAAAAGCATTTTTAGGAAGTGTTTCTCTCAAAAGTGTTATTTACTAAGATTGTGTTTGGTTCTCGGAAAATATTAAGGAAATAAAAAAATACAAAGAAAATGATTTTTTTATGTTTGGTTGTCTTATGAAAAATATAAAAGAAAATTAAATATAATTAAAATTAATTAAAATTTTATGTATGTTTAAATTATTTAATCTTTATATCGATGAATTAAAATAAATAAAATGAGTTTTAAGTAACAAATAAAAATAATTTATTAACTTTTAATCTATTTTTTTATTTATTTTTTTACTTTTTCTTTATATTTTCTTTCCCTTATATTTTCTCTTAGATTTTTCAGAAACCAAACATAGCCTAAAATTGTTTAATTAAAATCAATCTCAAATAGTTTCTAATTAATTTTCAAAAAATCAATTATGCTAAAAGTGATAAGGATTAAAAGAGCTCTTATAAAAATCACTTCCAAATTGGACCCCCCTCTCTAAAATTCCCACATTATATTTTGGAAATGAATAACACTCTAGGCCTAGATTATCATCAGACGGTTAACAGTGAGGCCTCACTATCCTACGTCTCAATGTGAAGTATAGCACAAGAAAAGAAGTCGTCCTGCAAAGAAATCTCGTCCGACCACGTGTCTAAGGACCACAACTATCCGCCGTCGGATCACCACCCATCCACACATCCTTCAAGGCACCTATATAAAATACGAAGCGCCGTTGAGAATGGCCCGAAGCTCTCTCAAGCACTGCTATCCATCCAAACCCTAGCTCTAACCCTAGCAAAGGTATAAGCTTCAACGCTCCACTTCACCTCTTTCTGGTTCTTTCGCTTTCTAGTGTTAAGGGTTTTTTCTGGGTTTAAGGTTTTGATGCTGTCGATTTGAAATTTATTTATCTGTGGGTGAGGTTTTTAGGGTTTTGGTTTTGGCTTAGGGTTCTTGATCTGTATTTTTTTTTGTTCCTGTTTTTAATTATTTATTTGGAATGTGTTTTGTTTTTTCTTCCCTCATAATGAGTAATCGAGAAAGAGGGGTTTTGATTTATCTTCCTTCTCTTTTTGCCTGCACTTTCTTGGCACCCAAACGGGTATTTTTTGGTTTTTTCGCTGATGATTGTTGGGTTTTGATGCTTGTCTCTGATTACTTGGTGTTTGAAGTGAGTGTAAATGATGCATAGTACACAAGCACAATGTCAATTTCTGTTGAAATTTAGAATAAAATATGTAGACAGATGAACTTTGATATTGATACCAGGTTTCTACTAACCCTCTAATGGGAATTTCTTACCATCTTGAACTATTGTTTGTATCTGAATTGAAATGCATATGTACACTGAATGTTCATTTTCCAGCATAAATGCATCTGGGCATTCGGTAATGTTGCAAAATAGTTCATAGGCTATTTTTTCTCTTAGTATCATATTCATAATTGGGTTACTTGTGATATCTGCATTATATGAGTTTTGTTGATTTGTGTCTTTTTTATTAAACTGTGTGGTATCCACCAAAAAAATATTCCTGCTGTGTAGGCAGTCTCATTTCATTATCTAACAGCATAAAATTTCTATACTTGTCATAATTATTGGTGATGGAACCTGGGTGACATCCTTTTGTGTTGGAATCACTCATAGTTGTTGCTAAAGGGTTGCTGGGATTCTTGATAGCTTTTGGGATATTGAGCATGAATATGCATGCTGTTTTTAATATGGGCATGGTATCTTTATGTAAAACAATAGTGGGCTCCCCATTATTTCATGGTTTTGACTTCTCCCAGAACACTTCAAAGTAGCGTGCATCTTTTTTTTTTTTTTCCTTTTAATTGGTTGGTTGGCAGCTAATTAAAGAGAGTACTATGGATTACCCTTCTTGATCAGCATCCATACTGAGAACCATTTTGGTTCTTGACTTTTTTTGGCCTTGTTTGGGGATTGTTTTTGAAAACAGTTTATTTTTTATTTTTTTATTTTTTTAAAGGAAAACACAAAAAATAATGAACAGTTCAGAGAACATCTTTAGTTCTTTTCACTTGTTTTCAGTGGATTGTTTTAAAAAATAATTATACAAATATGGAGAATGAGTAAAAATAAAGAACTACATATACAAGTTATTTTTAAGGTTTCTAAATAGACTTTTGTTTGACAAAACATTTTCAAAAACTGTTTTTCATAATTGTTTTCAAAAACACTTCTCAAAGAGAGCCTTTATTTTTTGTTCTTAATTGTTTTTTGTTTTGTTATTTTTTAGTTATTATGTTCTAATTGATGATAATTGATTTGTTGCCCATTTAATAATATGGGCATGGCAAACCATTTGGGGTGTTACCCTTTTGGTTCATTGTACACTTACCAATTTGAATGCAACAGAACAGCGAGTTAGTGGCCCAAAATTGGCAATAATACCTTTTTTCTCCCCTAATCTTTTGTAGTGGAAACTAACACAAACTTTCAGCTAATAATGATAATGCAGTTGTACATCCTCCTTATTCCATGTTACTGTTTAAATTAATATGATGCATGATCCAGTGAGGGAAGATATTGGCTGTTTAGCATGAAAATTTATTGTATGTGATGGGTGAGCATTCCTTACCATCCATTGCGTGAATTTGGGTTTAGTTGTCTGCAGAGTGCTGTCCATATTTCTTTGCATTTCTTTTTGATTAATTGAAATTACTGCATTTGAAGTATTTCTTGAGTTGTATCTCTTCTGTATATTGTCTGTTTATATGTGTGTGTACATATAATTTAATATATAGTTTTTACTTTTGAACCCATTTGCATTCAATTTGCCTGTATATTTCATTAGAAGACCTGGATTGCCTTGTATAGTAGAAATTCATTTGTATCCTTAAACTTTCCTCTCTTTATGCAGATGAATAGGGAGAAGCTTATGAAGATGGCCGGTGCAGTTCGCACCGGTGGAAAGGGTAGCATGAGAAGGTGCAAAACCCTGTTCCAGTGTCCCACTTGTCCACTTAATAATTCATTCTTTTATTGGGTTTGGGTTGTTGGGGCAGGGAAGTGGTGGTTTGGTTTATTGGATTGGGTTTTATATTGTGTTGATGTGGTGTGATTTATACAACTTGGATTCCCCTGCTATACTTGGTTATATTTATTATTATCAACTTTTTTTGTGCTGCAGAAAGAAGAAGGCTGTTCACAAAACAACCACAACTGATGACAAAAGGCTTCAAAGCACCCTAAAGAGAATAGGAGTCAATGCCATACCTGCTATTGAGGAGGTCAACATCTTCAAAGATGATGTGGTTATTCAGTTTTTAAACCCCAAAGGTAATGTTTCTCAGCTTTGTATTTTGTTTGTATGATTATTACCTTATGGCAGTGACTGCCAACTAAAGCTTTTTCCTTTTTAATTTTAATATTTCAGTTCAAGCCTCTATAGCCGCAAACACTTGGGTTGTTAGTGGATCTCCTCAAACAAAGAGTATGCTTTTCTCCTTCCAATTTTGTTTTAATATATGTCTACCTCCTTTTGATGGGTGGAATGACTGTTGATATCATTTTTTATGCTCCTAGTCTGTATAAGCATTCACATTTTCAATTAAATTTTTTTGGGGAGCTTTCAGAATTGCAGGACATTCTTCCTGGCATTATCAACCAGTTGGGTACGTTCTTCTAGATTACTTTTTCCATTTTCTTCTTTTCTTGCCCTTTATCCTTTTTAAAAAATGGAATTCATTCTTAGTTACGATTCATTTATATTTTTTTAAACTTTTTCAGGACCAGATAACTTGGACAACCTGAGGAAGCTGGCTGAGCAGTTCCAGAAGCAGGCACCCGGTGCAGGGGCTGGTGCAGCAGCAGCCCAAGACGATGATGATGATGAGGTCCCCGATCTTGTTGCTGGGCAGACCTTTGAAGCCGCAGCAGAAGAGGGTCACACTGCTTGAGAGAGTTTTTAGAGGGTTTTGTGTCATTACTTATATTTCCAATTGAGAGTTTTATCCTTTATTTCGTTTAACCAAGTGTTTCATTTGATGCTCTCCTTGTGACACCATACTAGACAGTTGTATGCTCCTGCCTGAAGACTTTACTACTTTCCAAATGCTTGATTTGGAGTTGTCTAGTTACCTTAAAAGCTTTTTCTCAGACCATCCAATTCCTTTTACTTTCATGGTTTTGCCTTTATCAGAGGAATTCATTTTCTCCCTTGTTCTCTCATGGTGTTTGCCAGACCTGAAGCATATATGATATGGTGGTAAACAGTATATGTATGCAATTTAGTAAGGTGTTTATTTAAAGTGTTTTCCTTAAAAATGTTTATTAACAGTGATTTTTCAGATTTTTAAAAATATTTTTAAACTTTTGTTAATCACTTTATTTTTATGTGAAAATAATTTGGAGAATCATAAAAATGAATTCTAATTTTGAATAAGCTTCTCAATTACGGGGTCTTGGTGGTGGGATCAATAAAAGTGAGGTCAATTTGGTATATGACATGATTGAGAGGGCTCGTAAGTTGAGTGGGCATGTCCGCCTTGCGAAGGGACTCGAGGAAAAAGAATTAAACGCTATTTCCAAATGCTTTCTCGGGCAAGCGAAAGGAACTAACCTGAGAAGAGAATAGGTCATACGTGTGTATTGCTATTAGAACCCATAAAAGAACTGGAACAGAGGGCTATTAGAACCCACAAAAGAACTGGAATGGAGAGATGGTCAGATTTTATACATGGGAGCCACAAAACGAAAGAGTTGCGAGCAGTTAATTTCACATACAGAAATGGCAGTTATGTTTAGAGCTAAGAATTGGTCCTTTATGAGTGGTTAATATTCCATATCCACATTAAGCCTAGATAATGAATCCTGCCCACAGAGAGAAAACAGAGCAGAAGAGGGTTATTATCTAGGTTATGAAAGAAAGAAAAAGAAGGAACTGTGCCATCAAATACTATTCCAAAGTTGGGGTGAAGTGGATTTCTGATCCAAGCCATGAGCCAAAAGGCAGATTCTGTGAATAAGTAAAAACTAATAGCTTCAGTAGACCGAGTTGATAACAGCTCATTTGTTCTTTCTATGGTGGAAGGCTGTTGGATTCTCTCAGTAGTGGCACCCCTCTTAAGAGTCTAATGCCATTGGTGCGTCCATATGTTTTTTTTTATACAAAGGGTACTTCCCATAATTCCACTACAAATATGCGAAGGTGTCAGTCACTGGCCTTCAGTTTTGCAATGTCAACCCTGTTTCTAGTTGCACTGATGGCTCTGGCCATTGTCCAAAACTCAGCCATGTCTGCTGATTTTAACCAACTCTTCCAACCCAACTGGGCTCCAGATCACATTTCCACTGAAGGTGACCAGATTGAACTCACACTGGACACAATTTCTGGTAATCTCTCTCCCTCCCTCCCTCCCTCCCTCCCTCCCTCTCTCTCTCTCTCTCTCTCTCTCTCTCTCTCTCTCTCTCTCTCAGATTTTGAGAGAGAGTCTCTGTCAGTTTGGCCAATATTTTGAATGGATTTATGCATATATTTTATATGCTCAACTACCATCCATCCTAAAAGTCTAAAATTTGCAATTAACCAATAGTTTAAAACAGTATTAAAGTTCATTTGTTCTTAATATTTGTTGAACAGGGTATAGGGTGTTTAGTGTTAGTTCATTTGATATATGCAGCAAGTCCATTGCCTGCCTCGCCGCATTACATATAAATGGCTTGTGAATTAGAAGCCAAAACAACTTCTCCTCAGAGTTCAAAAGGTTTTAATTAAGTAATCGTTTACTAGAGCTTTGCCTTTTTGAGAAAGAAAAAGGAGGGACTGCTCGATATGAAAAGGTAAGGTCGTAATTTAGTAGGATTGGTTCAAATAAGGATCTAACTTAGATGGGTGTGTTAACTTGATATTTAGATGTAAAAGAAATTTTATGTCTAGTTTTAATATAATGAAAATACTTAGAAGGTGGGGGAATAATTAGTCTTTGGATCAAAGACCAAATTAATATTTTATTACCATTTTAGGTTTGTCAATTTACATTAATTCTTTAAAGAGAGCAAAATTATAAGCAAATATAAATAAAATCAATTATATAAAAAAACATGGATATAACATTAGCCGTAAAAAATCATGGGTGGTTTTCCATTGTTAAATAATCATTAAATATGAGAAAACGATATACAATTTTACTTGATCAAAGACATTTAGTTTATAGGGTCTTATATTAGTAGTACCTACACTCATTTTTCATGTCCCTAATGTAACACTTTCTTGTACTCTTTAATGGATCCCTCGAACTTTTGCGATAAGATCTCTAACCTTAGTGAATTTTTAACATTATTAAAATCTTATGCTTCGATTGGGTTTGGGATATGTTTTTTCAAATCAAACTCATTCATGGTAGACTTGGACCAAGAGTTTGTACAATCCAAACTTAACTCGAAAGTAAATACTTATTTAATATTTTTATAATGTATAGTGTGTAGGTGTTATATAATAATATTTATTTTATGTTTTTAATTAAATTTTAAAGAAAAAAAAATGTCAAATTTAATTATTTATTTCATTTTTCTATAAAAATGAATATATTTATTTTCACTTTTATATCATGATCTTCCAATCAACCTCAAGTAGAACCATGTAACTTACCCAGCCTAAGGTTGAAAGATTGAGATTGAATTGGGCTTGGATTGAACATTAAGACTTGAAAATTGAATCGAGGTTAGTTCAGGTTGAATGCTTATTAATTTAAGTTAGGTTTCAAATTGCACAGGATGCGGATTTGAATCCAAGAAAAAGTACTTATTTGGAAAAGTGAGTATGCAAGTGAAGCTGGTTGAAGGTGATTCAGCTGGAACGGTCACAGCCTTATATGTAAGATATCTGAGTCTTATCTCTCTTTTATATATATAGAATTGTTTTGGAGATGACATGGGAGGTTGAAATATATAAGAAAATGATGAGCAGATGGCATCAGAAGGGCTTAACCATGATGAACTAGATTTTGAATTCCTGGGAAATGTGTCTGGAGAACCATACCTTGTTCAGACAAACGTCTATGTGAACGGGACTGGAAATAGAGAGCAGAGGCACACGCTTTGGTTTGATCCCACTGCTGCCTTCCATACCTACTCTTTCCTCTGGAATCGCTATTCCATTCTGTGAGTACTTTCTCCACTTCTTGAGCGTGTTTCCTAGCGCTTTTACTTTGAGTTATTTTAAAGAAAACGTTTTCTCTCAAAGTGCTTTTAGGAAAATTATATCAGAGTCTCTTTATAAAATATTATAAGTAATTTAAAAAAATTTTAAAAGCCTTTTTTCAAATTTTATTAAATATTTTTTTTTCCAAAAATACTGCTTAGATTAAAAACGATTTTCTAAAATTACTGTCAAATGAACTTTTTGAAATAAACAATTACAATTATAAGAAGATATTTAAAAGGTTAAAATAAAAATGAAGAAAATAAAATCATTCAAAACATTATATTGGTTTATATCAAAATATTAAATGATTTTACGTAAAAACAAATTCCTATAAAAGCATAACCAACAAGAACCACTATAAGCTAAAGGCCATTTCATCCCTCTCAACTTTTGCCTTCAATTCTACTCAGATTTCTTGTGGATGAAGTCCCAATTCGGGTATTTGCAAACAAGGAAGAAAATGGTGCACCATACCCGAAAAACCAAGCCATGGGGGTCCAGGGCTCGGTGTGGAATGCAGACGACTGGGCCACACAGGGAGGGAGGGTGAAGACCAATTGGAGCCATGCCCCATTTGTCTCAACTTTTAGAGGCTTTGAGATTGATGCTTGTGAGTTGAGTCCTGAGACAGATGATATTGCTAGTAGTAAGTGTGGAAGAGTAGGGGAGTTTTGGTGGGATAAGCCGAGGATGAGTGGGCTCAATAGGCACAAGAGCCACCAACTCAAGTGGGTTCGTAGAAGGCACTTGGTGTATGACTATTGTATGGATAGTGGGAGGTTCTTTGAAATGCCTAGGGAGTGCATTGTTTGATCTACCTCTCCTATGATCTCTTCCAATATATTTGAAATAATACGGACTAGGAAAATTCCAAGATATCAGATGCTTGCTATGTCAATTTAAAATGTATGACTAAATTTGGACAGTCAAATTAAAACTATTGAAGTATACCAATGTCTTTTTAAATTTAATGATGAGTCACCTAAATGATGATTATATCAAATATTATAAAAATCTTAATCTATCCTCACTAAATGTTAATTTTGTTTTCATATGAGATGATTCAAAAATTGATATTCATGGGAGGGGAGAGATTATCGAGGTATAATAATGTCACTTGGATTTCTAGATGAGATTCTCAAAACTTAATCCATTAAGGAAATAAAATCATTCTTAACGTACAAGAGAATAGAATTTATTTATTTATTTTTTTTGTGATATTTACTTCTTTTATCATATGACACTTTTTTGATATGCTATTGAAACGACACTTGTTCAATTCCATAGAAAAATCCTAATATGATACCTAAAATTGCCTTTTCAAAACCATAGAAAAGCGATATCCTATTCTTTGATTAGGTATTTTAAAATATAATTTGGAAATTTGAAATCAATGGCACAACAATTGTACTTTATTTTTTCCATTCAACCTTTAATTTGCAAGAGAGAGAGAGAGAGAGAGTTAGAAGCATAAATTTGATGATTGTTAGTGTTAGAGATACCCTATGTTTCAAATTTGATTTTGAGATTTCTTAAACTTTCGTAAAGTATGTATCTTCAACATTAGACAATTAATTAAAAAAGAGAACACCTTCTCTAAAGCGAGAGAGTTTTGATATGTATTTAGATACTTTTATTATTCAAATTCCTAGAAATTTATTGAAGTACAAGGAATAAATTATAGAAATCATCCTAGTATTTTGGTTGTCATCTTAATTTAATCCATTTTACAAAAAATAATGGTAATTCTAAATTATGCTCAAAATATTAAAGGGGCTTTTTGTTAAAACTTTCTATAAAAAATAAATGAAGAAATTCTTGTAACAAGTACAAGGCAAGATTGGACAATACATAGGCCAAAATATGAGTTTTGACCAAAAATAACAAAATTTTTTTTTTTTTTAAATTATAAACAAAACCCGATTATAAAATAATGTCCAATCTAGTGTGTCTCTATTACGTAAGCCTCCGTGTCATAAAACTGTAATTGGTGACTTTGATTTTTTATTTTATTTTAAATGATCAAAATTGTAGTCATCAACCATAATTTTAACTTTAAACTTAAAACTATAATTGGTGACTATGACTTTAACCATTTAAAAAAAAATTAAGACTATAGTTAACAATTCTTAAAGTTAAAGTTGTGATTGGTGACTACGGTTTTGAACTTGATTTTAAAGCTGTAGTAAGCGATTATGATTTTGACTTAAATTATATATATATATATATATATATATATATAAAATTATCTTATTTCATTTGAAATATTTTAGCTTATTTTTTAAAAATAAATTTAATATCATAAATTTATTATATTATTATTTATTTTATATTTATTAATATGTAAGTGGTTAATAAACTTATAGGATTATTCTAAAAAAATTAATAAATGAAATTAAATAATTGGTATTTTTAATTTGATATAAAAATATTTTTGTTTAATTTTATTAAAAAAATTGGCATTATATTTAATATAAATTAAATATAATAAATTATATTTATTTCAAAAAATAAATAATATAAAATATTATATTAATTAATTATTTTCTATATACTATAATGTAAGCGGTATATAGTATCACATGCATATAAGTTTAATTTAAGTTTAAAATTTATCATATTTTTATAATAAAATAAACAATATAATATGAATGAAAATAAACACAAAAAATGAAAAAAACAGTCCTTAATGAGTGCCACATAATGGGGTCTTCCTCTTTCTCCGTAGATGTTTACAATACAAAGACATATTTCTCAAATCTATCTATGCATTTTGGAATGTCTCCATTTGTGTAGGTTGAAATGGAGTTGATGATGTCTCCATTTGTGTAGGTTATCCTTTTTATAGTTGGAGATTAGAGAGATTAGAGAGACATATCCTATAAGAGGATTTTTTTTTTTTTTTTTTTTTTTTGAAGACCAAATTAGTGGTAATTTAATCCACTAATTTTTTTTTATGTCTACAGTTTTGAAGAAACAAAATTCAATATGAACCTACTAGACCAATCAATCTTACAAATATATACCCTAGAGTTGCCTTCAAGCTTGGTGAAATCTCCATGTTGCTTTAATTAACCTTTCATAGCTCTTGACTTGTTGAAGTTCTTTTAAAAACTAATCACCAAAGAACTTAAAAATATGTTAATTCCTAACTTTGTTTTATAATCATCAAAATTTAATCAAAGGAAAAACCTTTAGCTAACAACATGGTAGAAAATCCTATTTCATTTTTCATTTTTCATTTTTTACTATGTTTAAATTAATTGTTAAAAACAGGAATAGAAATTTTATTCTCATAAAAATTAATATCCACTTTTATATAGGGTTTGCTATGACTTTTGACTATCGTCCGATAGTTACTAACTTACTAAGGCCTTTGCTTTTATTCAATACATGATAATTGAAGCTAACTTTGGTTGGTTAATCTAATTAGTTCATTGATGGTTGACAAATATGATGATCCTAATGATGATTCTACATTTATTTTGTGTATATCTCCTTAGTGGATTTAAAAAATCTGGTGAATGTACTTAGTTAGGGGTGTGGTTCTGGCTATATTGATTGCATTTTTTGCTGTAACTAGTTATTCTTGACCTCAAGACCAAATTGATTATTGGGTAGTCAAAATTGTAACTGGTGTACCTGAAGCTATTCCAGCAATAGGATCACCCTTAGTAGAATTATCATGTGGAAGTGAGATTTTGATTACTCTCTTCATAAGGGATTGTGGTTTAACTTTCTAACTCTTAAATTTAAATTTATTCTTAAAGTAATACTACAAATGTTAATTATAGGACATCAACATGAAAATATTAAGGGAAAGTTGTGTTTTCATTGGGCCATTTCCTAATAATAACGTTTTGGAGACCCAACTTTCCATAACCCAAAATATGTCAACTGTTTGGAAAAATATTATGAGTTTCATGCACTATTTACTGTTTACATTTGCATTTCCGAAATTACCCCTCCATGCCTCCATGTCAGCAGCCATCACCTGTGTCCATGTTACCCGGAGAAGATCTAAAACTTAAAAGTTATCAAATTTGCAAAACCCACAGAACACTCGACCCGATAAACTTTGAAATTTGGGGAAACTCTCTATCGCTTCCTCTCATTTTGCCCTAACCTGATCTGCATTTTCATGGCTCGTTTGATCTACATTTTCATAACTCTCTGTCACTTCCTCTCATTTCGTCTCAAAACTAGCCAAAAGTTTGATAAGGCCTCATGGGTTGTTCCTGGAAGACTTCGCCATGGAATCTTTACTAAGCAAAGAGAAATTTGGATCTGTAGATCTGGTGTATGTGGTGTTGGAAAAAGATGAAGAAATGAAGGAGGACTTCCAGTGATGGGTGATTGACGACACCCCACCAAAAGAAGTGAAGTTCATTGTCAGAGCTAACCATATGGTGATGATGTCGAGGCCCAAAGAACTTTGTCTCTGTTTCCAGGAGATAGTTCAACAGTATAATGAACTTGCAGTCCTCCTTCAATAAACAACAATAATTGTAAACCGAAATATATAAGAAGAGTACAAACATATATACTGGATCACTACAATCCTATAGTAGGTTAAATTTAGTGAATTAATAAACACGAAAATCTAAAACTTAAAAGTTATCAAATTTATGAAATCTGAAAGATGATGATGAAGACCTGGTTGCTCGTTGCCCTTCTGTTTCTCTCCAGGTTCTTCTTCATGTCCATGCCCTACTATTACAAAAGAAAGAACACGTTTTCTTGCTTCCTAGCTTCCATCACTTGTGTGGAGCCTCTGTTTCTCACATGATAATATGATAATTAAATTGTGTTTGGTTGATGTTCAGGCCTTCTCTAGAGTGATCCAGCCATCCACACAATACCCAATCCTACATGATCAAAATTGCAGAAGAGAGAGCAAAGGCACAAGAGTTTTCATTCCAAGATCATCCCAGCCAAGAAGGAAGAACAGGCAAGGGGGATTCAACTCATCCAACACCAAATCTCAAAGGCAACCTGCTAACACAAGAGGGGTTTCTCATCTATCCTATAAAAATTCTTTTAACCCCAAAAAATGCTAAGCAACAACATATTGTTTAATTAGTGATGAAGTGTATAATTTGAATAATGATTCTAGTAATTACTTTGCCATTGTGTTGAGGAAAAGCCCCTCTTTCTTATGTCCCCCTTTTAATCTGTGTGGTGGCCATGAAAATGCAGATCGGGTTAGGGCAAAATGAGAGGAAGTGATAGAGAGTTTCCCAAATTTCAAAGTTTATCGGGTCAGGTGTTCTGTGGGTTTTGCAAATTTGATAACTTTTAAGTTTTAGATCTTCTCCAGGTGACATGGACACGGGTGATGGCTGCTGACATGGAGGCATGGAGGGGTAATTTCGGAAATGCAAATGTAAATAGTAAATAGTGCATGAAACTCATAATATTTTTCCAAATAGTTGACATATTTTGGGTTATGGAAAGTTGGGCCTCCAAAACGTTATTATTAGGAAATGACCCAATGAAAACACAACTTTCCCAAATATTAATTAAATTTTTTTCCAAAATGGAGGAGACATTTAGTATGGTTTTAATTAATCAAAATTAAAAATATAAAAAGATTGTTAAAAAGGAGATGTCTAATATAACCATATTATTGCTAAATAAAAATAAAATTAGAATATTTTGGGTAAAGTTAAAAAGGAAAAAAAGAAAAAAGAAAATACAAGGATTAATTTATTAAAATGATGAAAAGATCTCAAATTTGTAAATATAGGAATAACTTATTTTTCGTATAAATGTCTTTTAATATTTTGATTATTTATATGTGTGTTTATATAAAAAAAAAAAGTTATTTTTAGAAGAAAAAAAGTTTATTCGCTATCAATAGTTTTTTTAGTGTGAAAAAAAGGTAAATGGTTAATTTGAGGGATTGTGGATGATTTCATCCATTTTAGTCAAAAGACTCAAAATAACCCAAAATACTAACGCACTTGATGGGAAAGTAGACACTGAGAGAAGCAGATAGAGATGAAGGGAGGTGTGAGCTTTCTCAATGCTTCCCCTATCTCCCAATTACTACCATTACCCAACGACCGTCTCTCCATTGCCAGAGTCTATACGCCAAAACGACGTCGTCTTAGGGCGGAGATCGAACTTAGGGTTTGCGTCAACCGGACTTGCCGAAGGCAAGGTTCTCTGCAAACCCTAGAAACCCTCTCCGGCATAGCTTCCCCCGACGTCGCCGTCAAGTCTTGCGGCTGTCTCGGCCGTTGCGGCGCCGGCCCCAACCTCGTGGTGCTTCCAGACGGCGTCATCGTCGGACACTGTGGGACGGCTGCTCGTGCTGCAGAAGTTATGATGAGCTTCGTCGCCGGCGATGCTCAGGGGAGTTTGGCTGCTTTGGCGTTGAGGAAGAGAGCTGAGAATGAGTTGGAAAAAAATAAATTCTCGGAGGCTGAGCTTTTGCTTTCTCAGGTAATGCTGTTTTTTTCTCGAGAATCAGTTGGAAAATGCTGTTCTTTGGGAATGAATACTCGAATTATTTGGTATGCTTCAGGAAGAGTAGAAGATTGAAATCTATAGTGAATCCTGAAAATGTTTAGCAGTTTAATGCTTCTATATTTTTTTGTTCATTGTTATTATTACTGCTATTATTTAATTTTCATTATGATGATATAATTAAAGCAAATCTCTTTCGACATGTTTGGTTGTGGAAACATAAGCTGTTTTTTTTTTTTTCTTTAAAAAAAAAAAAAAAAATCAATGCAAAAGTCAACACAAAAATTTCAAAAATTGTTTTTGGAAATTTGAGAATGTAGAATTACTGTTTTCAGCGTCCTAAATGAAAAAAATTCAAATTTTTTTTTTTTGGGAAAATGATAACTATTATGGAAAACCATTTTTCTTTCCATTATCAGACAAACCCATTTTTGGAATCTTATTATGAGTGATTTTAAGGGGTTTAGAAGCACTTTCTAATGCCATCAACAGTATTTCTTAAAAAATTAGAATCCGTTTGATTAGTGATTCTAGGAAGCGCTTTTAACCTTTCTAGCATTTGAAATTTTTTATCAAAAGAGTTGTTTTCAAGTGCTAGAAAGGCTAAAAATGAATCATTGCGAAACAAGCTCTAAGTCACTTTTTAAAAATCTGGAAAATCACTTAGTATCTGGTATTGACTTATTCCAAAATTATATATATAATGTATGTAAGTATACATTAATAGAAGGTTTTTTTTTTTTTTTTTTTGTGTGTGTGTATGTGTTTATATCCAAACATTGACCGATTCTTCATAAAAGCCTTTTTGATAAAAGTGCTATCGACAACCTAAGGATAATTTTTTTATAGGATCATTTTTTCATAAAAGCAACCCTAGGATGATTGTCTACAATCAAATAATGTAGGCTAGGACTTTGATCTTTTAGAATTTAAGGAGAGGAACAGGAATAAAATTATAGCAGCTGGGAAAAGTAAAATATTAGATAGAAAAATTTAAGATAAATAAGAAGACCTTAGAGTTTTTCTCAAACTTTTAGGTGTCTCCTATAAGAAAGTAATGGAGTTTCACCATTGAAAATTACAAATTATGTTAAAAACTTAATATTATTGATCATCAATCATTGATCTTGTTTTACATCAATTACCCTTATTTATAGGCTTTGGATCATTAATCTTATAAATTTTACTGCATTAATGTGAAATTCTATTTTGATAGAAAACATCATTTCTAGGAAATGCTTTGTGAGATTGGTTCTCTGATGGATGCAGTGGCATTTCATGTAAAGTTTTCTTTGCAAAGTGACGGGCATTTGTGTGCACTCTGTTCTGTTAATATCATTGCTGTTTGTAGCAATTGCTATAATTTAGTCGGTAGTATGATCAAAACTAAGTTGGATGAAGAGACATGAAAGGGCACTGACAATGCCATGTTTCTTACTAGTGCAGGCTATAGATCTTAAACCATCCGGAGGTATCCATATCATATATAAAGTCAGGTTTGATATGATTTTAAATGAATCAAAATGGAACTTATGATGTTTATCTTGTCAGGTTTGCAATGTATGTACATACATGTGCATGTGTGTGTGTATGCACTGGCATGTAAATTATATTGTATAATGATGCCTGTTTTCTCCAAAAGAAAATTGGAAGTCTGCATAAAAAGAAATACTATCCATGCATGAATTTCTGAATTATAAAATAATTCTCTTTCCACAGTTTCCACTATTTCATTGACATTCTACAGATTTTTCCATATCACCCTCCTATGTGATTGAATGGGGGCTGTCATGGAAAAAAGGGTTTATGAGATTTTTGCTCAATTTAGGTCTTCTGCAAGGTTGGCAATGGGCAACTATGCTGGTGCTCTGGAAGATGCTAACGAATGTCTGACATTAGCTCCTCGATATCCTGAGGTGAGTGATGGTGTTATTTCAATTATGAGTCAAGAGACTTGTGCCACTGAAGCCAAATTGTTTCGACAAAATTCATGGGCCCAAAATCTGATGATTTTGAATCTTGTTAATAAAAGGAATATTCATTTGATTGCTGATGTGAACATCATTGGGACACTGTTAACTCCCTGTATTCAAAATGTTGGAACCTGCTCTAGTACCTTACTGAAGTAGTTTTAAGCATGGTTCATAAACTTTTCTGTTAGTACTGTTCACTGAGTACCTGAAAGGAAAAAAAAAGAAAAAAAAATTGTGTTGCTCCTCTTAAAGTAGTGTTAACTGAATTCTGATTTCATCTGGCCATAAAAAAAACTTACCCCAACTATATATATTTCATTAGCAATTCAGCTATATGCATATTTACCCCGAGCCCAAACAATATATCAAGAATAAAAAGCAAAAATTGAACTGTGCGTCTGTTTGGTCAAAAGTTTCATCAATGGTAATAGAACTGTTAACTTTTCAAAAAACTGTTTTATTGACCATAATAGATGTGTGCTTATTTTTTGTTATACACACACACACACACACACACACACCATTACTTTTGTAGCCTGTAAGACAACTTTAAATTTTCTGTTCATCTGATGTACTGTATGATGAAATTATGACATCTTTGGACAATCTTATGCTTCATGGTGTTTCTTTGAGATGTTTTTCTAATTATCCCTTTGCAGGCTTATATTTGTCAGGGAGATGCTTTCTTGGCTATGGACCAGTTTGATGATGCTGAAAAATCATACTCGACATGTTTAGAGCTCGATCCCTCCATTCGTCGTTCCAAATCATTCAGGGTATTATTCAATTTCTAAATTCTGCAATAAATTTGAGCAGGTTTTGCCCCTCTCTCATCTCCCTCTCTTCTCCTTTTGGTTAATTAAAAATTGTTCCTCTGCATTAAAAAATGTATTGAGGGAGAGAGAGAGAGAGAGAGAGAGAGAACAAGGAATTAAAGAAGCTGCATTTTTTGCATTAGGAAAGTCACATCCCAAACTTTTTACATGCCATCTAGAAGATCTCTAAGATTCTACATCTGGATTCAATTCATCTAACCAAAAGAATGAAGTTTTACAGACGGCCTGCTTGTGACTGCCTTATTGCATTTCAATATTTCCCTTTTTGGTGCCTGTTAATGTGGCTCCTGTACACATGATGTTGTAGGGTTTGGGTAGAGTTATAGCAAAGCAGCGACCAAAGGATTTAGGAGGGCTTTTTGCAGTTACTGATGAGATATTATCAGGAGCCAATGTTACTCATTTGCAGATGACATTGGCCAGTTCCAGGAGGTACTTGAGGTGTATGTTGTTTTGCCTGTCTTTGGTCTTAGGATGGTCTGAATGAGGGTGAGCTGCTATCATTTGGAGGTGTGATGTGAAGAATCTGTCTGGTGTGGCAGTATATACCAAATGGTCGGTTTTTGGCTGGGAAATGTGAATTGATCCTAAATTTATTTTAGTTTTTCATTGACACAAGTAGATCCAAATGGGCTGAGTTGCACTACTAAAAAGGAATTCATTTTGATTCTTCTATCCTGTTCGAAATGTTTTCCTCAAAAGCATGTATTTGATCTTAAAAAATGATATAAATTGGTTTGTTATGCATGTTTCTGAACTATGTTTTTTACGGAAAATTTGCCCCATTCTCCTTTATTGCCTAGGTAGGTGTGTTGGCAGCTTATACATGGTGATTTCTTTTGTCATTTTTCTTTTCTTCTTTCCCCTTTCTAATGTCATCGCCTCAGAAAAGTGTGAGGGGCTGGAGATTTTTAATGAGCTTGTATCTTTAGTTGTTTAAGAGATAGTGGTTTTAATTAGTATATCACCTATGCATTCTTGTGCAGGCTCGGGTTGCAAAGCTTCAATAGAAACTCAGTGCTGCAAGTACTCGTTAAGATATTTAATCTAACTGAAGTTAAGCGAGAATAAATGGAATTAATTCTGGATCCCTTTGTCGTTTCCAGGTTTGACTTTCTCTCCACATCATGTTAAATTTACTTCTTCATTTGCTTGCTTCTATTCACCTAGGGCCTGAAATAATATCATAGCTTGTGTAGTTGCAATTCAGAAGTATCATTAGATTCTAAATTACAATTCTCTTGCTCTCAAGATGTGAGGTATCCTCATTTTAAGCTTTACACTTTGATCTGTGAATGTTAAATATGTCAAAACGTGTTCATGAACTCAATACTTGGATTGAACCATATAACCTAAGCCCCACATGCCTTTAAAAGACTACAAAGTATGTATTTCCATTGATGCAGTACAAGAAATAAAATGAAAGGAGAGTATAATTGAAAGGACCTTAGGAATCACTCCTAGAAACCTTTGGCTTCATACCCAAGTACTCTTTGCATCTCACAAAGGAAAAACTGGTTGCTGAAAATTCATTCATTGATTGATTCCTTCCAAAAGACTAATCAACTACTATATAAGACTTTTCTAAGGACTTATAACTCGGAACTAGACACAATAAATGCAACTTGAAAATGACAAACTTGGACTGATTACTGGCCACATTAAAGACTGCTGGAAAATGACAACAATAATGACTGAAAATGGTAACTTTAACCATTAACTAAGCCCATGACTTAAGCTGAACCCATATTGACTTATATAAGATCCCAACTAAGCCCAGTATCATCTAGAGAGTGCCAAATTAAAGCTTAGGCCTTGGAGCCCACTCCTTTGCGCCTCTCATAAACTTTTAAAGGTGGCTGCCACTTGTCTCTATCTACTCTCCTCGGCTTAGGAAAACTCGATCCTGACGAGTTAAAGGCATGAAATCTCTCATTAAGGTCTTGATTCAAGTGCTGGAATTCCCCATCTGTGATCCATGTGCAATCTGAAAGTGGTCTTCCTTGCCATTTGACAAGATGCTTTTGATAGCCCCCTCCTCTAGTTGAAACAAATTGGTGATCAATAACATATTCAATTTCCTCCTTTAAACGAGGAGCTGGTGGTAAGCGAGCATTGGGGCCACCATTAGTTATAACATCTTTAGGATTAGAACATAGGGTGAGGTCCTCAATGTTGAAGATGTTACTAATACCCATATTTTCTGGCAAATCAAGAACATAAGCATTGGAGCTAATTTTCTTGAGCACTCTGTATGGACCAGCATTCTTTGAGTGAAGTTTCTTGTATGTACCTTTAGGATATCGTTTAGGCCTTATCCTTACCCTAACCATATCTCCTTCCTTAAAATCAGCAAACTTCCTTTTCAAATCAGCTTGTGCCTTGTAATTCTCATTGCTAAGAGCAATCTTCCTTCGAACATCCTCATGTAAATCATGTATATGCTTACTAAAAGCATCAACTTCAACACTTGGTCGTGCTTCCATTGGTAAAGGAACTAAATCAATAGGCTTCCTAGGAAGCAAGTCAGTCATGATCTCAAAGGGGCTGCGACCTGTAGGCCTATTTACTGAACTGTTGTATGCAAACTCAGCCATAGGAAGAATTTGATCCCAATTACTAACATGTTCTCCAACTAGGCAGTGAAGTAGATCACCTAAACTTTGGTTAACAACTTCTGTTTGGCCGTCAGTTTGAGGGTGAATAGATGAAGAAAATTTCAGCTTTATGTTCAGCATCTTCCATAAGCTTCTCCAAAAATAACTCATAAACTTTGCATCCCGATCAGAAACAATAGTCTTGGGCAAACCATGCAATCGGAGAATCTCTTTGAAGAACAGTTTAGCAACATGGACAACATCCAAAGTCTTTGAACATGGGATAAGTGCACCATTTTAGAGAAACGATCTACCACGACAAATATGGAGTCATGTCCCTTGAAAGTTTTTGGAAAACCAAGGACAAAATCCGTGCTTAGGTCTTGCCATGGCTCATGTGGCACTGGAAGTGGCATGTACAGTCCAGTATTTTTCTTCCTTCCCTTTGATAGTTGGCATGTGCGACATTTAGAAACATTCTTGGCCATATCTCTTTTTAAACTTGGCCAATAAAAACGATCTTCTGTCATTGCAATCGTCTTATCTCTTCCAAAATGATCAGTGCTCCTCCAAAATGCGATTCCCATATCACTTGCTCTTGAAGTGATGTGTCAGGTAAGCAAAGGTGGGTCCCTTTGAAGAGGTATCCATCATATATAATGCTGAAATCCTTGCAATAATTATAATCCCGCTTCAACAAATCAAATCCCACAACCTGTATAGCAATAGAAGAAAGAATATACACCACTTGACTAAGAGCATCAGCTGCCTTGTTGTCAACACCAGATTTATGTCGAATAACAAAGGAATATTCTTGTAAGAAAGAGACCCACTTCCCATGACGATGGTTAAGCTTCTTTTGAGAGATAACATACTTGAGAGCTTCATGATCAGAATATAAAACAAACTCCTGTGGAAGGAGAAAATGACGCCAATAGCGCAAAGTTTGAACCACAGCATAGAATTCTTTATCATAGATTGAATACTTTTGCTTTGCTTCATTCAATTTTTCGCTGAAAAATGCAATAGGTTGCCCTTCTTGACTGAGCATACCTGCAATTCCCACATTTGATGCATCACAAGCTACTTCAAATACTTTTGAAAAATTAGTAAGTTGTAGAACAGGTGCTTCAGTTAGCCTCTTCTTTACTTCTTCAAAAGCCTTTGTTGCTGCCTTGGTCCAAACAAACTGGCTTTTCTTCATACAATCAGTGATAGGAGCCATAATAGTGCTGAAACTTTTGATGAAGCGTCAATAAAATGTAGACAGCCCATGAAAACTTCGTAGCTCCTGCAATGTGCTAGGAATTGGCCATTCTGAGATGGCTTTCACCTTATCAGGGTCTACTTCTAACCCTTTGGCTGAAACAACAAAACCCAGGAACACAATAGCTAAGGTCATGAAGGAACATTTTCTTTCAGATTGATGTAGAGCTTCTCTTGTCGAAGGATTCTCATAAGTTGTCATAAATGGAACACATGATCTTCCTCAGTCTTGCTGTAGATTAAAATATTATCAAAATAAACAACTAAAAACTTGCCAATAAATGGTTGAAACACTTGATTCATGAAGCGCATGAATGTTCTAGGAGCATTGGAGAGGCCAAAAGGCATAACCAGCCACTCATAGAGACCATCCTTTGTTTTAAAAGTAGTCTTCCACTCATCCTCGGGCCTTAACCGTATTTGATGATACCCACTCTTCAGATTTATCTTTGAAAAGATGCAAGAACCAGCCATCATATCCAACATATCATCAAGCCGAGGAATGGGAAACGATATTTGATAGTTATCTTGTTGATTACACGACTGTCTACACACATGCACCGGCTGCCATCTTTTTTAGGGGTTAGTAAGGCGGGGACAACACAAGGACTTAGACTTTCACGAATAAATCCTTTGGACAGCAGCTCCCCCACTTGTCTTTTCAGCTCTGCATACTCAATTGGATTCATACGATGAGCTGGAAGATTAGGTAATTGAGATCCCGACATAAAGTCTATAGAATGTTGAATGTTGCGGAGTGGGGACAGCTCACTAGGCAGATCTGCTGGAGCTATATCCGAGAAGTCGTTGAGCAGTTCAACGGCCTTCTTAGGTATAGAAGAAATGCTGCCAGCATCTTTCATGCCAACTTCTTTCATTATTACAGCATATATAACCCCATTTTCCTTGCTTTCATGTTGAAACTTCTTCTTAAGAAGAATATGAAGAGAACTCTTCATGCCTTCAACAGCTTTAGTTGACTTTTGAATCCGATATTTTCCCAGTTCAGCAGCAGTCATTGGTTTCAACACAACCTTTTGGTTCTTAAACATGGAGCTAGATGTGTTCTCTTTCCCACAATGATGCACATCTCGATCATAAAGCCAAGGACGACCCAGAATGATATGTGCTACTTTCACAGGGATCACATCACACCAAATAGAATCACTATAAACACCACAAGAGAGAGAATTGATTTGCTGGAATAGACATGTTATTTATTTATCCATGCTACCTTGTATGGTTGTGGGTGTGGCTCAACTGGAAGTTTAAGACGCTCTACCACAGAGGCTGAAACAACATTCATACAGTTGCCACTGTCAATGATGAGTTTTTGAGTTTGATTCCCACATCAGACTAACATTTGAAAAATAGAAGTTTGGCGCCAATCTTCTTCCTCAACTTTAAGGGCTGCAAGAATACGTCTCACAACAGAAGCTAGAGAAATGTCCACTTCTTCGTCATCCAAGTCAGTAGGATCATAGACTCCATAGTCAAATGAATTTTGGTTTTGCTCATCCTTTTCTGGTTCTAGTTCCTCTTCATGTTCGAGCCCAATATGCAAGTTCTTCTTTGGACAATTGTATGCCATGTGGTTAGGTTGTTGACACTTGAAACATTTGATACCCTTACCTTAAGGATCAACCACCTGAGAAGAAGATGATTAAACATTGTAGGTGGATTAAATGGATGAGCTGAGCCTGGCTTCATACTTCGACTTGTGTCGTGGAGCTTCTTTTGGGCAAATTCCATGGTCATAGCTCCTGGCTTCCTATGGAATGAATGTCCCATGTATTCCTCCATGTCTAATGCAACTTGAAAGGCTTGTTCCAAGCTGTATAATGGTTGACGCAGCAACTCCCGCTTGATTTCAGGCCTTAATCCAGCTTTGAATCTTGCAAGTGTTTGTCGAGGGTGTTCTACTATTCGACTCCTTTTTAACTCATCAAACGTTTGCATATACTCAGCAACGGACATGTTGTTCTGCCTCAAATTAATGAGCTGGTCACATAGCTTATCATAGTAATTTGTAGGCATGCATTTCTCCTGAAGCTTAACCTTCATCTCTTGCCATGTGCTGATTGGTGGTAGCCCCATCCTTCTAATGTCTCCTTCAACACTTGTCCACCAAACTTTTGATAAGCCCACCAGTTTCATTTTAGCAAACCTCACTCTTCGATCATCCATCATGTCATTCCAATTGAAGTACTCTTCAATTGCAGCCAACCAATCAACAAATTGAGTAGCATCTACCTTTCCTTCAAAATCAGGAACCTCCATTCTCACTTTCTTTGTGATATCTCCAGTGGTGTCACACACTTCATGTCTTCTTTTGAATAATCCTCTTGCCTATTCAAACATAGGGTATTGTGGTGCTTGAATTGCCTCTTGCTCCTCCACATTTTTCTGGTTGTTAGCCTGAGATGTTTCCCTTTGCTCAACATGTGATGACTCATTAGTGGGCTGAGATATTCGTGTCTTGACGTTACTTAGCCGAATGTGGAGGCTATCAAGCTGATCCACCATCTGAATTAGCATTTCATCACACTGGTTATCAGTTAATCTTCCTCTAAAACTCCTTCCAGGTCGTATAGCCATGATATCGCCCTTGCTTTGATACCAAAAATTGATGCAGTATAGGAAATAAAATGAAAGGAGAGTATAATTGAAAGGACCTTAGGAATCACTCCTCGAAACCTTAGGCTTCACACCCAAGTACTCTTTGCATCTCACAGAGGAAAAACTGGTTGCTGAAAATTAATTCATTGATTGATTCCTTCCAAAAGACTAATCAATTACTATATAAGACATTTCTAGGGACTTATAACTCCTTGGAACTAGACACAATAAATGCAACTTGAAAATGACAAACTTGGACTGATTACTACCACATTAAAGACTGTTGGAAAATGACAGCAATAATGACTGAAAACGGTAACTTTAACCAATGACTAAGCCCATAACTTAAGCTGAACCCATATTGATTTATATAAGATCCCAATTAAGCCCATTATCATCTAGAGAGTGCCAAATTAAAGCTTGGGCCTTGGAGCCCACTCCTCTGTGCCTCTCATAAACTTTTAAAGGTGGCTGCCACTTGTCTCTATCATCCATATTCACAAAAATATATCTTTCATTTGTTGACAATTTTTTTGGTCTTTGCATAGACTAGTAAATATGCTTTCAATATAATTGTCATAATGTATTTTCCTTTCAAGTTGATGTGCTTGAAACCTCGTATTTGTTCTGCAAAAGACTTGTGTTATTGCCATTGTTATAATCTTTTGAATGAACTTATTGTTGACCTATGTGCAACTCCCTTTTTTCTTAACCTGTCTAGTTTTGACCAAGGATCCATTTGGGAGTGATTTCATAAAAGTGCTCTTTGTCCATTTTGTTTGTTGGTAGCACTTCAAAATACCTTTATGATGAATCATTTACTGTTTGAATATGAATTAAAAAGAAAAAATGTGTTTTTGGTAACAAAATACTACGAAACAAAAACTGATTTTTTTTTTTTTTTTTTTTCTTGAAGCACTTACCAAGTGCTAGTACAAAAATCACTTACATTGATTATCTAAATCTTCAACATTGATTTCTTAAAACTTTACCCAATGCCTAATTTTTGTAAAGAAAGTATTTCCAGGCAGTAGAAAGTAGATCGGCCAATGCCCAAAGCAGCCGATTACTTCTTTTGGTGCATCTTTCAGGTCGATGTATGGGTCGGCTAATTCCAGTTCTGTTATCTTGTGAAGAGAGGACATAATTCACTCTTTGGAGGATTTTCTTGGTAGCCATTCAATCCCTTTGTTCTGTATATAGCTATATTTTCTCTGTTTCTGAGCATACTCGGTTGTTTCTTTTTATTGTAAAAACAAAATCATGCATAGACCTTGTCATATGAGTCACAGGGACAACCTGAGTCCTGTTTTTGTTCTTGTTACGTAGCTTAATGATCTGGTTCAATTTTTTGTTATTTCAATTGTTTTCCTTTATAATGTTATTTAAATTTATTCCTGTGTCAACAATATTGTTGATTGGGCAATCTCCTTTCTTCTTCTATTTATTTATGTTATATTTATATTTATAGTTACATTTATTTATTTTTGGTTGAAATCAAAATGGTACCTTATCATTGGTGTTGCAACAAAATGCCTTTGGGATGGCTCAAGAAATAAAAGTCCAATTGGAAAAGGTGTTTGCTAAATCAACTTAACGACTTAAAAGTGAATTAATAACTTAATTTAAGTTATTAAATAAATTAAATATGTTTAGTAAAATAATTTAATAATACAATTTAAAGTTAAAAATGAATTTTAGTATTAAGTCAAAATAGTTAATTTATTCTTACTTTCAATTTTTTTTTTTTTTTTGTCTTAGGTAATGAACAAATTTATTAGTTAATATTAATAAAAATAAATATTAATTAAAATTATTGATGATAAATATTAATTACAACCAATGAGGGTAGATATCTCAATTTGATAACCTAAAAAGAATTTTAAGTTAATTTCATTAACTTAAAAGTAAAAAATAAGTAAAAAGTAAATAACCTTAATACTTAAAAGCATAGTTTTATAAGGCATGCTTAAAGTATGCCTAGGCTTAAGGCGCAACCACGCCTTAGTTATGCTTGTCAAGACATGTGCCTTGTCTACTTTGCTTTTCATTTTAAACACTTTATTCTTGAAATTTTTAATTGTATATTAAAATTTATATATATAATTTTTTTTTGTTGAATGCTTCTTCTTAAATGTTTGAAATCTTAAAATTTTTATTGATTTGATTGGGTTTTGAATAATATTTTATAAAATTGATATGCGTACTAGGTCTAGTTTCACTTCACTCAAGGGCACGCTTTGTGTTGTGCCATGTGCCCAATGATGAAAATATCGGTAATTACGGATATATCAGTATTTCAATTTTACGGATATATTAAATATATCGAAGATGTATCGGTGGATATTTTGGAAAAAAATATTGATAAGCCTAAAATTGATCAAAATTTATAAAAATACAAGAAAAATTTCATAAAAATGTAATTAGAAGTATAATAGATATTTTAAAGTTATTTTATTAAATAATTTGATATATGTATAATATGATTTATCATATTTGATAATAATATGGTATGCATTGATAAAAATATGAATTTTATAAGATTACATTTATTATTAAATTACATCAAATATTATTTCATAATAATATTATGATATTTGATTATAATATGTCTAACTTAAAAATATATATTAATATTAAAATTATGATCCATTTAATTCAATTGTATTAAATAATATAAAATAAATTATGATATATGTACAATTTTTTAATATTTAATTAATTCATTAATGATATTAAAAATATTATGAAGAAAATTATTATAATAATTTTTATATTTTTGGTAATCAATTAAAAGAAAATTTTGTATTTAATTATAAAATAATTATAATTAATTTGCTCTCTAAAATTTTCTTTTAAAATTTTCTTTACATGATGACTTTGAATATATATTTTAAGTGCAATGTATTTAACAAAAGGCAAGCTTGTCCTAGTGGTCTCATGAGTTGAACCCCAAACCTTTTGTTTGGGGTTCGAATCCCTTCAATGGCACAAAAAAGAGGCATTTTTGAGAGTGCACGCTTATTGTAGCGGGGTGCATTGTAGCGCGTTGACCGATCAAAATATCGGCAATTTTCTTCCTTTTTGGCCTTTTTTTTTTCCATTAAATTGGTGATTTATCACCTAATGTCAATATATCGACTTCCATTAAATTGGTGATTTATCGCCTAATGTCGATATATTGGCTATTTTTTGCCGATTTTCAATGATTTTTCTCCTCTTTGATCTTTCTCCACAAAATATCGTGTCGATGTCTCTCGATACACGATATATCGCCAATATATCCCGACATTTTCCTCATTGCTTGTGCCTAAGCTATAAGATACTTTTGCACCTTAGGTATGCCTTGCACCTTTTAAAACTATGCTTTAAATAAAAAAATTCAAAATCCATTCTCATTAAAAAAAAAAAAATTTAAGGCCTTTATCTACAAAAATTACTTTTAAGGAGAGAATTTATTTTTAAAAAAAACATTTTTTTTGAACAATTTTATTAAAAATTAACCTTTGGGACAATTTTATTTTAAAAAACAAATTTTTGAACAATTTTTATTAAACAAAGAAATTTTTGGACAATTATTATTAAAAATAAAATTTCAAATTCTATTAAAAAAAAAATTTATTTATTTTTCAAAAGCATTTTTTTGAATTTTTATTAATAAAAAACTTTCTTTTATTAAAAAGAATATTTTAAAACAATTATTCTATTAAAACATATTTATTGAATTGTTTCTCTTATTTAAACAAAAATTTTGGTTTGTTTAATGTTCAATTCTGTATACAACAAGTAAGTATATACAAACAAATATTTACAAAAATCAATAAAATCAAATTAAATAGTAGTGAGAAATAAAATGTGTAACCAAACAATCTTACAACAAGTTCAATGTCTTTTTATAATTTTTCAATTTTCACTTTCTTCTATGAAATTTCATGCACTATGTGTCATAAATTTGTACTCAACCAATAAAATTATAGAATAGATCTATGCAAAAACAAAAATAGCCCAAATATAAATATCTAGAAATTTGCAAAGTTCAAAATGAATATTCAAGCTCAAATTTAAACTTCAAATTAGTCTAGTAAATTTTAGTAATTAAAAATGAGTTTGAATAAGTAAATATAATTCAACACAAATATCTCACATGTTATAAGTCCTGATCCAAAATTTTCAAATTAATAACCAAAATATAAATACAATCAACCAAATCTAAAATTTAATATACTAAAATAAATTTCGTCAGGTCTAAACTTAATTTTTCATAATCCAAACTTAATTTAATATACAAACTCAAATCCATAACCAAAATGAAGCCCACTTTAATATGAAAACTCACATCTAGAATATATCAGAATTGTCTCATGCCAAATTAAAATCCATATCAAACATAAATCCATCCAACAAATTTTATTAACCACAAATAAGCCCATATTTTATATTAATTCACCAGCAACAAATTAACCCAAATTTCATATTAATTCAACAATAACAAATGAACCAAAATTGTGATATCCCACATCGGATAGAGGGGATAGTTTCTGGCGCTATATAAGTATGAACTTCTCTTAATCTTGTAAACGCATTTTAAAGTCGTAAAAACCCATTTGGGTCCAAAACAGACAATATCTACACGGTTGGGAGTGGGTCGTTACAAATGGTATCAAAGCCGATCCTCGACCTTAGTGTGGGGGTTTGTTTGGCCTCATAGGGGGTGTTTGTCTATTTGGCCCCGTAATCCAATGGAATACAACGAGGACGTTGTGTTTGCATGGAGGGTGTTTGTGACATCCCACATCGAATAAGGGGAAAAATTTCTGACACTACATGAGTATGGATTCCTCTTAATTCTATAAACGCATTTTAAAGTCATGAGAGCCCCTTTGGGTCTAAAGCGGACAATATTTACGCGGTTGAGAGCGGGTCGTTACAAATGGTATCAGAGTTAATCCCCGACCTTGGTGTAGGGGTTTGTTTGGCCTCGTAATCCCATGAGACACAACGAGGATGTTGTGTCTACATGGGGGGATGTTTGTGACATCCCACATTGGATAGGGAGGAAAATTCCTAGCGCTATATAAGTATAGACTTCTCTTAACCCTATAGACGTGTTTTAAAGTCGTGAGGGGCCCTTTTAAGTCCAAAGTAGACAATATCTATACGATTGGGAGCGAGTTGTTACAAATGGTATCAGAGCCAATCTCCGATTTCGGTGTGGGGGTTTGTTTGGCCCCGTAGGGGTGTTCGTCTGTTTGACCCTACAATCTCATAGAACACAACGAGGACGTTGTGTCTGCATAAGGAGTGCTTGTGACATCCCACATCAAATAGGGGGGAAAGTTTCTAGCACTATGTAAGTTTGGACTTCTCTTAACCCTATAAACGCGTTTTAAAGCTGTAAGGGCCCATTTGGGTTCAAAGCAGACAACATCAAATAGGGGGGAAAGTTTCTAGCACTATGTAAGTTTGGACTTCTCTTAACCCTATAGACGCGTTTTAAAGCTGTGAGGGCCCATTTGGGTTCAAAGCAAACAACATCTACGCGGTTGGGAGTGGGTCGTTACAAAAATTCCATTTACAAATATTATTATTAAAATAAAAAAAAATTTTCATTAGGTCTAAACTTAATTTTCCATAATCCAAACTTAATTTAATATACAAACTCAAATCCATAACCAAAATCGAGCCCACTTTAATATGAAAACTCACATCTAGAATATGCCAAAATTGTCTCATGCCAAATTAAAATCCATAACAACCATAAATCCATCCAACAAATTTCATTAACCACAAATAAGCTCATATTTCGTATTAATTCACCAATAACAAATTAACTCAAATTTCACATTAATTCAATAATAACAAATGAACCAAAGTTTCATTCACAAACTATTATTATTAAAATCAAAGTAATAATAATAATAGCCGTCTAGGACAAGTATGTAACCCAGTTGGGATCATTCCGTCCAGGCCAAGATAAGTTTCGTCCAACACCAGAAGTGAGAGGGTTCATTTCTCCCACAGGGCCAAACAGAATCGGCAGCTTGGACTCTTAGGGTAGAAGATCTGTCCAGTCAGGTCTTTAAGACTTCTAGCATGTGTGATCAATCACGATTGACATCTGAGCGGTCGACGGGACTCCATTTAACCCACAAGTCTATGTCAATTAATTGTTGCACATAATCGTAGACGTTGACAGGCTAAATGGACAGACAGTTACGGTTCGAGATCTTGACATGTCAGTAGATGACGCCAGCCAGCCACTTTGAGGACAATTATCATTACAGAAAAGATTAGAGTGCATAGTTAGCACTATAGTGACGGTGTCATCAGCTCTATATAAATCCCTCGAAAAGCACGAAGAAGGTACATACATGCACACATACATTCACTCTCTTCCACAAAATAGTTAGAGCTACTCTTATCTGACTTAAGTTTCGAAGGGGCATGCCCGAATCACCCGTTCGAACATCATTTTGTGTAGAAAAAAAGCCTGTTTGGCTCTAGTATAGTTGAACGGACTTTTTGAGAGGCACGAAGTGGGAAAGAAGTCCGTCTGACTTCAGCGAAGTTAGACGGATCTGACTCCAGTTGGTTTAAGCCCAATAGAGATTGTGTGGGTGTTGTGTGGTGTGTGCCGGAAGTGTTGTGGAAGTGAGGAAGAGGAAGAAGATAGAAGAGAAAAAGAAAAAAAAAAAATGGGGCCGTGTGGGTGTCCCCTGTGAGTGGCCATGTGGGTGGAGATGCGGTCTTAGCAAGTTGGGTGTGGCAGTGGTATTGGAGGAAAAGGAAGTGGAAGAGTAAAAGAAGCCAAATAATAATAAAATAAAAAAGGAAAAAAAAAGAAGTTAGAGGGAGTTGTGGAAGAAGTTGGACGGAGTTGTGGGGAGCCGTGTAGAAGAAGGTAAAGGGGTAAGTGGAGTGGGTAGGATGGGAAGAAAGAGGAGAGAGAGGAAAATGAGAGGAAAAAAAATTTAAAAGAAAAAAAGAAGAAAAATGAAATAATAATAATAATAAAAAAAAATAAATAAATAAATAAAAATTTTGACAAATTTTGGATCTACACTTTTATATTTTGTTCATAAGCTGGTTTTTTTTTTTTTTTTTTTTTTTTTTTTTATAAATAATGTTATCCCTTTACTATGTACAAATGTTAAATAAGTCATTTTATTAAATTCTTCCATAAAAAAGAAACTTACCGTGACAAACATATTGATATATCAACCACACCAAAAAAAATATCATATGTAATTGTCATGAGTTCATTTTATCAAATTTCGATATAGGGGTGACGTTGCTAAGAAAAAGAAAGGCGTTAAATTAAATTCAAATATGTGGATGATTTTTTATATTTACCTCTTATGCTACTGAATATTAGTTTGGGTACGAAAATTATTTGTGTTCCATGGTACTTTTCTCCCCCAGGATTTAAGGAAAATTGCAATTTGTAAGGAAAAATTAATAAATTATTTTTATATATTATATTTATTTTAATTTTTTATAATAAAAGTAAATATTAAAAAATTATTGTGGACCCCGCATTTCGGCTCCATGCGTTCCTACTCGATGGTGAGCTCGCTTTTTATTTGAAAAATGATTTATTGATTAAGAAAAATGACTTGGAATCGCCACTTATTTTTGTTTTATTTTTAAAAGGGTAAACAAAATAAGAAAGAAAACCCTAAATGTGACTCCTTATTTGGAAAAGGTGATCTGTGAAAAACCAAGTCTGGGTTCGGGGGTCAGGTTACTTATCGGGAAGGTACGGTAAAAACCGTAGCACCTCTCTAAGCCCCTAAAATGGGTCCCTACTAATAAGATGAATCAAGCATGGCAATTGATTAATTAAACGTGGATACCGAACATTGATCGAATGTGTGAAAGCAAGACACGCATGATAATAAATAAATCAATAAACACAATCGGGTACAGGACGTACCTTAGTCACAAGTTGAACGCTATCATCAAAGATAAGGTTAGTGTACAAATACAGAATAATCGCATGCAGGTCATAAAGTGAGGCAAGCCAATCAAGCATAGCAATCAATCAATCGATAAGAAAATCACATATGTTAGGTTCCCCCCAAAACCCAATCGATCTTGCATGAACTAATCTCACGAATTCCATTATTTTGGAATCATGAAAATTGTCGTTATGTTTATTAAAAAAAAAACGAGGAAAACAAAATATTATTTGAATATCAAAGAAAATTTGTGAATTAAAAATATTCGAAAAATTGAGTGGAATTAAAACTATTTAAAAGAAAATTGGAGTTTTGAAAATCGAAGTCTTGAAAATTGGAGTTTTGAAAATTAAATTTAAGAATCGGAATTTTGAAAATTAAATTTGAAAGAAATTGGAAAATTTTAAAATTATTTGAGAATTAGAGTTTTAAAAAAAAATTAAATTTTTTTTAAAAAAATGAAAATTTGAAGAATTATTTCTAAAATTAAAGTTTTACAAATTAAACTTAAAAATTGGAGTTTTGAAAAATTAAACTAAAAAAATGAAGTTTTAGAAAATTAACTTGGATATCAAAATACGAAGAAATAATAAAAATAAATAAATATATAAATGAATAAAAGAGGTGTGGTGGTTAGGATAGCAGGCCAAAGGTGGCCATTCAAAATGGGGTCCGGGGTGCCAGGTGAAGGTAGTAGAAAGCAATGGGTTGGACACTGGTAGTGCGCTGGGGAGGGTCGACTGGCGGATATGGGCCACAAGATACATATCCATATCCAAGGTGATGCATGAGTGATCCACTAAGTCTTGGACATGCAGTCGGGCTGGTGGATATGGGCCATATCTTACCATCACTGAGCACAAATTATAGATCACTTACAACATCAACAATCCAAACATGAATGAAATCAAAGTGCTTTATTGATACAAACCACCAATCAAATTAACGCCACCCATAATGAAATGAAGTACATAGGATAGGATATTGCATGTTCAAATGAAAACAACTGATAAATGAAACCTTAAAGCAAAATAATGGAAGACACCAAACTAACAAAATAAGAAACACATACCAGAACTTAAACTCAGGGAGACGAAGAATGAAAGGCTTGAAATCATCTAAACCTTTTGTGGGCAGTAAAGCCTCATTCAAAGTTTCCAACTACCAGGTGAGGAGTGGTTTTATCCAAATAATACTGAAAAAAAAGCCTGGACGCATCAGTTTTCCATTGGATCGTAGGTGACACTACCGATGGACCACCACCTCCGCTCTCGTCTTTCAATCTCTCCAAAACAGAGCACCCATGGACCGCCCCTCCATCGGCTCATCCCCTGTTTTTCGCTCTCATCTCTCCAGCCTGCAGCCACCTCTCCAGATTTTTCTCCCAGAAAAATCCCCCTCCGTTCCTGCTCGTTTCTCTCCCTCTCGCCCCCCGTTTTTTTTCTTTCACGGCTGCCACTTGCTCAGAGACGTCTCCATCCCCAACCACCACCATGGCAAGATGGTGGTTGAGATGGCACGCGTCTCATGCATGTAGCTCACCTGGAAACCATAGAAGCCGCCCCCCACTCTAAAAACATTCTGCTAACAAAGTGCTCTAAAAAAAAAAAAAAAAAAAAAAAAGACCAAAATGAAGGTCTACAATTATTTTTAATATTTTTTTTCTTTTTTAATTTTTAGTATTTTCCAAAACCAAACATAAACTTAAAATTATTTGAATAACTTTAACTTTCATGTTTAATAGGAGTTGTGTATATTATTATTTGGTTAAATTTTATGTTTGAAAAAGGATTTTTATTAAAAAATAGGATAACTTGAAAGTTAAAAAAGAATTTAATTAAATAAAAATATAATTAGAAATATGCGTCTCTTTGCTTTCCTAAATCCTAAAAGGTCTTTAGAAAATGAGGGAGCGTGTAACCCACGCATAAGAATTCCATTCAAACATTTATTGACCTGGAAATGTCTATTTGGCATCTCTCTTTTGCCTGAATTGAAGAAAGCATGCTTACATTTTACACTAAAAATTTTTCTTGATTTGGTAAAAATTTACCCTGAAAATTTGAGTCCTTCTTACTTGTCTAAATAGTGTAATAATTATTTACATTCATGTTTCTAACGATTTGAGAAAGTATAAGAGAATGAAAATGAAAAATTTTGAAAATTAAAAAATATTTAAAACCAATAAATCATTTTTATATTAATTTTAAATTCATTCATCTAATTTATCTCCTTTATAAAGATTAAATAATTTAAAAATATATCCATTTTTAATTAATTATTATTATTATTTTTTTTTCTGAAATTCTTTTGAAATAAACATAATACAAGCAACAGAGACAATTCTAAGATATGAAATGAACCATACCAAATTTTCAAACTCAATTGTAATCTTTGATGAAGGATAAAATTCGAATATTTGAATAAAAACTAAAATAAAAAAATCTGCCACATGATTACGTTTGCTTCCCGACAAAATCAGCCTTTATACTCATAAAAATTTACTAAATGATACCTTCCAGCCCTTTTATCAAAATGGCATCATGATTCATTCACTTCATTTTCCATCATATAAAGGAGTCATTACAACTCAGCCACCAATATATATATCATACCATCTCACCAACCCTACCTAAAAACCCAAAATCCCAACATATATTGTCTTCTCTCCAGCATATTGGGAGGGCATTTGGCTAACATCCATCTCTCTCTCTCTCTCTATACACATATATAGTGATCAAATGGAGCTGGGGTTTGGTCCACATATGAACAAGTCCAAGTTCTTCACCCTATCCCACCACTTGAAAACTTTCCCACCATCCTTCCCATTCACATTCACATCAGCATTCTCCACCATCTTCAACTTATGCACTTGAAAACAAACCTCCAAACCCAACTTCTTCTTCTTCTTATTCTTGCTTTTAAGTAGTTGTCTTTCAACTTCTTGGTCTCTTTTCATCAGCTGCTCATAGTACTCCTTGTTCCTCTTCTCCAACCCATGTATCTGTCCCTGCAGATCTTCGATTTTTCGACTCAGCATGCACACCCTATGATCCTCCCTCATCTTCAACACGCACCTTGCCAGCTCCCCCGCCTTCCTCTTCATGAACAGGGACTCCGACGCCAGCCCCTTGTTCTCCTCCATCAGCGCGCTCACCTTGTACCCCAACCGCACGTTCTCATTCAGCAGTATCATCCTCTCCGACTCCAGCACCTCCAGCAAGCTCTTCTGCAGCTCTATCTTCCTCGTCGACTCCCCAAACCGCCGCTCCACCATGCTCACTTCATGCAACAGGATATCACATTCCACGTTCTTCATCACAACCTCTGCTATCATGGCTTCCACGTCCAGTTTCGCATGCATGGGGAGTGGGGGTTGGGGTTGGTAGGAGAGGGAGCTCTCCACATCGGAGACAGCACCAATGTCGTCGTCTTCTTCATCATAGGAGTTTGTGTCCTCCTGTCCATCGAGATGGAGGGCTTGGATTTGAGATAGAGTAGAGCTTTGTCGTCTATGATGATGATTATACTGCTTGGCAAGAGTTTGAGTTTGGGAGTAGCGATCGGCTAAGGTGAGATAGGCATTGTAGAGGTCTTGGAGCAAAGCCAAGAGCTGAGGGCGTTTTTGGTAGTAGGATTCTGCCCGCTGCGCAAAGGTGTCGGTGGCATCGCCGCCTTCGACCTTCCTATTTGTGTTTCCGTTCAGTGCCAGCATCTTCATCCTCTCATCCATCTCTGTCAAATACGCATGAGACAACACACTCTCTATAGATATGATCGAAGGGAATTTAATTCAATCAAGGGCGAACCATCATACATTCTTTACCGGAACCTTAATTTAAAATTCAATCTTTGTGAAGTAATAATATCAATCTTAAAACTCTACCCAAATATGATATATAGATATTTTTACTAAGATTTTTTTTGTTAAAAAATATACGTGGGTTTTGTAGGGTATATTGAGATATTGCTCCATTTCCCTACCCACTTTTCTCTTTGATTTTTTAATGGAAAATTTTATTTAACATTTGGGCATAATTTACTATTGCCATTTACTTCAAAAAATAATTTAGAAATTAAATTGAGATGTGGGTGAAAATGCAAGACTGATTTTTGGAATTTAATCTAAAGATAATAAAATATGAGACGAAGTCTTAATTATTTTGTTTTTTACCCTTAATCAAACATAATCTTAATTTTGTTAACAAAGACATACAAAATTATTCACCTACTTTCTTTCCCTCTCTCTTTCAGCTTCATTTCTTTATCCAATACAAATATAAAAATTTGAATTTAAAATTCCAAAAAAAAAAAAAAAAAACAGCATATATTTATAAACCTAACCAAGATAAAATAGGAAAATTCCAAATCACCCACTTGGCACTTGGTCTCCACTCTTTGACGTCTTGTAAGGTTTGAATTATGGAATAAAAATATAAAAAATTAAATTAAATTAAATATAAAAGAATCACTGCTTCGGGGCATAGAAAAACACAATCAAAGCAATTAAGCAGCGCGTATGGAGAAGACAGCCCGGATCCTAGGCTTGCATGTTGCAGAAGGAATAATGGTTTTTGCAGGTAAAAGGAAGAGAAGAGACAAAATCGATTCTATTCTGCTACACGCCATTGGGTTTATCTTTCAAATTTTCAAATAGGAGGGGAAGAAAAAGACGCACACACTGACACTGCACCCTCTCACATGCAAAAACCATTACATATAGACATAAAAACGTCTTTCTTTCACTATCCTTGTAAGGTAGCAGAAAGTGACCTGTCTGGATGATTAGGTCCCCTGTTTGGGAAGGTGGAAAACGCCCTTTCATCCAAAGATCGATTTCCCCGCCCATCTAACTTTTTACCATTTGCCCACAATGTTTTCTTCCTTTTCTATCTATCTTTCCCTTTTTTTAAAAAAAAAAGTTATAATAGGAAGTTGCAAAATAAATTTAAAATTTGAAATTTGAAAGACAAGGAAAAACAAAGAAACAAGGGTCAAAATCTCTCTGATAATCACTTTCCAGATTTCCTTTGCGAGGTTTTATTGGGAAGGCAAAATTGACTTTTCATTTGTTTATTAATAAAGTAAAATTTCAAATTTGAATAATTAAACCTCAAAAAACCTAAAACTGCCAAGTGATTTGATCTACAAATGGATTATTTTATTATTCTCTTTTTATAATTTAAGATTTTCCCATAATTTTTTATTAAAATCTAAAAAATTATTTCTACACACATACGTATATACAGAAAAAATATCAGGATAAATAACAAATAAAAAATAAATAAAAAATTCATGAAGCATATACGTGTGTATATATATATATATATATATATATATATATATATATCTAAACGAAGGACAAGACATCCATGAACCATCATTGTTTGGGTGGCATAAAGTAGAAAGGAGGGTTGTATTATTAAAATTTATCCTTGTTGATAACGTGAAGGATTCAATTATTTTCTAACTTCTGACACGGATGCTGGGGTGTTGGCCTAATCAATAAAGTCATGGGTACTGCTTCAAAAAGCAGGTCCGTACAAATCACAGTCGCGTGGATGCACATGAGAGAAGAAGCGCGTGGGCCCGCTTGTTCAATTCCCTATGACCCTATCGCTAAATAATTCAACTATGGAATTTACCATTCACAGTATCCAATCACATCACCCACACAATCTACCCCTCAACCACACATTTATTTACATCATTTTATAAAAGTTGGCGAGTTTTTTTACATGCTGTTATATTTAAATAAAAATTTTAAAATTATTCTTTTATCTTTAATAAAAAAATATTTCTAGAATACTGTTGCAAAACATCAACTTTAATAATACCCAAATTTTAGCCAACCCTCGAGATTAAGGGATTTGATGAAGGATAATTTACTTGTATTACGTTCATTTCTTTTTTTTTTTTTTTTTCTTTTGTTATCGGTTTTCTATAAAAATATAAGTCCTTTATGTTGGAAAAGTAAAAGAACGGAAAACAGAGAGAGAAAAAAAAAAAAAAAAAAAAAAAAGCTGGTACAATAATTCTGATAAGAAGAGTTAAAGTGTGGTAGTCCGTACCAGCAAGTGTAGAGAGAAGCCAGGCAGGATGAGAGGAGCAGCTTCTACGCGATTGATTGCACGTACCTTTCTCTTCCTTCGTCGTCATCTCCTCCAACTCTCTGGCCCTACCCTATTCAATTCACCACCAAACCACCACAATCAAAAATCCCAAATCCCTTCCTTTACCTCTCCCCCACATGCTTTTCATTCCAACACTTTCCCTCAAAATTGCAATTTTGAGGTACAACCACACCAAAAGCATGCGATGGAGAGACGAAAGCAAACAACGGTGTGGCAGCTAAACAACTAAAAATAAAAATAGATGACAAATAAAAGAAACAATATGGCTGCAGTATTGCCATGGAATAGCGAAAAACAGCATGTCATGAGAGAGAAAAACAAAGAAAGCCGTACGAACACTTAGAATAAATACACGAAATAATGATCAAAAACAGCAGCAGGTCCGTGGTAGTAGCAGAGCAAGCCAAGAAGAATCAGAAGACTAGCGCAGATCTCGATGAACAGCTACATTACAATTTCTCTTTTTTTTCTCTATCCAATAAAAAATTCTATAAACTTATATAGAAATACAAGTGCCTGGACAAACGACCACGGCGTGTGAATCCCTATACAGTTTGGATTTTTTTTAAAAAAAAATACTTCAAAGACTTTCAGAGAAAAATTTGCGGCAAAGATGCATAGGAAGATTTATGAGCAAGGAAGGGAAAAAAAGAAAAAAAAGAAAAGGAATAAGCGAACTGTGAACACGCAGGACTGTTTGGATACCGAGAAAATGAAGGAAAACGAGAGATACAGCATTAGAAACTGATTATTTCCTGTATGGAAAACGAAACCCTTCGAGAATTTCAATGGCCGGAAAGTGAAAGATTGTAAGAGAAGAAGGTGAAAACTTACCGGAAAATGATTGCGGAGAATTTCGGAGGTGGCCAGAGACAGAGAGTGAGGGAGGGTATGGAGAGAAAGGTGAAGAAATTTGGACCGAGAGAAGGTGTAAGTGGGAAACGGTGGGGGGAGTGTACAGGAGATCACTTAAAAGGCGGAAGGAGGAGTTTGAGATTGGGGTATTGAGATATGACACGTAGCTGTCAGAGTGTCTTTTTCGCGATTTGATTTTCAAATCAAAGCTCTGCGCCCTCACACAATGCCCGATTATTGCTAGTTTTTTCCCCAAAGTAACGACCTTTTTGAAAGGTATATTTATTTATTTTTAAATTTCAAATTATCCGCTAACCTTTTTTCCTTTTTTTTTTTTTTTTTTCAAAACCGTGCTCTGTTTCTTATGTTAAATATGAAAAACAGTTTCGTGAAAGTATCATTTATTTATATAAGAATCTTTTAAAATAGTTTTCATGTTTTCAATTGTTCTTTAAAATGTTTTTAAAATAGCTCAAATTTATTTTAAAAACAACTGTTCTTTTAAAAAATAATTCAAAACTATAAAAATTGTAAAAGTTAGAAAAATATTCTATCCTAATTTTTTTTTTATTTACTGAAAAGTAAAGTTTCTCTTTGATAATAGTAATTTTTAAAATTGAAATCAAGTATAAAATCTTTTTCTTGATCTACTTTTTCATAAAAAGATTATATTATGTTTGGTTGATAAATATAAGACATTCATGACAAATTTTATCCTATGTTTAATTGGTACTGAAATAAAATAAATTATTTTATTATTTATTTTAATAAAATAGAACTACCTTCGCTTTTAGTCTTAGATTAATTCTCAAATTAATATTTTATTATGTATTTTAGGTTCGTTCATTCCATGTAAATATAAATAAAATCAATCACTTAAAATAGAAAAACCATCTATCAACCTACCAGACATAAAAAAAACAATGATTGGTCCCCCAATTGTAATAGAAAAACCATCTATCAACCTACCAAACATAAAAAACCATGATTGGTCCCCCAATTGCTAAATAATTCACTAATTACGAGTGTAATGCCCCAAACCTAATTTGAAGGTAAAATTGTAATTTAGAAGTTAATTAATTTAATAAGGGTAAAAATATCTTTTTGTATTTAAAATCCCTAAATATAAATTAAATTTTTTCTATCTTTTCTATTTAGAAAATCCTTTTACATAAAGATAAGAGAAATCAAAGAGCATAGTGCTGAAGATTTGAAGGCTTAGGGTTGAAGATAAATTTTTCCATGTTTGAAATAGGTTTTTTGGGTTGGAATTCTTCAAGATTAAAGTTTTCAAGGTTTTTGAGTACTTCTTTGAAGTAAGGAAAATTAATACAAATTTTGTATATGTTATTTGGAATTATGAAAATTTTTATTTTTGTTTCTATACATGGATCAAATATATGTTTTGCATGAAAAATATTTTTGAGCATTCACTTTGTTTATGAAAAATGAAAATGAAATTCTGGAGATATGATATTTTATTTTGTAAGTTTGAATTAATGAAATAAAGTGTTAGACTCTGGTTTCTATGACCCTAGTCAACAGGTTATAATTATTGAGATATACGACCTTAATAAACGTATTATAATAGTTGATATTATATGACCCTAGTTAACAAGTTATAATAGTTGATCTTATGACCATAGTCAACGGGTTACAATTGTTAACTTTTGATTTTGTTCTACTTTAAATGAAACAATTTTGAAACTAACCACTCATTTGTGAAGTCTCATGTAATTGGACACCATTTATTATTTAATAACCAGAGTAAATATATTTTGAATGTATTTGATTTGATTTTGATGAGAAATTATTTTGAAATGGATATGAGAAAATTTCGTTGAAAAGTTTGATTGTATTAGTATTTTGAATTCAAAAGTTTTTATGAAAATAATTATACAATATATCTCATGTTAGTAATTATAATTTAAAATGTTTGATTCATGAAACCAATATTGATGTTCCTTATTAGGTTTTAAGCCCATGCCCTTTTGTTGATTATTTTTCAAGTACTCTTAATTTGGGCGAGGAGTCATGACTAGGTTGGGGAATTTTTTTTTTCTTTATTAGGATTTTGGTGCAACTTTATTTTGGACATTGTTTAAATGTTAAAATTTAATTCATATTTGAATTATTTGAGTTTGGAGCTATTTGAAATAACATTTTGGTTATGTTAGTTTTTAAAGTTGAGAATTGAGGATTATAGAATTTATTTATTTTACTACTCTAAATAAGAATTTGGCAATTAGTAATTTCCAATTACAAGATCAATGTTTGTGTAGTTTTCACTTCAAACCTTTGGCTTTGAGGTGTGAAATGATTGTCATGCCCTTAGAGTGGGTTTTGGGACTCAACAATAAGATTTAAATTTCGTGATGAGATCTTTTCCCATTATTGTAGTCAAAACTCTTTTGATAAAGGACTATGCTCTCAATAGGTTAATAAAAATCTACCTTTCTTTTAAATAAAATATCTCTATTCATATTTATAAAACTCTTTTTAGAATTATAGAGAGTTTCTTAATTCTAAAATATCCTAAAAATCATTTTTAGAATCAAATATGGATTTAAATATAATCACAATTTTAAAACTTACTAAAAAATATTCCAAAATTATTTTTTGAATCAAACACAAACTTAATTAGAAATAAACATAATTTTGAAACTAATAAAAAACATTTTTTGGAATTAAAAATCAAATTAAGAAATAGAAAATATTTTCTTCCTAATTTCTTGTATTAGTCCTTCCAAAAGCTTTACCAACTATAAATACATACTTACCTTAAATTTTATAACTCCGAATAATCCGAATCCAAATTTGATGAAGCCCGAATATGTCTTGAAACGAATAAGACCCAAGAAAATAAGTTGCATCTAATTAGTAAGAAATGAACAAAATTGTCAATTAAATAAAATACCCTAACATATTATCCACCCTCTTTTTTATATCCTAAATTAGTCCTAAGTTAAGAGGTAGGATATGCATATCCCATATAACATAAGTTTTTATTTTTATTTATTCATTTTATCAATTTTATACTTTTTTATATTACTTATTTTGTAAAATAATTTTTTATTATAAAATTAAATTTATGGTTAAAAAAGAAGAAATAAAAAAATATTTAT